>CM060945.1:112617119-113817119 GCA_030765085.1 Allium cepa | reverse complement strand
TCAAATATTTTTAGTGTTTTCAATATACATAAAATATATGATGTGACTGAATAATTTGCTGGATTATTGTGTGTTATTAAATGTTATAACAGCATGGGAATACATTTTAGATATTAAATACCATGAATATTATTTGACTTTATAAGGAATTAAAAGGAGATTTTTAATATAAAAATGTGTATATCGGAATTTGGATTATTTAAAAGAGATTGATTTGAATAAGCAATAATGGATTTTTGATCGTATTAAATAATGAGGGAAAAATATTTTAAATAGATATTTTAAAATAAATTATATAAAAGGAATTTTAAGACTATATTTTAAAATGATATTCGGGGAATATAGAAAGAAGTTGAAATCGATATTAAAAATAGATTGGCAAAAATAAATGGAATTTATAAGAAATTGAAATTATAAAATGGAATTTTATAAATGAGATTATTTTTAGTGAAAAACTCAAAGAAGTTATAACAATTTATAAACGATGTTTATAAATAAAGGAAAGTGATATCAAATGATAAATCTGGAATATAAATTTACCAAAATAATTTATAATTGAATATGGAAATATGGTGAGAGAAAATTAGTGGATACTATTTTTGAAGTGAAAATGGTTAAGGAAACCGGAATGGAAGTGATGTAATCGAAATCAAGAAGAATTATAATCAGAAATTTGGTTATTTTGATTTCAATTTTTTTTAATAAGTTAATTTTTATTTTAAAAAGAAAAAAATATTTATTGAACTATGGAATTTAAAGTCAGTTAGTAATGACATACTTCGGATTTGAATTTTCAAATACTTAATACTTATTTTAATAGATCCTAAATTTCAAACCTGCTTTGGAAGAGAATGTTAAAAAAAGTGTTTCAATATTTTAGATAATTATTTGAACATGTCTTGAAAATAAATTATTATTATTATTCTTTTAAATACTTATTTATTTACGTATGTATATATAATTGTAATGATTTAAATTTATTTATAAACCTTCTCAAGAGTTGGCTAAGGGTTATTAGTAGATGGGACTTATAAGAGAATTCTCAAAATGAAATTTGGGAAAAGTAAGAAAATTTCCGAAGTAGTTAAATTAAAAGTAAGCTTCGAAAAATGAAATAGAATTCATTGAAGAAGTGAAAGGGAAATTGGAGTTATAAGTAAGTATATTTGACTTTGGAAATATTAAAGGGAATTAATTAAAGAATTTCAAAACTTATAAAATTCATTGTAAACGAGTTAAGAAATTTACAAACAAATTGTAAATGATTTTGAGAAAAAGAAATAGGAAATAAATGGAATACTTGTTAAGTGTTGAATATAAAATGAAGTGGGGAAAAATATTATAAGTATTAGAAAGGGGTGGAAATATTTCGTTGAAAATGTAAGGATTTGAAAACTGTTTTCAAAATGTTGAAGTACTGGAAGTAATTTCTTATAAAGATATTTTAAAATAAATTTTTGGAAAAGTTTGAAATAAGGCCTGATGTCTGCATTTGGATGTGTATTGATAGTTAAATAACCACCTATCAAATTTTGGCCAAATTTCGTTAATCGTTTCGAAGAGGCCGGGACCGGATTTAATTACCCAAAAACCACTTCGATCTAGTTTGAATGTTACGATGAATACCATGAAGATGATGAAGACGGTGATTCAGTTTGTCCAGATCCAGGAAAACTTGTATGGATGAATGCTATCAAAACATCATTATTGGAGGACGATGAGCATTCTAAGTGAAATTATTCTTGAAAGGTAATCGTAGCCTCTAGCCTCTTCATCTAGAATGGCTAAAAATCAAAGGGTATGCAGCAAGGCTAAGTGGGTCATACGCAATCAGGGTATGTTATCACCTTTCTAAATAACTTCGGATATATTATATGGATATGGTGCATACGAAAAAGCTCTCGATAAGGGTGGAAACACCCGGGGTAATAACATATTCAGTTCTATCCAGGTTAGGGATAGGCTGGTTTTTTGTTGGAGTGGATCCCAACGAGGTCCTTGGTACATTTTTCTAGACGTGTACCGTGATAGGTGTTACTCCAGTGCCTAATCATTGTATGGAATCCAATCTTCAATAAGCGCCATAAGGTGTTGATTATGCCCAACTATGCTGAAACACTGGATGCAAGCATTTCGGCTATTTTCTATTTACTTGGTTTAGACACTATTATAATATCAGAAGGATTTGATAAAAATGTTTTGGTTATGGTAAGGTAAAAACCCATCGTGTTTATCTATGGCGTGGTCTTACGAGATACCTTTTTTCAAAGGAATTTGGAAAATATAGTAATAATTCAAATTGAGTGTGCTTTCTCATGCTAGTATTCCAGACTGACTCGGGTGTATTATAATGCTCGGGTCAAACCGAGTACTATAGATTCAAGATAGGATGCCATGGAGCTCAGAAAACGTGCTGGATAACAGAGGCGTACTTTCGTACTTGATCAATATTTTCTGCTAAATGAGGACAACTTATTAAACTATCCATATTGATCGTTGTTTATTGTACTGTGATAATGGTATGTATATTAACAGTATAGTCTTGTATTTAAAATCTCATATTATATATTATATTTTGTTCCGCTATGATTGTGAGAATCCGTGATGTTGTTTCCTATTTATTCTTCTACCTTTTCTTCTTCACTCCTAATGAATTGGTTTTCCAGCACTCGATTGCTCATCTTCTATACAGTGGGTGTATTGATGTCGATTTTTCGAGGGTCAAAAAACCCCGTTCGTTACTACCCTCTGCCGAGGATAGATGATCTGTTTGACCAATTGAGTGGAGCCAGAGTATCTTTCCGATTGGATTTGACAACGGGGTTCCATCGATTGAGAGTGGCGAAAGACGGTATTCCTTTAACTACATTCCAGATAAGTTATGGTTCGTCTAAATGGTTAGTAATGCTACTTGGATTAACGAATGCACATGCTTTCTTCATTGATTTGATGAACGGGGTTTTCTAAGTGCACTTGGATGGATTCATGTTGGTGTTTATAGATTACATTTTGGTGTACTCTAAAGATGAAAGAGAGCATGAGATTCATCTTAGAATGGTGTTGGAGACGCTGAGGCAGAATCGGCTGAAGGCGAAGTTTTCCAAATGTTATTTCTAGAAGAGAGAGAGATTAAGTTTCTTAGTTATGTGGTTTTAAAAGATGGATTGCCGGTTGATCCAGTTAAGATCAAGGCAGTCAATAATTGGAAGAGACTAGAGATGGTAACCGAGATCAGGAGTTTTCTTGGGCTTGCTAGCTATTACCAGAGATTCATTAAGGATCTCTCACAGATAGCAGTTACTTTGACTAAGTTAACCAGGAAGGAAGTAAACTTTGTTTGGTCCGACAAATATGAGGAAGCATTCCTTAAGTTAAAGCATTTATTGGCTGATGCGACAGGGTTAGTAGTTCCAGATGGTAACCAAGGGTTGGTAGTATACACTGATGCATGTGGTACTGCATTGGGAGTAATATTGATGTAGAAGGGCAAAGTTATTTCTTACGCATCTAGGCAACTTAGACTGCATGAAGTTAGATATCCTACTCATGGCTTGGAGTTGGCTGTTATAATCTTTACCTTGAAGATTTGGAGGCATTATCTTTTGGGAGAGAGATTTGAGTTGTTTGCCTATGATAGGTCACTAAAGTATTTATTCTCTCAGAAGGAGTTAAATACCAGAGAGTAGAGGTGGCTGGAGTTTTTGGCTGCTTATGATTTCGGTATAGAATATACTCCAAGGAAAGGAAATAAGGTAGTAGATGCTCTCAGTAGAAAACATCAGAATGTGGTGTTAGCAGTGTTATAAAAATGGAAGGATCTAGTTGTGGTGTGCAGTTGAGATCTACTGCTAGTTCTAGTCAGGGTACTGCCATGTTATCTTGTCTAAAGCTCGACCAATGCTGATTGAGAGGATGGCTTCAAAGCAAAGAGAAGATCCAGTTTTAGCTGAGAGGATTAGAAGGCTTGAGTTAGGATGCGAGATTCATGACCTAAAGGATTTTAGTCTTGACTAAAGAGGATGGTTGAGGAAGAAGGGAATATTGTGCGTTTCGAATGTAGTGAATTTAAATAGGGAAGTTCTAAAGGAATGTCATCGATCAAAGTTTACGGTTCATCCTAGAGGAACCAAGATGTATCAAGATAAGAATGTTGGATTATGGTTAGGCAGCGTGTTAACTATCAACAAGTAAGGCCAAACATCAAGAACCAAGTGTTTTACTTCAGCTTTTAGATGTTCCAGTGTGAAAATGGGATTCGAGATCAATGGATTTTATATAAGGGTTGCCAAGATCAAATAAAGAAAATGAAAGAATATGAGTTATAGTGGATAGGTTGACCAAGATTGCCCATTTTATTTCGGTAAAGTCAACCAGAATGACACCTGTTTTAGCAAAAACAATTATGAAGAACCTAGCTAGACATCATGGGATTCCTAGTAGCATAGTCAGCGATAGAGATGCATTATTTACTAGCGAATTCTAAAGGAACCTACAAGTGGTATTAGCTACCAAGCTCAAGGTGAGTACAGCATATCGCCCATATATGGACGGGTAGATAGAGAGAGTCAATAAGGTACTCGAAGACCTATTGAGAGCTTGTGTGTTGGACTTGGTGGATCTTGGGAGGATCGCCTACATCTGATTTGAGTTTTCCTATAATAATAATAGTTATCAGACTAGTATAGGAATGGCGCCTTTTGAAGCTTTGTGTGGAAGGCTATGTAAATCGCCAGCACGTTGGTTAGAGATTGAAGACAGATTGGTCTTAGGTCCAGATTTGGTTAGAGAGGCATAAGAAAAGATTGAGATAATCCGAGAATGGATGAAGAAAGCTCAATCCAGGCAGAAGAGTTATACAGATAAGAGGTGTAAAGACTTAGAGTTCTCAGTGGGAGACATGATTTTCGTTGAAGTATCCCCAATGAAGGGTGTATTACGATTTGGAAAGTCGGGAAAGTTATCCCCATGATACGTTGGACTATTCTAGATTGTAGAAAGGATTGGAAAGCCCGCATACAGAATAAAATTGTTGAGCAGTTTGGAAGGCGTTCATAATGTATATCATGTTTCTCATCCTCGTAAGTATGTGCATGATCCAGAGTCTACTATTCCACAGACAGAGTTGGAGGATTTGGTAGTAGAGCCTGATTTGACTTTTTTTAGATAACTAATTCAGGTCGTAGCAAGAGATGAGAAGAGATTGAAGACCAAGACAGTCAAGTTGGTGAAAGTTTAGTGGAGTGACAATGAGAAAGACTGTACTTGGGAGATAGAAGACGGGATTTGAGAGGCTTATCTTGATCTGCTTTGATGATATATCTATATTAGATTTATATTGATTATGATAGTCAGATAGGCTAATATGGTTGTTAGGAGATGTTACAGATGATTGCTATGTTTACTAGTTAGTCCTTGCTAAATTTCGAGGACAAAATTCTTTAAGGAGGGGAACCTGTAACCCCTAATTTTACTGACATTATTAAAGAGATTTAATTGGAATAAATTAAATAGAGTAATGTAGGTAAGTAGATTGAGGTTGATTAATAAACTAGGTGGTCGTGCATATTAAAATATAATGAACTTATATAAATGGTTAAGAAATTTAACATAAGGGAATTAGGGTAAATAACCATACTCCCCACCCTTGTACCATCCCACTAGGCCTCACACGTTCATTTTGATCTCAACAAAAATTCATAACTATGAGAAGCAAGGCCGGCCCTTAGGAAGAAGAGAAGAGAAAATCAACTTAAAGTGTAGGATTCAAGTTGGAGGAAATCAATCTTAATCAAACATCAATTTTCTTATCCAATCTAAGGTGAATAATGATTTCTACATCTCTATTTTAGTTTTGTAATTATATGGTTTTGGATTTTTGTGTAAATATGTTTTTATGATGTTGAACGATGATGCGCTTGATTTATAATTTAAATTGATTAACCAATGTTGTTTATAAAGTAAATATACACGGTTTTAGGGTGAAACCGAGATGAATTGATTTTTAAATGCCATGAGAAAGATTTATGTTATAGAAAACATGATTTTAGAGATGGGTTTAAATTTCCATAATTTTCTAAGTTTATGTGGATTTTATATTAATTTTCTAGTGAAGAAATGATTTATTGGGTTATAAACTATTTATGAATAAATTAATAATTTTTTGGATTTGAAATTTTTATATGTTGGAAAACATATTAAAATAGATTTTTTGGGATTTTTCCTAAGTGTTTTGATGAATATATAAAATTATTTAAGGTATGGGACTTAAATGTTTTATATATTTAATTAAGGAGAAGGGGCATTTTGTAAAATAAAATTATTATTTAACTTCGAAAATAGCGACAACGCTTTTCTAAAAAGAAATTATTAAGCAATAAAAATTTGACAAACACAGGTAGGTTAGTTGAAAAGTGATCATTTTTAAGTTAAAAACAAAGAAATCGTACTTTTAGCATGTTTAAGCCTTTTACAGTATTAAACCTTTCAACCTAGACCTTCGACAAGGTTGAGAGGTTCATAGCTTTCGACAAGGTCAACCGAATGCATATGGTATCAGGCTATTTGGTATGTAATGAATTAGGCAAGGTCGAAGGGTTCTTAGTCAAAAGGTTGATGGCTAAAGAGGTTGGAGTATGTTTGTTTCATAAACTAAAGCTTTCACCTGCTTTATTTTTGAATTGGAGCTTTCAACTTGTTGCTTTCAACCAAATCAAACGTTTAAAATAAAGGTTTTAAATCTTTTGACACAAACGAAAGGTTTTGTTGCTCTGCCACTATTTTGTTTTGAAACCTTTCGACACATTCAAAATGATACAGCCACTTATGATTGTTTTGTTTTGAACCTTTCGACAAGGTCGAAAGGTTATTGCCACCTCTTCCAACCTTTTTAAGTCATTGCTTTCGACAAAGACAAAAGGTTTACTTGTTTTAAAAACCAGTTGCTTCTCCCATTACTTTCGATAAGTATCAAAGCCTTCGACTCAGATGGTTTACCCTATTTATAATTAAATTATAACCCAAGCTTTTGAAGGAGTTGTTTTAAAGGCCGAGGCCTACTATTTTAAATGAAATATTTTAAAGCTTTCGAAGTAGACCTTCCGACAAGGTCGAAAGGTTGCTTCCAATGTAGTCGAAAGATTTTAAAAGAGGATTTTCGGCATGTTTTAAATTGAACCCAGTAAGTCTTCAAAAGGTTTATATTTTAGGAGTGGAATGCATTCGAAAGGTTTGGTTTTGAAAGGATTTAGGAGACATTTCGACAAGGTCGAAGGGTTTTGTTTCAAAATGTATTTAGTTTTGTTTAAGCTTAAAAAAGGTTGCTTTTCAATGGTTTTGAAAGGTTTTAAAAACCCATATTCTAAATTTTTAAGGAAAACCCATGGCTAATATAAAGGAGTTTTGTAATGACTGTAAGTATGTGATTTTGAAGAAGTATGGCCTTGATAAAAATATAAGTTAGAATGTGTTAACTATGTTTTATGAAATGTATTTCAAGAACCCTAAAACCACTGGAGTGGTATTATTAAATTGGTGCTTTGCTTCCTCAAGTAGGAATATATTCACATGTCAACCAGTAACTGTATTTTAAGGAAAAAGGGGTAGAAAAACCAAGGTCAACTCAATTGTGAATATAAATTGCTTAAACCCATGAATGGGTAGAATTGCATCCAAGGAGCCAAGGTGACCAAAATTATAGGATGCCTAAACTTTTTAATTATTGGAGGTAACCAAAAAAGTTCATAGTTAGCCCATAAAAACTATGATAAAGTAGTTATAGACATAAACCTAAAGGTACATAGTAAACCCATGAAAACTATGATTAAGTAGTTATTGGAGGAAACCAACAAGTTCATAGTTAACCCATAAAAATTATGTATTAAGGACTAGCAGGAGCTAAGAGGTTTGTAGTTTATCCATGAAAACTATATTCGGACTAAGAATTGACATCAGCCAATAGGTTCCTGGTAAACCATGAAACTAGGATAAGTAAGTAGCAAATGTAAGTATCAGTTGGTTCCTAGTTAACTCATAAAATTTGGATGTAAAGTGAGTTACTGGATAAATCCATAGGTTCCTAGCCAACTCATGAAAACTAGGATAAAGTGATTAGTTATTGAAATGACCAATAGGTTGAGGAAAAATATGAATTAATTAAGTTAATTGGCAGGACATCATAGATTCTTATTGATGACTTGAAAACTATGAATAGGGCAGGGTGTTCTTTAATTATTTTAAAGGTCATTAGTAAACCCATGAAAACTAAAAGTTTAATAGTGACTCTAGGAACTATAACTATGACAGGGTGTCAGTTTAACTGGGGAGTAAAATCTTAATTATTTTCAAGTATGCATATCATCATAATGTTTTGAAAATGTATGTTTTAACCATTGTGGATGCAGGACTACATAATCTAGTTTTATAAAGGTTTTAGGATACCAGTGAGGAGAATACATGCCGCTAAGCGGTGTAGTTCCACTAGATATCTAACAGGATTGAGATGATAGATTATTTTTCGTACTTGGCTTTATGTCTGACTCGAAGTTTTTGTTTTCCTCTTAGACTCTCGGATACTCAATTGATTTTGAGCCAATTAAGATCTAGGGTTTTCAGGTTTTCTTCTTAGACGAATAAAGCTTTCGAAGGCGTGCAGGAGGCAGATAGTTATTTAGTGTTTTCTTATCCGTTGTGTGTTTGTTTGTAAAGGAAGATTTGATAGCCTTACTAAATACTCTGATCAACCAAGAGGGTATTGTCATATTTCGCTCTTGGCGTATTTGTAAAAATCATATTTTGCTAAACGTGGTTAACGTACTTTGGGATTATGTAATGAACATGAAATGTTTTGATTTTAATGTGGAAATGTGTTTTTAATTGTTATTTTTTTTTCATTTTCTATGCTCTATGTATCATTGTATCTAGCACCGCCTATTTGGTCGTTGAAGATTAATAAATATGGATGACTACAGCATCCATGGCCGTTAGTTTTGGGCTTTCAAGTAGAGGGATGTTACATCACCCAAAATTTTTGAAACCATTCAAAAGCGTCAAAACTCAACTTCTTCGAAAGCATTTGGTTCAATTTTTAAACATGTGGAAACCTTTCGAAACCATTCGAAGTTGACTACTTCGAAACCTTCTAAAAATGTTTTGGTCGAAGCCATTTTGGATTATACCTTTAGGTAGAGCAAAATGATCAGAAAATCAAAAGAGTCAAAAGCATTTGTTTCGAAACCATTTGAAAGCAACTCTTTTAAAACCATTTCCTAAGTAATAAAATGATGGTGCCGAAACCATCCTTTCGAAAACAATGGAGAGATAGCCAAATTTTAGAAAAAGAAAAGAACCCCTTCGAAACCATCTAAATCGAAAGGTAGGAAGTGGCAGTTAAAGGCTTCGACCATGTCGAAAACAATCATTTAAAACAAAATAGCAACCCCATCGAAACCTTATCTTTTAAACCGTTTGCAAAACCTAACTAAGTCGAAAGCAAGCAAGCGTTCTTTCCTTTAAAACATAACAAAGTCCCAACCCTTTCGGAACCCTATGGTTTCGGCCCTATACCTTTCTCTTTCTTCCAATTCATTGCGTACCATTTTCCTGATACCATATGCATTGGTTTCCACTATGTTGTCAAAGTAGTATGGAGTTTGAACCTAGGTGTCGAAGGAGATGAAACAGTAAAAAGGCTGTTTAATTGTACTTTAAAATTGATAAGATTTATTTTTCCAAAAGATAATCAAAAATATTTTCTATTTATAATATATATGTATTGATATATCTTGTAAATAGGAAGTTTTTAAAGTAATTAAACTTTATATTCAAATTGTAACATATATGAATGTATATATTGTGATTTGAGTTTTGTTTTAAAATATAATACAGTAATTTTCAAATATAATGTCAAAATGTTTTTCTATTTGAAATGTGTATATATATTTATATATGTATTTGAAATAGGAATTTTATTAATTTGAATTTAATAAGTATTTTCAAACTTTATTTTATATAATTTGTAATTTGAAAGGTTAATTTGATTTAATGCTTTAGAAATGATATTAGAAATTTTAAATTTTTAATCACAAAGTTAATTTCTTATTTATAAACGTATATTTTAGCTTCTGTTTTAAATAGGATAAAATTGTTTTAAAATTTTTTATATAAAAAGTTAAACTAAGTTTCTCAAATTTATAAACAAATGATAAAATTAAATTGATTTAAAATATAAGTTATTTATAAATTCCTATATGAATTTACTTTTGAAATATTTATTGAAGTTTAAAGTTTATTTTTATAAGATAAAAACATTTTATAATTATATACACATTTCATAAATACATGTATATAGCTTAAATAGATTATTAAAAAGAAAATAACATTTAAAAACATTAACAAAACATTTGAAAATAACACTTGTAAATACATAATAACATATAATAACACTTGTAAAACATTTAGTATACATATTAAGACACTTGTTAATCATATGCATATGTGTAAGATCCTTAAAACATTAAAATGACAAATGTCATTCTTTTAATAAAATAAAATTTATAATGTAAGTTGTAAAATTAAAAGAAGAGATTTATCTTCAGCAAAATACATTCTTATCCTCGATAAAATTTCAATACAAAACAAATAATCAAAAGAAGTAAAATCTGAAAAAAATAGAATCTGGATTTCAATCTGAAAACATAAAGATGAAAGCATGTTCAAATCAGAGAATATGCAGGAAAATTTCAATAGCAAGAGCAAGATGTAAACATCAATGCAATCTGAAATCAAACAACTTAGAGAATAAATCAACATGCAACTGAAATTAATCATGCAATTCAGATTCAATGAGCATGCAGAAAATTTCAACAAGCCTGGGAACATTTTCTGTTTTCTGCAAATAAGGTGAGTAAATAAATTCTTTTAAAAACAGTTTAAACATTAGATTCATCTTGTTCTTATGATTGAATAACATGATGTTGATAGAATATTTGATTTAAATTTAAATGCATGTTTGAATTGGGTATATTTGTTTTGCCTGTAAAGTAACATATGTCCTGTGTAAAGTAACAGGCTTCAATTTCATTATAAAATCAATAATCCCATATTGAATTCGTATTGACCTTTGATGTATAAATAGAAGTTGATTGTAAACAAGTAATCTAACACTTAAAAATATTTATAGGATTTTAAAGCGCATTGTTGGCTCAGGAATTGTAAATTTACAGTAAAATATTGATTTGGGACAAAAAAAATTAAATTCAAATTTGAGTTTTGATTTTATAATCGAATGGTAAATAATAAATCATGATTTTAGAAGCAGGAATCACGAATTTTAGATTAATAATTTGTGAGAATTCTTGGTTTGATGTTTTTGACATTTGGTCAATTTAGGACGAACGGCGACGAATCAGTGGACGAGGTTGTGCTCGAAGGTGGAGGGGACAACGGTGATCATCAAAAAATACTCGTGTATTTTTTTGATTTGGGGTTATTGTGGATTTAGTGAGTAGGTTTCTGTATGTTGTATTTGTCGTGAGTGTTCCAATGGGTTTCGCGACGTCGTGATGCAACCGGGGCCGACCGCGTATGGTTCTGGAGATGCTGGGGAGCGAGACATGGCTTCGGGGAGGAGGACGTGGCGTATCGTGGCATGGATCGCCGTCGGCAATCAATTTTCTGTTGATATTGGGTTCAGGCAGTTTGGGTTGAGGGGCAAATTTCAATTCTCGATCGTATCAGAGTTTCTGGGTTGCACGAGAGGTTGACGTGGTCGAGAGTGAGGTGTGGGAGTCAAGCGTGGAGTTCGTTGACGTCCAACGACGTCGTGCGCGTTAACGTGCACGATTGTGGGTGTCAGATGATGTTTGGTTTTGAATTGGGGAAGGAGGGGTTCGTGCTCGAAGCATCACTCGGGAGTTTGTAGTTCTGGCTCGAAGCAGGTTAGGGATGGGGTTTCTCGGGGTAGACGCGAGGAAGTGTGGTGGATGGCTCGAGATTTAACGCGTGTATTTGCAGTGAGTTGCTCGTGTTTTGATCGAGCAGGGATTTTTGTGATTGGGTTCAGCTGTTTTAAGGTTTTTAAAATATAACAGTGAGTTTTATTAAAAAAAAGGGATTTTAACAAGCTAATATGATTTTGTACAAGTTTTAAAACAAGAGTGAAACAAGCCTTATTTATAAATTAAATTTATTTCAAAACGAAATTTTAAACATGTTTTATATATAAAATTATGAAAGTTTTAAAATAAAATAAGTGGATTTTGAAATGAAGTTTGTATTAAACTTGGTTAAAATAACTTTGGAGAAGTCTTAAAAGATTCAAAGAGTTTAATTTAAAATATGTTTACATTATAAATTGATTTCTAAAAAGTTATATTTTATTTTGAATAAACTGTAATGATTTAGAATTTGGAAATCAATTATAATAAAGTTTTTCTTAAGTAATATAGAATTTTGATATAATTAAAGATAATTAATTTGTGAAAATAATTAAGATAATTCAACTTTTATCCGTAATCCAGTGTTATATTGGTTAATATAAATGATTTAATAATATAAATGATTTAATTAAGATGATCTTTTCTTAATTAAGAATTTTTATAATATAAGAAGTTAAGTATCATTTAATTAAACTTAAATGATTAATTAATAATTAATTAAGTAATTAATTTGTGGTTAATTAAAAATAATCACTTGGAGTTAATTAAGTATAATTACTGGGTAAAGTAATTAAATGAAATTACAGGAGGTAGTTAAGTAAAAGATAATTACTTATGAAGGTAATTAAGTGAATAAGATTAAGGATTAATCACTTGTGCTATTAATTAAAGGTTTTAATTATTTAATGAATGGTTAATTAATAAAGGATTAAAAGAATTTAATTAAGTGATTAATTACTTGTTAAAGTAATTGATTAAGGAAGAAATTTAATTAATGAAGTAATCATTAATTAATGGAAATAATTAATTAATTGTTAATTAATAACTAAGGGATAATTAATTTATAATTAAGTTTTAGTTACTAAATGTAATAAAAAAAAGTAATTAATCAAATATGATTAATTAAAAGTAATTAATTTAAATATGATTAAAGGTAATTAATCAAGAGTGTTTTAATTAAGAGTAATTAATCAAGTATGGTTAATTAAAGGTGATTAATCAGGTGTGATTAATTAAATGATAGTTAAGAAATAATTATCAAGGTAATTAAATAATTATTAATCAAGTGTGATTAATTTAAAAGAGTAATTAAGAGATAATTACCTGGATAATTAAGAAGTAATTAATCAAGATGATTAATTAATATTGTGACTAAGGAATAATTACTTAAAGTAATTAAGAGATAATTAATCAAGGGAGATTAATTTAGGTGAATAATTAAGTGATGTTCATTAATTAATTTGTAAATTAATAAGTAAACAGGATTGAGGATAATCCAAGTGTTTAAGAAAGGATTAATTTAATTAAGGATGAGTTAAATTAATCAAGTTTGGATTAAACTTGTGTAGGGATGATGAATGATTGGTTGATAAGTATCATTGAATGAGATAATGATATTGGATGATATTGAATGTCATTGGTTGATATGTGATGATATGAACGTGTTATATCTGAGATGTGATATATATGCTGCTTTGTGATATGTATGGATGAATGTGATAATAATGGATTATCTATCTGTGTTATGAATCATCCATTTATGTTAAGTGATATTTCTGAATATCTTCTATTTAAACCCTTAAGTACAACTTGGACATTAAAATGGCGTTTGGATTCGGTGAGACCGGGATCGGGTTTCCATATTTGGATATCCGAAAACCACACCGATCCAAAGTAAACGTTAGGTCGTGAATCCAAGTGGAGCAAGTGAAGACTCGAGGTGTAAGAACTATACTTCAGTATAACTCTATGGGTGATTCCATAATGAGTTGACGGAATATTACCTATAGGCTCGAGATGGTGATTCAGAGTGCAAGGGCTATGGTCATTGACTCTGAGGGTGATTCCAAAATGAGTGCAACGAGATAGCGCCTTCGGTTTCATTCAAATCCGGAACGGACTTGTATGGATCGAATGCTTTCAGAACATCGTCAGGTGGACGATGAGCATTCTAAGATAGATGTGTTCTATAAAGGTAATTGCAGCCTCAAGCCTCATCAACCGGGAATGGCTAAAACAGGGGAGGTGCAGCAAGGCTTCGTGGGTAGCTCCCACTGGAGGGCGAGATTCATCCATGTCTAGATGTCCCTTTTTATTTTGGCTTTGTGGGCAGTTGGTCTGCAGCCAACTACGGGGTGGTCTTGTTCGGGACTGTTTAGTAAGGAATGGTCCCGGCCTTGTGTTGTAGGGGAGTTAGGGTGGCTCCTCGGTACGGTGATCTAGGCCACGTACTGTGACGAGCGGTACCCCAGTAGCCCTGCCATTGTTGGAAACCCATTCTTCCTACGCGACCCTACGGTTTTGTTTGCATTACCCACTTTTGTGGCTAGTAGCTGGAATTTAATCATGTAACAATTTCGGCTATTTCATATTTACTTGAAAACCCTAGACACTATTATAATATCACTGGATTTCCTATCAAATGTTTTGGTTAGCGTAAGGTAAAAACTTTTCCATGTTTATGTGTGGGAAGTCTTACGTGATACCTTTTCTTTCAAAGGATTTTCTAAAGTTAAGCAATTTTAAACCGTTTACTCACACCAGACCCCTGTCTGACCCGAGTGTTTATTTTTTGTTTTATTAAACTCTTGGGTACTCATAGTATGAATGAGTAGTCAAGTGATTCAGGTTTTCCTTGACGAATTCTGGAGGAGCTTTGGAGCAGGAGGCTTCAGCGTGTAGATATATAGTTAGAGTTTCTGTTGTGTGTTATTCTGTATTGATATTCTGGTAATGTATATTAGACAGAAATGTTATAACTATCTAAAGTGAGATGTATAGATGTGTACTCTGATGTATATGATACTATGTATATGTTCTATATTATATTTAAATCATTCCGCTGTGAGATTCTGATGTGTTGTTGTTCTTTCTTCCTTTTCTTTTCTTCTTCTATCTCTTTCTTTCTTAATTAGTGATGCGATTTTCTGGTGATAGAAAGTCGGGTCGCTACATATTTATAATCCAAAATACCATTTTCTTTATTAGAAAATTCATATTAAATCCACCAAAATTCAAAATAATCTGAAAATTAAAACACATCTCTAAAATATCATTTTTGATCTTCATAAAAATTCGCAAGGTAATTGGACATCATTTAATAGAGTTTTCATCTCAAAACATGTCATAAAATCTATATGAACATACATAAATCATCAACAAGTATATATTATCATTTCATCATTCAAAAACATGGAAAATCAATGCAAAATACTTCGGGTTTAACATTAAAACCGAAACCAATAAAAGTTTGAGATGTAAACATTATTAAATTAGCTTTAGAGATTAAGGAGCTTGAGATTTGGATGAATTTTATTTGAATTAGCTTTTCCTTTAGTTTTTCTTAATTCAACTTCCTCTTTCCTTGTTAATGGCGACCGACCTCTTCATTTTAAAATTTTGAAATGAAAATAAACGTGTATAGGCCTAAGGTAATAGATATAGGAATGGCCTCTTTCTTATATTACCCCTTCCTCTAATTCATTTTAAAACCCTTCTTTAATTTATTTGTTTTTATTGGCACGACTATCTTTAATTAAAATCAAATCTCAATCTCCTAATCAACACATTATTTTATTTAATTCAACTGATTAAGTATCCTAAATAATGTTACCAAAAATCTAGGGTGTTACGACGCAGATGCACACGATGAGACACTTTACCGAGTCGGCATTATGGGCCCTCCTAAATGCATAGCTAAGGTATGTGTAGTCTTAATTTTGGGAAATTTAATCCCATGTGGAAATTGTAGTATAATACTATATTAGAGGAGCTATAATAGCTATTAGTCGATCATTAGTTATTTGAGAATCGATTAGGTATTTGATCCTCGTATGAGCCTACATAAGCCATTAGTGTAGATGTGTATTATGTTAAAACCCTTAAGTTAATAAATATAGTAATTTAAGGACACTTGTAGAATACCCTAGGTCACATAGAGTATTATTATTAAAGTCAACTGCATATGATTATCACATTTAATGACGTACTCATCCATTAGACCTGGTTGCGTATGTAGATGCATTGTAATAGGAAATTCTCGCATTATGAACTGTGGTGAAGCTTTGTCTCTTACCCTTACACATCTCGGTAATGCTGGTTGGTCAAGGTAGTTGGGCCTAGGCAATGTAGAGGTTTATTGCTTTTTGCACCAAAAATGGCCACAAACCCCACAAGTGTGATTGTAGAGAAATAAATGAAGAAATAACATCAAAATGAGGATAATATCACGATCACACCTAGCAAATAGATGAACAATAAGAAGCACAAGATTTATAGTGGTTTCATGTTGTTTTGCTTACTTCCACTTTGAAGACTTTTATTGCTTTTTTTACTCCGGTATAATGCTTATAATAGCTCATAATTGATTACAATTAAATCAGAAATAAAAATGGCAGCATGTAGAGTCTCGAGCCAAAAAGTCCCTTTTTAGTTGCAATGGAGGTGATATTTATAGGGGTGGAGCTCGAAATATCAGCATTGGATCTTAAAATGCTCTTTATCAATCCCAGAAGGGCCCGCATGATTGATTTGGAGTTATTTAGGATCGATTCCTAATCGATCCATATCGATTTCATAATGATCAGGAATTGCTCCAATTAAGCTGCGATCGATCATGAAGGTTTCTAAGGTGTCGTGCAACCTGCTGTGAAAATCTCATTGCATTTGGAGTTGTAGTTTGAGAGATATGATCAATCCAAGATTGAGTTTGCTAGTGAAGCTGAAGCCTTCGTATTGATAGATTCGTATCGATCATCCCATATCGATGGCATGGCATGCGTGCTTTGTGGGGATCCATAATTTGTGCATAAGGACCGCTTCTTTTGGTTTTGACCGATTCTTTCGTATCCATCTGATGCTTTGCCTCCTGTATCGATGCCATGCCTCCTTCTTCGTATCGATCGTAGGCTCTGTCCTTCGTATCGATCAAATAGATGATCGATATGAAAAGTATAGTTGCTGTTCAAATGGAGTGTGATCGATCCGGGAAGTTTGAAGTCCATCGATATTGGTTCAAACCTTATGGATACAAATGATCGATGTCGAGTGATGGAGTTATATTCATTTCGTATCGATGTTGATGGATATGAAGCGATGGATACGAATTGACGGATACGAATTGGGCATGCTCCACATGGATCATGATCAATTAAAAACTTGAGCATACGAACTTTGATTGACCAGAAATTGCAATGTTGCCTTCCATAGCTTTGCTTGTCATACCATGCTAATTGTAGCTCAATTCAGACTCGGATTAAGTTTGCGTGTTTCCACCGTCAATCTACAGATAACTGATTTCTGGAGCGGACAATCTTCGATCTCTAGTCAAGTCCTTAGTATCACGGCCTTACCAAAAGGCGGGATAGCATTTGCCTCCCAAAGTACGTCCTGTGTGAACATGATGTGCTTTGAAAAGCTGCAATCTTCATTCTGAAAAGGCTTTATCCGATTTACTGAAAAGTTATTGTCCTTTCATCAAGAGATGTAACCCTCAGTTAACTTCTAGTAGCATATATACTGAGTTGTAGTCTGCTGATGATCATGCAATTTTCATCTTCGGTGAATATCAAGCGTCAACGATTTGCTATTTCTGTTTCTGGTTGTTTCTCAGTGAGTATTCAATTTCTATCAATTTCGTAAAATCGAATTTTAGGATGCGCACATGCACGTTCATGAACACGTTTATGTCATTGGCTCCTGGATAAGCATGTACACTCTCGTGGGTCGTTGCCAATTTAGTGAAATGCAATTCAATCATTTGCATTTTCAATGGCAAGAGGATTGGTATTCCACCAAAAATGAATTTTCATGTAGGAATTCTCTCGATACTTGTTTGATTATATCATAAGCAATGCATCAAAGTAGGGATATGAAGGAACCCTTTCTGTTCATGGTTCCTTTATGGATGATGTAGCCGGAAGCTTCGTGGAGCATATTCCATTTCTCATTCCTCTGTTCAAGAAGGATTCCTTGTTGTAGATAATCTATGGTAGGATTCACCCACTGCTCTGTTTTTTAAAACCCATCTCTAAAACTTTGTCAATTTCTGAATGGTCAATGCTTGGAGCATTAAGTCCTCCAACTATGAACGAGCCCATTTGCGAGGTACCTCTGAATTGGCTAGCTTAGTTGGTAAGTTGGCTCCTTTGTTTTGTTATTTAGGGAGGTGTGTTACGATACAATGTTCAAAATCGGTCAATGATTTTTGGACTCGGATGAGACAAGGAGCAGGTTATTTCCCCCTTTAGCTTGATAATTTCCTCTGGCTTGACATATTACTATCCAGGACTCGCAAAACACCGGTAGAGATTTCACTTCCAGTCCTCTAACAAATTTGGGCTTAATAGTCATGACATCATGTTTCGTTATTTTTTGTAGGGAAAATCAACTTTCTGGATGTATTTCTCTTCGCGTGATAGTGTGGTGCTTTTGGCATGTATTGACACGGCCCAATTGATGAATAAATCTTCGCGATCCATTGGCTTGGGTAAAATGGGAGGTCTCTCTAAGCGATCTATTAGAGCTAAAATTGCTTCAACACGGTTGTTAGTCCATCCAAAAGTTCTCTTCCCTTGGTCAGGTTGAAGAAAAGAATACACTTGTAGATGGCCCTAGAGTTGAGTCAGCTTAGGACGGTAACCTTCCGCCTTAGGCTTTGTACCTGCTTCTTTGTCCTCAGTACATGAATGGCTCTAATTGTCGGAATTTTCTGGACATTAACCTCAATTCCACAAGAATTGATGGTGAAACCTAAGAATTTTTCTGACGCAACGCTGAAAGAGCATTTCAAAAGATCATGTTTCATTCTGCGTTTTTGGAGAGCACTGAACATCTCTGCCAAGTCATCGATGTGGTCGTTTGATAGTCATGATCTTACAAGCATATTAACTACATATACTTTCATTGATCGGCTAATCTGTTTTTTGAACGATCTGTTAACCGTCCTTTGGTAAGTAGCACCAATGTTCCTAAGTTTGAATCTGAGGATTGCAACATAGCACTATAGGCCCAGGTCAGTTACGAAATTGTTGTATTCGTGGTCTAGGAGATTCTTCACTGATTGTATCTGGAGTTTTCATCAATGGAAGTGAGTAATTCATGTACAATGGTCAAGTCCACCAGATGGTTGATCCTTGGAAGTGGAAAGTTTTGTTTTGTCATGCCTTACGAAAATCTGAGTAGTCGACGTATGTCCGCCACTCTCTGTTTGTTTTTCTAAGCAAAGGATTGGATACTCATTTTGGGTAAAGGGCATCGTGGATAAATCCATTGGTTTTGAGTATATTCGCCTCCTCTTTAAGTACAACAGATCTCTCTGGATCCACATCGCATCGTTTTTAATCATCGAGATATGCCTCGGGTCGACACTTAATGCAGGGTTTTCAATGGCTGGCGAGAGTCCATATATATATATATATATATATATATATATATATATATCTCTTTGTATGTGTGTGTGTGTATGTATGTATATATATGTATGTATGCATGTGTGTGTGTGTGAATATATATGAGATTGAGTCCAAGCAAACACATCAAGATTCACCTGGAGTAAAGCAGTTAACTCTCTCATCATCATTGTGCCGAGTTGTGATTTGATCCTGAATACTCATGATGGGTTATATGCGCTTCATTTACTTATTTGCAATGGTTAAATTTCAGCTATATAGGCTTGTTGAATCAAAGGCTTAGTTGAGTTTAGCCTTGTATCGCATGCTGCTACATAGCTGGCTCCAGCTAATAGTCTGAATCTGCTTGTGTCCCAAGTAATGCGATTTCCATTTAATGTACTCATGATTCACTTCTCATGGTAAGGTTTGGAATAATGATTAGTTGCCTATAAGTATGGGCATCGATCCGATGATTCTATCTCTAGGAATCCTTTCGGTCGTAACCTTAAGCTATTATTAATACCAGGCACGGGTCATAGAATCGAGTTGTCACAGTCAACTCTTGGATAACCACTATTTTGCCCCTAGTCTCGGGTTGGTGGATGCATTACGTGGACGGTTGAGTCTCGTCCCAGCTGTGTTTATACTATAGTTCAAGCTTTAAGAACTAGAGTTGATTGATGAATGGTCGAATCACACTCATCTTATCTTCTCACTCGTGCCCCCAAGTCTGGGGTATACATCGATAAGTGGCAAGGCAAGTCATGTCTGCTTTAATCTCTTATTCTTTCCCATCAAACCATGTGATCGAGTTAATTTATGGAAGGTTGAGTCGCGCCTATCCTGCATTGTATTATGGTCTTCCCTCTTGGAGGAATACTTCGATGCTCCGTCGAATTTCGGGCATGAGCTGGGTATTAGATGGTCAATCATGTCCAACTTTGTTGCAGATGTTTCCATACAGTGGGATGGACTAGAGAATGGATGGTTATATCATATCCAATATGAGGTCGATGCTCCTTTTGTCGGACCAAGGGCAAGAATTAGTGCACAAACAGTAGCATCGCATTCATCCGAAGTTGGACGGTCAGTCACATCCAATTTGATTTATATTCTCCCATTTGTTTATGGGACAAAATTGATTCCGGTGTAGTCGGGTCATGCTCATCCAGTTTCATACTCCTCCCAATAGACCAAAGGAGGTATATGGATAATGAATCGTCAAGTCACACTTATCCATGGTTTATTATCTTATCCACGCTATGGCGATTCGAGTTATTCAAAGGACGTTTTGGTCGCTCCTATTTGTGGTCACTGTGGATCAATATTGACCATCGATTCAGTGGCACGATGTAAAAATCTTGGACCTCATTGCCTGTCGATCCAATAGTATGATATGAAAAGTTCATATCGATGTTGCCCGTCGATCCACGGTACAATATAATTGGTCGCTCATAACTTCGGTCTGATTGGTTAGCATTAAGGCCTCCTTGTAGACGTTGCCTCAAGTTGTAAAGGATATTAAGCTGGAGAAGTAGTGAGTCACCACCTTATCTTCTTTCGGTGATTTTTACTTTTTCCCCCAGTCTTGGGTTAGTAGAGTTAGTTTGTGGACGGTCTAATTACATCTGCAATGATTTTATACTCCTCCTGTCGAGTTTAGATTAGAGTTAGTGAATGAATGGTCGAATCACATTCATTCGTTTGTCTATGCTCGTAGTCGCACTTTAGGGATTAGAGACAGTTAAAGGGCGATTAATCACTCCTATTTGATGTTTATACCCATGTCCACACTCTGAGGACTAAGAGTTTTTGTAGAAAATGGTCGGACCGCATTTTCCTTGGTCAATACCTCTGCCCAAAGTCAAGGGAAAAAGTCAAAGTATGGTCGATCACATTACAACAACTTTAATTTGATGTTTCTTCCATTGAATCGTAGGAAGGAATTGATTGGTGGGTGGTTGAGTCACATCCGTTAATATTGCACGCACAACCTATCGGACCATAGGCGAGAGTTAGTGAATCAACGGTCATGTCACGTTCATTTATGGTTGGATGGGTAGTCACATCCATTCAGAATAGGACATCCAACTAAGCCCGTTTTGTAGATCTGCGTCTCTCTATCAAATCAAGGAAGAAAATTTGTCTTGTAGAGTTGGAGTGCATCTCTATAAATTTATGTTATAGGTCCTGTGCTGAGGACAAGAGTTAATGGAAGGACGATTGTCTCACGTCCGCTTAGTTCTAGATGGTCGGATCGCATGTGATTTTGTGTGATAAGTGTGCCCGTAAGTTAGGGGAAGAGTTGGAAAGTGGAAGGTTGAACCACATACACTTTTTATACTACATAATTCGCTGAGGAGTCAGAGTTGATAGATGAACAATCGAATCGCATCCCTTATGGTATTTATATTCCAATCCATGCTTTGAGGATTGGAGTTTGTTGATGGGCGGTAAATCACACTCATTTGGTGTTTATACTCTAGTCAGCGCTCTCGGGACCAGAGTTAGTTGATGGGTGGTCAGTCATACCCTTTCGGTGTTTATACTCTAGTCCATGCTCTTGGGACCAAAGTTGGTCTATGGTGGTCAGTTATACCCATTTGGTGTTTATACTCTAGTCTGCGCTATCAGGACTAGAGTTAGCTGATGGATGGTCAGTCATACCCATTTGGTGTTTATACTCCATTCCGCGCTCTCGGGACAAGAGTTGGTTGAGGAGTGGTTGATCACACCCATTTGATGCTTATACTCCAGTCCGCACTCTCAAGAGCAGACTTAGTTGAGGGATGTTTGATCAAACTCGTTAATGTTTATACTCCAGTTCAAATCCGAGAATCTGGAGTTGTTTAACTGACAGTCGATCACATCTGTTTAGGAAAGATGATCCTACCCACACTCTGGGGATAAGAGTTAGTTACGGTCGTGGATGGTCAGGTCAAATTCTCCTTAAACAAGAAATTGAGGCCATGGATGGACGGATCCATCCTCCTCGAGCAGGAAGGCAAGGTCGTGGATGGACGGATCCATCCTCCTCGAGCTGCAAAGCGAGGTCGTGGATGGATGGGTCCATCCTCCTTAAGCTAGAAAGCGAGGTCATGGATGGACGTGTCCATCCTCCTTAAGCTGGAAAGCGAGGTCGTGGATGGATGGATCTATCCTCCTCCAACTGGACGGTTGGATCACATCCAATTTAAGCCTGGGCTGTCAAACTACGCCTTGCATCTGGGATAGGAGTCGACACATGGATGGTCGTACTACATCATCTTTGATTTAGATTCTGCTTCTGCGAAGCTTAAGGAGTAAGAGTAATGCTCTGGAAAACTTTGAGTTTGGGCAAAAGAGTGGATGGTCGAACCATATCCACTTAGAGTCATGTCTTTGCCTTCAATGTTAGAGGAAAGAATTGGAGAGTGGAAAGTCGAGTCGTGTCCACTTGATACTTCACGCTATTGCGTTAGGCCGGGGAAGAGAGTTGAAATGATAGCTTCTAATGATTAGCGAGCTAGCAATCAGTCCATGATGATTGTACATTGGGGCTCATGCCTTGATGAAGTCGGTTTAAGGCATGATTGTTTTGCTGAATCACAGATGCAAGCTGGAGAGTGAATGGTAAAATCATATCAACTTTATACTTGTATGCTCAAACAACCCTATGTATTAATGTAGAATTTGATGCATGGGCGGTCATGTCACGTCCACCCCTGATGTGGTTTAGACTTGTTGGGCATCGAAGAAGCATGAGTATTTTAGTGAGCTTCAAGTATGAGATAAGAAGTGCATTATTAGGACATACCACTCCAAGTCTTTCTCAGATCTCCAATTAAATTGCATAGGCGGATGATTGGATGGCCGATAGCATCCACTTTGTATTGGAGTCCTGACATCGTCGGTCTCTTCCACTTTGATGCCTTGACTCCAACTCAGGGGCATATAGTAGCTGATGAGTGGTTGAATCATATTCATCATGACGATACATCAATGACCTGATCATAGTCCATAGAGGTTGTTTGGCACCCAACCTTGAGTATTTAGTTAACTGCACCATTTGCAAGTAATTTAATTCAAATTGGTCATATTTTGCAACATAAATGAAATTGAAATAGAAATAATTCAAAACAGATCAGATTAAATCTCATTGATAAGTGAAGCGGCATCGTATGCTCGTCATTGCACTTCAGTCCAGCCCTAATCAGTTGGAAATCTAATGCAGGTGGTTCAATTTAATCAAAGTTCTTATTAATAGGATTCGGGTATTCCCTGGCCGTCATTTTATGGTGCTTGCACATATTGTCGAAGCTTTCCTTTCCGGGGCAGCCTTAGCGCTGGCGTCCGGCAGCCATTTAAAGAAGAAGTGTTTCCCGATCTAGAGTATGGAGTAGGTTCCCTTCTTATCTCGCCATATTGATCCTTGATCTAGTTCATCAACTCAATATTGGACCAGATATGTTGGTGTAGTTGTTGGCACCTATCCACTAGTTCTCTTATCAAAGTCTAAAAATAAGCTCTTGTGATGGATTCATTTATGAGTATTGGTAACAACTGGCTATGGATCTTGATCAATTCATTGGTTGCTAGCTTCTTTATTCCCTTCAGCAATATGAGAAGTAGAATTGGTATGTCTAACCACGGTTGATAGTCTTCTTTAAGGAATGGGGTAGACATCTGCATTTGATGGCATTCACCACTCTTGGTGGAATCCATGTGCCATTCTCGCTTCAAGAGGTAGTGTTGGAGGTTTTATTTCCATAGTACACTGACGTGGTCAGCATGTTGAATTTTCAATGGAAATTTTGCAAATAAAATGGTCTCAAAGAATAGGTCTCGACCAGGAAAGATACTCCAATCGTCATCATTAAGTCCATTTCCTAGATACGGGGTCTTGTAATACTGGTGAATGATGTATGCACGATTTTCCAACATTTGAGTAGTTGGTAATGCCGATTAGATGGTGAGTTGGTTAAGATGGGCTCATAGATTGGTGATTGTTCCAAACTTTCATCCAGGCAGGAGACCCGTATAGGGTAGTAAAGAAGTCTTTTTGAGGCTGTATGCCATGCTTCTAGTCATATGAAGACGGCATGATCAAGATACGGGCATTTGAAGATGGTTCAGTGGTGACGAGCTATGCTTTAAGTTGGCAAAGTAGATAGTGTAGGGAAGTTACCATAGTAGTCATCGTACAATAGCTGTCAATCCAGGCATTTAAAAGCTAGTCGATTAGGGAAATTGCAATCCACCTTGGAAGCATGATATAGTAACCAACTCTAGTTCTTGGCGTATTAACTTGGCTCTCCAACTTCAGAGAGCATTGTTTGAGTAGTAGTTCCTTGCTCATTCCTTAATTGCAATTTAGCATCTGCTATTTTAATCCCATGTCTCGGTCAATCACGGAACGATTAAGAGTGTGGATGGAATGTCCTTAATTAAATTGAGTTTTGAATTCAATATGCAGGGGCACTGCTCTGCGGCTAGGATTTGGGTATCATTTCAGAAAATCACCTTATATATGTTTCCAAACATATAAAATTTCCAACTTCAGAGGATTAATTATTTTCCCATAAATAATTTATAATCCAAAATATCATTTTCTTTACTAGAAAATTCATATTAAATCCACAAAAATTTAGAAAAATCTAAAAATTGAAACCCATCTTTAAAATATCATTTTAGATCTTCATAAAAATTCGTAATGTAATTGGACGTCATTTAATAGAGGTTTCATCTCAAAACATGTCATAAAATCTATATGAACATACATAAATCATCAACAAGTATATATTAACATATCATCATTCAAAAACATAGCAAACCAATGCAAAATACTTCAGGTTTAACCTTAAAACTAAAATCAATATAAGTTTTAGATGTAAATATTATTCAACTTAGCTTTAGGGATTAAGGAGCTTGAGATTTGGATGAATTTTATTTGAATTAGCTTTTCTTTTAGCTTTTCTTAATTATACTTCCTCTTTTCTAGTTAATGGCAGCCGGCCTCTACTTTTTAAAATTTTGAAATGAAAATAAACGTGTATTATATACGGCCTAAGGGAGTAGATATAGGAATGGCCTCTTTCCCATATTACCCCTTCCTTTAATTCATTTTAAAACTCTTCTTTAGTTTATTTGTTTTTAATGGCATGGCTATCTTTAATTAAAATCAAATCTGTATCCCCTAATCAACACACTACTTTATTTAATTCAACTGATTAAATATCCTAAATAATTTTACCAAAAACATAGGGTGTTAGAACACAGATGCAGATGAAGAGGCACTTCAAAGAGTCGACATTGTGGGACTCCCTAAATGCATAGCTAAGGTATGTGTAGTCATAGTTTAGGGAAATTTAATCCTATATGGAAATTATAGGATAATCCTATATTGGAGAAGCTCTAGTAGCTATTAGCTGATCATTAGTTATTTGGGAATCAATTAGGTATTCGATCCTCATATGAGCTTGCATAAGCCATTAGTGTAAATGTGTATTAAGTTAAAACACTTAAGTAAAGAAATATAGTAATTTATGGACACTTGTAGAACACCCTAGGTCACATGGAGTATTATTAAAGTCAATTGCATATGATTACCATATTTTAATGATGTACCCATCCATTAGACCCGATTGCATATATAGATGCATCGTAATAGGAAGTTCTCGCATTGTGAACTGTAGTGAACCTTTGTCTCTTACCCTTACATATCCCGGTAACGCTGGTTGGTCAGGGAAGTTAGGTTAAGGCAGTCCAAAGGTTTGTTGCTGTTTGCACCAAAAATGGTTACAAACCCCATTGTGCGTGATTGTAGAGAAATAAACGAAGAAAGTAATATCAAAATAAGGATAATATAGCAAACACACTTAGCAAATAGATGAGCAATAAGAAACAAAAGGTTTATAATGGTTCGGTGCTATTTTGCCTACACCCACTTTAAAGATCACTCTTTTATTGCATTTTTTACTCTAGTACAATGCTTGCAATAGCTTATGATTGATTACAATTAAATCAAAAATAAAAATGGCAACATGTAGAGTCCCAAGCCAAAAGTTCCCTTTTCAGTTGCAATGGAGGTGCTATTTCTAAGGGTGGAGCTCGAAATATCTGCCTTGGATCTCGGAATACTCTTTCTCAAGCCCAAGTGGGCCTACATGATCAATCTAGAGTTGTTTGCGATCGAACCCTGATCGATCCATCACAATTTCGTATCGGTTAGGAATTGCTCTAATCAAGCTGCGATCGATCATGAAGGTTCTTGAGGTGTCGTGCAACTTGCTGTGAAAATCTCATTGCTTTTGGAGTTGTGGTTTGAGAGATATGGTCGATCCAACATTGAGTTCGCTAGTGAAGCTGAAGCCTTTATATGGATCCTCTCGTATCAATGACGTGGCATGTGTGCTTGCACAAGGACCTCTTTTTTTATTTTTGACAGATTCTTTCATATCCATCGGATGCTTTGTCTCCCATATAGATGCCCTGCCTCTTTTTTCATATCGACCGTAGGACCTATCCTTCGTATCGATCAGATAGGTGATCGATACGAAAAGTATAGTTTCTAGTCAAATGGAGTGTGATCGATCCAGGAAGTGTTGAAGTCCATTGATATTGGTTCGAACCATATGGATACGAATGATGAATGCCGAGTGATGGAGTTATGTTCATTTCGTATCGATACTAATGGATACGAATTAGGCATGCTCTACATGGATATTGATCGATTCATAACTTAAGCATACAAACTCCGATTGACCTGAAATTTGGAATATTACCTTTCATAGGTTTTCTTGTCGTACCATGATAATTATAGCTCGATCCAGACTCGGATTAAGTTTGCCTGTTACCACCGTGAATCTGCAGATAACTGATTTCTGGAGCGGACTGTCTTTTATCTCTAGTCAAGTCCTTGGTATCACGATCTTGCCAAAAGGCGGGATAACAGTTGCAGTCTCAATGGTTCGGTTAAGTTCAGTTGCCTATATTCATTAGAAATTTGTCTTTGAACCAAAACTCTATCAATCCTTTTCTCCTTTACTTACAAAATTCATTGAACTAAATAATAAAAAACTAATGGAATTTATGATGACCGAATCAAGCAAACAATTAACAAACAAGGGAGATTTCCAAATGTAATTCAAAGGAAAGAATGGATTTGGGTTGAGTGGGTAAATTTTTAAGAAGATGATTTATATGTAGTTACTTTTAATATACCCTATCTGATTTAGGTTGTTAGAAATTAAATTGTGAATCATATTGTTTGGATCTGAGATATAATAACAAACTAAATTGATGTAAACCTGTTAAATAGGATTGTTCTAGGATTAATCGGCTTTTCTAATCAGGTAGAAATTCCTATAACTTATAGAAACGTATGTTAATAGTAACCCTTGGTTGAACTATTTTTCTGAAGTTTGTAAATTGAATTTGAGTAAGAAATTTTGATAATTATAATTCAGGATTCACTATAATTGCTCTAACATCAAATTATAAGTCACTGTAATGGAAATTTAGAAAGTAACAACTAATAATTAATTAAATAAAGAATATGAATTCGAAATCAAAAATTAAAACCCTTACGCGATGGTCGACCACCGCACTATTTGGAGTGGCCGATCGCTCCAGGAGTAGGTGGTCGACTGATTAACGTTTTCAGAATGCATTTTGAACCTCGGCGTAAGGCATAGGTTATAAATAAAGTATTTATTTGAAATAAAGATATCTATTGTGTGTGTGTATATATTAAATAAGGGCATTAGATTAGTGTGTCGGGAAATGTAGGTTGTCACAGTTGTTATCAGAACTTAAGTTTCAAATTCCTTGGGGGGTATTAAGAGAACTGCTTGAAAAAAATTTCCAAAAAGAAAAGATTTTTCAAAAGGCTTTGAAATTGGTTTCCAAAGGGTATATACATGAATAGATAAAAGTTTTAAACAATTTTTCCAAAGATTTTATATAACCGTGATCTCTTTCCTTTATTCTTGCCTATACTATCTGCGGAAAGTTGTTAATAAATTCCTTAATCACAGAGAGAAGATGAGCGATCCCACTAGTTTAGGCTCAGGCAACAACGTGGAGATTCCAGGCATGAACATCCTGGTTTGGTTTCATTGGTATCTTCAGAAAGGGAACAAGTCGAGCTTAATCCTAATAGAGGACCCATGAAGAGTGTGCTAGGTAGAGTTCCTGCCCATGCACCTACCATCATTTTTGCTAAGTTGTGTAAAGATTTTATAAGCCTTGGAGGGAAGTCATACGTGGGGATGGAGTCATATGTAGACTCAAAGGCATAAATTCATGCATGCAAGAGGATTTTTGGTTTGATGTGTCTGAGGGATGTTGTAAGGAGACAGCTTGCTACTTGGCATCCATAAGGGGAGGCATAGAATTGGTGGGATGTGTTGGGTCATAGGTTTTGATTGCTGACATGAATCAACAATTCACGAGTCTACGACTATGACAACATTCGGACTCAACGACTCATAGTATGGTTCATATAGTTATATATATTAACAAGAGTCATCAAATATGTATATACAGTCTAGTTTAGTGCTTTGTTAAAATCTTTCCTTGAGAATCATCATTCACATTCAAATAAACTTGCATGCACAATTTGATCAAAATCAAGTTTTCAAAAAATGCATGGAGCGGGGCTCAAACCCAGGTCATTAGTTTAGAAGGCAAGTGCTCTAACCAAATGAGCTATGGTGTTTTTTGATTATTAACAAAATTCAATCGACTAAAAAAAATCATTCAGTCGACTGAATATCTATAAGCAACCTACTGAACTTGTGCACATATGTATACACGTTTATATTTTCAAATTCAGTCGACTAGCAGAAAACAACCAGTCGACTGACCATGCTTAGTACACAGATATGAACTGTTTTAAACTATCTTTGAATATTCAGTAGACTGATCATTTTGCTCAATTGAATGACCGACTCTAAGGCTATTTTTATTGAAAAGACACTTCTAATTGTGAAGGGTTTCGATCCAAATTGAAGAGATATAGCTGCATCTTTTGATTGAAACTCTTTGTGAATAGTTGTAACTATTTGTTCACTATATAAACACATTAGAATCACTTCTCAAATAACGAATTTTTATTTTTATTTCTTTCTATATTCTCTACTATCTATTTCTGCATTCTACAAGCGATCATAATCTATATATTGCTTGAATCTCTGAATTAATTAACATATTCTTCGATTTGAAGCAATATCTTCCTTTCTAATCTTTGCACACACAATATATACTTAAGGAAAAAATTATAGGAAGGGTGTACTATCAAAGACAAATCAGTATTATCAAGAACACAAAGTGTCAAACAATCTTTTGCATTTGTAGAATTCCTATTAGTTTGTATCAGGCGGAAAAGTCCTCTTCGGCTGCTGAGGCGGAAAAATCCTGTTCGGTAGTTCAGGTGTTGTTTACCTATTCCTCCGGGTTAAATGAGGGGTTATTGAGTGAAATTCTAGAGGGAAGTCTGGGACTGGACGTAGAACGGGAAGTTCGAACCAGTATAAAAACTCCTGGTGTGCTTATTCTTATTTACTTTACTATTATTATCTATTTCCGCATTTAGATTATAATAACTTCCATATTACACGATCCTAAGTGATAACTAGCCATAGAGTAGTCACTTTCATTTGGTATCAGAGCATAGCGACTTTCAGGATGTGGTAGTTGTTGAAATTGACAACGGAGAAATTACTTAAGTGGAGTTCCAAAGATGTTTTGAGATTAAGTTTCTGTCTAGAGCTAAAGAGGGATTGCATTTAGAGAGGTATATTCATCTGAAGCAAGGAGACATGTTAGTTTAAGAGTGTGTCAACCAGTTCAACGAGATAGCTAGGTTCAGGATGGAGCTAATCAATACCCACATAGAAAGGCTCTGAAGTTTGCTAAATGGCTGAACCAACCTATTTAAGGTTTGGCACTTAATCGTAATCCTATAGGTGCAAAGTATGAGGGTTTAGTGGAGATAGCCTTGCAAAATACCGTCTCCAAGGAGGAAGCAAAGGAAAAACCCAAGAAGTTTGGAGGAAAGGTGTCACCATAGAATCACCACAAGGGAGGAATGGGAACCAAGAAGAAGATCAAGAAGCAAATGTTAGAACCTCGAATTTTAATATTTTGATTATGCCAAGTATAAAAGTAAATTTTATATGAACTAACCAAAGTTGCAGGAGAAGAAATTATTAGAGAGACAATCACAAACATATGAAGACTAGGTTCCAGATTGTACCAACATTGTATTATCAAGTATAGAGTCTGAGTCCAGAAGTAAAATATGTTAAAATATCTCCGAAGTGTATACACATACACACAAAATATAAGATTCATCAAAACAAAGAATACTACTCAAAACAGAACATTCAACCGGTTGAATGTGCACTTTCAGCCGTCTGAATGTTGTTCACTTACACAAAAAATTTACAATATTCAACCGGCTAATGTATAAATTCAGACATCTAAATAGGGCTATTTTTTACTATTTCCTTATTATCTTGATTTTCACTTGATTCAGCTGGCTGAAATGTTTACTTCATATGGCTGAATATTTATAACGACTAGTTGTTGAATAGTGCATCTCTTTCGTAAATAGAAACAACTCCTGAGTCAAGAGTAGCTTCCATATCTCTTCATGGCTACTCTTCATGAACGTATACAAATTCTTAATCTCTATAAATAGTAAGAATTTCAACGTCTTAAAAATCAATTTTCTCATTCTTAATTCTATCTATTCTTGTTATTTTAACTCTAAAGCATTGTATACATAAAACCTTATTTTGATCACTTATACAGTCAAGTTTACTATTCTTATGATCAAATGAATTTCCTTTCTTCATGAACTATGCAATATACCACAAAGGAGAAGAATATATAAAGGTGTACTTTATCTACTTATCAGTGCTATTCAAGAGCACACTTAATAAGAAACATCTTTACTATTTGTATCAAAAGTCCTATTATAGTATCCTCAGGCAGTTGAAGTCCTATTCGATTGCTTAGGCAGTTGAAGTTGTTGAGACTTGGTTTTGATTCATGACACGAAACTATCACTACGATATACATATTTGACAACTTCTATGACAAAAAGAGACAAGGAGACGAGACTTTAAAACCGGTGCATCAACTATATTATTCTGTTTTTAAGTCTTAGGTCAATATTGTTAAAATCTCTCCTCGGTTACGTATATATTAGCTTATATATTTGATCATTCTATTTCACAAATTTTTTATACATATATAAGCATATAATTAAATTATAAAAGTGTTTTAAAGTTATAGAAATTAATATACTTATGTAAACCGTGTTTACTGCACAAATTTAACCAGGTCAGTCGACCGATCCAGAGGTCCAGTCGACTGACACTGGAAATTTTGTGCAACGTGCACAAATACATAGATATACGAATTTGAATTTAAAAATTAATTTGAATATTCATTCGGTTGATCCAGAGGCTCGGTTGACTGAATTTCTATAACACCCACTTTTCGAAAAGACACGAATTTTTGTGAAGAGTTGCAAACCTCTAACGAAAAGATTTGGATGCAACACTTCAATCGAAACTCTTCACCAACAGTCGCTGCTTTTTAATCTTTTTAAATACAAATTCTGACTTGATTCCAAATCACTTAATCACAATTGAATTTTCTTATCCTCTGATCTAATTCTCTGAAATCTATTTGCTATCATACTTTCAATTATTCTGCACTAAAGCAATACTATACCTTTCTATTCTTCATGTACTTTAAATATATATATATATATATATATATATATATATACTCGAGGAGAAGACTATAGGAAGGGTGTACTGCAAATGACAAATCCGTGTTATCAAAACATACAAAAGTCAAAACTATTTTCTGTATTTGTTGAATTCTTGTTCTACTGCTCAAGCGAGTGAAGTCCTCTTCGGCTGTTGAGGTGAAATCCTGTTCTGCTGCTCAAGTCCCTTTTCGGCTACGCAGGGGTGTATAGACCTGTTCCTCCGGGTTAGGGTTGTTGTTTTAGTGGAATTCCAAAAGGAGTCTGGGACTGGACGTAGAACAGTGCTCCGAACCAGTATAAAAATTTCTGGTGTCATTTTACTTTATCGCTTTTATATTCTGCACTATTTACTATATTACTATCATCACTATACTCTGTATTATCGTATATCCATATTACACGATCCATAGCAAACTTTCATTTGGTATCAGAGCAAGGTCGTCATATAACCGTAACACGGTTATTTGATAATCAAATAATGTGGACACTAACACTAGCATTAACACTAGCTTCATTGAAGGACAATCCACTGCACGTCCACCACTATTTAATGGCATGAATTATAACTATTAGGCCACACAAATGAGAATATATATGCAATCAAATGGTTTTAATTCATGGAATATAACTCAAACAGAATATATTATTCCTATCGAATAATATTCTACTTGGTCAAATACACAGAAACTAGATGTCACAGCTAATGCAAAAGCCATAAATATGTTGTTTTATGCCTTAGATAAAAATGAGTTTAACTATGTTAGCATGTGCAATACTGCATATGAAATAACTCAAAGTTACACATGAAGAAACTAATAACGTCAAACAAAGCAAAATATCCATGCTCAAAAATCAGTTTCAAAACTTTAGAATGAAAGAAAATGAATCTGTAAATGATATGTATTCAAGATTACAAGATATCTATCATTCATTAGTAGGATTAGAAGAGAAATATTTAGACTTTTATATTGTATCTAAAATCCTTAACTCTTTAATGGAAGAATAGGAAAGAAAAGTTCTCGCTATTGAAGAAGCGAACGATATTTCCAAAATTACCCCAAAAGAGTTAATAGGAAATCTAATGTCTTATGAAGTGAATTTACAGGATAAAAGGGTTCAAGCTCAAGATAAAAAGAATAAAGCATTCCATGCAGAATAAGTAGAATCAGATTCAGACAAAAACGACCTAGCCTTTATTGCCAAGAACTTCAAGAAATTCTTGAAATATAAAGAAGGAAACAGAAATAATGGCAAGAGAAGCTCAAACATCAATAAACCACTGTCTTTATCAGTTATGAAGTGTTTTAACTGTCACAAAAAGGGGCATATGTAGAGGGACTATCTAGATCAAAAGAAAGAATATCGAAATAAAAGGAAGGACAAATTCTAAAGAAAAGCCTTTTCAGTTACATGGGATGATTCAGATTCCTCCTCTTCTTCTTTTGGAAGTGAAAGTGACAGCGATAATGAACAAGCTAACATATGCTTTATGGCCAAAGCTAATGAGGTTAGTGATTTAACTTTTGATGATATGATAGAAATAAATTCTGAATTATTAGATACTTTAAAAGGTCTTAAAAGAAAATATAAAGAGGCTGTAAAAACCAGATCAAGGAAGAATTCGAAAGAGATATGCTTAAAGACGAGAAGAAAATATTGGAAGAAGAACTTGAGAAAACTCAAGAATCTCTTTCAAATATTAATTCTCAACTTATATTATTGAGTCAAGAAATTGAAACTCAAAAAGTAAAGAATGATGGTCTTGTTTTTGAAAATCATGTTTTAAAGACCAATATTAAAATGGTAGAACTAGAAAATTCAAGTGTAAAGACCAAACTAGAAGGAATCACTAAATATGTTTCAAATTTTAATAAAGGAAGTGAAATTTATCTAGAATTATTGAGAATTCACAATCTGTTAATAATAAAAATGGTTTAGGATATATGAAGAAAAGCAAGAATTCACAATCTAGTAATTTAAACAAAGTTGAGTGTGATAAAACATCCACACCTTCAAAAAGATTAGTTTCTAAAACTACAAATATCTAGGTACCTAAAACTTATAACAAGTTTATAAGGAAAAGTATATTAGTTCATTTATAGAAGATGTTCATAATAATAAAAATCATATTTATAAAATGGATACTAAACCCACTTGGGTTTGGTTTCCTAGAACCTAACTCTTAGGACCCTATTAAAAAGGTAGGTACCAACGTTATCTCATATTTTTTGTAGGTCCCGCCCAAGAAAAGAGGGAAATGGATATTCAACAGTGGTTGCTCAAAACACATGACAGGAGACAAAGATATGCTGATAAATATTACATACTCAGATGGAGGTTCTGTCACTTTTGGAGATAATTCCAAGGGATATATCATCGGCAAAGGCGATGTGAGCAATTACGGTACATCTAATTTACCTCTTATTACAAACGTTTTATTACTTAAGAGTCTAAAACATAATCTATTAAGTATAAGTCAATTATGCGATAAAGGTTTTAAAATATCATTTTTTGAAAATAAATGTAGTATTCTTGATCGGAATCAAATCTTATTCTCAACGGAAATAGAGATAAAACATTTACGTTTTGAATATGAAAGTTAATCATAACTCAGATATGTGTTTAATAGCTAAAGAAAATGATCCATAGATATGGCATAAACAATTCTGTCATATCAATTTCAAAAATATAAATAAAATTTCTAAAAATAATCTTGTAAAAGGAATTCCAAAGATGAATTTTAAAGTTAATAATATACGTGACTCATGTCAATTAGGTAAATTAACAAAATTCTCGTTTAAATCTAAGAAAGTTATTTGGATATTACAACCACTTGAGTTACTTCATAAGGATTTATTTGGACCTACCCAAATTCAATCCATAAATCATAATAAATACGTATTTGTGATAGTTGATGATTTTTCTAGATATACATGGATTATCTTTATGAAAAATAAAAGTGATCCCTTTGAAAGTTTCAAAACATTTGTTAAACAAATTCAAAATTTGAAGGGTATTAGAATTAAAAATATTAGAAGTGATTACGAAGATGAATTTGAAAATATACAGTTTGATAACTATTGTAAAAAGAAAGGAATATTTCATTACTTTTCGTTTCCTAGAACTCCACAACAAAATGGAGTTGTAGAACGAAAGAATCCAACTCTACAAGAATGTGCAAGAACGTTACTAAATGAAAGCACGTTACCAAAACATTTCTGGACCGAAGCTGTTGCAATTGCCTGTTATGTTTTGAATCATGTTTCTATTAGACCTCTCACCAAGAATGCTCCTTACGAACTTTTTAACGGCAGAAAACCTAACATATCTTATTTTAAAATATTTGGATCAAAATGTTTTATATTAAATACCAAAGATCAGCTTGGCAAATTTGATTCAAAATGTGATGAGGGTATATTACTTGGATATTCGAATCGAAGAAAAGCTTATCGAATTTTTAATAAACGAACTAATACTATCGAAGAGTCACTCCATTTATCTTTTGATGAGAACTCTAAACTTATCTCTAATACAATTAATGACAATGATTTAATTAATAATAACAAAACAAATATAATAATAATAAAATCAAGACATGATGATGATATTGTTTATAATTCTAGAGAAATTGAAAACATTGTGAATTTAGAAAATAGAAATACTACTGATACAATAAGATCTCCTCGAAGAGTCTTACGAAATCATCCTATAGAAAATGTAATTGGAGAAATAAATTCAAATGTTCGAACTAGAAATCAACTAAATTTAATGGGTAATGTAGATTTTCTCTCTATTATAGAGCCTAAAAATACTAAGGAAGCATCATCCGATGAAAATTGGATTATTGCTATGCAAGAAGAACTAAATCAGTTTGAACGAAATGAAGTTTGGAAACTAGTACCCAGACCGACCGATCAGACTGTTATAGGAACTAAATGGGTTTATAAAAATAAAGCAGACGAATTGGGAAATATAACTAGAAACAAAGCGAGACTAGTAGCACAAGGATATAACCAGGAAAAAGGAATAGACTACGAAGAAACATTTGCTCCATTCGCTAGACTAAGAAGCAATACGAATCTTATTGGCGTATGCATATTTTAATAACTTTAAACTCCATCAAATGGATGTTAAAAGTGCATTTTTAAATGGCTATATTAAAGAAAATGTTTATATTGAACAACCTCCCTTATTTGTTGATGAAAAATATCCACATCATGTATATAAACTTAAGAAAGCTTTATATGATTTAAAGCAATCACCACGTGCTTGGTATGAACGCCTTAAAAGCTATCTAATTGATTCAGGATTCGAAATAGGAAAAGTAGATCAAACTTTATTTATAAAACATTCTAAAAATGATATATTGATAGTTCAAATATATGTCGACGACATTATATTCGGCTTACTAATAATTAATTTTGTAATGAACTTTCTGAAATAATGACTAGAGAGTTTGAAATGTCCAATATGGGAGAATTATCATATTTTCTAGGACTTCAAATAAAACAAGTTTCAAATGGAATATTTATTAATCAAGAAAAATACTGTAATAATCTTATCAAAGGTTTTGGAATGGAAAACACTTCTGCCAAACCAACACCTATGAGAACAACATCACATCTTGATAAAGATGAAAATGATAAAAGTGTAGACTGAAAACTATATTGTAGTATGATAGGATCTCTACTTTATCTGACAACAAGTAGACCAGATATTATGATGAGTGTGTGCTTATGTGCACGATTTCAAGCTGACCCGAAAGAATCACATTTACGTGTCGTAAAACGTATACTATGTTATCTTAGTAAAACTACAAATTTAGGGCTTTTCTATCCAAAAGAGTACTCCTTCGAATCAGTATCATACAGCGATCTGATTTCGAAGGATCACGAACAGATAGAAAAAGTACAAGCGATACGTGTCACTTCATTGGTAAATCTTTAATATCATGGTTTAAACTGTGTCTCACTATCAACTTGTGAAGAAGAATATATTTTTGTGGCACTAGCTTGCACACAAGTAATTTATACGCAATAGACACTTAAAGATTTCAGAATCAATCTATCAAAATCAACAACTTACTGTGATAATTCTAGTGCAATAAATCTATCTAAAAATCCTATAAACCACTCAAGAACTAAACATATAGATATTAGACATCATTTTTTACGCGATAATATAGAAAACGAAGTGATAACTCTAGACTACGTACCATCAGAAAATCAATTAATCGATATTTTTACTAAACCATTTTTAGAAAACATGTTTATAAAATTACGTCGTGAACTTGGTATAATGTCAATTAAAGATATATATAAATAAAATACAAAAAATTTGACTAAAAACTCAAAAATAAATTTTTTTGCAAAAATTCGAAATTCTAATCATGCTGAGACTCGAACCCATGACCTACTATGAATAACCCAAGTGTCTTAACCACTTGAGCTATTGATTTTTTTCGATTACAGTCTAGTATGGGGATATTATTATATGGTCACCTCAATATATTCTAAGACATATGTGTAACATTTAACTTTATAAATATACATTACTATGTTTATAAACATTAAATTACATAAAATAAAACAGATAACAAAAAAACTGACGTACTACCCTAATTCTTGGCTAAAATCAATACAAGCCACTTAATTTTACCTATTTTTTCTCTAGACTTAGGCTATAAATAGACTCCATTTTCTTTATACAATCAAACTGAAGTAAAGCTTTCATTCGTTTTCCTCTCAAACTGAAATAAAGCTTTTATAAACAACTAGTTTTCAAGATGTCAACCTCTTTATCCACAGATTTTATCATAATTCTTGCCTCAAAAAATTCACCAAAGACTCCGGTTCATAAATTTTCACCATCGTCTAAAACTCCGGTTCATAAAACTTCACCATCGACTGCCTGCTATACTGGATATACTCCTGGTCGAAAGAACGGAAAGAAGACGATTGACATTTCTCCAAATATCAAGCAAAAGATAGATGACCTGCATCATTACCAACAAGAAACATTAATGCTACAATGTGAAATGTACCACGAATAAAAGATTAACTCCAGACGATTAGGAATCATCGAGCATATAGCTATGAAATTCTGCGGGGCATCTTCATATCCAATAGACGAACATGTTGTTTCGCCTATTAGACGACCTTCGACTTCAACCGCACTGCGACCACCGTTCTCACCAAATTCATGGGATCGCGATGAAGAATCGAATGCTCGTCGCAAGCAACTAAAGGGTTACAGGACGCCTAGCCCCTCGAAATAAACATAGTTATCGTTATCTCTTGTTCTATTTTCGAATAATTCTAATAAGTATGCATGTTTTTGTTCTTGAAATAATATATTTCTGTTTCATTCATCAATATGTAAACTAAATATAATATTCATGAATAAAGATACAACTTTAATATATACAAAAATATATATATATAAATTTACCACAGAAAAATTTACTACAAAAATTTATTCAGGTCAGTAGACTGGACCAGGTGGTAAGTCGATTGACACAGAAGCCAAATTTTTTTATATAAGCATGACTAATCGACTGTCTCAGTGCCTCAGTTGACTGGACCAATAAGGTGAAAATTTTCGATCTTCAGCTTCAGTCGACTGACGCACTGAGCCAGTCGACTGAACTGTAGATCTGAGTCACTTTATTACTTTTACCCACCCACTTTTCTTCTTTTATCTTCTACTTTACCTTCGTTCACCATTACCCTTTTAGATTTCAAAGTTTTTCAAAACCCTAACCTTTCAAAAACTCCATTTTTATTCTTCGAAAATTCAAATTAATGGCTCCTAAAGAAAGGTACAAGCTTCTTCATCATCTCAACCTCCGTCAAACGAGCAAATTCAAAGGTGGCTATTTGATGACACCGCGATTAGGATGTGGAGACGAATGCAAGACTCACGGATTTTCGAAGGTTCGTTTGTTAAATCCTCTGATTTCTCTCCATACTGTATTCAAGAGTTATCTCGAAGGAGCAATTTGGAATCGTTATTCAACATTGATGATAACAAGCACAAAATCAATCAAATAATGGTGAAACTATTCTACGTAAATCTAAACTTGGGTCACCAAACCGTTCAGAATCAACAAGATTGTGTATGGAGTCCAGTGTGTGGGAAACCCGTCTTTTTCTCATTAGATCGCATGGCTCATATTTTACAAACAGAAAATGATGGTATGGAATTGGCTAATATTGATTGTGACTTGGTAGTTCGTGACAATGTAAGTCATTTGTTTTTAGAAGACGACATGCGTCAACTCAAATCCATCTCTACGACCAAAAGAAAGAATTATTCATCATGCTCTAATAAAAACCATAAATCCAAGAACCGAGAGTTATGAACTTGTCTACGAGCATAACTTTAAAGCTTTATGTGCTGTTTTCGAAAACATTAAAGTCAACAGGCTCCATTTAAATCTTGATGAATTTTTAAGCTTCAACAATGGTAGAATGAATGTAATCTACTACGGTGAATATATTATGTGACTTCTAAAGGCTTGTGAGATTCTGGAACCGGACTCGCCAATTTCAACCGTTGGATGTTTAAATTCTCGCACTTTGGCATTAATGAAGCTACCCGTTGCTCGACCACCACCCATCATATCTTTCGAAGAATGGACTCAATGGCAATTATCTCACGACCAACCATAACAACATGGTGAACCATCTCAAGGCCCATCTCTTCAAATATCAACTCGTCATCAACAAGAAGAAATTTTGATTCCAAATCTGGGTCTTCAACCATGTGAATCCATCTCTATAATATGCCGTAATCAACAAATTCTTCAATCCAATATCACCAAAGTTGACAAGAAGCTTGATAAGGTCAAAGGATTTTTTACAAAATTATGGCAAGCTATCTCATGTTCTTCCCGGACTTCCACGGCTACTTTAGATGATCCAGGTAAGCAACCCGTCTTTACTTGGTCCTCTCCTGACGACGATCAAGAAAGTAGTAGTGACGATGATGGAGATGAAGGTGATAGTGGCGGTCAGAGATCACATAGTGGTAGGGGTAAGCAACCAATGGCTTAAGATGTTTTTCTTTCTTTTTATTAAAACATTAGTATTCATTTCGTATGGCTTGTACTAAATGGCCTCTCTAGGTTATTTATTTCGAACACTCTTGTTTATGGAAATTTAATGTATGAATGATTGTTTTCTTCGTATTATCTATGACGTTATAACTTCATATTACTTATTCCTTTTTGTCGATTGCAAAGGGGGAGAATATTATTGCTCACATTAAGAATGCAAATATAGAGCATCAAAATTCAGGGGGAGTAAGTATTTATGTTATATATATACACAGTCGAAATCTATATCTATTTATAGGTTGTCATCAATCAAAAAGGGGAAGAATGTTGAGACTTGGTTTTGATTCATGACACGAAGCTATCACTACGACATACATATTTGATGACTGCTATGACAAAAAGAGACAAGGAAACGAGACTTTAAAACCGGTGCATCAACTATATTATTTTGTTTTTAAGTCTTAGGTCAATATTGTTAAAATCTCTCCTCGGTTACGTACATATTAGCTTATATATTTAATTATTATATGTCAAAAATATTTTATACATATATAAGCATATAATTAAATTATAAAAGTGTTTTAAAGTTTAGAAATTAATATACCTATGTAAACTGTGCTTATTGCACAAACTTAACTAGGTGTCTAGTCGATTGACACTGGAAATTTTGTGCAACATTCACAGATACATAGATATACGAATTTAAATTTAAAAATTACTTTGAATATTCAGTCGACTGACCCAGAGGCTCAGTTGACTGAATTTCTATAACAGCCACTTTTTGAAAAGACACGACTTTTTGTGAAGAGTTGCGAACCTATAACGAAAAGATTTGGATGCAATACTTCAATCGAAACTCTTCACCAACAGTCGTTGCTTTCTAACCTTTACAAATACAAACTCCAACTTGATTCCAAATCACTTAATCATAATTGAATTTTCTTATCTCTCTGATCTAGTTCTCTGGAATCTATTTACTATCATACTTTCAATTATTCTACATTAAAGCAATACTATACCTTTCTATTCTTCATATACTTCAAATATATATATATATATATATATTTATACTTGAGGAGAAGATTATAGAAAGGGTGTGCTACAAGTTATAAACCCATGTTATCAGAACACACAAAAGTCAATACTATTTTTTGTATTTGTTGAAGTCATGTTCTGCTGCTCAGACGAGTGAAGTCCTCTTCGGTTGTTGAGGCACAATCCTGTTATACTACTCAGGTCCCTGTTGGATGCTCAGGGTGTGTAAACCTGTTCTTTCGGGTTAAGTGAGGGTTGTTGTTTTAGTAAAATTCCAAAAGGAGTCTGGGACTGGACGTAGGACGGTGCTTCAAACCAATATAAAAATTCCTAGTGTCATTTTACTTTACTGCTTTTATATTTCGCACTATTTACTGTATTACTATCATCACTATACTTTGTATTATCATATATTCATATTACCCGATCCGTAGCAAACTTTCAGAAGTTCTGTTCGGTTGCTCAAGTGGTGTAATACCCATTACTCTAGGTTAAGTGAAGGTTTTGATTAAATCCAAAAGGAGTCTAGGACTAGACGTGGAACGGGGAGTTCGAGCCAGTATAAAAATCTCTAATATCATTTACTTTACTCTCTTACTTTTATATTTATATTATGCACAAACAAATAATTTATTTAATATCCATATTATATTTGGTATCAGAGCAGGTCATCATATAACTGTAGCACAGTTGCTTGATATTCAAATAATATGGATAATAACACTAGCAAAAGTTTTATTGAAGGTCAATCCACTACACGGCCACCACCATTTAATGCATTAAACTATAATTATTGGTCAACTAGAATGATAATTTACATGCAAGCAAATGGAAATGATACTTGGAATATCACTCAGGATGAATACATTGTACCTACTACACCATATTCACAATGGTCTAACACACAAAAACTAGATGCTACTGCAAATGATAAATCCATGAATATATTATTTTGTTCTGTAGATAAAATGAGTTTAACAGAGTTACTATGTGTAATTCTACATATGAAATTTGGCGTACACTTAAAGTTACACATGAAGTACTAACGAAGTTAAACAAAGCAGGATTTCCATGCTTAAGAATCAGTTTCAGAACTGTAAAATGAAGCAAGATGAATATTAAATGAAGTGTATTCTAGGTTTCAACATATATATATATATATATATATATATATATATATCATACCCTTTTGGCATTAGGAGAAAAATACACAGATTTTGATATTGTTTTAAAAATTCTTAACTCTTTAACGAATGAATGGGAACAAAAAGTCTTAGCAATTAAAGAAGCTAATGACATTTCAACTTTAAAACCAGAAGAGTTAATGAGAAATTTAATGTCATATGAAGTTGTTGTGTAGGCAAAATGTATTCAGGGACAAGGTAAAAAGACAATTGTTTTCCAGGCCAAAAAAGAAGAGTCAGATGAAGATGATATGGCGTTTATAGCTAAAAATATCAAGAAGTTTTTGAAAATGTAGAAAGAGCAGTAAGTTTGAAAATAACAAGAATAACAATAAACCATCAACTTCAACTCTCGAATGTCATGAATTTCACAAAAAGGGTTGCATAAAGAAAGATTGTCTTGATGGTAAGAAAGACAAATACAACTACAAGAACAAAAGAGATAGATAAGAAGAAGCAAGAATTTTCTGTTATATGGGATGATTCAGATTTGTCTTCCTCACCAGGCAGTGAAAATGATAGTGACACTGAACAAGCAATGTATGCTTTATGGCCACAAATGACAATGTAAATGGTCTTTTTTGATGATTTAGTAGATATAAACTCATAAATACTAGATAAACTAAAGAATCTCAAAAGAAAATATAAAGATTCTCTAGAAAATAAAAAAGAACTGATATTGAAATTGATATGCTAAGAGATGAGAAAAAAAATTTAGAAGAACTTGTATCTTTAGAAGGATCATGTGCTAATATTACATCTCAACTTACTATTTTAAGTAGCGAAATAGAAACTCAAAAAGAAAAGAATGACATTTTATCAACTGAGAATCATGAGCTAAAAAAAAACTATTAAAATTTTAGAACTAATTCTGGTCTTAAAACAAAATTATAAAATATTACAAAAAACATTTCTAATTTTAATAAAGGAGGAGAAAATCTTTCTAGGATTATACAAAAAGTCACGGGCTATATTAACTAAAAAGGGTTTAGGATACAAGAAAATGACAAAAACTAATCCTAAACATTATTCTTTATATACTAACTTTAAAAAGAAAGAAAATACTTTTGTGAAACCGATTTCAAAAAGTATTATGCAACAAAATCTATTAAAATTTGGGTTCCAAAGAGAAATAATAATTTAATTAGAAATAAGTATAAAATGATTTTTATAGATAAAGTTCATAAAAATAAAAAAGTACTTATAAAGAGAATTATAAACCCTCTTACGTTTGGCTTCCTAAGACCTGACTCTTAGGACCCTAAAAAAAGTGGGTACCAACGTCGTTTTTATATTTTTTTCATGTACCGATTAAGAAAAGAGGAAAGTGCATACTTGATAGTGGTTGCTCAAAACACATGATAGGAAATAAAGACATGCTAACTGACATTATCAACTAAAATGGAGGATCTATCACATTTGTAGCTAACTCCAAAGGATATATCATCGGCAAAGGCGATGTGAGCAATGACGATACATCTAACTTACTTCTTATTACAAATGTTTTATTATTTAAATACTAGAAATATAATTTTCTTAGCATAAGCAACTTTGTAATAAAGGATTTAATATATCATTTTTAGAAAATAAATGCAATATATTTGATAAAAATAAAAAAATTATTTTCGAAGGGATTAGAGAAAGAAATATATACGTGTTAAATATGAAAATTAATCATAACACAAATATATGTCTAACAGCCAAAGAAAATGATCCTTGGGTATGGCACAAGAGATTCTATCACATTAATTTCAAAGCTATAAGCAAATTATCTAAAAGTAATTTATTAAAAGGTTTACCGAAGATCCACTTTAAAGAAAATAGTATTTGTGATGCTTCTCAGTTAGGAAAATTAACTAAATCATCCTTTAAGTCAAAGAAAATTATTTCTACATTAAACCCACTTAAGTTATTTAGATTTATTTGGACCAACTAAAGTTCAATCTATAAATCATAGTAAATATGTTTTTGTAATTATAGATGATTTTTCGAAATATACTTGAATATTATTTATGGAAAATAAAAGTGATACTTTTGAAAATTTTAAAAACTTTTCTAAAAGAATATAAAATATTAAAAATGTAAAAATTAAGAACATTAGAAGCGACCATGGAGATGGATTCGATAATGATATTTTTGAAAAATACTGTAATAAGAAAGGAATTTTCCATAATTTTTTATTTCCTAGAACACCACAACAAAATGAAGTTGTAGAAAGGAAAAACAGAACACTTTAAGAATGCATTAGAACCTTATCAAATGGAAGCCCTCTACCTAAACATTTCTGCGCAGAAACTGTAGCAACTGCTTGTTACGTTTTAAATCGAGTCTCCATTAGGCCACTAACGAAACATTCTACATATGAATTTTTTAATGGAAGAAAATCCAACGTATCATATTTTAAAATTTCCATTTCAAAATGTTTTCTATTAAATACAAAAAACCAACTTGGTAAATTCGATCCAAAATCCGATTCAGGAATGTTCATAGGATATTCAGAACAAAGCAATGCATATAGAATTTATAGTAAATAAACTAAAGTAATCGAAGAAACACTTCTTGTGTCGTTAAATGAAAATTTCAAACTTAATAACAAAAATGAAGATGAAGATATAATTTCAAAATCAAATATCACAGAAGATGAAATATTGAAAATATTAGAAATAATACGAAATTGAAAACAACTTACTTAATGAAATGAAATACGATCTCTACCTAGATTATTAAGAAATCACCCAGTCCAATGTATTATTAGGGAAATAAATTCTAATGTAAGAACAAAAAATCAGTTAAATCAAATGGATCATTTAGCTTTCCTATCTAATATTGAACCTAAAAATGCTAAAAAAGCCTCAACCGATGACTATTGGATTATACCTATCAAGAAGAGCTAAACCAATTTGAACGAAATAAAGTTTGGAAATTACTTCCTAGACCTAGTGATAAATAGTTATTGGTACTAAATGGGTTTAAAAGAATAAAGATGATGAGCAAGTAAATATCGCTCAACAAAGCTAAATTAGTCGCTCAAGGCTACAATCAAGAAGAAGTAATAGACTACGAAGAAATATTTGCTCCTATCGTCTGACTAGAAGCAATACGTAATTTATTAGCATTTATGAGTTTTCATAACTTTAAGTTAGATCAAATGGATGTAAAAATTGCTTTTTTAAATGGTTTTATAAAAGAAAATGTATATGTAGAACAACCACTCTTATTTACACATGAAAAATTTCTAGACCACGCTACAAATTAAAGAAAGCTTTATACCATTTAAAACAAGCACCTAATGCTTGGTATGATCATCTTAAAAATATTTTATAAATTCAGGATTTGAAATTGGTAAAGTATATCAAACACTTTTTATTAAGCAAGATAAATAGGACATTCAATAGTTCAAACTTATGTCGATGATATCATTATTGGATCTACAAATGAAAACTATTTAAAGAATTTTCAAATATTATGAGAAGTGAATTCGAGATGTCACATATGGAAGAACATTCATACTTTCTTGGATTACAAATTAAATAATTAAAAAATGGGATTTTTATTAATCAAGAAAAGTATTGTACTAATTTAATAAAATATTTGGAACAAAAAATACATCTGCTAAACCAATCCATATGAGTACAACTATTCATCTTTATCGAGATGAAGATAGCAAAAATATTGGCCAAAACTTTACAGAAGTATAATTTATTTTCTATTATATTTAACCGCTAGTCATCCAGATATTATGATGAGTGTTTGTTTGTGCACACGACTTTAAGCTAACCCCAAAGAATTATGTTTGCAAGCTGTGAAAACGGATTTTGCGTTACATAAGCAAAACAAAAGACTATGGAATTTTTTACCCAAAATAATGTCCTTTTTGGTTGGTGTCTTATAGTAACGCCGACTTTGGAGGATGTCGAATAGATCGAAAAAGTACGAGTGGTACATATCACTTCATTGGGAAGTCTTTAGTACTTAGTTTAGTAAGAAACAAAATTATGTTTCACTTTCGACGTGTGAAGCAGAATACATCTCTGTTGCTTTTTCATGTGCTCAAGTAATCTACATGCAGCCAACACTTCAAGATTTTCAAATTTATAATAAAGTATATATAATTAAAAACGTATAAAATAATAAAAATTACTGACACTTAAACTTTGCTTTTTTGGGAGATATGCATATGACTTTCCATATTTTTATTTCAATTTTCACATTGGAAACTCTCCTCCTTCCTATTTTATATACAGCTATATTCATAACTTCTATTCTTACTGCAGTATCATAGTTAACTATTTATAAGATAGAGGTAAATTAAAGTTTAGCATGCAGATTAATAACAACTAGGAAACTCTAGTTTAGAAATAGCTAAATGAAATATATAAATATATATATGAATGAAAAAGTTTTTTGTTCATATTAAACAAACGAAAAACTACTTAAATTCTTATAAAAATGCCATCTCAAGAAAATTCTGACCACTAATCAATTGTATACAACACACTGATCATGACTTTGGATTCGTCTAACAAATCTACTCTAGTTTATGTCCTTGTGAACATTACTCCATCTCCAAATCACAATATTGCATATACACCGAAGGGCAAAGAACTAGAAGAAACTTAGAATTTGGATCACCTTCTACTGAGGATAAAATCGATGAAATTCATCACTACCAGCGAGAAACTTTAAGTATACAACGTGTGATGCATACAAGAAAAAACACCATGGAAGATGTTTAAATTTTCTCAAAGAATTTTCTCTAAAATTATATGGAACTACTTCTAAAAAGGTTGTGCATAATCCATTTCATCAACGACCTCATGTATCTCCAAATTCTTGGGATCAAGGTGCTACAAATATATCTCCTATTCGACATAATACTTGGTCTTCTATTAATCCATTACAGGAAGACACAAAATTTGAACCAAACTCGTTCGAAATTCTTCTTCAAACGAATCTAAGACCTCTGAAAGAAAATAAATTTTATATTTTCATAAAATTGTGCTTATAATATTGATGTTATAATTTACATATATAATAAATTTGTTGAAATAAAAATTAAATAAAGTTATTTAATATGAGAATAAAGCTCATATATTAACACATATATGGAGTATAGTGTTTATACAAATTTAAAATGTACCGAGAAAAGGCTAACTTGTACAAAGTCAACAGATTCAGCCGGCTGAAATACCCCATCGAGACGGTTGAATCTTCAAAATGGAAATTAATTCCAGCCAAGTTTCAGCTGGCTGAACCCCAAATTCATACAGCTAAATCATGGAAAAAATGAACGGTTTACTTGCTGGTTGCAAAATTTTCAATTTATTAGGTTGCCTTGCTAGATTCAGTCGACTGCCTAGCTAAAATTCTGTTTTTTTAAAAGACACTTGCACATTTCTCAAAGCACAAGTCAAAATTCAAACCAATACTTTTTCTCAAAACCTACCTATTCATTCTTTACCTACCTCTACACTCTATAGAAATAACAAAAGAAACCCTAAATTCTCTTAATAAAAAACCAATCTTTCTTCATTCCTCAAAACAAAAATGCCTTATATATCAAAATAAATAAGTGAGTCTTCCATCGGTCCATCTCAAAGCCAAATTAGGGTATGGCTCCACAACGACATGGTTGTTAATTAATTTAATAGCATGAAGAAATCTAAGCATTTGAAGGGGCTTTCATGAAGTTTCCCAATTTTTAATGGAAATGCAATTAGAGAATTAGCGGAAGCACATGGATTCGACTCTCTTATTGCGTATGATACAAATAACGTTAAGATTTATCCTCTCTTGATTCATCTTTTTATGCAATATGAATCTAGACCATCAAAATCCTCAAAATAAAATTAATTGCATTAGGATTTTTGTATGTGGAGTTGAAATATATTTACCTTTACAAAGATTAGGGCATATTTTAAGATGTGCATACGAAGACTTAGACATTGATATAGTTGTCGTTGATATGTACCAATGTGACGAAGTGTCACATAAATTTTTTTCGGACAATCTAACCGAAACAAAATCTAGTGCCTTTAGTCCTAAGGTAAGAATTATTTGCCATGCTCTCATTTGCTCTCTTCAACCAAAAATTGATGGCTATGAAAAAGTTTATAACCATGATTTCCAAGCCCTATATGTTATTTATTCACCTCAGCGTGTTAATTGGGGAAAGGTTATGTTGGATGAATTTCTAAGTGTTAACAATATGAGGAGTTATAAAATCATTCATTATGGAGCTTATATAATGAGGATATTATAAAATTTTAGAGTTGCTTTGCCCGATTCAGACTTTGCAACAATAAGTTAACTCCAAAACCCTTAGTCACATGGGTCTTCCAAAGTATCTCGTGAATCAACATATTAGTAGTTTTTAGGAATGGGTCGCCACACAATAAAGGCATTCCGCAACCTCGAGACTCAAATATTGCCTTTTCCTCTCAGTAACCCTAACAAGAGGATGATGATGATGAAATACATGAATTAAATGTTAATGTGCCTCCTAAACAAGCTCTCGTCACATTATCCCGAAATCAAAGCAAGCTCAATCATCGTTTAGCTAACTTTGAGAAAAATGTTTCCAAAACAAACAAAAAGCTAAACTCAATAAAAGGTTTTTTGAACAAGGTTTGGGAAAAAGTGTCTTGCTTCACATCCACACCAACAGAAATTCTTGAAAATCCGGCACCACTTTCTTGGGGATCTTCGAAGGAAGAAGGAGAGGAAGAAGAAGAAGGAAGGAAAGATCGGTTTGGTATATTTATATTTATTATCTAGACATAATCCTATCTTTTCTACTACTTATTTCAAGAACATATCTATGTAATATTTTTAAAAATCTTTACCAATTTATGATGATCTCTTATCGAATAATTGTTTCTTTTTTGTCGATGACAAAAGAGGAGAGTAAGGTAGTCATATCGATAGAGGGAGTATCGAGTTAGGGGAGAATGACTGAATCTTTATATTCAATTCTTACATAGTTGTCATCATAAAAAGGGGAAGAATGTTAGAACCTCGAATATTGATGTTTTGATTGTGACAACTATATAAATAAATATTATATGAACTAACCAAATTTGCAGGAGAAGAAATCGATGGAGAGATAATCACAAATATAAAAAGACCAGGTTTCAGATTGTACCTACATTGATTTGTTAAATATAGAGTCTGAGTCTAGAAGTAAAAGTATGTTAAAATCTCTTCGAAGTGGTATTCATACACGCAAAATATAAAATTCATCAAAATAAAGAATACTTCTCAAAAATGCACATTCAGCGGGCTGAATGTGCACTTTCAACCGTCTGAATGTTGTGCACTTGGAAATTTTTTTACAATATTCAAGCGGCTGATTAATGGCTATTTTGTACTATTTCCTTATTATCTTGATTTTCGCTCGATGTAGCTGGCTGAAATGTTTAGTTCAAGTGGCTGAATTTTTATAATGGCTAGTTTTTGAAAATGTGCTTCTCTTTCATGAACAGAAACAATTCACAATTCAAGAGTTGCTTCCATATCTCTTCAAGGCTACTCTTTATGAATGTAAACAACTTTTAATCTCTATAAATAACAAAGAATTTCAACGTCTTAGAAATCAATCTTCCCATTCTTAATTCTATCTATTCTTGTTATTTTAACTGTAAAGCATTCTATACATAAAAACTCTTTTTGGATCACTTGTATATTCAAGTTTACTATCATGTGATCGAATAAATTTCCTTTCTTTGCTAACTACACAATATACCTAAAGGAGAAGATCATAGGAAGGGTGTACTTTATCAACTTATCATTGCTATTCAAGAGCATACTCAGTTAGAAACATTTCTACTATTTGTATTAGAAGTCCTGTTGTAGTATTCTCAAGCATTTGAAGGCCTATTCGGTGGTTTAGGCGGTTGAAATCATCTTCGGTTGCTTAAGCGATGTAGTACCTATTCCTCTAGGTTAAATGAGGGTCTCGATTAAATCCAGAAGGAGTCTGGGACTAGATGTAGAATGGGGAGTTCAAACCAGTATAAAATTCTACTTTTATATTTATATTACGCACAAATAAATAATTTAGTTAGTATCCATATTACATGATCCTTAGTCACTTTCATACTTTCAATAGACATATAGTGCAGGAAGTGTGGCAAGAGGGGCATTTTGCGAAGGAGTGCAAGGCAGATGGTCTAAAGATTAAGTGTTACAATTGCAATCAATAGAGACACATGAGGCGGGAATGTCCAACACCTTAGAAGGCCTCTGCCCAAGCGGTTCTAGCTTACACAGTCGATGCAGTTCCTAGCCGAGTATGCCTCCAGTAGTAGATAAGGCAAAAAGGTCATGATTGAAGGTGTACTAACTCTATCTGGTTTATCCATTCATACTTTAATTGACATGGGAGAATCACACTCTTTTATTTCCAATAGACTTATAAAAGAGTTACACTCGGACACTGGCATAGTTACAGACCCTGTGGTTGTATCAGACCTTGTTGGAGGATCGACTTATTTATATACGATATGTAGAGGTTCGAAATTGTCTATTTTGGGGGTCGAGTTCGATTTTGATGCTTCTATCTTAGGATTCTCTAGGTTTGGGTTGATTTTGGGCATGGATTAGATGATGATGTGTAGTTAGGTTGTGTACTTGTAGTGGATGCAATCTAGAGGTTTATTGCAATCCCACAGGTTCGGTTATGTTTAGTTATCTACTAGACCTATCATATAGTGAGTTAGATTCAGTGCTTATAGTTAGAGACTACCTAGATTTCATTTCCAAGGTTATCGGTCTTCCATCCAAGAGAGAGATCGAGTTTCAAATTTATATTATGGAGAACGCCAGACTCGTTGCCTACTCTTGAGGCATATTATTCCAAAGGAAAGATGCGTGTTGAATAAGCAAGTGAATGATATGTTGGAGAACGGCTTCATTAGAAGGAGTATTTCAGAGTAGGAGCACTAGATGTCTTTCCTACCAAGGCAGATGGCTCCTGAGGCTTTGCGTTGATTTTTGTGAGGTAAATAAGCTAACAAAGAAAAACTGTTACCCTATTAAGACGGTTTCTTTGATAAATTGGTTCGAGCGAAGATTCTCTCACTACTTGATTCGGCTATCGGGTTCCATCAATTTCATGTGGTCGAGTATAGTATTCAAAAGACTGCTTTTCGTACACCAGACTAACAGCAAGAGTAGTTAGTCATGCCTTTGGACTGACCAATGCACCCACCTACTTTGATGATTTAATCGGTCGAGTTTTTCAAAGAGTTCCTTAATAAGTCCATTGTGGTATTTGTGGATGACATTTTAGTCTATTCGAGGAGTGAGGAGGAGCACATGTTGCATTTAGAAGAAGTACTCAATACACTCCTTGAGCACAAGTTGAAGGCAAAGTTTTTAAAATGTCGCTTCTGGCATGAGGAAGTACGCTTTTTGGAACATGTTATCTTGGTAAGTGCGTTGGCGGTCGATCCTAGTAAAGATGTTGCAGTTCAGGATTAGCATGTGATGAAGAATGCAATGGAATAAGGAGTTTTATTGGTTTGGTTGGCTACTATAGGAAGTTAGTTAAGGACTTTGCAAAGATCTCTACCCCTCTAACCCTTCTCACCAAGAAGAATATAGTTTTCTCATGGGATGTTAAAGTGTGAGGACACTTTTATTAAGCTGAAGAAGGCGTCGACTAATGCACATGTTTTAGTGTTACTTGAAGGTACAAAGGCATTCACAGCATATACCGACAATTGTGGTATGGGGTTGGGCGCGATCTTGATGCAGGAAGGGAGAGTGGTGAGTTATGCTAGTCAACAATTGAAAGTCGACGAGAGAAACTATCCTACCCATCGTCTTGAGTTGGGGGCCACTGCCTTTGTGCTCAAGTCATGGAGGCATTGTCTATTAGGAGAGCAATTTGAGCTATATATGGATCATAAATCTTTGAAGTACTTTTTCTCCTAAATGGACTTGAATTTAAGGCAGCAAAGGTGGATGGAGTTTTTAACATCGGATGATCTTGACATCTCATTTACTCCAAGCAAGGACAATATGGTGGCTAATGCCTTGAGTATGCAACATGTAGTATTAAGTCCTTAGTTCTTAGAGTGGAACCTTTCGATGCTCATTTCTACTTTCCATGTCTGACCATCATCAGATATTACTCTAGGATTGTTAGTAGCTTTGGATATTCATCCCACGCTTATTGAAATCATTCGGTCGGGTCGGAAACAAAACAAGGAATTGGTGGATATTTTTGAGAATCTTGGTAAAGGAAAGCAGTTGAGTCATTTAAGGCGATATGTCATCGACTCTAATGGACGGTTATCAAGGGATGGTAATTGCAGTGTTCCTGTTATTATGGATTTGATCGACATGGTACTAGCCGAGTCTCATCACTCTAGGATAACAATTCATTTCGGTAGAGAAAAGATGTACCATGACATGAAGAGAGACTTTTATTGGTCTAGTGAAGAAGCATGTGGCTTGTCAAAGGGTAAAGTCAGAGTAAAAGAAGCCAGGAGGATTATAGCAGCTGTTGGTTATTCCGCAATGTAAGTGGAAGAGTATTTCTATGGACTTTATCGTTAGACTACCTAATTGTAGAGGAGGGAATGAGAGTATCTGGGTCATAGTTGATCGGCTGACCAAATGTGCTCATTTTATTCCAGATAGAAATAGAAGGGTTGTAGTGTCGTTGGAGACATTATATGTGACAGGTACCATTATATTACATGGAGTTTCTTCTAGCATCGTTAGTGATCGATCCGCTTTTCACCAGCAAGTTTTGGAGAAGTCTACGGGAGGCTTCGGGTACCGAGTTGAGCTTGAGTACCGCTTGTCACCTACATATAGATGAAGAGACGGAGAGAGTGAACATGGCGTTTGGAGGACTTAGTTCAGTTGTGCATATTGGATTTTTGTAATGATCCACAAATTTATCAATTTAATAAATTATATTTATTTTTAAAGTATTCAAATATAAGCTTTTAAAAACATAGATTATGATGTTTTAAAAAATAAATAATAATGATAATAAGTATTTACAAAAATATTTCGTTTGGAAATATATCGATAAAATGGCCGAAAACAGGTTTATCGATAAAAATCTCTATAATCGTAAAACGTCGCGCACAGAATTGGATACATACACTTATTTCTATAATTGAACAAGAATATGAAATGAAATTATTTATTTTATTTTTGTTTATTAAAAATATGTATGATATCATTAGTGATGCCCTTATATTTAATAATCAATTTACGGTTTTAAATTGTGATTTAATGATTTAACAAGGGTGATGTGAAGCCTTTTTTCCCTCTCTTTAATTTCAATGGCAGAAGTACCCATTCACGCCTTGTCTAATCCAACTTTGTACTCTTCTCACATACTTTCCTCCATCCCGCCTTTGTCAAATTCTCCCCCTCCTCCATCACGTCCTCCAGACCCTCCTAACTCTGCAGTGCCCTATCCTCATCTACAAACATCGTCTGTCCTTCTCTCCATCCTTCCTTCTCCTAATCTCTCGACCTCTAACCCTGTCAGTTCTAGCTCTCTTCAATCTGCTTTTCATCCTTCAAATACTCTCTCTTCATCTAAAAATGTTTGGACTTTCTTATTTAAGCACCTCCAACGAAATGCTAGAAAGTACAAACCTGTTCAAATGGATCTGTCCTTCGATGGAGAAGTAATGGTTCCTCCCCGTTCAGTTATAGGCGCTTGTGAAGCTATATGGAAAGATTACGTGGTAGGTTTTTTTCCTAGATAAGCCCTTATCATACTCTTATGTGATAGCTTTCTTGAAATGTAGATGGAAATTAAGGGGTAACATTAAAGTAAAATCAGATGGATCAATTTTCCTCTTCCTACTCTCTGATGCAAATGGCAGGGACATGATAATTCATAGTCATCTAATTGTAATAAAAAGTAAGCTTTTTATCATAAAGCAGTAAAATACAACAAGAAGTATTGTATGTGGCTCAATTCGCAGTGTTCCTATATGGATACGGTTAACTAATATACCAATTTATCTTTGGTCATCTCTGGGTATAAACTGGCTTGCGAACAGATTGGGTAAATTAGCATGTCTTGGTGAAGCTATTGAAGAAATACAGCATATAAAACATGCAAAATGTCTAGTAGAAATTACCCCTGATCATGATCTAGTCTGCTCATTCCCTATCATGAACTCTGATGGCACTACTCAGATTATAAAGGTGAATTATCTATGGAAGCTGGACATCTGCACACTCTGCAAAGTTTTTGGTCATGCTACAATTATTGTAAATATATGGAAGAATCTGAGATGCATGAAGACATGATGTTGTAAAAGAAAAGGAAGAAAGTGAAAAATGGCTTTGGAGGTCAGGCCTGCAACAAAAAGGAATTATTCAAACACTGACAACCATAGAGCTTGGCAAAATGTTAAAACAGGAAATACAAAGGAAAATATAAATATAAATAAAAGCTCTAATGATCGTATTGTGAGTAAAGACATTTTGAATGGTAAGCAGTCAGACAAGATATATAAAGGGAAGTAAAACAAAATGGGCAAAAACAGGAATTCATATCAAGCATAGGAAATAAGTAATAAAGACAAGGAAAATAACATGTATAATAAATCTCTGTCTTAGACATAATAGAAGAAGAAGAAATAAATGAAGAGGATGTATGTATGTGGTTTAAACTTGAAAAAGCTGGAGAGGAAAATGACTCAACATGTAAAAGTAATGAAGAAAATGTAACTTTCAGAGGAAAAGCAATAGCTAAGAAAACTGCTGAATGAAATTCAAAATCACCAAGCATGCAAGGGTCTAGTGCAGGAAATAAAAGTGCAAGTGTCTTTATCATGCAAACAAATCAGACAATGACACCTGAAACCATGCATGCAACAACAGACTCACTCTGTGCTGCCAATTTCTCACACTCTAAGCCGTCCTTCCTGTTCATCATCTACCAATATACCTTCCATCCCCATCAACTCAGCTCTTCCACCTCCTTCGGTAATTGTGCACATTCTCTCACTCCCTCATCAGCATTCTGTAGCATCTACACTACCCCCTATTGCCTACTCCTCCAAATCTAAGTATTTCTGTGTGCACTTCCCCCAATCATGCACACATGCACAATAATTCTGACACTGCTGAAACTCCTAATGACAAGTTGAATATTGATAGTTGCAACATATTCACATCTCCAGTTCCTCTTGCACCACAAAGCCCAAACAATCATCCTCTGCACAACCAAACCCAGTCTGCTCCTCCTATTCAACCAAAAAACAAAAGCAAGCACTCCTCAAATTAAAAAAACCCTCTTTCGTCAAAAGTTCCTCCAAAGAAAAAAAGAAATTAAAGGATAAATCTACCAAATTCATACCCAATTCTTCTCCCTTCCCTTATTCCCCTCTCATCTCTCCACTTGATTCTGATATAGATGTAGACACCACTTCAAATAAGCTCCTGCTCCTTGAAACTAACATTACTTCTATTAGTAGAAGAACAAGAAGCCTGAACAAAACCCCCTCAAAGTATAACTCATGATGCACATGTTGGAATAATTCAGCATTATGGGGTCACATATTTTAATATTTGAATGTATGGGATATCTTGGGATTAAGTTTAATTATGTGATCTATTTGGAATAAATACAACAAGACGTAAGGGGTATATTCGTCATGTAAATTTATAATGTGTGGATACCAGAGTGACAATTTTAGTTTACTGAAGGGCCGAACTGAAAAATGTCACACACTATATATATGGGGTTATGTTCCTCAAATTACACAAGTCTTATCATATTCTCTCCACCCTCTTCTAAAGAGAATTTTCAGATCTAAACTTGTGTTAATTTGGAAGATCTAAAACCTAGTTGATCTTCTTTTTGCACACATCAATGGATTCAGGTACGACTTCTGCTGAACTATTTAATTTCATATATTTGTTTCCCGATAGAATCAATATGGGTTGTATGTATTCAGATCTAGAATTTATTTATTTATTACAACAAGTGGTATCAGATCCACCCATCATTGATTTTATTGAGAAAATCTTTGGTTTTAAGAACATATGAAATTAGGGTTCTTGGATTTACAATTTTCGGTTAATTCACCTAATCCACTTATTTCGTTCTGATTTGTGAATGCTTCAATTATGGTGATTCAAAACATGTTAATAAACAGTATTATACATGGATCCATAGATTTAATGAAATATTGGATTCTGTTGATTTGACCAAAAGTTTCCTGAAATGATAGCAATTTGGATTTAATTGAACCGTATCATTGGATTTATGATCTAAGAATTCATCTACATCTTTTATAATAATTGTACCATGACATGTTTGTGGTTTTATTTTCTCCTGCAAAAGCATAAATTATTATTTTATTTGGTTGGTTTTTTTCTTAACATAAAATAGCAACAGGCATTGTTGAAATATTGGTCAAGTTTTTACTATTCATTACTTTTGTACACTATGAATCAGCACATTAATTGATGCTGTCAGATTTGACATATATTTTTTTGTAATTTATTGTTACTACTTAATATGTTTCACCTTCTATTTTGAATAGTAGCAGTTAAATAAAGTACGCAATAATCTGATACTAATTATTATTGCAAGTATTATTCATTTATGTATTATTACAGTTTCCTTGATGTCAATTTTGACATTGATATTTATGGAAAATTATAAATGAAGGAGTTAAAATAAATTCATATACTATTTGGCGTCTTTTGCAAATTGATTGTGAATATCCTACATTACAAGTGAACTAATTGAAATAATATGTCACCAAAGTGACCTCTTTTATTTTAGTTGCTCATGAAAAATGTTAGATATTTGTGTGTATTTATTTATGCGAATAAGCCCAAAGGAAGGTTAATATCTGGCCAAATTAGATACACATGTGTGAAGATAAATATGTAACAATTATAAAGTTTTACAAGAAAAATAATTAATCGGCCCAAAGGAAGATTATTATTTGACTTGAATTTATTGTTAATATTTGATGATTACAACAAGAATACCACTTACAGTTAATATTACTGTCCAAAGACTTGATATTAATGTTGTGCTAGGTATCTTGAGCAAAGACTTACCAATTATTTTAAATTTACTACAGTTGTTTTATAATGTAAGCATATTTGATTAATTTAAAATTACAGCTAATTTGACTACGGTATCTGCCAACCTGAACAACATTCCTATTCTGACTGGAACAAACTTTAAGGATTGGAAAGAGAATATATTACTTGTTCTTGGCTGCATGGATCTTGACCTTGCACTTAGGATAGATAAACCCGCCCCTCTTACGGATGAAAGTTCTTCTGATATTATAAAGAACTTTGAGAGGTAGGATTGTTCAAACCGCATGAGTCTAATGATCATAAAGCGTGGCATTCCGAAGGCATTTAGGGGTGCGGTATCTGAAAAGATAACCAATGCTAAAGATTTCCTTGCTGAGATTGAAAAACGTTTTGCTAAAAACGATAAGGGGGAAACAAGCACGCTTTTGCAACGCTTGATTTCCATGAAGTATCAAAGCAAAGGAAACATAAGGGAGTACATTATGGAAATGTCTAACACTGCTTCAAAACTTAAGGCACTTAAGCTTGAGCTTTCAGATGATTTGCTCGTGCGTTTGGTATTAATCTCTCTTCCTTCACAATACAACCAGTTCAAGATCAGTTATAACTGTCAAAAGGAGAAATGGACTCTTAATGAGCTCATTTCGTATGGTGTACAAGAAGAAGAGAGATTGAAGTATGATAAGGCTGAAAGTGCTCATTTAGCATACACCTCTAAGGGAAAAGACAAAAAGAGAAAGAAGGATAAAGAAACTGCTAAGGGTCCGACTGAAAATAAACAACAAAAGGAGACTGATGGTTGTTACTTTTGTAAAAAGGCTGGACATTTGAAGAAAAATTGTGCCAAATACCACGCATGGCGTACGTGTTAAGAAAGGTACATCTTTTGCTTTGGTATGTTCTGAAGTAAATTTAGCTACAGTACCTAGAAACACTTGGTGGTTAGATTCTGTTGCTTCTACTCACATAAGTGTTTCTATGCAGGGTTGCCTGAGCTATCGAAATCCAACTGATGCTGAAAGATACATCTATGTGGGTGATCGAAAATTGGTAGAAGTGGAGGCTATTGGGCATTTTAAGTTGTTAATAAGAACTCAGTTTTATTTGGATTTATTTGATACTTTTGTTATACCGTCATTTAGACGGAATTTGGTTTCTGTTTTTAAGTTGGACAAATTTGGTTATTCTTGTTCAATTGGGAATGGTACTTTTAGTTTATCAACGAATTCAACTCTTATTGGAACTGGTTCTCTTAATGTTTATGATAACTTATATATGCTTGATGTTAATACCTCTTATAATGAAGCCTTGCATGTAGAGTCACGTGGTACTAAAAGAAAAGCTAATAAGGAAACTTCAGCCACATTGTGGCACAAGCGCTTAGGTCATATATCAAAAAAATAGAATTCAAAGGCTCGTGTCAGATGGCATTTGGAATCCATTGATTTTTCAGACCTTGATGTCTGTGTAGAGTGTATCAAGGAAAAACAGACCAAACATAAGAAAATAGGTGTCAATAGAGCAACTGACGTCTTAGAATTAATACATACAGACATTTGTGGGTCATTCCCTGAGGCATCATGGAATGGTCAACAATATTTTATAACATTCATAGACGACTACTCAAGATATGGCTACCTATATCTTATTCATGATAAATCATAATCCTTAGACATGTTTAAGAAATTTAAAGTAGAAGTTGAGAACCAACTCAACAAAAGGATTAAAACTGTCAGATCTGACCGTGGGGATGAATATTATGGTAAATCTGACGGATCAGGTGAACAATGTCTAGGACCATTTGCCAAATTCCTAGAGGAATGTGGAATAGTCCCACAATACACTATGCCAGGTTCACCTAGCATGAATGGTGTTGCTGAGAGACGAAACCGGACTCTTAAAGACATGGTAAGGAGTATGATCAGTCATTCTACCTTATCAAAGTCACTCTGGGAAGAGGCATTTGTTGAATATGCGCTTATATGATTTTTGTTTGATGATAATAAACATATATACATTCATTTAAATGTATTTGATAATATACTAATTTATTTTTCACAGATTAAATAAATATTTGCTGAATAAAATAAATAACACGGAATTTGAATTCAAACGAATATTTTATTCAAACAAATATTTATTACATCTTTGAATATTACAATTTCAAGCTCTCACTATTCACTATACAACTTTGATACAAATTCAATTACATCACTATTTTACATCAGCACCTCACTATATATCACTCACACTCGTATTTATCTTCAACTGCATTCCAGTTTGAATCCAGCATCTGAGCAATCTGCAAAAATATTCACTAACGCAGTAAAATTGAAAAAGAAATATTTTTGCAATATAAAATGAAATATGATTTTTGAAAATACGATTTGCCTCAGTTATTTGGGTTGTTCGTCATAATTTAAACTTGAATTCATCATACACGAACAACTTGTGACATACACAGTGTATTATTGTATTTGCCACAAGGCCGTGCACGCCGATATATACACTTGATTGATTTACAGGGACAGGCGAGCACAGGTCAAACCCAAATGAAAAACCGGGTTCAACTCACGTGCAATAACATTGAAAATCACGACACGAGCACAAGGTCAAACCCGAGTTGTGAAACTGGATTCAACACAGGTGCAAATTCAAAAATAAATTCGAATGCAATAAAATGGTCGGGAGTACACATGCCCAGATTCAAGCCAACATGAAACAAGACTGAATCAAAATGCAACGACCAAAATCATCAATGAACAAAGACTCCAAGCCTACAAAACTGCATGCACACGGCAGCTACAAAGTGCAAAGGCCATGATCAAGCCAACACAGCAACCATTAACTGCAACAAGGTGATATGCAAACTACAACAGGCCAGAGGTGAAAGCAATACACGACTGAAGTGATGAAGAGAATGTAAACAAGTCGCAACCACTACAACAGGCCATCAGTGAAACCAAGATGCTACAGATTTCAGCAACATCAACTAGACTCGAAAATGAACCAGAATGCATATGTAACCAGCAGCCCCAAAACCAAGACAGTAGTGTGCAACTCGAGTTTCAAAAGAATCAAAGTATGCCACAATAAAGACAGTAAAATGAACAATGCAAAGAAGGCTGCAGTGAAGCATGTACATGAGTGGACAGGACTACAACAGCCAGTACCAACATGAATCAGAGATTACAAACTCGAGTGTGCAAGTGAACATGACAGGAAACAGTTCAATATGAACTGATGAAGCAGTACCAATGAACATGCAGTCAAACTCAAATGAACACTACAAGTCAAACAAAGACCAAGCTGCAGCATACCAGAAGGTGGAGACAACTCAAATGAACACAATGTCACTGAAACATGTGCAGTCAAGTGATCAGAGGCATCAATATGGTAACACACTACAACATGCTCAAAGTAAACACTGAATACAATATGGACACAACAATGCTCAATGGCATGGCAATGCTCAAGACCAAAGCAAACTACAAGATGTAAAGCAGTGCAAACATAAGTGACAACATCAGATAATATATGCAACTGAACAGTGGTGAAGCAGTGACAACATACTACAATAAATCATCAAAGATTGCAACAGATGGAGCTACAGGAAAGTACAGCAAGCTACAGCATCAAGTAGACCAAGATTCATATGCAATGAAATGAACATCAATGCAATGCACAGCAATGTATAACAAAGTCAAGGGCATATGAAGACAAGTGTAACATCACAACTAAGTACAATGAATTCACAGGGCCGAAGCAAACACATGAATTCACAAATCAAAGCCGTGTCGAAATCAAAGTTGAAATGGTCAGAGCCGTAGTATACAGAAGTCACAAATTAAAGTCAAATTCAAGCCGAGTATATTACACCGTGATAGCCAAGCATATGACCAAGTCACAAATCGAAACCGTGAGTGCCAAGCAATATCAATTTATACGAAATTGAAATAGTCAGTGACATCTAAATCATCAAAACAAAATCGAGCGGCCAAAGCACAGTGAAGACGAATTCAAACAAAAATTTATACGTACGCAAAAATAGGTTTTTGAATCCTATATAAATATTCATCATCGGCAACGAAAAAAAAGCATCGAGTTCAAGTACGAAAGATTAGAAGAAGCAAAAAGCACAAATTACATACCAAAGCAATCGAACTCGATCAAGGAGGAGAAGCCGCAAACAATTGAAGCAAATCAGAGAAACAGTGATTGCAATCAACCAACAAAGGCAGCGACTTCAATTTGAAACCCTAATTTAAGAGCACGGCACCAAAGGGACGAAGCCCTAAAATCTAAGGAGCGGCCATTTTTTCACGAACGAAAAAATAAAAGGAACGGGTTGAAGAAGTGGTTGTTTTATTAATTTGGGTTTAGTTTTTATTAAATAGGGTTTTGTATTTAAATTGTTTTTTAAATTGTATTTTTCTTTTAAACCGTTTTTAATTTTCTAGTCGTGTGACTAGGGGACAAACTACGGTGTGTAGTTTGGGAATTCGCAACTCGGTGGTTGAGTTGTGGTCAGGGTTTTGAGCGTAGAATTAGATTAGTCATTAGCGGGTATAGCGAGTTTACGTGTGTAAGCGAGGGACTATGTAATTTCTAGTAGAAACCTTGGGGGCAGCACGTATGCAGGGTTTTGCCGAAGCTGGGTAAATTCTATGTTGTTCTGTTTTATTCTGTTATTTATATTCTGCGATATCTGTGCTGATATCCTGTGATCTGAATTGAAATTAATTAATAAGCTTCCGCGATTAATTTTTATAATTTACACTATCACCCTATTCACCCCCCCTCTAGGGTGAAATCGATCCTACAAGTGGTATCAGAGCTAGGAACAAAAGCCATTTTTGTTTTAAAATTTTGATTTTACAAAAACCAATTTTCGTTTAAAAATTCGTGTTTCAAAAATCAATTTTTGTTTTAAAAATTCGTGTTTTAAAAAAATTGGTTTTTGTTTTAAAAATTTGAATTTTTAAAATGGCTTCTTTTAATAATGCTTTTGCAGAGGGTCAGTCGATAGTTAGACCACCAATGTTCAATGGTGAATATGCTTACTGGAAAAATAGAATGCAAATTTTTCTGAAAACCATTGACGCTTGAAATATTGTTGAGACAGGTTATAGAATACCAACTATAACTGTAGATAATCAGGAAATAGAGAAACCAAATGAACAATGGACAGAACTAGAAAATAAATTACAAAATACTAATGCCAAAGCTATGAATTCTATTATCTGTTCATTAGATCAATTTGAATTTAATCGTGTCTCACATTGTCTAACTGCGCAGGAAATATGGCACATACTAGAAGTGACTCACGAAGGAACATCTCAAGTCAAAGAATCTCGCCTTGCAATGCTAAGCAGCGAATACGAGAACTTCAAAATGGCGAAGGAAGAAAATGTCAAAGAGATGTACGGACGACTCTCCAATATCGTATACAAATCAAAAGCTCTTGGAAAAACATATACCGAATTAGAAATAGTCCGAAAAATACTCAGAGTCCTTCCACGAAGCTTTGAAGCAAAAGTAACTGCCATACAAGAATCGAAAGTTTAAAACAACTTAAAGTTGAAGAACTCATCGGAAATCTCACCACTTATGAGCTAGAAATGAAATTCAAAGAAGAGCGTGAAGGAGGTGACACTCAAAAGAAATCAATAGCTCTCAAAGGAACAACCAAAAGTGATGATGATAACGATGAAGATGATGGAGCAGCAGAATTGGAGCTGTTAATAAGGAAATTCAAAAAATGGAATCAAAAACATGGAAATTCAGCTCGAATTCAAAAAGCAAAAAGCAGAATAGCCAAAGCACTAGACTACTCAGAAGAACAAAAGTTTATTTGTTATAATTGCAACAAACCCGGCCATATCAAGCCCGATTGTCCACAAATCAAATCCAGCCATGGAAAGAAACAGAAAAAGAAAAGTTTTGCAGCCACTTGGGATGAAATAGACGAGAATGATCAAAGCACTGGCAGTGAAAGCGAAAAGGCAGAATTGTGTCTTCAAGGTGATACAACTGACAGTGACGATGACGAGCCAAGTGAGGTATCAAAACTTACCCATTCTGAGTTGCTTATATATTTTCATGAAGTAAACGGTTGTTTTGAACGACTTAGGGAAAAATACGCCAAACTTGAATCTCAAAAAGATACTTTGATAGAATGTAATAAACAACTTGATCAATTAGTTAAAACCTATCAAAGTAGGATCCCTAAGTGTGATAAGTGTCCAACATTTGAAAAGGAAATTAAAAAATCAGAAATCAATATAAAAACACTTGAAAATGAAATTCTGATTTTAAAGGAGAATGAAAATACTAGGAGAGAGAATTCTATTAAAAAGTGCACACAATTGTTAAACGAAAATGAATCTCTCAAATCACAAGTCCAACAACTGTCTACTACTTTAGAAAAATTTTCCAAAAGTGAAAAATCATTAAATATGCTATTAGGAAAACAAACTGTTAATACGGTTAGACAAGGACTTGGATATAATAATTCGAAAATTGTTGAAAACAAGATTAATCAAGTTAATTCTATGTGCACAATTTGTAGAAAATTTGGACACGATCACAATAATTGTTAGTATAGACCCAAACATGTGAAAACTATACCGATTTGGGTTCCAAAAGGCACAAATATAAAATCTCTCAAAGTTAAACAAATTTGGGTGCCGAAGGGAACAATTATAAATAGTTTTGGGTCTTTACAAAATTGTTTTTCAAAATTTTCTGCCACTAACAATCATGGACCTATAAAAACAAATAGGTCACATAAATCTTTCATCGTGTAGGTGTGGTGGCAGGCTAAGGAACAACAATAGAGTTCTCTGGATTTTGGCTGTTCCAGAAACACAACGGGCGACAAAGCTAAGTTCTTTAGCCTAGTATAAAGGTGACAGAATCACAACAGACAACAACGAAAAATATCGTAAAGGTAAAACAGGTAATGGTATGTTTTAAACGATATATTAAATGTGATAATCTGCACCGTATTCTGAATTAAAATCAGCCAATATTGAGATGATGATTTTGACTCTGACTTATTCAACATAGTTGGCCAATTATATTCTTATGCCAAAAACACTACAAAAATCTCTAGATTCTTTGAATTACTTCATATCAGTTTGGATTAAAAATAGTGTTCTGTTGGATATTACAATTGGTTATAATATGGCTAACTCTTTATTCACGGTTTTCTGATTATTTACACGGCTTCATTTCAAATTCAAAAGAATGTCATTTAAATTGTTGTTAAAATTAAATTTGAAAGTTTTGGTGCACACTTCATGTTTTGGTCTATAAAATTCAATTGATGATAATTTTTGAGTGAAAGAGAAATTCAGATGCAGATTACACTGGTAATCTAGTTGATAGAAAAATTACTAGTGAAACGTGATTTTTTTTTTGTTGAGACATTTAGTAACTGCATCGTTTTTCAAAGAAAATATCTGCATATTTTTCATTTTAAATAATTTTCAAACAGCAGAAAATTTTCTTTTAAAACCCCCTGGAGAAAATCATTTTTGACCATAGTTTCAGATTAGTAATTTTTGAAAAATTAATTTCATAATTATTTTTGAATCTGATTTTAAATGACTATTTTGACTAATCTGACTCCCTAATGTTTATCGAAAAGAAAAATAGTGATTGAAAAAGTGATGAGCGTTGATATTGATTATATATTATAACTCGAGGCGGTATAATTAATAAATTTCTTTAGAAATTTAAACAAGAGTTATAAAACTGTTTGTTGGTAAAAATTCCATGACCATCTCTATATCTATCATATTTCTAACGGCCATCACTCATCAAAATTCTATATAGTTTGTCAATATGTGGTACTTTAAACAGGAATCGTTCGTTTTTCATTTTTCATTTTTTTTTTAAAAAAAAAAGGTAATAATAATAATAATAAATACCAAAGTATTCACTCTCATTTAAAAGTCCTCACGGTTATGCATGGGTGAATTACTTGGAATTTGTTATGTGCTTCCATGCTCATTTAAAAGTCCTCGCGGTTATGCATGTATGGAACGCATATCAAAAATTGATTTGTAAAATAAACAAGTTGATTTTAATCCCATTTAAAAGTCCTCAAGGTTATGCGTGGTTAGAAGATACTTGAATTCATTTTTTTTTAAAATAAAATTGGAATACTACTAATCTCATTTAAAAGTCCTAACGGTTATGCATGGTTAGTAGATATTCAAATTCCTGATATAAATATACCACAAATAGACACAACTGTATGGTTTTATATGATGACATCATTTCCATCATTCTAAAAGTGGAATATGCGCCTAACAAAATATTTATGATTTTTGTTTGACTTTTTATTGAAATTTAATATTTATATTCAATTGAGTTTTAATGTTGGATTGATATCGATTACTTTATCTCTATTTTCTCTAATACTATTATTCTTTTGCTGATAACAAAAGGGGGAGAGAAAAGTTAAGATTTTATCTAATAAAATCAAGCAAAGGTCAAATAATTTTCCATTTGCAAATAGGCTCATTTATATATTTCTATTTGTATGCATATATGTAGGGGGAGTATTGTGTAGAGAGGAAGCATTTAAATAGGGGGAGCAATTAGGATATATCAATGATCAAATACATTTAACATATTCAAAATCTTAAATATATGTTTGTTATCATCAAAAGGGGGAGATTGTTGAATATGCGCTTATATGATTTTTGTTTGATGATAATAAACATATATACATTCATTTAAATGTATTTGATAATATACTAATTTATTTTTCACAGATTAAATAAATATTTGCTGAATAAAATAAATAACACGGAATTTGAATTCAAACGAATATTTTATTCAAACAAATATTTATTACATCTTTGAATAGTACAATTTCAAGCTCTCACTATTCACTATACAACTTTGATACAAATTCAATTACATCACTATTTTACATCAGCACCTCACTACATATCACTCACACTCGTATTTATCTTCAACTGCATTCCAGTTTGAATCCAGCATCTGAGCAATCTGCAAAAATATTCACTAACGCAGTAAAATTGAAAAAGAAATATTTTTGCAATATAAAATGAAATATGATTTTTGAAAATACGATTTGCCTCAGTTATTTGGGTTGTTCGTCATAATTTAAATTTGAATTCATCATACACGAACAACTTGTGACATACACAGTGTATTACTGTATTTGCCACAAGGCCGTGCACGCCGATATATACACTTGATTGATTTACAGAGACAGGCGAGCACAGGTCAAACCCAAATGAAAAACTGGGTTCAACTCACGTGCAATAACATTGAAAATCACGACACGAGCACAAGGTCAAACCCGAGTTGTGAAACTGGATTCAACACAGGTGCAAATTCAAAAATAAATTCGAATGCAATAAAATGGTCGGGAGTACACATGCCCAGACTCAAGCCAACAAGAAACAAGACTGAATCAAAATGCAACGACCAAAATCATCAATGAACAAAGACTCCAAGCCTACAAAACTGCATGCACACGGCAGCTACAAAGTGCAAAGGCCATGATCAAGCCAACACAGCAACCATTAACTGCAACAAGGTGATATGCAAACTACAACAGGCCAGAGGTGAAAGCAATACACGACTGAAGTGATGAAGAGAATGTAAACAAGTCGCAACCACTACAACAGGCCATCAGTGAAACCAAGATGCTACAGATTTCAGCAACATCAACTAGACTCGAAAATGAACCAGAATGCATATGTAACCAGCAGCCTCAAAACCAAGACAGTAGTGTGCAACTCGAGTTTCAAAAGAATCAAAGTATGCCACAATAAAGACAGTAAAATGAACAATGCAAAGAAGGCTGCAGTGAAGCATGTACATGAGTGGACAGGACTACAACAGCCAGTACCAACATGAATCAGAGATTACAAACTCGAGTGTGCAAGTGAACATGACAGGAAACAGTTCAATATGAACTGATGAAGCAGTACCAATGAACATGCAGTCAAACTCAAATGAACACTACAAGTCAAACAAAGACCAAGCTGCAGCATACCAGAAGGTGGAGACAACTCAAATGAACACAATGTCACTGAAACATGTGCAGTCAAGTGATCAGAGGCATCAATATGGTAACACACTACAACATGCTCAAAGTAAACACTGAATACAATATGGACACAACAATGCTCAATGGCATGGCAATGCTCAAGACCAAAGCAAACTATAATATGTAAAGCAGTGCAAACATAAGTGACAACATCAGATAATATATGCAACTGAACAGTGGTGAAGCAGTGACAACATACTACAATAAATCATCAAAGATTGCAACAGATGGAGCTACAGGAAAGTACAGCAAGCTACAGCATCAAGTAGACCAAGATTCATATGCAATGAAATGAACATCAATGCAATGCACAGCAATGTATAACAAAGTCAAGGGCATATGAAGACAAGTGTAACATCACAACTAAGTACAATGAATTCACAGGGCCGAAGCAAACACATGAATTCACAAATCAAAGCCGTGTCGAAATCAAAGTTGAAATGGTCAGAGCCGTAGTATACAGAAGTCACAAATTAAAGTCAAATTCAAGCCGAGTATATTACACCGTGATAGCCAAGCATATGACCAAGTCACAAATCGAAACCGTGAGTGCCAAGCAATATCAATTTATACGAAATTGAAATAGTCAGTGACATCTAAATCATCAAAACAAAATCGAGCGGCCAAAGCACAGTGAAGACGAATTCAAACAAAAATTTATACGAACGCAAAAATAGGGTTTTGAATCCTATATAAATATTCATCATCGGCAACGAAAAAAAAGCATCGAGTTCAAGTACGAAAGATTAGAAAAAGCAAAAAGCACAAATTACATACCAAAGCAATCGAACTCGATCAAGGAGGAGAAGCCGCAAACAATTGAAGCAAATCAGAGAAACAGTGATTGCAATCAACCAACAAAGGCAGCGACTTCAATTTGAAACCCTAATTTAAGAGCACGGAACCAAAGGGACGAAGCCCTAAAATCTGAGGAGCGGCCATTTTTTCACGAACGAAAAAATAAAAGGAACGGGTTGAAGAAGTGAATGAGGGGCCGGTCTTTGTTTTATTAATTTGGGTTTAGTTTTTATTAAATAGGGTTTTGTATTTAAATTGTTTTTTAAATTGTATTTTTCTTTTAAACCGTTTTTAATTTTCTAGTCCTGTGACTAGGGGACAAACTACGGTGTGTAGTTTGGGAATTCGCAACTCGGTGGTTGAGTTGTGGTCAGGGTTTTGAGCGCAGAATTAGATTAGTCAATAGCGGGTATAGCGAGTTTACGTGTGTAAGCGAGGGACTATCTAATTTCTAATAGAAACCTTGGGGGCAGCACGTAGGCAGGGTTTTGCCGAAGCTGGGTAAATTCTGTGTTGTTCTGTTTTATTCTGTTATTTATATTCTGCGATATCTGTGCTGCTATCCTGTGATCTGAATTGAAATTAACTAATAAGCTTCCGCGATTAATTTTTATAATTTACACTATCACCCTATTCACCCCCCCTCTAGGGTGAAATCGATCCTACAGCATTAAAGACAGCAATTTATATCCTTAATAGAATACCCACTAAAGCAGCTACTAAAACACCTTATGAGCTCTGGACAGGCAAACAGCCTACTCTAAAGCATTTTCACATTTGGGGATGTCCAGCTGAGGCAAGGCCATATAGGCCAAATGAAAGAAAATTGGACTCTAGAACAGTGAGTAGCTACTTTATTGGTTATTCTGAGCGATCTAGGGGCTATAAATTTTATGATCCCATACTGAGGAAAATATTTGAGATGGGAAATGCAACATTTTTTTGAGGATGTTGAGTTTAGAGGGAGGAATGAAGTAAGGAACATTGTTTTTGAGGAGGAATCATCGTCTATGATTCCTACTACAGTTACTTCTTCGGACAATGTGCAGATTATTGTTCCTGTCGTTGATCAAGAAGTGAATCCAGAACCCCAACAAAACAATGTTGAAGAAAATCCTCTTCAAGTTGAAGTTAATGTTCCACAAGAACAAATTCAACAACCTCAAAATGAATTGCCATTAAGAAGATCCACAAGGGAAAGAAGAAATGCTATTTCGGATGATTATGTTGTATTTCTTCAAGAGTTAGAGGATAATAATGGATTGATGGAAGATGATCCTATCAACTTTCACCAAGCCATGCAAGATATTAGTTCTCAAAAGTGGATTGAAGTTATGAATGAAGAGTATAAGTCAATGCAAGACAATAAAGTTTGTGATCTTGTCCCTTTACCTGAAGGTAAGAAGGCCATTGGTTGTAAATGGATATTTAAAACCAAGAGAGATGCAAAAGGTAAAGTGGAAAGATATAAGGCTCGTTTTGTAGCAAAAGGTTTTACTCAAAAGGAATGCATTGATTTCAAAGAGACTTTCTCTCCGGTTTCATCGAAAGACTCTTTTAGAATAATTTTGTCACTTGTTGCACATTTTGACCTTGAGTTGCATCAAATAGATGTTAAGACTGCATTTCTCAATAGAGACATTGAGGAAACAATTTATATGGTGCAACCGGAAAATTTTGTGGTCGAAGATCCAAAGAATATGGTTTACAAACTAAAGAAATCCATTTATGGACTCAAACAAGCTTCTCGTCAATGGTACCACAAATTTCATAATGTAATTGCCTCTTTTAGTTTTGAGGAAAACATCATTGATAACTGTGTGTATCACAAGTTTAATGGGAGTAAATTTATATTTTTAATTTTATATGTTGATGATATATTGCTTGCAGCAATGATTTAAATATGTTGCATGAAACTAAGAGATTTCTTTCAAATAATTTTGAAATGAAAGATCTTGGTGATGCCTCTTTTGTATTAGGGATCCTAATACATCGTGATCGTTGACGAGGCATTCTTGGATTGTCACAAAAGAACTATATAGAAAAGGTGCTTAAGAGATTTGGCATGCAAGATTGTAAACCAGGTGATACCTCTGTCGCTAAAGGAGATAAGTTTTATCTCAAACAATGCCCTAATAACATCCTTGAAGTTAATGAAATACAGAAGATCCCTTATGCATCTGCTATAAGGAGTAATGTATGCTCAAGTATGTACGCGTCCGGATATTGCGTACATTGTAGGAGTGTTAGGCAGGTATCTTAGCAACCCTGGAATGGATCATTGGAAAACAGCAAAAAGAGTTATAAGGTATCTTCAAAGAATAAAGGACTATATGCTTACATATAGAAGATCAGATCAGTTGGAGATCATTGGGTATTCTGATTCTGACTTTGCGGGATGTCCGGATAGCAGAAAATCCTCTTCAGGATGCATATTTATGTTGAGTGGAGGGGCTATATCATGGAAGAGCATTAAGCAAACGCTTATAGCTTCTTCCACTATGAAAGCAGAGTTTGTGGCTTGCTATGAGGCATCTAATCATGGAAAATGGCTGTGAAATTTTGTCACTGGGCTGTGCATTATAGATAATATTGAAAGACCACTAAAGTTTTTTTGTGACAATAGATCAGCAGTATTATATTCTAATAACAATAGAAGCTCAAGTAAGTCAAATTACATTGACATCAAGTTTCTAGTTGTGAAGGAAAGAGTGCAAAATGGGTTAATATCCATAGAGCATATTGGGACAAATTCCATGTTAGCGGATCCACTTACAAAAGCATTACCACCAAGGTCTTTCATAAGCATGTTGCTAGAATGGGTGTATCTTTTATGTAAGAATATTTTGGTTTAAGGGGAGTTTGTACTAAGTCATTCCTTTTGTGACATTGCTCTATATTTTGATTGTGGATATGCTTCAGTTTTTCTGATCAGAAATAAAGTTTTTTTTTAATTGCACTCAAATTATTTATATATGTTTAGATTTTGATCTCATTAAAGTAAAGTAGGACCAGTTGGAAATAGACATGTAAAGATCACATTTCATGTAATTTCCATGCTACACATACATGATTGATATATGTCATTTGATTATATTGATATATGTGACCATTGATGGGTTTAGTTACACTAACGATAATGAAAACCGCTTTGATCCTATGTTAACACAATCAATGGACGAGATTGTTTTGGATATACCATATTGTCAAGATAGCTATTTGAGAGCTCATAAAGTTAAATACATTCTATAAGGTTACATATGTGGCACAGGGGGAGATTGTTGGAATAATTCAGCATCATGGGGCCATATAGTTTAATATTTGAATGTATGGGCTATCTTGGGATTAAGTTTAATTATGTGATCTATTTGGAATAAATACAACAAGACTTAAGGGGTATATTCGTCATGTAAATTTATAATGTGTGGATACCAGAGTGACAATTTTAGTTTGTTGAAGGACCGAACTGAAAAATATCACACACTATATATATGGGGTTATGGTCTCCAAATTACACAAGTCTTATCATATTTTCTCCACCCTCTTCTAAAGAGAATTTTCAGATCTAAACTTGTGTCAATTTGGAAGATTTAAAACCTAGTTGATCTTCTTTTTGCAAACATCAATGGATTCAGGTACGACTTCTGCTGAACTATTTAATTTCATATATTTATTTCTCGATAGAATCAATATGGGTTGTATGTATTCAGATCTAGAATTTATTTATTTATTACAACATATTGCAGCATGGAATATTAGAGGGGCACACAAAAATGTTAAGCTTGATCAAATAAAGACTCTCATCCAAAAAAATAATCTCTCCCTTATTTCAATCTCTGAGACCGAACTTGATCCCCATTAGTCCTCTAGAGCTACTAATTACGTCAAGTCTTCATGGCTTACCCTTACAAACCACTCCCATGCCCATATGGTAGATTGCTTGTCATATATGATCCATGTATTTTCTCCCTTAATCCTATCATATACGACAGTCAATTTATTCATACGCATGCTATCTATATTCAACTTCAACTTCTATGTATTTCACCTTCATATATGCTGCAAATTATCCTAATATAAGCAAAAAAATGCATGATTACATTCCTCGCTTTAGTCAATAAACTCACCCATGGATATTGATAGGGGATTTCAACTATTCCTATCTCTCAACACATAGAAGTGGAGGCAACCCTCTCCTTAATTGAATTAGCTCCTTTGAATAATACAATACTTGTTGCTTCCATAATTGCAATTTCCACCTCAGGCTCCTTCTTCAATTGGAGTAATAAAAACATAACGATCATAGAACTCTTTCTAAAATTGATCACGGCTTCATGAATCTATCAACCCTCTCTAAATGGCCCCCCATACACATCCACATCCCCATGCCACTCTTGTCTGACCATTGCCCTCTTATCTTATGCTTTGGTACTTCTGCCATAAGTAAACAAGTCAACTTTAAATTTTATGGTGTATGGACTAAAAACCATAATCTGTTGCAGGTTGTAAAAGAAGCCTAGAGAATTAAAAAACTCGATAATCCCATGCTCAACTTGCAGAGAAAAATGCAGAATACTAAGATTATACCGAGAACATAGGAAAGAAGCATCTATGGCGATCCTCTGAAATAACTCTACAACTTGAACAAGTACATAATCTTATGTTAAGCTCGTGCACTGACCCATCTCTAAATCAGAAAGAAGCTGACCTCATATCTGAACTTGAAAGAGCATTAAATACTGAAGCAAAAATGGTCTTGCAGAAATACAAGCATTATTGGTCTACATTTGGTGATAGGAACTCCAAACTTTTCCAAGCATCTCTAAAAATCAGTCAAGCTAAATCATATATACATCAAATAACAGATATGCATGGTATCACACATACATCTCCTCCTCAGATTGACAATGTTTTACTCGGTTATTACACATCATTACTTGGTAGTCATCCCCCACCATCAGCCTCCACATTCCTTCATAATTTAGATTTACTCATACTCTCTACTAAAATGCAAACTTCCCTAACCCAATCTATAACAGATGAAGACATAAAGCACTCTATTTTATCAGTGAGGAAATCTGCATCTCCTGGTCCAGATGGTTTCATCGTCTCCTTCTACATACATTACTGGTCTGTCATCTCCACTGATGTTTATAAAGCAGTACACAATTTCTTTGATAAATGCAAAATGCTCTCCTCGGTAAATTCTACAAATCTAGCACTTGTTCCAAAATCTGTAAATCCATCTTCTGTCTCACATTACAGACCTATAGCCTGCTGTAATGTAATTTACAAGTCAATTGCTAAAATATTAGCTTCTAGACTGAAACTTGTCCTACAATCAATAATTTACCCAAACCAAGTTGCATTCCTCCCGCATAGAAGCATTCTAGATAATCTCTTACTCACACATGAGCTGCTGAATGGTTACTCCTCCCAATATTCTTCTCCGAGGGCAATGCTTAAGGTTGATATTAGAAAAGCTTTTGATACTATGAAATGGTCTGCTATCATGCCCATTTTAAGTAGAATGGCTTTCTCTGCTGCATTTTGCAACTGGATTTTTCAGTGTATATCCACTGTTCGATACTCCCTAGTATATAATGCTCACACAATTGGTTTTTTCAAAGGATACATTGGATTAAGGTAAGGAGACCCAATTTTAGCCTATTTTTTCATAACAGTCGTGGAAACTCTCACCCTTGCCTTTGATAAGTTGGTAATACAAAAAAAATTGATCTACATCCTAATTAGTGTTATAATTCCATGGTAATTACTCTTGCTTTTGCTGATGATTTACTCATATTTACCAAACCCACTGTTAAGTCCTTGCAAACAATTATGACCACTTTATCATCCTTCCAGAAGTTCTCTGTTCTTCGGTCTAACTTGGAAAAATCTCATGTTTTATTATCTATCCTTCCAAGTAACATGGTCGAAGAATGTTTGCACATTACAAAAATGAAGCCTCTTGAATCTGACATGTCATACCTTGGCATTCCTCTGGCTACAAAGAAAATCTCTCTTCCTCAATGTTTACCTTTATATGAAAAGATAATAGCAGTTTTCTATAGATGAGAAAATAGAAATATATCTCAGCCGGGTAGAATTGTGATAATAAATACTGTCATACTATCAATGACAGTGTATTGGAGCAAAACATTCTTACTGCCAACCAAGATGATAGCTATGATAAGGTCAGCTATCATAAAATTCTTATGGACAGGTTCTATTCACACCAAGAAGCTTTCTCCTATAGCTTTTAATAAAATTGAAATGCCAAAGAAGAAGGGAGGGTTGGGAATTAAGAATCTGAAGATGTGGAACATAGCTGCATTATTTAAGCAATTCCACAATCTAATATCTAATACGAAGTCTTTATGGGTTCAATGGAGCTTGAAAAATAACCTAAAGCAAGATGAAATATGGATATCCTATCCAAAACAGGCCTAAAGTTGGGTTTGTATAACCATGCTTAAGATAAGAGATGTATTACTTCCTCATACGAAGCTTCTCCTTACTTAGACAATAGCAAAAAGTTCTGGACCACTCCTTGGCTTGAAAAGGGATTGATTTTGTACAGGAAGTTATCATATGACAGTCAGGAATTCCATTTCATGCTAGAGCTTCTTCCTATATAACCAATGGTAGAATTTCCCTTCCACACACTGTAGTCTCCTCTATAAATGCATTATGGGTTTGTTTTAATGACAAACCTTATGTATAAAGTTCGTTTAAAGAATACAAATGGTCAGACTCCTATCAAGATCACTCAACTAAAGTAATATACACTGCCATTGTGGAAGAAAACAAACTTCCCACCTTCCCATGGTACAAAAGAATCTGGAACCAACACGCTAATGAGAAGCTAAATTTCATGCTACGGAAGGTAATTAGAAATGCTCAACGTACAAAGCATAACTTGGCGATGAAAGGTATTGATATTTTGAGTGTGTGCTCCTTTTGTTTTACATCGAGCAAAGGCACCAATCATTTATACTTCAGATGTCCATTCTCTTGATTCTTATGGTCAAAATTTAAAACTCGTGGTGCATATGGATCTCCTATGATAGATAGCGATATTCAATGGTTGAACATATACAAAGCTACTGGGTGGAAGACTACACCTCATATGAATTACTTATCATCCAGAAAAATTCGTAACTGCTCTTTGGAATGAAAGGAATCAGCATTTTTTCCTGAATAAGAAATTTTATCGTATGCAACTATATGTTATAATCTGCAACAGTATCCTATCTATGCTTTCCCTTTCTCCCTTTCCCTTTGATGCAGCCTCTTTGGATAAATAGGCCTAATGCTTGTCGTCTTGTCCACTTCTACTCCGTTTCTTTTTCTTATTCTATCTCCTACCTTCACTGATTTCCCAATGTATCTTCTTTCTTGTATCCCATTTATATTGTAAGTATTTGCTTATAGATATAAATATATGGTAGGGGTCATTTAAGCCCACTGACTTCCTAAAAAAAATTATTATAATTATTTAAATAATTGTTTTTAAATGATTATAATTCCTTTAAATAGTTCTAAAGTGATAATGAATAATTTATAATATTTTATGAAGATATATGTTGAATTGAAAAATATAAGAAAATTGATATCGCTTTATCGATAAAATAGCAATTTTTGTAAATAATTATTAATATTGATTTAAATGGTTTTCTAATTCAGATGAGATCATTTTAATTAATTTATAATGATAAGGAATTTATTTTCAAATTTTGTTTACATAGATTTGTAATTTAAATTAGAAGTGAAAATGTGACCGGAAAACGGTTTCTCAATTTTCAATGGTTTAACGAACGTAAGTTATTCGAAGTTGTTGCAACATTATAATTGACACTAACACGTATTTATATGCATATATACATCACATATTCACATATACATGCATATAACATATATATAAGTATATAAATACATATGTTAAAAATATCAAAGATATTTTATGAAACTTCATCCTTAAGCTTGCACAAGTCAACAATTAGGACATGATATGATATGAGAAGATGGTGGCACATGGGGGTGGTTTCAACGTGTAATAGTGGTACATTTGATGACATAAGGGTGGGTGACGCATGCATGCATGATGTGTGTAGAAAATTTTCACTTTACTTAAGGGCTAAGGCTTGAAAAAGGCTATAAATACCCATTCCATTCTCTCACAAATTCACACATCTGTATCCTCCTTCTTCTTCTTATCATAAAGCTTCTTTCATGGCTTCTTAAATAAAATAATGGAAAATAAATATAGATAAAGAAATAAGTAAATATACATATACATATATATCATTCCACTTCAAATAAGACTATATATTCTTCTCTTCTTCATGCTTCTTCTCTTCTCCCCTTTAATGGCTATATGGTCGTGAGTTTTGGATGGTAGAGGGCCTTAGGCCGTGAGCAAAGAGATGGGGTCCATGAGTTTTGGATGGTGGCTGGGCTTGGCCGTGAGCTTGGTGGTGGTAGGAGGTCAAGGCCGTGAGCAAAGAGAAGGTAGAAATGATGGTCAAGCACTTAAAACAGAAGTGGAGTTGTTTAGTGGTGTACTAGTGAAGTTTAGTAATGATTTAGATGAAGTGTTATGGTAATTTGAATGTTGGTAGGTAGTTTGGCTTGAATAAGGTGATTATTTGATTTATTTACATTTAGAAAATAATTATTTGAATGTTTAAATTATAAATTTTAATGCCTGGTTGAAAACTTAAATGATTATATGATTGATTATATGGATGTTGATATGGTTGATAACTTGGTTGTGATAAATTATGAAAATCATAATAAAATGGGTAAGAAATTAACCATTATTAATTAATGTAAAATAAACCTATATGGAAGTGTATATAATCTTATTTAGCCTCTTAATGGTTTTGAGAATATAAGAAGAATGAAAATGAATATTATAAATAATATAGTATTATGAAAAGGTTTTAAAATGAAAAAGAGATTTAATTTGAAAAATATTGGTTTAAATGTTTGAAAATGGTTTATATATGTTTTATAAACATAAATATTCAATTTGGAGAAGTTTTGACAAATAATGAATTTGGAGTTAAAAATAAGTGTGTCGCGTAATGGTAGTTTGCGATTTCATACCGTAAAAGTCAAATCCTTCTATAGGATAGAATCAAAGTCGGATTTCTTTGAATAAGAATTTTATAAACTCTTATGACCATAGTTTTCAGATATGAAGAAAGAAAATCGAGATTTCGATAAGCAGATTTTGTAATATGAGTAAAACAAGATTTTAAACAATCGTGGTTTTGCAATTCTTGCAGTTCAGAATACAAAACTAGACTTCTTTAAAAATGATGTTTTCAAATTGTTCAAAAATATTAAATAAATTCTAAAAATCTTTTAAAATGTTTTAAAAGTGATTTGCGTTATAAAAACAAATTTCCAAATGATAGAACGTCATTTCAATCAATATAGCTTTAAAAAGCACTTTTCTATAACTTTTAAATTTTAGTTTTAAAGGCATCCATTCTTTTCCAAATCTTTTGTAAATGATTTTAAATGATTAAAAAGGTATTTTAAAGACGATTTGAAGGATTTATGGAATGGTTAAATGTTAAATGATTTAGAACCGATCAAATTACTTGACCGCCTTGTGGATGTCGGAGTGGTGGTGTCTAGGCTTAGGTTTAGAAAACCATTTTCATGCTCTTTCTGGCTATCCTAACTTGCTCAACGGAGGGGATAGTAAATTTGATTTACTCGGATCAAAATTTCTTAAAGTATAAAAGATATAGTTTCCAAATTTAAATAATTTGGATTGCATAGAAATGATTTGGGAATGTTTCCCTAAATAAGGTGAATTGATTCAACAAATATATCTCTAGGAGATATCTATGAATGAATAAAAAGATGAATTAAATTGATTGTTGATTGATAATCACATATGAACCTTACATCTTTTTAATCGATGATTGAAAGGAACCGGGGTCGGATTTGGGTAACTTCTATGCAAAAACCACTTTGAATCAATGTATACATTCGAAAGTGAAGACATGTTGAAGATGATGGCTATTGAAGACTGGGGATCTTCAGAATGTAGGCATTGTTGTCATGAGTCCCAAGGGTTTACTCAACATTATATTTATATGGCAGTGGTGTCCGCATTCTGAAAATCTCCATTGTTTTGATGACCGAAAATCTTCATAGCGGAAGGACTGCTTGTTGACATTCTCTGGGTAGCTCCCAATACAGAGACATTTATTATAACAGTGGTCCTATCATCTTTTGGAATCTTTGGATTGCAAGGACTACTCGCTACTAATGGTAGTAGAAGAAGTTCCTTTGGTTTCGTTCAGTCCTAGAATAAACTTGTATGGACAAATGTCTGACAGTTCATCTCTGATCATATTAATTGATCTCTATCACTGTATTATTTGCCTGGTGGTGGAGAATGCAATTTCTCTTAGCTTAACACCCTTTCCTGAGACATACGAGCTTATGAGTTATACGTTGGTAGAAATCAGTTATGTTATTAAGGGATAGCAATGTGGAATTCTAAGTGGAATGAGCTTTGGAGAAGAATAAAGTGTGGCTTTATGAATAGCTAAGCATGGCTTTGTTAAATTGAGCATAGCCTTATGAGCCTCACATCACGGAGATGATACTGGTAATTATGTGGTCTACATGGCATATATTTTAGGCTATTGGTTGTATGAGTATGGAGGAGTCCGGTGGAATCTAGATCCTCAAGGCATATAGTGGCTTTCTTGTGAAAAGTGGTAAGGTTATCGAATATTCGTAGTGTAGCAAGTCAGTTCCAAGTGATTTGTTTGAGAAAAGCGACTAAGACCCCGTGGGAACTATGTTTGCTATGCGTGGATCGAACGAAAAGACCACTAGTTCCCTATCACATTGGAAATCCAATTTCCATACGAGCTTTACAGTTTTAGTTGTATTCCTAAAATAGCTGTAATGCTTTGCAAACATTACAGCTACCCCTTTGGTATCATATATTCTGTCAATGCATATTCTCTTTGACATGGTCCGGATAAATTACCATAGACTTAGTCCGGGTATTGATACTTTATTTTGATAAATTACTTGAAAAGTGTTTCAAAAGAATGTCATTAAAGATAATATCAAAGTGTTTTTAGTATAAAGTATTTTGGTTATCAATAGGTAAAAACTCGTTTGTATTTATGTGTGGCCGTGATCTTATGAGATATCCTACTTTTCAAAGGTTTTGATTGACATCGGCATTTAAAATTTCGAGTATCTCATGCTAGTTTATCAAGCCTGATCCGGGTATTTTTAATACTCGGGTCAAATCCGAGTAGTTTCAGTTTTAACTGAAGAAGCTTGGAGTTTCTAGAGGAAAGCTAGAGATCTTCATCTATGTATGGACGAATTCTATTATCCGCTGCATGTGTTGTATTTGTTTTTATTTTTCAGCAATTGTAAGGACAGAGATTTATAACTGTCCAGACTGAATCTAGGTTAGACTCTATATTGTATTCAAAATTTTCCACTGTAAAGATTATATTGAAATAATATATTTTATTCCATTCGTGTGAGATTCTATTCTATCTTTATTTTCTTTTTCCCCTAATGTTTGGCTTTTCGGCACTTGCATTTGTCACATGAGGATGTATTAGTGTTGATTTTCGAGGGTCGAAAATCTGATTTTTTATAATTTTGGAGGCTCTTGAGAAGATCACTTACCACTAGTAGAGTTCACCTACAATAACGGCTTTCAGGCGAGTGTTGGAATGACACCATTTGAGGCGTTGTAAGGAGGCCTTGTAGATTACGGTCGTGTTGTGGAACACTATAGATAGGACTATTCTTAGGCTGGATATGGTGACGGAGACGTCAAAGAAGGTAGACTTGATCCATAAAAGGATGAAAACTGCACAAAATAAGCAGAAATCTTATGCTGGCAGAAGATGTATGAAGTTGGAGTTCGCAGAGAGTGACATGGTTTTTGTGAAGGTCTCTCCACTTAGGCATTTTATAAGATTTGGTAGTTCGAGAAAGCTAGCACCAGTTTTGTAGGGCCTTTTCAAATTACTGGTATGGTATAAAAGCTAGCTTATAGAGTGGAGTTTCCTAAGAAGTTAGCGGAGCACATGATGTTTTCCATGTGTCTCACTTGAAGAAATGCTTGCATGATACAACTGCTATAGTTGAGCCAAGTCAGGTAGAGGAGATGGAGATAGAGAGGGAGTCACTTATTCATTATGCACCCCCTGTATTCTTGAGCATGATACAAAGTGACTCCACAATAAAGTAATCAAGCTTGTTAAGGTTCAGTAAGGAAACAATCTAGCAAAGAGTACATGGGAGCTTGAGGAGAGGATCCGAGCTACCCTCTATAACTCTTTTCTGATACGTTTCCATTTAAATTGAATAAGTATAGACTGCTTATGTTTTAGAATTTATCTTGGTATACCCCTAGTTAAAGATCATTGAATGGAAGGAATGGTTGTGAACATGTCAATAGGATATATTATGGATGATGGACGCTAATGGATGTATTTGTTGGATTGACTTTTGCACACTTAGATAAGTATATCCTCTAGTTAACACACAAATACACTCACACTATCACTTGTTTATTTTATTTTATTGATTTATATGCATATGGTTGTTGCACATGTATTGAAAGGTTGCGCATATATATATATATAGAATTGCAAGTTTATTTACATAGGATGTTGCATGCATCTTGGACATGGCATAAGCACTTACATTCCAGGAGATCGACTAAATCAAGTGGCTACCTAATTTTTGTATTAGCATAGATCCATCAGCATTTCTTCTTGCATAAACTTATTGCATTAGAAATTTACTAAGGACCACGTTTGCCAGTGGATGCTGGATGAGTAGATGGTTATATTTATTGATTATTGTGTGCAAAAGTTACATTTTTCTATCCTTGGAGATATCGAGAATGAAATCCTATTTAGAGGAAAATGTAACATCCTAGAAATTTAAGTGAAAATTTAATAGAATTTAAATATAATAAGGCCAAATTTGGAATTTTTATGAATATCTAAATTTGGCTACGAAACTTACACCGTCACATTTGTAACAATTTTATGGATAATTTTCAAATATAACATATTAAAATCAGAGCTAGTACAAGAATTAATATGCTTAAAATTTCAAACACAAAACTAATTAGATAAGAAAATAAAGATATTAAATATATAAAATAAATAACTACAACAATCAACATTCATATGGGGACCGGTCCACCTATGAAAGTTGACCGCTCCCTATATATAGTGGTTGACCGGTTGTGTCAGAACGGATTTTTTTAACAATGAACGGAGCAAATTTGAACGCTATAATTTACTTGGGAAGTAAATGGTTAATGCACAGGATGTAAGCAAAGATTATCCAATGGTTGATCAATGGTTAATACTAACCTAAACCCTAGTTCATTCGAAATTTATATGTATGCCCAAACTCTGTTAATTCTTTTCTCCTCAACTTATAAAATTCTTCAAAATAAATAATAAAAAATTAAAAAAAATTAAGACAATCGAATCAAGCAAACAAATAACGAGTGGGGGCATATTTCCAAACAGAATTCAAAAGGAAGCTAGGATCTGAGTGGGTATAATCTTAGCAAAATGATTTATGTGTACTTAATTTTAATTTATCCTATGTGATTTTGGTTGTTAGAAACTAATTGTGAATCATATCATTTCGATCTGAGATTAAGTAACAAATCAAATTGATATAAACTTGTTAAATAGGAATTGATCTTGAATTAAACCCTTTTCTAATCAGCTAGAAATTCTTATAATCTATGAGTATGGACATTAATAGTAATCATGGATTGAACTATTTTTCTAAAATCTGTAAATTGAATTTGAATAAGAGTTTTGATAATTACAAATCTAGGGTTCACTGTAATCGCTCTAACATCAAATTATAAGTCACTATAATGGAAATCTGGAAAGGTAGGACTAACTATTAATTAAATTGAAAAAGAATTAAAGATAAAAAATTAAAGCCCTTAATCAACGATGATCACTAAACAACGCTATTTGGAGAGCAAGCGGTCGACCGCTCCAGAAGCAAGCGGTCGATCGGTTATAAGTAAACCTAACGCCCAGGTCATAAGTAAAAGTATTTATTTTAAATAAAGGTATTTAGTGTATATATAGTATATGCATGGAGGTTAGGAGGAGGGAAGCTAGTTCCCTATGAGGCGACACTAAGGTATTACAAGACTGGGTAGATGTTATTCTTTCAATAGGGGTCAGTATTCGATTGGGAGTGATTTTTTCATGGATGGCACTCACAAGAGGTTCTATTGTAAACGCGCAGCAATTACTAATGCCTTATGAAGTGTGTGGGCCAGACATCATGAGAATTCCTTGGTATTCATTGATGACGCGACATGATGTTGTGTTGTTATTGGATCTCGATGCATGCAATAAGAGGTGCATGCTACCATAAAGAGGTGGAAACGTATGAAGACCATGAGACACTTCGATGAGTCTGCATTGTGGGCTTTCCCACAATGTGTAGCTAGGGTACATGTAGTCGTAGTTGTGGAAAACTTAGTCCCATATGGAAATTATAAGGAAACCTATGTGAAATAGTTATGCATGGTCGTAATGTGAGAGACGTAGTCTCATGGAGGAAATTATAGGATAATCCTATGTTAAAGAAGCTCTAGTAGCTATTAATCGATCGTTAGTTATTTAAGGTTCGATTAGTTATTCAATTCTTGTATGATCCTGCATAAGTCATTAGTGTATGTGTGTAATAAGTTAAAACCCCTTAAGTAAAGAAATCTAACAATTCACAGATACTTGTAGAACACCCTAGGTGACATAGAGTATTATTAAAGTCAACTGCATATGACCATTATAGATTAATGATGTACTCATTCACCAGACTTTTATATGCCCCACTCTCTTCCTTTCTTTTTCCCCACCATAGGAGGATAGGACAATAGGTGATACTCCCATGGTTAGTATGCAGAGAGACGAGCTCATTATTCGAGTTGCTTGTTATTTTATATTACTCTCTATGTAATTATCTTTCTTATTCAGTGCTAATTATTTATCGGACTATGTATCATACTTTTGTGCACTCTACGTTTGACTATGTACTATTTTTTCCAAGACTAAGTTTATTTTATGAGATGGTTATTTTCTATATTTATATTTTGTTGCATTCTGCTGCGAGATCTAAAAGTGTAGAATGTTATTATTAATATCTCTATATCTTTTGTCTATGTAATGTTTTAAAAACCTCGACCGCTTGTATATCTCGGTACCGACGTGAGTATGGAAGTCATCCTAAGCTTTGGAAGATGTTTCGAAAAATGTGGGTTGTCACACACGGCGTCCATCAAAGGGCTATACTTGGGTCAAGTGGAAGTATTGGAAGTGAAAAAATATTTAAGAGAGAATTCGCCTCCTCAATTATGCGGGATTGGTATCATGGTCAACTTAAGTCAGCTCAAACTCAAAATCTCTACCAATGTATTTCAGTTGATAATAATTGTTATTATTTGGGCCAAGGACTATGTTTGGACTATGGTGTTGAATATGGACGATACTGGAATTTTGACCATTACCAAATTCCATAAATTCAAAGTGATATAGTTTTGACAAAGAGAATTAGTGTAAATAATAGTCACAGCAGGGTAACGCTTAGCAACATAAAATTAGAGTTCACTAAAACCAATTAAGCAATAAATTTGGCTAAAATGTCACACCACTTTCTAAATGACGTGTGAAAGTTAATATTCGAATAGTTCTATATTGACCGCTAACCAAATTTACACCTAACGGGTCACACAACTGAAATGTTGAATACAACTTTTGACCAAAAAATTTAATTAATTTGCTATTTTTATAAATTAATAAAATTAATTAATATTTATAAATTAATAGTTATAAAAGTTAATTTTGATTTGTTGAATAATATTAATATGTTTATAATAGTAGTAAATATATTAATCGATATACGATATTTAATACGCGTTTAATTAAGATTTGATGCAATATAATTTGTTTGGGATTTAACTGGATTTGGCGCCCCTATGAGGTTTGTGATTTTTGACCACTATAGACCAGTATAGAGCGAGGCCATATGATGGCTAAATGGGAAAAGGTTGAGTGGATAATAGGAAAGAAAGAGTAAGAGAGAAACGTGGATCTAAATCCTAACTTCTTTCTCAATTTCCTCCTCTATAAAAGCATCGCAACCTACTCCTATTTCTCATTTTTTGAAGCCTCCAGTTCCTCCACCTCTGGCTAAAAATTAACCCTTCCTATCCCTCCATTTCAAAACATAAATCAAAATTAAAAAAAAAATACTATTCGATAGTTGGTGGTCAACAGTTTAGGAGCAAGCACACTACTAGATTGGAAACTAGTTCAAAGACTAGATCTCATTACTAAGCATTGGTAATAAGGTAAGTTTTCTAAACTACTAATTTGTAGATAAAATATATCATGTATATTGAAATGTTATTTACATGAGGATTGTATTATATCATTATATTGTCACATTCTGAATGGTTGTATGGTTATATACTTTAAAATTGAAAAAAAAAAAGTTTCTTATGACATAACCGTGCTTACAGTGCTTATAGTAGAGTACAATTGAATTTATTTTTTTAACATTTGAAATCAATTTAATATTTATTATTTAATTTATACAAGCTTTATAATTCAAATATGAAATATTACATCGCATAAAATATGGTTTTAAAATTTTATATAACCAATATTCAACTTAAAATATTTTCGACACAATTAAATTATTTTTTGCATTTATATTTATTATTTAAACTACATTTAGATCATTTAATTTTATAAATAAATAATATTAACATATATACATGTTATAAAATATTTCCTTTAAATTAAATTTACATCTAATATCACTTTTGGCAAAAAAAAATTTATATAATTTAATTTTTTTATTAAATGCCAAAATTATTAAGTTGATTTTAAATTGATTTTAAATTCTAATATATATATATATATATATATATATATATATATATATATATATATATTTAAATATCATAATAACTTTGAGATTTCTGATGTATATTTAAAATTAAAAAATAACAAAACATCATTTATCGTGAGCTATACAATTGGCGTGCGTAAATATTATTTAATATATTTTATTCAAGTAATTTATATATACATATTAGTAATTTTATAAGATATTAATATATATATATATATATATTATGTTTACTAAAAAAATATTTCTGATTTTGATTCGAATTTCTAGTAAGAAAAATAAAATAAATTTAATATAATTTCAAATGATTTTTAATATACAAATACATACATACATATATTATAAGTACCATATTTATAGTTATGCATATATAGATTTCTATAAAATATTTTAAATAAAATATATACGTGTGTGCGTGAATTGCAATTTTTAATATGAATTAAATTATATAAACTTACATTTGCACAATATATTTATATACTAGATAAACTAACATGTTCTTTGTAGTGTAAATCTTAACGCTTATATACAAGCATATTATACTTTGCACGGATTGCTATATTACACATGCACACACACATATGTGTTTGTATGTGTGTGTATGATCCACTTATATATATAATATAATATTAATTACATAAATTAAAACTGTTTTATAAATCTAAATAAAATGATGATATTATTTAACTTTTTGGAAATGTTCTAAATAAATTAGACTTCATATGCCCAATAAAGATCTAAAATTGTAAAATATTTTGAAATTCACCCATTAATTCCACTACAGACTGGCCAGTTCCAATAGGGAGACTAAGGATGCATTTGGAGAGGCTTATCCTGAGTTATTTTGATTGTGTGTTCTATATTGTTGTATAGGCTTCTGACTAGTAGTTATACTAATATTATTGCTTTTATGTGCTTGTGACACATGTTTGCGTGATTGATATGCTATTGTTTTTCTTATTGCAAATTTAAGGATAATATTCTTTAAGGAGTGGAGCATGTCACACCCCTAATTTTGTTGCATATTATTACAGTTATTTATTTAGGAAATAATTAAATAAATAATTTGGAAGAATACAAATGTACAAATAGCGTGGATAATTTCCATATAAATATGATTTGAATTTCAGACTTTAAATGGAGAATTAATTATAAGAATATAAATAAAAGAGGCCTTGATTATATAGGAGAGAAATAAGAAAGTAAAGATGACATGCTAAATTATTTCCCCTAACATGCACTTTCCATCCCTTATTATATTTTGGTCACATAACCTAAGTAAATAAAAAAACCTGACCACACAAAACTTCTTTAAAATTTCGTTCAAAAAGGAAGAAGAAAAGAAGGAGAGCATAAGAGAACGCAACTATGTTCACATAAGATGAAACTAATGTAAATAATATTTTCATCCCTTTATTATATATTTTTTAATTTTTGTTTTTTGATGAAATCTAAGATAATTTTTGATATTTATCATGCATGTGGTAGAGATAATTATTTGAATGTGCTATGGTTATCATCGAGTACTTTTACGTAATTTCTTTAAGGGGTTTTAGTGTAAAATCCATGTTTGTAATCTCCAAATGACTTAAATTTTGGATATGATGTTTGGAGTGCTATTTTGAAGATAAGTTTTTAATTTCATAAATTTTGGAACTATGATGAATTTAATGTGAATTTTATAAGTTGAGAAAATGGATGATTCCATATTTTAATTATTTAAAACAGGAAAGATAATTATTTTCCTCCAAAAATTATATACAACGTTAAAGAGGTAAATTTTAATTCTTAGAATTTTTTAGGGATTTTTAACTAGTAACTACAATTTAATATAAACTGTTTTATGTAGAAGGTTTTAGTTGCAAAAGAATGATCAATAACATAATTAATGGAGAATTAATATTTTGGGAAATTAAAGAAAAATTATCTTTGTTTTGCTATAAATGTTTGAAAAGATTTTGATTAACTAATTATAAATTGATAAAGAAACTGATTTGGTAAAAAGTTATTACTTTTAAAGGAAATAAATCAGTTTTGCAAATAATTAAAGAAATGCCATTAATCAACTTGCTATAACCCCCATTGGTCAATATGCAATAGCCATGTTTTATCAACATGCGATGGCTTGTTATGTCAACCAACAAGAGCGCTGTAGTTTGTCAACCACGATAGCTATTATTTTATCAACTTGCAATAACTATCATTTTTATATGTAGGATCGATTTCACCCAAAAGGGGGGCGAATATGGTGATAATATTAAAAATTAATGAGGAAATATATAAAATAATTGCAGCACAAATAATAGCAGAATAATAAAAAGCAGAAATAGAACAATACGGATTTTGTAACGACCCATGAATTTCGTTAATTAAATTTGTCAGATTAATAAGATTCTAGAATTAAATTTATAAAGAAATATAATTGTTATAATTTCTAATGAAGTATATTGTTAAGAATTAATCTTTGAAATATTATATTGATTAAAATAGACTTAATTAAAAAGGTTGAATTGAATAAATCCTATTTATTGGAACCTAATTTATTGGTATGCAAATTTATAACAAATGAGTTATTGCAAGGAATTGAAATTTGAATAGAATTCTAATGAATGAAAGTAGTGAAAAGATTATACCCGGATGTAATTGTATATGAGAAATAAAGGAAAGTATTAAATTGATTAATGTAATAAAACATTGTTAACGGTATTTGATTGTAAATCAAGGAAAACGTGCTAATGCAAGTTAATATTTAATGAACTTGAATAAACGTTACAATTTAATTAAAATTCAAATATTATGGCTTAGCTATAAATGGAATATAATAAAAACAAATACAATCAATGTTAGAAACGAAATTTTAATGTTCATGTAGATAATAAACCTTACTTTAATGGTTATTAGTATAGTATCGGAAGTGTAAATGAAAATTAAATAGAAAAATAAGTTTATTTTAAGGTAGTAATTGATAAATTGGGGAAAATAGTTCAAAGTATGTTAATTGATGAATTAATAAGCAATGTATGTAGAGTAATAAGTTGGTTTAAGGATGAAATTAAGGAAAATTCATTTATTGGTTTTAAAAACTTAATTAATGCATTTAATTGATAGAAGTACATTTAGGAATATAATATTTATTCAAATTAAGTTGTACATAGGCGTATATTAATGTCATGAAATAAAAATTTAGCGTATATGAAACTATAAATCCGGACCAATAAGTAACGAACTTATGAATGCAGTTAAAAGCAAATAGGTGGCAATTAATATAGGTTGCTTGTTTATTTAATATGTCAAATAAATTTTTGGTAATCGATTACAATAAATCTTAATTTAACATTTGGTTAATGTAAATTAAAGTAACAATTGATGTAATAAAGAATGGAGCCAAGGTAAATTATTTATTGGATTTAAAAAACTAAATTTATGGGTGAAATTGACAAATTTCAATGGGATTGAATTTTGTAGCTATTACACAATTTGTGGAAATAAAATAGTTAATAAAAATAAAGGTGAAACGGAAAGTATCAGGGTAATGAAACGTAATCAAATGTTAAATGCGTTTATAGGATAATGATTTGTTTGAATAATAAGAACGGTAATCAAGATTTGTTTATTTATTTGAAAAAATTAGGGTAATTGGGTTTATTTCAATTAATTGAAATTAAATGTTTAAATATTACGTTAAAGGAGTTTAAGATGAAAATTGAGAATAACAATATAATAAACCATGAACCAATGTTAGTTTATCTACTTGGAGATAATGGAGTGATTAACAGGTTTAAAAACCAAATAAATGAATTTCTTAGGAATTTAAGTTAATTTCTGGATAAATTGAAATTTAAACTTAATATTATAATTGGGAATTTTCAATGATAAATTGATGTAGAAATATTTAAAAGGATTCTAAATTTACCAAGTAATCCAAACTAATAAAAATTGTAATAATTAAAGTAAATTTGTAAGATTTAATTTAATTAACTTATTTTTAATTTATTTAATTAACTAGAAAATAGACATTTTGGCCACTGACTCGGATTTCGACGAAACCAGTTTCATCGGATCCGTAACAGTGAATTATTGTAGGATTTCAAGTTTCATAGCGATCAGACTTGTCGTTTGATCGTAAGGACTCGAAACGCCTTGAAATAAATTAAATTGAAATTAACTGAAATCAATTTGAAAAATTTTGATTTGAGCATAACTTCTTCATATGATGAAATTTGGATTTAAAACTTGTTCCATCGCGTTTAAAATATTTTAAAATATCTATTTTGATATTTGGGTTGACCCAATTTCGTTCCGGAGTCGAAACGGGCTTTTCGGGCTACTTTGGCGTTAGCGCGTATATCCAACCTTATCCATCCATTCAAATTTCTGACCTATCTATATAAACCCTAATTCCCCTCATTCTCATTTGTCTATATGTAATTCATTCTATTCCTCCTCTTCCTCAATGGCATACAAAATTCTATATTTCCAAATCCAATTGCAAATCAAATCCAAAGCATAAATTCAAAGTCCTTAGAAAAATTTGAAGAAAATATACGTTGAAGCTCTAGACTAGCATAATTCACTGGTGGTGTTTTTTTTTCGATTTGAGTTTCCGTGTGTCGAGAATTTAATGATTAACTGCCGGTCGTTCATAGTACATTGTCGGAATTGACGGTGGATCGTCGACTTCACGACGATCAGGGAACACCGCTGTGTAGAGAGGGCTCGGAGGAGCCGATCCATGCGGCTACTTTGGGTTTTAGGGGTAGGATGCATGCAGAATTGATGATTGACATGCCATCATCGCTCTCGGCCTGGAGACGCGTGGGGGCGCCGTGGAGGTTCGGTCGATAATAGGGGCGGCGTGACAAGGCCAACGTGGTGGCACAACCGGATCGTGGTGTAAGTGATCGTTGGGGCGGAGAAAATTGCAAATAAGTTGACGTTGGTGGTGGCTGCAATGGTGTTTCCACGTTTTCGGTTAGGGCTCTGTTCGCGTACGTGAGAATATGGCCTGTTGTAGATGCGATGACGTGGCTGTGAGATTTGGGTATCTTTTTATTTTATTTTTTTATTTGTTTAAAATTTATTTCAAATCGTTTAACGATGATAACTTTCACACACGGACTCAGATTTACGTGCGGTTTTCTCCGCTGCGATCCTAGAAAAATTACGGACATTTTGACGCATGTTTGGATGAAATTGAAGACTGTTGAAATTTTGGGTTTAAATTGGATTTAAATTCAAAAGGTGGGTGTTTTAACCCACTCACAACTTCTAAAAATTCTTATGTTTGTTAAATTGATATATGATATGATTTAAAATTTATGTATGGTTGTTTGGCATATGTTTAATCATCATCTCAGTTAATTTCATTTATTTAAATTAAATTGCTATTTAATTTATTCATTGCATTTAAAATGCCAGTTAAATTGTTAATTAATTATTCATTGCATATAAACTGCCAGTTAAACAGTTATTTAAATTATTTTTGAATATAAACTGCTATTTAATACCTGTTGTTTATTATCCGTTCTATATTGATGCTATTGTTTGAATTTGATGATGATTGAGATAAATGGTTGATGGTTGATTGGATGAATGGTGTTTAAACTGCAAGTTATTATGCATTTTCATTTCATTCGGATTGCGGTTTGAAATGATATATAACCGTAAATTTTCATTTTTAAATTACGGATTGAAATGATAAATATCTGTATCACTTGACCATAGGGTAGAAAATTATATACAGGCACCGCGGGATATATATATATATATACATATACATATACATACATACATATATATATATATATTTACGAAACAATTCTTCTATGGTTTTGTAAAGAACTATATATATGGTTTTATGAGATATTGATTTCGGATATTTGATAAAGGTTATTTTATATATAGTTAAATTCTGGGTTTTAAGCTATGTGTAAAATTGTTTAAAGTATGAAGTAAGTTTAATAATAAAGTTGATTTTATTAAAAAATATTATGGATAAGTATTTACTTAAATTATATTCTAATATAGAGTTTATATTGATTTTATAAATCAAAGTTGAGAAGATAGTTTTGAAATTGATTCGAGATTTTATTTGATTAAGATCTTATTGAAATTTAGATTTAAAAAGAATATGGTGTTATAACTAAATTCAGGTTTAAGATGATTTAAGAGAATAAATCTAGTCTAAATAAATTAAGGAATATTCAATTATTGAATTTGAAAGTTTTATATAAACGATACTAGATTTATTAAGTAAGTATTTCAAAACTAAATAACAGTAAAGTAAATTTGGTGTATATATACATATGAATTAAAAATTTAGTTTGAAATGGTGGAATATTTAAAATTTTGAAATATTTGGAAATTTAAATGGTTTATTTGGGAATTCAAATCTGTATTTGAAATTGATTTGAGAAATTAAAAAGCTAATTTACTTTATAAAGTAATTTATTATTAAACCATTTAAGTATTGAAAATCATGTTTCGAAGCTATGGGTTTAAGGTATATATATTTGTAAGTACTATGATTTTTGAAAAAAAGGATATATTTGAAATAAAAATGATATCATATTGTTTTGGGTTTTAAAATAGAAATGGTATCGTATTTGTATAGTTTTGAAATAGATATTTTATTCTGGTTTTAAAGTATAAACTAATTTAAAATGACCGCGGTGTTATAATAACGTTTAGTTGTTGAAGAGACTGGGATCGGAAGTTGTCATACTCTCTGCCAACTCCGAAAACCACTTTAACAACCGTGTACGCGGTGGAGATTCCAGAATGAAGTAGGATGGCGGCGGCGTTTCCTTTGAGGTAAGTACGTGGACCTGACTCCCGTGAGTTGGCATAAGGTGGCTAAAACAAGAGTGATTCTTGGGCCAATGAGGTCATTCCTCTGACACTCCTTCGATATTATACTCTGACATTTGGATTGATTCGGTGGCCACTTTTGATTTTTGATTTTGGGGGTGTTGTTCGAGGTGGGCGGTAGTAGATGCTACGCGTTACCACCAGCCCGGATGCATAATTGGTATATCTACCCTGGCATTGCCTAGTTGTGCCGTTTCACCTACCCTATCGCGCCTTGTACGAGTTTGGATTTCTCCCGTAGCCTGTGTGGTATCCTCTGGTGGCTTCCGGATCAGGAGGCACCATCATATTGGATGGACTACTGGGACTATTACGTGTTAAGCGCTATATGGGTAACCCCTTAATGCTAAGAAAAAAGTAAGTTTATTTTACAATTAGACACTATTATAATAGTGAAATGTGCTACATAGTAAATAGTTTAGCGGATCCTTAAGAGATGTGAATCTCGAACATCTCTTAAGTTACTGCACTCATATTTATTCCTGTAAATTTAACTTACATAAGATCTTTTAGTTCTGACTCGAGTGATTTGTTTTCCAATTCGCTCGGGTCAGTCCTAGCGTTTCAGGATTTGAAGATTTTATTCTGGAGGACGAAGACGAAGATTTGTAGTACTATTATCTACTATATTATTCCACTACACCATTTAATTCCGCTGCATTAATTATTATTCTCTGGTATGTGTACTCTGATATGTATTGTATAAGTATAATTGAATATTTTGTAAATAGCTTCATGAACTGTATATTTGATTATTATATTTTATCGTTCCGCTGCAAGATTCTATTTTGTTTTTTTTCTTTCTGTACTTTCTCTTATTTACCCCATAACAATCCGCCCTTCCGTATGGTTTAAGTCTGACGTGTGTGGTTTATCGTCGATTTAAATCATGCGAAAAGGTGGGGCGTTGCAATCTGTTATCAGAGCTTTGGTTTAGCGATAAACCATAGCTTTGTGGGGTTTGACTCTTTACTAATAGGGTAGTAATACCCTATGGGAGTCGCTGAGTGTGTATATATAAATGAGAGAGCGCATTTGTTAGTGTTACAAAAAGGTTTTAATATTGTGTTGATATTTCGGTTTTGTATTTATAAATTCTGGTTGATGCATGGGACGCTATGACATCAATAGGGATTTCTAAACACTTAATAGGACAGACCCACACAATATTTGTTTTAAATATAGGTGAATGAAATAATTTATCCTATTATATTTTCTATATATAAAATAAAAATTTTAAAATGATATATGTGTGTGTGTGTGTGTGTGTGTGTGTGTGTGACAATCCGCAAATCTGTACCCCTTGAGTCAACACTATTCTACCTAAATCAACTCAAGTTGTACAGAAATACGAACCATTTGGTTAAAGAAGAAGAGGTAGAAGAAGAAAATTGAAAAACAACAACAGAATCTAACCGTCGCAGCGGAATAAAATATAATAGATAATAAATGATCTTTACTCAAAAATCAGATATCTCTATTTATATATTACATCATCAGAGTACATCAATCACAGCTCGGCATCAGTATCATACAGATGGATACACAACAACTCAACACAGCGGAGTATATATGTATATAAACAAGTACGAAATACGCATCGTCATCCAACTCGATTCCTGAGCTCCACAGCATCAAATCCTGTATCCATAATACTCGGTCTGAGCCGAACATTACAGTTAAATAACACCCGAGTCAGTCACGAATACCAGCGTGAGAAAATCACACCCAATTGATTATTAAAGTTTCAAAAATCCTTTGAAAACAAAAGCATCTCGTAAGACCACGCCACAAATAAACATGTCGGGTTTTTACCTTACGATAGCTAAAACACTTTTTATAGAAATCCTCTGATATTATAATAGGGTCTATATACAAATACTTATAAAATAGCCGAAATTGTTACATTCGTTAAATTCCAGCTACTAGCCACAAAGTGGGTAATACAAACAAAACTCGTACAAGGCTCGTAGGGAGAATGGATTTCCAACTAATGACTAGACACTGGGGTACCACCTGCCACAGTAAAGGGCCTAGATCACCGTACCGAAGAGTACGCCCGCTCTCTGCAACACAAGACCGAGACTACCCCTTACTGGATAATCCCGAGTGAGATCACCCGCGGTTGGGATCAACAACCGCCCACTAAGCCGAAATAAAATGGGACATCTAGACAGGGATGACCTCGCCCTGCTTGGGTGCTACCCACCTAGTCTTGCTGCATAACCCCTGATTTTCAGTCATTCCCATTTGATGAGGCTTGAGGCTAAGCGTTACCTTTATAGAGCATATCCCTTAGAATGCTCATCGTCCACCTGACGATGTTTACGAAAGCATTCATCCATACAAGTCCGTCCCGGGTTCGAACGAAACCGAAGGCACTATTCCTACTACATCCATTTTGGAAATATCCTCAGGATTAGAAGCGACTAGCCCTTGCACTTCACTGCTCCATCTTCGAATCCAAAATCATTTTCACGAAACGTACAAACCGGATCGAAGTGGTTTTCGAGAAATAAATCTCGATCCCGGTCTCTTCGAAACGATCAACGCATTTGTCCAATATTGACAGCCGGTTATTTAACTATCAATTAATATTCACAAACAACCATCAAACAATAAATAATTTCTCAATTTATTTATTAACCTCAAAACATTTTCACAAGATATATTTCTACTTTCAACCCTTTGAAAATAGTTTCAAAACATCTTCCTTTTACAGCATAAGCTTCCCCAAATATTTTCTATCTCCACTGAAATCACCAAGCACAAAACTAGATTTTAGATTTTTAAAATAATTTTAAATCACTTTATTATAAAATATGTTTAACATTTAATTTAGAAAATTTACTTTAGTACTTAATTTAAAATAATACTTTAGAAATAATTAAAATAAGTTTACCTTATAACCATACATTAGATTTTCTTCTTTAAACAAAATACCAAATCATCATTTAAATAATTATGACAATAATAGATTAAACAAAACACTTACTTTGAAATATACTTTAAAACATTTAGATTAAAACTACCTGAATAATTTGTTAAAAATACGTACTATATGAATATTTGAAAATAAGATTACTTAATAAAATATAAAACTAGATTTTACTTTTAAAAACAAAATACTAAGTCACTCTTAAAAAATTTACTACCACAATAGATTAAAAGGAAATATTTCTTTTAGAATTTAAATATTATAAATAATAAATTTTTCAAAACTTTCTTTTTAAAACAACTAGTAAACTTTTAACTTATATTTAAAAATTCACTTTGAAAACGTACTTGGTTATTCAAGAAGAATTTCCAACTTCAATCAATTAAATCAATTTCCCAAATCAGTTTCCAATTTATCCCCTTTGAAATAAATATCTTTATTTTCTTAATTCATTTCAAAGTTCGTTAATTATGGACTTCATTTTTATTATTATTATTATTTTCCGTTTGATTTTAAATCTTTTAACTGAAATATACAAATTCAGCATTTTTCCCCATTTATTCTTTATTCTTTTCAATAATTTAAATCTTAAATTTTAAATAAATGTTTTGTTCTTTTTAAAATAATAATACTAAAGTTTAAAATTCATTAATTTTCTGTTTATTCAAAATTACCCTTTCTATACTCAAGATTTATTTATTAGACCTTTAAAGTCACTTTATTTCTTTTCCAATTCATTCTTAAATTTATTCAAATTTTCTATAATTATTTTATATACAAATTTACTTCTTTTATTTCCTTTCCAAAATCCAATTTGTAAATTTTAGGTAATTCATCATACCCAATTATATCAATCAAGCCATAGCATTCAATATTTCCACATAATTCATTATAGAATATCAAATAATCACAACAGAGGATATTAAATAATTTAAATAAAAGTTGAGGGGTCCAGTTGGATCCCTCCAACCTGTTTTCCCTGCACCCACAGACGTTAGCACAACATATAATACCAATTCCAAAATATACCGTACTATAGCACATCAATCAATTCAACCATTCAAACAATTATTTAAATTTAATCGTTCAAATTTAAATTTAAATTGAACTGAGTGAGATTAACTCACCTTTGACTTTGCATTTGTGTAACAACCCCCATATTTATCGATTTTTATATTTAAATATTTTATTTAAATATTATATCGTTAATCGAATTTTGGTCCGAAAAGCTACTTTTTGCAAACGGTCAAATTAGGACTCGAGACCACTTCCATTGAGTTCGAAATGCCGTTTACAACTTTTTTAAGTATAAACATCGATAGGTTTGGAGTTAGTGAAATTTCACTAACTTTTCCCGCTTTGGACTTTGGGTTAGTTTAGCCTATTAAGCCCAAGTTCCAACCCCCTTCTCCTCACTCTTCATAAATTCCTAACTAACTTGAAATTTGCATTAATGGTGAAGAGAATGGGAAATTAAAACTCCAAGCTCAAATTTAATTGCTAATCCAATATTCAACTCCAAATTCAAGTAGAAGATATTGGATTCAAGCTTTGGATTGCTTCTCCATTGGCTTCAAGCTCATCTTCATCCATTTTAGTGAAAAGTGAGATTTTTATCTCAACTCTTGCTTATAACTATCTTGGATTGTTGGGAATGGTTCCCTATCACTTTAACATGCACATTTGCATTTGGTTTGGATTGGATTGGCGAAAAACTCCACTTTTTAGTGTTTTTGGTGAATTTCCAGCCTTAGGTCGTTTGACCCGTGTTACGTTAGGTCGCGTAACCCCTTAGGTCGCTTGACATTGTTTCCTGTTAGGTCGCATGACCTTGTTTTTCTTAGGTCGTGAACCGTGTTAGGTCGCTCATCCTTAGCTCGCGTACCTTCTTAGGTCGCGCACCCCCTTAGTTCGTTAGACCTCATTTTTGTTTTAGGTCGTAGGCTGCTTGTCTTCACTAGGTCGTACCGTTTTGGATGGGGCGCTACCCCCTGGACCCCCGCGACCTGACCGGACAGGTCGAACCCCGTAGCAGGGGCGTTGCCCCCGCACCCCCACCTTGGGGGGTTGCCACCCTCCCGGACCCCCCCTCCGTAGGGGATCTTATCTGAAAAACATTTAAAAGAACTTGTTGAGCTGATTTCCTTGGATTTTTATCACATATTCGAATGTGATCTTTGTGATTGATTGTTTCTACAATCGCTTCCGTGATTTGTCACTTTAAAATATAAAGGTTTCAGAACTAGTAGTAAATATCAAAACTCTTTCAATAAAAGGATTTCAACTCTATTTTTAATAACAAAGCTCTTTTCTTAACCCGTTTTCCAATCTATTAGTATATACAAACCTTTACCTCACTCGGATGAGAAATCTAATTAAACGGCTTAGTAAAACAAGTGGTATGAAACGCTTGCGTTTGCTTCGTCGGTTAATTCTTGGACTTGTTCGATTGAACCTCTAGTGACAATTTTATTAAGTGAAGATTTACAGTTTGTTCGTAAATATTTAAGTTCAGCTAGTGGTTATGGGACATGAAACTAAACTTTTATATTTACTAACTTAGTGTAATTGACACTTCTCGTTGATCATGATGATCATTTTATGATTTAGACTAGCAATTGTGCGATGTCTCTTTGTTTGCAAGGTTAGACTAGACCTCATTGGTGTGATTCCGACTAACACATATCTCTTTGTCCGCAAGGTTAGTCTAGACACCATTTGTGTGATTCCACTCACACGTACCTTTTTGTTGCGAGGTTAGGCTAGACACCATTTGTGTGATTTCACTCACACATACCTTTATGCTTTTTGGTTAGCCTAGACCTCATCTGGGTGATTCCGACTCACCCATATGGGGTAGCTCCCCATGGTCTTCGGACCGTCATGGGATAGGCCTCTTTCCCTTTTTCTGTGATTTTTGGATTTCTTGTGTTGATTTCTGGAATTTATGTCATTGACTTGTTATGAGTACAAGTTTAGGGTATGATGCCCTCTTTGGATCTTTGAAAAGATTCTTGTGATATCGATTTATCTCTTATTGATTGATCTTCTGTTGATCATCATTTGCATACTTATACTAGTATGTCAGTATGGATATTTTATGTTTATGCCATATCTTTTATTTTATACCATGTCATCTGATATTTATAGCTAGACTGATCCGTTTATTATTTTCTTAAATAATACTCGGGTCAGACCGAGATGTTACAGGTGCTTCTGCTTGACTTCTTCCCGGGATTTGCTACTCTGACTTTTGGCTAACTATTTAGATTAGCAGTTTTTGTTGTATATACACTTAAGACATAGACTCATAGTTGTATTCTTTTGTATAGCACATGTTGCTATTCTTTTGTATTATTGTGGATCTTTTTGGCCACTACTCTGATGTACACTTTCATGTGCTAGTTATATATTCATATCTTCTTCCGCCTTTGTGATATGGATGTCTGTGACATCTTTGTGTTATGCTTATTTCTATGTTTGTTTCCGAAGATTATTTATAGCCACCGTGTGATAAATAATCACATGGATGGTCGCTCCTCAATAGCCTTATTCTCCGTGCTAGTTGACAGCACTACACCGTAGTGTTCTTGGCTGGTGTGGGTATTGAGGTGGGGCGTTACAGCTTCGTATCAAAGCCAAACTTTGGAACAATGTAGAATAACTTAACAAGGATCATCGTCCTAAGTCCACCTTAGGAGTTATGTCTTAGGATTAATTCGAGTCGTCGTACCGATTCATCCTATATCCTTTATGATTCCTTGTTTTATCTAGCAAGATTGCTTGATATTCATTAGTGAATAATCTTCTTCTTTCTCTTTTTCTTTCTTAAGGAAGAGAAATGGTTAGACCTGGTCGTCCCAGAGCTGGACCATCTAGTGCTCTACCCCAAGATGGAGTTTTTATGACTACCCAGCAACTTCTTGACCTTGTCACGAATGCTCAAGCAGCTGGTTCTAATCCGGAACCTACTCACCCTAAATCTGGGTTTGCACGTTTGTGCAATGATTATACCAACCTAGGTGGGAAGCCATTTAAAGGTTCTGAAACTATCATCGAGGTCCAGGCTTGGTTGAGGACCTACGATCGAATCTTCATTCGCATGAATCTCGTCGATCTTCACTGTGTTCAGGTGGCTTCTAGTATGCTCCAAGAGAGGGCATTGGACTGGTATGAACTTCTTATTTTTGAAGTCAACGAAGCGGACCTTAACTGGGAGCAATTCCGGACATGCTTCGAGTTAAAATTTGTACCAGAAGCAGGGAAGGTAACTCTGGCTCGACGCTTTATAGACCTTGTTCAAGGTGAGTCCTCTGTGACTGATTACGTCGCAGCCTTTGAGTCGCTTTCCAAATATAGGGTTGAATACATCAACACCCCATTGAAGAAGAACCATAGGTTCGTTTATGGCTTAAACAAAAGCCTCAAGAAGCCATTACTTCTAAAGATAGAAGTTCCTTTTGACCAACTTATAGATATCGCTCTTCGTTTGGAAGAGGCTGATAAAGAAAGTGATGTTGAAGTAGTAGCTTCCAAACCCAACTTCAACAACAAAAAGAGGCCCAGTAAATTCAAAGGCCCTTATCCCAACAAAAAGGGTAAGCAAGCAACTCATGCTGCAAAGGCTCCTTCTCTTAGTGGTGCGAAATGCTTCAACTGTGGATCTAGGGATCATTTTGCGAATAAGTGCTCAAAACCCAAATCTTGTCGCTATTGTAAGAGCCCAGATCATTTCATGCATCAATGCCTCAAACTTGAAGCCAAGAAGGAGGGAAAGTTAAATGTGGCTCAAGCCCCTGGCAACACATCTCGTGGCCAAGGTATTTCTCATTCCATTCTTGATGGTATTATTTTATTTCATGATAAACCTATTGGGGTTCTCTTTGATACGGGTGCATCTCATTCTTTTATATCAAAGGAACTTGTCGATACTTTTTCTTTAAGTGTTGATGCTTTAATGACTTCTTTAAGAATTGCGAATCCGGTTGGTGGATCCGCAACTCTTAGTTTGCTTTGTAGAAATGTGGAGATTATTTTATGTGATTTTTCTTTCCTAGCTGATTTGCATGTTATGCGTCACTTAGGCTTTGGAATGATTTTGGGTATGGACTGGCTTAACTGTTATGAAGCTCATATCCTGTGTCCTGAGCGGACTATTTATCTCCGACATCCGCAATCTGTAAATCATATTTCTATTATTCTAAAAGATTCGGATCCCACTTTGACTTCATCTTTATATTCTTTAAATCCTCGTGATGATGATAATGATGATGAGGAGGATGTCATTTCCCGTATTCACGTCATTCGTGAATATTCCGACATATGTGAGCTCGTTTTAGGATTACCACCTAAGCGAGCAATTGAGTTCCAAATTAATCTTATCCCTGGAGCTCAACCTATTACTCGTCCTCCTTATCGCATGTCCAATAAGGAGAATGAAGAGATGCGTAAACAATTATCCGAATTGGAGATGAAGCAATTTATTCGCTCTAGTTCCTCACCTTGGGGAGCTTCAGCTATTTTCGTAAAAAAATCCGACGGTATGCTTAGGCTTTGCGTTGACTATCGCAAGCTTAACGATCTTACTATTAAAAATAAATATCCTTTACCTCGGATTGATGATCTATTTGATCAGCTAAGTGGTGCTAAGGTCTTTTCACAATTAGACTTGGCTACCGGTTTTCACCAGCTTCGTATTGCAGAGGATAGCGTTCCTTTGACATCGTTCCGTACTCGGTATGGATCTTATGAATGGCTAGTTATGCCATTTGGTTTAACGAATGCTCCGGCTTATTTCGTTGACCTCATGAATCGAGTTTTCAAAGATTTCCTCGATCGGTTTGTTCTCATTTTCATTGATGATATTCTAAAACCGAGGAGGAACATGAAAAACATCTTCGGGTTGTATTGGAAACTCTTAGGAGTAATCAGTTAAAGGCAAAATTTTCTAAATTCAACTTTTGGCAATCTCGTGTGAAGTTTCTCGGTCATATTATTTCCGAATCCGGAATTTCCGTGAATACTTTAAAGATTGAAGCGATTCAAGACTGGAAAAGACCTGAGAGTGTGACTGAAATTCGTAGCTTTCTCGGGTTGGCGGGCTATTATCGTCGTTTTATTAAAGACTTTTCTAAGATTGCCGTGCCTCTTACTGGCTTGACTAAGAAGGGAGTTAAATACATTTGGTCAGACAAATGTGAAGCTTCTTTTCAGAAATTAAAAGAACTCCTTTACGATGCTCCTATTCTCGTTATTCCCGAGTGGAATCAAGATTTTGTTGTTTATACCGATGCTAGTCAAGTTGGTTTAGATGTCGTTCTTATGCAAAAAGGACGTGTTATTGCTTATGCTTCTAGGCAATTGAAGCCGGCCGAGACTATATAAGCCACACATGATTTAGAACTCGCGGCTATTGTTTTCGCCCTTCGAATGTGGCGTCATTATCTATTGGGAGAGAAATTTATTCTTTACACGGATCATAAGTCTTTGAAATATTTATTTTCTCAAAAGGAACTTAATTTGCGTAACCAGCGTTGGCTCGAGTTCCTTGCACCTTATGATCTTGATATTCTTTACACCCCCGGTAAGGGTAATCGTGTCGCCGATGCTCTTAGCCGTAAACAACAAGCAGTTGTTTCTATGATGATATCCGAATGGAACGATCTCGAGATTTTATCCACTTGTGAGATTCGAGAGAGCGTATCCGATTTATGCTCATCACTTGTTTTATGTAGCCTTGAGGCTCATCCTTCTCATTTAGGCCGCATTCTTGAAGCTCAAGGGCTAGATCCTGAATTGGCTCTTCTTGGCCAAAATGTTAAGGATAAAATTGATATTGAAGGTTTGAAAGACTTTTATATTAATTCTCGTGGCAGCATTCGAAAATTTGGTAGACTTATCGTACCAAATATTGGTGATCTTCTTAAAGATATTTTAGAAGATTCCCATCTTCTAAATTCACCATTCATCCCGGTAGTAGTAAAATGTACGCTGATATGAAGTGACTTTATTATTGGGAGGGAATGAAATCTGATATTGCTAACTTTGTTAAGTGTTGCATGACGTGCCAACTTGTCAAGGCCGAACATCAAAGGCCTGGTGGGTTATTGCAACCTTTAGAAATTCCAATGTGGAAGTGGGACCAAATTTCCATGGATTTTATTGATGGTATTCCCCATTCTCGTTCGAGTCACGATAGCCTATGGGTGATTGTTGATAGACTTACTAAATCTGCCCATTTTATTCCCATTCGGTCTAACCGAACCGTTCCTCTTTTGGCCAAACTTTTTATCAAAGAAATTGTTAAATTGCATGGAGTTCCTACTTCTATTGTTAGCGATCGTGATCCATTGTTTACTAGTGGATTTTGGAAGAGTCTTTAAAAAGCTTTGGAAACGAAGCTTAATTTTAGCACCGCTTATCACCCTCAGTCCGATGGACAAACCGAGCGTGTGAATCAAACTCTTGAAGATCTTCTTCGAGCTTGTGTGCTTGATTTTGGTGGAAGTTGGGAAGATCATATTTCACTTGTCGAATTTTCCTATAATAATAGCTTCCAATCTAGTATTGGTATGGCACCTTTCGAGGCACTCTATGGAAGGCCCTGCCGATCTCCTTCTTGCTGGCTTGAGGCAGGTGAGAAGCTGGTTTTAGGTCCAGATTTTATTCGATACTCCACAGAGAAAATTGACATTATTCGACATAGGATGAAAGAAGCCCAGAGTAGACAAAAGTGCTACGCCAATAACCGAAGAAGAAAATTAGAATTTTCTGTTGGAGATCTTGTTTTTATTCGTGTTTCACCTATGAAAGGTGTTGTACGTTTCAGTCGTTCTGGAAAGTTAGCGCCTCGATATATTGGGCCACTTTCCATCACCGAACGTATTGGTTCTATGGCTTATCGCCTTGCATTATCGGCTCAGTTTTCTACCATGCATGACGTGTTTCACGTTTCTCAATTAAGGAAATGACTTCGGGATTCCGATTATATCCTTGAGCCTGCAGTTGTGGATGAAATTGAAGTTTCTCCGAATTTAACTTATGAGCAGCATCCTATTCGAATTATTGCTTCGGAGGTTAAACGCCTTCGAAATAAAGATGTTCCGCTTGTGAAGGTTCAATGGTCCTCAAATCCTAAGAATTGCTCTTGGGAATCCAGAGAATTCATCGAGCGTATACATCCGGACTTGCTTACTCCTGCTCTTTGAGGTGAACTTCTTATTTCAAATTTCTTTTGTGTTAATATGCTTTTATGGTTGTTACTTTTTATTTCCATCTTATATATATATATATTGCGAGGACGCAATTTCTTTAAGGAGGGGGATTCTACAGCAACCCCCATATTTATCGAGTTTTATATTTAAATATTTTATTTAAATATTATATCGTTAATCGGATTTTGGTCCGAAAAGCTACTTTTTGCAAACGGTCAAATTAGGACTCGAGACCACTTCCATTGAGTTCGAAATGCCGTTTACAACTTTTTTAAGTATAAACATCGATAGGTTTGGAGTTAGTGAAATTTCACTAACTTTTTCCGCTTTGGACTTTGGGTTAGTTTAGCCTATTAAGCCCAAGTTCCAACCTCCTTCTCCTCGCTCTTCATAAATTCCTAACTAACTTGAAATTTGCATTAATGGCGAAGAGAATGGGAAATTAAAACTCCAAGCTCAAATTTAATTGCTAATCGAACATTCAACTCCAAATTCAAGTAGAAGATATTGGATTCAAGCTTTGGATTGCTTCTCCATTGGCTTCAAGCTTCATCTTCATCCATTTTAGTGAAAAGGTGATATTTTTATCTCACACTCTTGCTTATAGTTATCTTGGATTGTTGGGAATGGTTCCCTATCACTTTAACATGCACATTTGCATTTGGTTTGGATTGGATTGGCGAAAAACTCCACTTTTTAGTGTTTTTGGTGAATTTCCAGCCTTAGGTCGTTTGACCCGTGTTACGTTAGGTCGCGTAACCCCTTAGGTCGCTTGACCTTGTTTCCTGTTAGGTCTCGTGACCTTGTTTTTCTTAGGTCGTGAACCTTGTTAGGTCGCTCATCCTTAGCTCGCGTACCTTCTTAGGTCGCGCACCCCCTTAGGTCGCTAGACCTCATTTTTGTTTTAGGTCGTAGGCCGCTTGTCTTCACTAGGTCGTACCGTTATGGACGGGGCGCTGCCCCCTGGACCCCCGCGACCTAACCGGGCAGGTCGAACCCCGTAGCAGGGGCGTTGCCCCCGCACCCCTACCTTGGGGGGTTGCCACCCCCCTAGACCCCCCCTCCGTAGGGGATCTTATCTGAAAAACATTCAACAGAACTTGTTGAGCTGATTTCCTTGGATTTTTATCACATATTCGAATGTGATCTTTGTGATTGATTGTTTCTACAATCGCTTCTGTGATTTGTCACTTTAAAATATAAAGGTTTCAAAACTAGTAGTAAATATCAAAACTCTTTCAATAAAAGGATTTCAACTCTATTTTTAATAACAAAGCTCTTTTCTTAACCCGTTTTCCAATCTATTAGTATATACAAACCTTTACCTCACTCGGATGAGAAATCTAATTAAACGGCTTAGTAAAACAAGTGGTATGAAACGCTTGCGTTTGCTTCGTCGGTTAATTCTTGGACTTGTTCGATTGAACCTCTAGTGACAATTTTATTAAGTGAAGATTTACAGTTTGTTCGTAAATATTTAAGTTCAGCTAGTGGTTATGGGACATGAAACTAAACTTTTATATTTACTAACTTAGTGTAATTGACACTTCTCGTTGATCATGATGATCATTTTATGATTTAGACTAGCAATTGTGCGATGTCTCTTTGTTTGCAAGGTTAGACTAGACCTCATTGGTGTGATTCCGACTAACACATATCTCTTTGTCCGCAAGGTTAGTCTAGACACCATTTGTGTGATTCCACTCACACGTACCTTTTTGTTGCGAGGTTAGGCTAGACACCATTTGTGTGATTTCACTCACACATACCTTTATGCTTTTTGGTTAGCCTAGACCTCATCTGGGTGATTCCGACTCACCCATATGGGGTAGCTCCCCATGGTCTTCGGATCGTCATGTGATAGGCCTCTTTCCTTTTTTCTATGATTTCTGGAATTCTTGTGTTGATTTCTGTAATTTATGTCATTGACTTGTTATGAGTACAAGTTTAGGGTATGATGCCCTCTTTGGATCTTTGAGAAGATTCTTGTGATATCGATTTATCTCTTATTGATTGGTCTTCTGTTGATCATCATTTGCATACTTATACTAGTATGTCAGTATGGATATTTTATGTTTATGCCATATCTTTTATTTTATACCATGTCATCTGATATTTATAGCTAGACTGATCCGTTTATTATTTTCTTAAATAATACTCGGGTCAGACCGAGATGTTACAGGTGCTTCTGCTTGACTTCTTCCCGGGATTTGCTACTCTGACTTTTGGCTAACTATTTAGATTAGCAGTTTTTGTTGTATATACATTTGAGACATAGACTCATAGTTGTATTCTTTTGTATAGCACGTGTTGCTATTCTTTTGTATTATTGTGGATCTTTTTGACCACTACTCCGATGTACACTTTTATGTGCTAGTTATATATTCATATCTTCTTCCGCCTTTGTGATATGGATGTCTGTGACATCTTTGTGTTATGCTTATTTCTATGTTTGTTTCCGAAGATTATTTATAGCCACCGTGTGATAAGAAATCACATGGATGGTCGCTCCTCAACAGCCTTATTCTCCGTGCTAGTTGACAGCACTACACCGTAGTGTTCTTGGCTAGTGTGGGTATAGAGGTAGGGCGTTACAATTTGCCATTCACTTCAATATTTCCTTGGTTTTCTCGATTTTTGACCTTGAATAAACAATTCATAATTTATTATTGTTTGAACCAATCAAACAATTATTCACCATTTGTTTATTTAATTTAGCTAATGATTAACTTTTAACCTTTGATTTGATTTAACCAAGGTAGTAAATTTTAAATTAATTTTCCTTTCATAAATTACTTAAAATAATTAAATAAGTTAAGTGTGCACATATGTATATAACTTCCTTTCAAAATCTTATCTATAAAAGTAATTTCTAATTAATGGGTTACAAAAACAAAAATCAACAAATAAAACTCGAGTTCAGACTTGGGTAATATCAATTTAAAAATACTCGAACTAAATTTACCACTTCATCACAATTTATTTATTTATAAATATTTGTTTTAATATGATATTATAATAGATAGATCACTTTAATACTTCTTTTTAATATTAATCAGCAAAGAATAAAAGTATACGTGTATTTTACGTGTATATATATATACAGGAATACATTTAAAACCATATTCATCTTCCAAATAAACTGTTACTACATCTGTAAAAAGAAAACGAACCTCATCGACTATCGCTCGAGTCGCCTCATCCTTTCTTCGCACGCGACCCCGAAGTCAACCCCTTTTCTTTGCCATCAACACGCGTGTCCCCTCCTTCATTCGCACGAACCCACAATCGCAAGCAATAATACCCTACGCCGACGAAGTCGCCATCCCCTCCTAGCAACGCGATCGAAACCCTAAACCTAGCTGCAAATAGAAACCCCACCGAGCCTTACTTCGACTCGCGACCACCCAATCCAGATCGCGGTACCAGATGCTCGCGTGCCTCCCCTAGCTTCGAACAAGATACAGAGCTCGACAACGTCCCTCCCCCCTTTGGTCGAATCGACTTTGAACGCCTCGAACGCGATTACTTAAGTGAAGAACGATTGGATTTGAAAATTTAGGCTTCGGCCATTATTATTATTTTCTGGCCTTTGATTTTGCTTTTGATTTAGGAAGGGAATTCGGTTCATTATTAAAGGAAGAGGGGTTTTGCGTGATGTTGTAAAAAGAAGAAACACTGGTACAAAAAGAAGTCGGCTGCTTAGGAATAAAGGGTGGCTGATGGGAAAAGATTATGATAGGCGAAAAGATGTAAGATATTCAAATTAAACGATTAATTATTTTCTAGATGTTTCTATCTCGTACGCTCACAGGATGATTCCGATCACTACGAAATTTGAAATCTGATAATAATTCAATATTACGGACCCAATGGAACTGGTTTCGTCGAATTCCGAGACAGCGCCTCGGAAGTCTATTTTTAAATTCAACTTAAACGATGAAATTTCAAAACTGAATAAATCACTATTAAATTTAATTTTAAAACTTCTATTATCTTCAATATTATCACTATAAATTTTATAAGTCTTCTAATTATTTTAATCGGCTTAAAATTCTAGATTCAATAATTTTCCCAACTTCAAATTATTTAATTCAATAATTAAATTATCGAATAAATTATGATATTCGTAATTCAAGTTAAAATTTCTCTATTGAATACTTAAAATCAATTAAATATTCCGATTTTTAATTTCTTGAAAATTCCGGGTCGTCACAATATATATATATATTTATTTATTTGGTTGTAATACATTGGTTGTTAGGTAATGAAATTTATAAATAATAGTTGAAATAAGATTGAAATATAGTAAATGAAAATTTGAAATTTTAGAACTTAAGTTCCGGGCTATTGAAAAATTCTTTTGAAGAATTTTGGAATATAATAATATTGTTATAAGTATTTTTTGATATAAATATTTCAATGTAATTTGGAAGAATGGTTTTAAAGAAGATTTTTGAAAAGATATAAGTTCTGTACATCCCACTCTGTCGTTGGAAAATAAATTTCGGTGATGAGTGCATGCATCATCGACATTCAATTTCGAGTCTCGAAGTGGGAAGGCCACTGTAGTAGTTTTACTACATATTTATTTTAATAAACAAAAATAAATTTTAAATTGTTTGAAATATAATTAGATATATATGTTGCCAGTATATACATTTATCTATTATTTTAAATGATTTTTAATAAAAACCCGGTATTTAATTCTTAAGTTTCCGATAATTAATAGTTCAAGTATAGCAGTGAAACAGAATGAAACTAGTAGATAATTGGAGCCTTTAATTAAAATAAGAAATTTAATGCTAGGTTATGAATGAAATCAAAGGTAAGTTGAAACTGTAACCTATGAAACAAAGAATAATATTATTGAACATTTAGTAATATAAAGATAATAGAATAACCTTGTATAACTTTCAATTATATCCTTAAAAACATATATATAACTTACCAAAATAATAAAAGTTAAAATGTTTAATAAAAAATTATAATAGATATTATACAAGTAATAAACTTGAGGTAATGAAAGTAATTAATGATATGCTTTAATAAATGAGAATTTGGTGTTGTAGTGTTATAAACTCAAGTATAACTGAAATATTACTAATTAAATATAATAGAGGCAAATATCGTAAGTAAGGAAATTCCTTTATAAATAATGAATTTGATAGTGTAATTGTTGTGAACTTAAGTTATAATTGAAATGTTACTGTAACTAAGGTAATAAGATGTAAGTATTGTAAGTATAAGATTATAAACTTAAGTAAACGGTTGAAGCTATTTATAAATAAAATAAGTAGGAAAATGAATACTGTAAATAAGTGAAATTAAGTAATGAATAAATGAATGTAATGCATTGTATATGGATAAATGAAAACTGTAAGAAATAAAATGTAAAATAACAAGATACACCATTATATGAATGGAAAGGAGACAACAAACAACAAATATATGAATGGAATTAGTAAAAATGAACTTGATTTATTATGTGATATTGTTGTTTGTTGGTTTATGGTTGTTTGGGGAAGGATACTTTACAATTGGTTGGATGTATGAATAACCTATTCAATGTTATCTAGGACTGTTGAGTAAATGATATACTTAATAGTTTATTTTCCGTTCTATACAATTTAAAAGTGTCTAAACCTGAACAACTATTTGTTGTGTTTAGTATGAATGAATGATTGATTTGTATTGATTCCATGTGATGGTTGTATGCCTTGTTGCAAGTGATTATTGTTGTATTGATTTGTTGCTAGTGGATGAAACTAAATTATTATTTCATTTTATATAATTATTAACTCTTTTGAATTATATAAGTGAAATACAGGTTATAGAAGCAATTGCTACTGCTTTTGGTTTCATAATAAAGCGTAAATTGCCCGACATATAGGTACGTTTTCGGATTACGGTTTATAGCGTTATTATATTTTTCCCGTGTTGGGATATATATTATTTTGGAAAATATATGTTGTATATTGTTATTTTGATACTATATTTTCTCCAGAGCCTTCCCGTACAAGGGAGGCTCTGCTAAAATTTTCCGTAAATTTTTGGACTTAGAAAATATTTTGAAAATGTTTTCCAAACATTATTAATTTGAGTATAAAAAGATTTAATGGTTATAAATTGGTATATTTTAACTAGATTAATTTATTTTGTAAATTTAATTGTTTGTAAAGTTAATGTTTTGAATAAGATATATTGATTTCTTAATTCTTCTTTTTCCTTCTTTTTCCTTTCCGGGGACGAAAAGTTTTGAGTGGGGGAGAGTGTAACGACTCGTGAATTTCTTTAATTAAATTTGTCATATTAATATGATTTTGAAATTAAATTTAAAAAGAAGTATAATTGTTATAATTTGTAATGAAGTAAATTGTTAAGAATTAACTTTGAAATATTATATTGATTAAAATAGACTTAATTGAAAACGTTGAATTGAATAAATCCTATTTATTGGAACCTAATTTATTGGTATGCAAATTTATAACAAATGAGTTATTGCAAGGAATTGAAATTTGAATAGAATTCTAATGAATGAAAGTAGTGAAAAGATTATACCCGGATGTAATTGTATATGAGAAATAAAGGAAAGTGTTAAATTGATTAATGTAATAAAACATTGTTAACGGTATTTGATTGTAAATTAAGGAAATTGTGTTAATGCAAGTTAATATTTAATGAACTTGAATGAACGTTACAATTTAATTAAAATTCAAATATTATGACTTATCTATAAATGAAATATAATAAAAACAAATACAATCAATGTTAGAAACGAAATTTTAATGTTCGTGTTGATAATAAACCTTACTTTAATGATTATTAGTATAGTAACGGAAGTGTAAATGAAAATTAAATAGAAACATAAGTTTATTTTAAGGTAGTAATTGATAAATTGGGGAAAATAGTTATGTTAATTGATGAATTAATACGCAATGTATGTAGAGTAATAAGTTGGTTTAAGGATAAAATTAAGGAAAATTCATTTATTGGTTTTAAGACCTTAATTAATGCATTTAATTGATATAAGTACATTTAGGAATATAATATTTATTCAAATTAAGTTGTACATAGGCGTATATTAATGTCATGAAATAAAAATTTGGCGTATATGAAATTATAAATCCGGATCGATAAGTAACGAACTTATGAATGTAGTTAAAAGCAAATAGGTGGCAATTAATATAGGTTGCTTGTTTATTTAATATGTCAAATAAAGTTTTGGTAATCGATTACAATAAATCTTAATTTAACATTTGATTAATGTAAATTAAAGTAACAATTGATGTAATAAAGAATGGAGCCAAGGTAAATTATTTATTGGATATAAAAATCTAAATTTATGGGTGAAATTGACAAATTTCAATAGGATTGAATTTTGTAGCTATTACACAATTTGTGGAAATAAAATAGTTAATACAAATAAAGGTGAAACGGAAAGTGTCACGGTAATGAAACGTAACCAAATGTTAAATACGTTTATAGGATAATGATTTGTTTGAATAGTAAGAACGGTAATCAAGATTTGTTTATTTATTTGAATAAATTAGGGTAATTGGGTTTATTTCAATTAACTGAAATTAAATGTTTAAATATTACGTTAAAGGAGTTTAAGATGAAAATTGAGAATAACAATATAATAAACCATGAACCAATGTTAATTTATCTACTTGGAGATAATGGATGATTAACAGGATTTAAAAACCAAATAAATGAATTTCTTGGGAATTTAAGTTAATTTCTAGATAAATTGAAATTTAAACTTAATATTTTAAATTGGGAATTTTCATTGATAAATTGATGTAGAAATATTTAAAAGGATTCTAAATTTACCAAGTAATCCAAACTGATAAAAATTGTAATAATTAAAGTAAATTTGTAAAATTTGATTTAATTGACTTATTTTAATTTATTTAATTAACTAGAAAATAGCCATTTTGGCCACTGACTCGGATTTCGACGAAACCAGTTTCATCGGATCTGTAATTGTGAATTATTGTAGGATTACAAGTTTCATAGCGATCGGACTTGTCGTTTGATCGTACGGACTCGAAACACCTTGAAATAAATTAAATTGAAATTAATTGAAATCAATTTGGAAAATTTTGATTTGAGCATAACTTCTTCATACGATGGAATTTGGACTTGAAACTTGTTCCATCGCGTTTAAAATATTTTGAAATATCTATTTTGATAAATGGGTTGACCCAATTTAGTTCCGGAGTCGAAACGGACTTTTCGGGCTACTTTGGCGTTAGTGCGTATATCCAACCTTATCCATCCATTCAAATTTCTGACTTACCTATATAAACCCGGTTATAAACCCTAATTCCCCTCATTCTTATTTATCTGTACGCAATTCATTCTATTCCTCCTCTTCCTCAATGGCAGACAAAATTCTATATTTCCAGATCCAATTGCAAATCAAATCCAAAGCATAAATTCAAAGTCCTAAGAAAAATCCGATAAAAAAATATGTTCAAGCTCTCGACTAGCGTAATTCACTGGTGGTGTTCGTTTTTCGATTCGAGTTTCCGCGTGTCCAGAATTTAGATTAACTGCTGGCTGTTCATTATACGTTGTCAGAATTGACGGCGGAACGTCGACTTCACGACGATCAGGGAACACCGCTGTGTAGAGAGGGCTCGGAGGAGCCGATCCATGCGGCTACTTTGGGTTTTAGGGGTTGGTATGTGTGCAGAATTGATGATTGACATGCCGTTATCGCTCTCGGCCTTGGGACGCGTGGGGGCGCCGTGGAGGTTCGGTCGATAGTAGGGGGGCGGCGTGACAAGGCCAACGTGGTGGCACAACCAGATCGTGGTGAAAATGATCGTTGGGGCGGAGAAAATTGCAAATAAGTTGACGTTGGTGGCGGCTGCAATGGTGTTTCCACGTTTTCGGTTAGGGCTCTGTTCGCGTACGTGAGAAGATGGCAGATGCGATGACGTGGCTGCGAGATTTGGGAATCCTTTTATTTTATATTTTTATTTGTTTAAAATTTATTTCAAATCGTTTAGCGATGATAACTTTCACACACGGACTCAGATTTACGTGCGATTTTCTCCGCTGCGATCCTAGCAAAATTCCAGACATTTTGACGCAGGTTTGGATGAAATTGGAGACTGTTGGAATTTTGGGTTCAAATTGGATTTAAATTCAATTTAAATTCAAAAGGTGAGTGTTTTAACCCACTCACAACTTCTAAAAATTCTTATGTTTGTTAAATTGATATATGATGTGATTTAAAATTTATTTATGGTTGTTTGGCGTATTTTAATCACCATCTCAGTTAATTTCATTTATTTAAATTATATTGCTATTTAATTTATTCATTGCATTTAAACTGCCAGTTAAATTGTTAATTAATTATTCATTGCATATAAACTGCCAGTTAAACAGTTATTTAAATTATTTTTGAATATAAACTGCTATTTAATACCTGTTGTTTATTATCCGTTCTATATTGATGCTATTGTTTGAATTTGATGATGATTGAGATAAATGGTTGATTGGATGAATGGATGCTGTATTTTATATGGTTATAAACTGAAAGTTATTATGCATTTTCATTTCATTTGGGATTGCGGTTTGAAATGATATATAACCGTAAATTTTCATTTTTAAATTACGGATTGAAATGATAAATATCCGTATCACTTGACCATAGGGTAGAAAATTATATACAGGCACCGCGAGATATATATATAATTATTTACGAAATAATTCTTCTATGGTTTTGTAAAGAAATATATATATATATATATATGGTTTTATGAGATATTGATTTCGGATATTTGATAAAGGTTATTTTATATATAGTTAAATTCTGGGTTTTAAGCTATGTATAAAATTGTTTAAAGTATGAAGTAAGTTTAATAATAAAGTTGATTTTATTAAAAGTATTATGGATAAGTATTTACTTAATTATATTCTAATATAGTGTTTATATTGATTTTATAAATCAAAGTTGAGAAGATAGTTTTGAAATTGATTCGAGATTTTATTTGATTAAGATCTTATTGAAATTTAGATTTAAAAAGAATATGGTGTTATAACTGAATTCGGGTTTAAGATGATTTAAGTGAATAAATCTTGTCTAAATAAATTGAGGAATATTCAATTATTGAATTTGAAAATTTTATATAAAGGATACTGGATTTATTAAGTAAGTATTTCAAAACTAAATAATAGTAAAGTAAATTTGGTGTATATATATATGAATTAAAAATTTAGTTTGAAATGGTGGAATATTTAAAACTTTGAAATATTTGGAAATTTAAATGGTTTATTTAGGAATTCAAATCTGTATTTGAAATTGATTTGAGAAATTAAAAAGCTAATTTACTTTGTAAAGTAATTTATTATTAAACCATTTAAGTATTGAAAATCATGTTTCGAAGCTATGGGTTTGAGGTATATATATTTTGAAAGTACTATGATTTTTGAAAAAAAGGATATATTTGAAATAAAAATGATATCTTATTGTTTGGGTTTTAAAATAGAAATGGTATCGTATTTATACGGTTTTGAAATGGATATTTTATTCTGGTTTTAAAGTATAAACTAATTTAAAATGACCGCGGTGTTATAATAACATTTAGTTGTTGAAGAGACCGGGATCGGAAGTTGTCATACTCTCTGCCAACTCCGAAAACCACTTTAACAACCGTGTATACGGTGGAGATTCCAGAATGATGTAGGACGGCGGCGGCGTTTCCTTTGAGGTAAGTACGTGGACCTGACTCCCGTGAGTTGGCATAAGGTGGCTAAAACAGGAGCGATTCTCGGGCCAATGAGGTCATTCCTCTGATCGGACGCACTCCTTCGATATTATACTTTGACATTTGGATTGATTCGGTGGCCACTTTTGATTTTTGATTTGGGGGTGTTGTTCGAGGTGGGCGGTAGTAGCTGCTACGCGATACCACCATCCCGGATGCGTAATTGGTATATCTACCTTGGCATTGCCTAGTTGTGTCATGTCACCTACCCTATCACGCCTTGTACGAGTTTGGATTTCTCCCGTAGCCCGTGTGGTATCCTCTGGTGGCTTCCGTATCAGGAGGTACCATGATATTGGATGGACTACTGGGACTATTACGTGTTAAGGGCTATATGGGTAACCCCTTAATGCTAAGAAAAAAGTAAGTTTATTTTACAATTAGACACTATTATAATAGCGAAATATACTACATAGTAAATAGTTTAACGGATCCTTAGGAGATGTGAATCTCGAACATCTCTTAAGTTACTGCACTCATATTTATTCCTGTAAATTTAACTTACATAAGATCTTTTAGTTCTCACTCGAGTGTTTTGTTTTCCAATTCGCTCGGGTCAGTCCGAGCGTTTTAGGATTTGAAGATTTTATTCTGGAGGACGAAGACGAAGATTTGTAGTACTATTATCTACTATATTATTCCACTACACCTTTAATTCCGCTACATTAATTATTACTCTCTGATATGTGTACTCTGATATGTATTGTATAAGTATAATTGAATATTTTGTAAACAACTACATGAACTGTACATTTGATTATTATATTTTATCGTTCCGCTGCAAGATTCTATTTTGTTTTTTTTTCTTTCTCTACTTTTTCTTATTTACCCCATAACAATCCGCCCTTCTGTATGGTTTAAGTCTGACGTGTGTGGTTTATCGTCGATTTAAATCATGCGAAAAGGCGGGACGTTACAATTTGGTATTAGAGCTTTGGTTTAGCGATAAACCTTAGCTTTGTGGGGTTTGACTCTTTACTAATAGGGTAGTAATACCCTATGGGAGTCGCTGAGTGTGTATATATATGAGAGAGCGTATTTGTTAGTGTTATAAAAAGGTTTTAATATTGTGTTAGTCTGTTCGGCTTTGTATTTATAAATTCTGGTTGATGCATGGGACGCTATGACATCAATAGGGATTTCTAAACACTTAATAGGACAGACCGACACAATATTTGTTTTAAATATAGGTGAATGAAATAATTTATCCTATTATATTTTCTATGTATAAAATAAAAAATTTAAAATGATATATATATATATATATATATATATATATATATTTGGTGGTAATATATTGGTTGTTAGGTATTGAAATTTATAAATAATAGTTGAAATAAGATTGAAATATAGTAAATGAAATTTTGAAATTTTAGAACTTAAGTTCCGAGCTATTGAAAATTTCTTTCGAATACTTTTGGAATATAATAATATTGTTATAAGTATTTTCTGATATAAATATTTCAATGTAATTTGGAAGAATGGTTTTAAAGAAGATTTTGGAAAAGATATAAGTTTTGTACTTCCCTCTCTGTCACTGGAAAATAAATTTCGGTGATGAGTGCACGCATCATCGACATTCAGTTTCGAGTCTTGAGTAGTAGTTTTACTACAGATTTATTTTAATAAACAAAAATAAATTTTAAATTGTTTGAAATATAATTAGATATATATGTTGCCAGTATATACATTTATCTATTATTTTAAATGATTTTTAATAAAAACCCGGTATTTAATTCTTAAGTTTTCGATAATTAATAGTTCAAGTATAGTAGTGAAACAGAATGAAACTAGTAGATAATTGGAGCCTTTAATTAAAATAAGAAATTTAATGCTATGTTATGAATGAAATTAAAGGTAAGTTGAAATTGTAACCTATGAAACAAAGAATAATAATATTGAACATTTAATAACCTTGTATAACTTTCAATTACATCCTTAAAAACATATATATAACTTACCAAAATAATAAATGTTAAAATGTTTAATAAGAAATTGTAATATATATTATACAAGTAATAAACTTGAGGTAATGAAAGTAATTAATGAAATGCTTTAATAAATGAGAATTTGGTGTTGTAGTGTTATAAACTCAAGTATAATTGAAATATTACTAATTAAATATAATAGAGGCAAATATCGTAAGTAAGGAAATTCCTTTATAAATAATGAATTTGATAGTGTAATTGTCGTGAACTTAAGTTATAATTGAAATGTTACTGTAATTAAGGTAATAAGAAGTAAGTATTGTAAGTATAAGATTATAAACTTAAGAAAACGGTTGAAGCTATTTATAAATAAAATAAGTAGGAAAATGAATACTGTAAATAAGTGAAATTAAGTAATGAATAAATGAATGTAATGCATTGTATATGGATAAATGAAAACTGTAAGAAATAAAATGTAAAATAAAAAGATACACCATTATATGAATGGAAAGGAGACAACAAACAACAAATGTATGAATGGAATTAATAAAAATGAACTTGATTTATTGTGTGATATTGTTGTTTGTTGGTTTATGGTTGTTTGGGGAAGGATACTTTACAATTGGTTGAATGTATGAATAACCTATTCAATATTATCTAGGACTGTTGAGTGAATGGTATACTTAATAGTTTATTTGTCGTTCTATACAATTTAAAAGTGTCTAAACCTGAACAACTATTTATTGTGTTTAATATAAATGAATGATTGATTTGTATTGATTCTATGTGATGGTTGTATGCCTTGTTGCAAGTGATTGTTGTTGTATTGATTTGTTGCTAGTGGATGAAACTTGATTATTATTTCATTTTATATAATTATTAACTCTTTTGGATTATATAAGTGAAATACAGGTTATGGAAGCAATTTCTACTGCTTTTGTTTTCATAATTAAGCGTAAATTGCGCGACAAATAGGTACGTTTTCGGATTACGGTTTATAGCATTATTATATTTTTCACGTGTTGGGATATATATTATTTTGGAAAATATATGTTGTATATTGTTATTTTGATATTATATTTTCTCCTGAGCCTTCTCGTACGAGGGAGACTCTGCCAAAATTTTCCGTAAATTTTTGGACTTAGAAAATATTTTGAAAATGTTTTCCAAGCTTTATTAATTTGAGTATAAAAAGATTTAATGGTTATAAATTGGTATATTTTAGCTAGATTAATTTTTTTTTTTTTGTAAATTTAATTGTTTATAAAGTTATTGTCTTGAATAAGATATATTGATTTCTTAATTCTTCTTTTCCCTTCTTTTTCCTTTTCGGGGACGAAAAGTTTTGAGTGGGGAAGAGTGTAATGACTCGTGAATTTCGTTAATTAAATTTGTCATATTAATAAGATTTTGGAATTAAATTTATAAATAAATATAATTGTTATAATTTGTAATGAAGTAAATTGTTAAGAATTAACCTTTGAAATATTATATTGATTAAAATAGACTTAGTTAAAAAGGCTGAATTGAATAAATCCTATTTATTGGAACCTAATTTATTGGTATGCAAATTTATAACAAATGAGTTATTGCAAGGAATTGAAATTTGAATAGAATTCTAGTGAATGGAAGTAGTGAAAAGATTATAACCGGATGTAATTGTATATGAGAAATAAAGGAAAGTATTAAATTGATTAATGTAATAAAACATTGTTAACGGTATTTGATTGTAAATTAAGAAAAACGTGTTAATGCAAGCTAATATTTAATGAACTTGAATGAACGTTACAATTTAATTAAAATTCAAATATTATGACTTAGCTATAAATGGAATATAATAAAAACAAATACAATCAATGTTGGAAACGAAATTTTAATGTTCGTGTTGATAATAAACCTTACTTTAATCATCATTATTATAGTAACAGAAGTGTAAATGAAAATTAAATAGAAACATAAGTTTATTTTAAGGTAGTAATTGATAAATTGGGGAAAATAGTTATGTTAATTGATGAATTAATACGCAATGTATGTAGAGTAATAAGTTGGTTTAAGGATAAAATTAAGGAAAATTCATTTATTGGTTTTAAAACCTTAATTAATGCATTTAATTGATAGAAGTACATTTAGGAATATAATATTTATTCAAATTAAGTTGTACATAGGCGTATATTAATGTCATGAAATAAAAATTTAGCGTATATGAAATTATAAATCCGGATCGATAAGTAACGAACTTATGAATGCAGTTAAAAGCAAATAGGTGGCAATTAATATAGGTTGCTTGTTTATTTAATATGTCAAATAAAGTTTTGGTAATCGATTACAATAAATCTTAATTTAACATTCGGTTAATGTAAATTAAAGTAACAATTGATGTAATAAAGAATGGAGCCAAGGCAAATTATTTATTGGATTTAAAAATCTAAATTTATGGGTGAAATTGACAAATTTCAATGGGATTGAATTTTGTAGCTATTACACAATTTATGGAAATAAAATAGTTAATACAAATAAAGGTGAAACGGAAAGTGTCGTGGTAATGAAACGTGACCAAATGTTAAATACATTTATAGGAAAATGATTTGTTTGAATAATAAGAATAGTAATCAAGATTTGTTTATTTATTTGAATAAATTAGGGTAATTGGGTTTATTTTATAAATTGAAATTAAATGTTTAAATAAGTTAAAGGAGTTTAAGATGAAAATTGAGAATAACAATATAATAAACCATGAACCAATGTTAATTTATCTACTTGGAGATAATGGAGTGATCAATAGGATTTAAAAACCAAATAAATGAATTTCTTGGGAATTTAAGTTAATTTCTAGATAAATTGAAATTTAAACTTAATATTGTAAATTGGGAATTTTCAATGATAAATTGATGTAGAAATATTTAAAAGGATTCTAAATTTACCAAGTAATCCAAAGTGATAAAAATTGTAATAATTAAAGTAAATTTGTAAAATTTGATTTAATTAACTTATTTTTAATTTATTTAATAAACTAGAAAATAGCCATTTTGACCACTGACTCGGATTTCGACGAATTTCATCGGATCTGTAATGGTGAATTATTGTAGGATTTCAAGTTTCGTAGCGATCGGACTTGTCGTTTGATCGTACAGACTCGAAACGCCTTGAAATAAATTAAATTGAAATTAATTCAAATCAATTTGGAAAATTTTGATTTGAGCATAACTTCTTCATACGATGGAATTTGGACTTGAAACTTGTTCCATAGCGTTTAAAATATTTTAAAATATCTATTTTGACATATGGGTTGACCCAATTTAGTTCCGGAGTCGAAACGGGCTTTTCGGGCTACTTTGGCGTTAGCGCGTATATCCAACTTTATCCATCCATTCAAATTTCTGACCTACCTATAAACCCAGTTATAAACCCTAATTACCCTCATTCTCATTTGTCTGTACGTAATTCATTCTATTCCTCCTCTTCCTCAATGGCAGACAAAATTCTATATTTCCATATCCAATTGCAAATCAAATCCAAAGCATAAATTCATAGTCCTCAGAAAAATCCGATAAAAAAATATGTTGAAGCTCTCGACTAGCGTAATTCACTGGTGGTGTTCGTTTTTCGATTCGAGTTTCCGCATTTCCAGAGTTTAATGATTAACTACCGGCCGTTCATTGTACGTTGTCGGAATTGACGGCGGATCGTCGACTTTACGACGATCAGGGAACACCGCTGTGTAAAGAGGGCTCGGAGGAGCCGATCCATGCGGCGACTTTGGGGTTTAGGGGTTGGGATGCATGCAGAATTGATGGTTGACGTGTCGTCATCGCTCTTGGCCTAGGGACACTTGGGGGCGCCGTGGAGGTTCGGTCGATAGTAGGGGGCGGCGTGACAAGGCCAACGTGGTGGCACAACCGGATCTCGGTGAAAGTGATCGTTGGGGCGGCAAAAATTGCAAATAAGTTGGCGTTGGTGGCGGCTGTAATGGTGTTTCCACGTTTCCAGTTAGGGCTCTTTTCGTGTACGTGAGAAGATGGCAGATGCGATGACGTGGCTGCGAGATTTGGGTATCTTTTTATTTTATTTTTTTATTTGTTTAAAATTTATTTCAAATCGTTTAACGATGATAACTTTCACACACGGACTCAGATTTACGTGCGGTTTTCTCCACTGCGATCTTAGCAAAATTCCGGACATTTTGTCGTAGGTTTAGATGAAATTGGAGACTGTTGGAATTTTGGGTTTAAATTGGATTTAAATTCAATTTAAATTCAAAAGGTGAGTGTTTTAACCCACTCACAACTTCTAAAAATTCTTATGTTTGTTAAATTGATATATGATGTGATTTAAAATTTATTTATGGTTGTTTGGCATATTTTTAATCATCATCTCAGTTAATTTCATTTATTTAAATTAAATTGCTATTTAATTTATTCATTGCATTTAAACTGCCAGTTAAATTGTTAATTGATTATTCATTGCATATAAACTGCTATTTAATACCTGTTGTTTATTATCCGTTCTATATTGATGCTATTGTTTGAATTCGATGATGATTGAGATAAATGGTTGATTGGATGAATGGATGCTGTATTTTATATGGTTATAAACTGCAAGTTATTATGCATTTTCATTTCATTCGGGATTGCGGTTTGAAATGATATATAATCGCAAATTTTCATTTTTAAATTACGGATTGAAATGGTAAATATCCGTATCACTTGACCATAAGGTAGAAAATTATATAGAGGCACCGCGGGATATATATATATATATATATATAATTATTTACGAAATAATTCTTCTATGGTTTTGTAAAGAAATATATATGGTTTTATGAGATATTGATTTCGGATATTTGATAAAGGTTATTTTATGTATAGTCAAATTCTAGGTTTTAAGCTATGTATAAAATTGTTTAAAGTATGAAGTAAGTTTAATAATAAAGTTGATTTTATTAAAAAATATTATGGATAAGTATTTACTTAAATTATATTCTAATATAGAGTTTATATTGATTTTATAAATCAAAGTTGGGAAGATAGTTTTGAAATTGATTCGAAATTTTATTTGATTAAGATCTTATTGAAATTTAGATTTAAAAAGGATATGGTTTTATAACTAAATTCGGGTTTAAGATGATTTAAGTGAATAAATCTAGTCTAAATAAATTAAGAAATATTCAATTATTGAATTTGAAAGTTTTATATAAAGGATACTGGATTTATTAAGTAAGTATTTCAAAACTAAATAATAGTAAAGTAAATTTGGTATATATATATGAATTAAAATTTTAGTTTGAAATGGTGGAATATTTAAAACTTTGAAATATATGGAAATTTAAATGGTTTATTTGGGAATTCAAATTTGTATTTGGAATTGATTTGAGAAATTAAAAAGCTAATTTACTTTATAAAGTAATTTATTATTAAACCATTTAAGTATTGAAAATCATGTTTCGAAGCTATGGGTTTAAGGTATATATATTTGAAAGTACTGTGATTTTTGAAAAAGGATATATTTGAAATAAAAATGATATCAAATTGTTTTGGGTTTTAAAATAGAAATGGTATCGTATTTATACGGTTTTGAAATGGATATTTTATTCTGGTTTTAAAGTATAAGCTATTTTAAAATGACCGCGGTGTTATAATAACGTTTGGTTCATGAAGAGACCGGGATCGGAAGTTGTCATACTCTCTGGCAACTCCGAAAACCACTTTAACAACCGTGTACGCGGTGGAGATTCCAAAATGAAGTAGGATGGCGGCGGCGTTTCCTTTGAGGTAAATACGTGGACTCGACTCCCGTGAGTTGGCATAAGGTGGCTAAAACAGGAGCGATTCTCGGGCCAATGAGGTCATTCCTCTGATCGAACGCACTCCTTCGATATTATACTATGACATTTGGATTGATTTGGTGGCCACTTTTGATTTTTGATTTTGGGGGTGTTGTTCGAGATGGGCGGTAGTAGCTGCTATGCATTACCACCAGCCAGATGCGTAATTGGTATATCTACCCTGGCATTGCCTAGTTGTGTCATGCCACCTACTGTAACAACCCGCATATTTATCAATTTTAAATTTAAATATTTTATCGCTAATCGGATTATAGTCCGAAAAGCTACTTTTTGCATACGATCAAATTAGGACTCGAGACCACTTCCATTGAGTTCAAAGTGATGTTTGCAATCTTTTTAAGTATAAACTTTGATATGTTTGGGGTTAGTGGAATTTTCGCCACTTTTTCCCGCTTATGACTTTGGTTTGGACTGCACCCTTATTAGCTCAGCCCAACCCCCTTCTCTTTATAACTTCTCCTCTTTGCTTAAACATTCAAGCTTCATCAAAAATGGAGGAGGGAATGGGAAATTAAAACTCCAAAAGCTAAGTCTTCATTGCTAATCCAACATCAACTCCAAATTCAAGTGAAGACATTGATTCAAGCTAGTGGCTGATCATTGCACAGCATTTCAAGCTTCATCTTCATCCATTTTAGTGGAAAGGTAAGATCTTTATCTCACAATTCTAGTCTATAACTATATTGGACTATTGGGAATGATTCCCCATCACTTTATCATGTACATTTGCATTTGGTTTGGATTGGATTGGCGAAAAACTCCAATTTTTAGTGTTTTTGGTAAAATTCTGCACTTAAGTCGTTCTGCCAATGCTAGGTCGTTTGCATGGAAAAGTCTCGGCCTTCAAATGGCTCGTTTCTGGCCTTAAAACGTTCTACAGCCCTAGGTCGCTCGACTCTGGCTCGATAGGTCGTAGGTCGTTGCCGCAAGGTCTTAGGTCGTAGGCGCTTGGCTTTGGGTCGTCCGGTCTTGGCTAGCTCGGTTATAGGTCGTTTCCTCTAGGTCGTTAGACCTTTATACTTTAGGTCATTGCTCGTCCTTTCCACATAGGTTGCTCGGCCTTTGTTCCATTTGGTCGCGAACCTCGATAGGTCGCGTACCCCCTTAAGTCGCTCAACAACTAGGTCGCGAACACCTCTAGGTCGCTCGACCCCTTTAACTCGTAGGTCGCTCGCCTCTTCTAACCCTCGAGTTCCTTAAGTCGCTCGCCTCCCTTAGGTCGCTCACCTGGTTGAGTCGCACCACACCTTAGCTCGGCCGCATTAGGTCGCGTACATTTTTGGTCGCGTGTTTCACTAGGCCGTTAGGCCTTTACCTCGTTAGGTCGTAGGTCGCTCGACCTTATTACCTTGTTAGGTCGCGAGTCCCTTAAGTCGCTCGTCTCTGTTAGGTCGCTCGCTTCTGCTAACTCGCGAACACCATTAGGTCGCAACCACTAGGTCTCTTGACCCCTTAGACCCCTAGGTCGCAACCATTAGGTCGCTCGATCCTATCCTCCCTTGGGTCTCCACTAGGTCGTAACGTTTTGGGACGGGATGCTGCCCCGCACCCCGCCGGGGGCGCTGCCCCCTGGACCCCCGCGACCTGACCGGGCAGGTCGAACCCCGTAGCGCGGGTGTTTCTCCCGCACCCCTACCTTGGGGGGTTGCCACCCTCCTTGTGACGCCCCACCTCTATACCCACGCTAGCCAAGAACATTACGGTGTAATGCTGTCAACTAGCACGGAGAATAAGGTTGTTGAGGAGCGACCATCCGTGTAATTGCTTTGTGCGAGCATCGATATGCCAGATAGTATTACATGCATTTCTTTATCAAGAGGAAATCCGGCATACCGACACAAACTCAAAACTACTACACAGTGGCTATAATATCTTCGGAAACAAATATAGAAATAAACATAGCATAAATCAGTCACAGACAATTCATATCACAAATGCGGAAATAGATACGAATATATAACTAACACATGAAAGTGTATATCAGAGTAGTGGTCAAAAAGACCCGCAATAATACAAAAGAATAGCAACACGTGCTATACAAAAGAATACAACTATGAGTCCATATCTTAAGTGTATACAACAAAATAAACTACTAATCTAAGTAGTTATCCAAAAGTAAGAGAAACCAATCCCAAGTGAGAAGTCAAGCAGAAGCACCTGTAACATCTCGGTCTGACCCGAGTATTATTTAATAAGAAAATAATAAACGGATCAGTCTAACTATAAATATCAGATGAAACGATATTGAATAAGAGATATGACTAAACACATAATAATCACAATGCCAAGCTGTGATATATATATAAGTAATTGAAAATCAACAAGAGATTAATCAATATCATAGAATCTACACAAGAATCAAAGAAATGTCGTACTCCTTATTTCGTTCACCAAACCATAAATATTGACGATTATATCAATGCCAATCACAAAAGTCAGTGACACACAAATTCACCAATGCACAAATATTGATAAAACTTATCAATGGAAATCACGAAAATTGGTGGAACACAAATTCCAGAATTCATCACACGAAATCCAGAAATCACAAAAGTCAATGACACACGAATTCACCAATGCACAAAAATTGATAAATCATATCAATAGAAATCACAAAAATAGGTGAAGCATAAATTCCAGAATTCAACACACGAAATCCAGAAATCACAAGAAAGGGGGGAGGCCTATCACACGAACGGGAGCATTAAAGCTCACCAACATATGTATCACACGAACGAGAAGCTATCTCATGGTAGCTAGCCATTAATTTTGACACACGAACGGCCCGAAGGCCATGGGGAGCTACCCCACAAAGAAATGAGAGAAGCTCAATAAAATGAGTTACTGTCCTCCACGTGGACAAAGAGACATCGCACAATTGCTAGTCTAAATCACAAAAATGATCGTCATGATCATCAAGAAGTGTCAATTACAGCAAGCTAGTAAATATATGAGCTTAGCTTCATGTCCCATAACCACTAGCTTAACTTAAATATTTATGAACAAATTGTATATGTCCACTAGAGAATTGTCACAAGAGTTTCAACCGAACAAGTCCAAGAATTAACCGGCGAAGTAAACGCAAGCGTTTTATACCACTTGTTTTACTAAGCCGTTTAATTAGATTTCTCATACGAGTTAGGTAAAGGTTTGTATATACTAATAGATTGGAAAACGGTTTAAGAGAACGAGTTTTGTAATAAAATAGTGTTGAAATCATTTGATGAAAGAGTTTTGATATTTACTACTAGTGTTGAAACCTTTAGATTTTTAAAGTGACAAATCACAAAAATGATTGTAGAACAATCAATCACCAAAATTCACATCCGAAGACGTGAATAAAATCCACCGAAATCGATACCAAATCCATAGAATGGATATTTCCAAAAATCCATAAAAAGAAGTCATCAAAGTCAATAATTAGTGATAACGACTAATAGGATCGCTAAAATCGATAAATAATGGAAATTCACACAAAACAACCTGAATAGGCAAAAATAAACATCTCCAGACGTCTGATTTGGAATCCAGACGTCTGGATTTGTTTTCTGAAAAATAGTTCAGAAAACTACCCAGACGTCTGGAAATGCCAAAACAGACGTCTGAGCCATGGCCAGACGTCTGGTTTTGAATCCAGACGTCTGGTTTGTTCCCTGGAAATAATCCAGAGAACACCCAAACGTCTGAAACATCAAGTCAGACGTCTGAGACTTATCCAGACGTCTGATTTGAATTTCAGATGTCTGGAAATAGTCTCTGGCATTTTTTATAATATGTGTGCATACATTTTTCTTTCCAGGTCCAAACCAGACGTCTGGACTTGGTCACCAGACGTCTGGTCACCTGGTCTGGGCAACAATTTGCCTAGGCCAAAGTGGCCAAAACGTATCGGAAGCGATCGGACGAGCAATGTCGACTAAGGATTTACGCCAAGCGACAACCCGGCCTTAAAAGCTCTTCGATACACCCCGAATATCAATGTCCAAATGTCCATAAAAGGATTTTCATAAAGTTGGACCAAAGCACACAAATTTGGAAAATTCACCAAATCCATTCAAATTGAAAGCAAATGAGTATGACATATGTTAGGAATTCATACATAACAACAATGATAGATATAGAAAAAGATGTGAGATAAAATTCTCACCTTTGAACCCAAACGATTGAAGAAGAAGCTTGAAAGCAAAGAAGAATCAACCACTCTTCAAATCCAACTCAAGAAGCTTGATTATAAGCTTTAAAAGAAGAACATTCCTAAAGTTAGGTTTAGGAATTTCTGAAATTGATAAGAGAATGAGTTGGAGAAGAAGAAGAGAAGCTTACCAATGGGTTCTTCTATTAGTTTGGAGCTAGAGTTTGATTTGCAAAAGAAAACTAGGGTTTGGAGTTTTAATTTCCCATCTCTCCCACCATTGATGTTTTAGAACTGAATAGAGGAGGAAGGGAGAGTGAATGGGGAGGGGTGGTTCAGATTTGAGTATAAGTTAAACATAAGACTGAACCCCAAACCCAAACCCAAAGTGAAAAAGTAGCAAAACTTGACTAACTCCAAACATATCAAAGTTTACACTTAAAAAGATCGCAAATGTCATTTTAAACTCAATGGGAGTGGTCCCGAGTCCTAATTCGACTGTATGCAAAAAGTAGCTTTTCGGACCAAATTCCGAGTATCGATAAAATATTTAAATGAAATATTTAAATATAAAAATCGATAAATATGCGGGTTGTTACAGACTCCCCTTCTTAAAGAAATTGCGTCCTCGCAATATTTAAGAAGAAAATATAAAGTAACAACCATAAAAGCATATTCAACACAAAAGAAATTTGAAGAAAAAGGTTCACCTTAAAGAGCACGGGAGAGCAAGTCCGGATGTGATCGCTTGATGAACTCTCTAGACTCCCAAGAACAATCCTTAGGATTTGAAGACCATTGAACTTTCACAAGCGGAACATTCTTATTTCGAAGTCGTTTGACTTCCGAAGCAATAATACGAACAGGATGCTGCTCATAAGTTAAATTAGGCGAAACTTCAATCTCTTCTACAACACCGGGCTCAAAAATAGAATCGGAATCTCGAAGACATTTCCGAAGTTGAGAAACGTGAAACACGTCATGGATAGCAGAAAATTGAGTCGGTAATGAAAGGAGATAAGCCATGGAACCAATACGTTCAGTGATAGGAAATGGCCCAATATATCGAGGCGCTAATTTTCCCGATCGACTGAAACGCACAACACCTTTCATGGGTGAAACACGAACGAACACAAGATCTCGCACAAAAAATTCTAACTTCCTTCTTCGATTATCGGCATAGGATTTTTTCCTACTCTGGGCTTCTTTCATCCTATGACGAATAAGATCAATCTTTTCTGTGGAATCACGAATAAAATCTGGACCTAAAACCTGCTTCTCACCGGCCTCAAGCCAACAAGAAGGAGATCGGCATGGCCTTCCATAGAGTGCCTCAAAAGGTGCCATACCAATACTAGATTGGAAGCTATTATTATAGGAAAATTCAACAAGGGAAATATGATCTTCCCAACTTCCACCGAAATCAAGCACACAAGCACGAAGAAGATCTTCAAGAGTTTGATTCACACGCTCGGTTTGTCCATCGTACTGGGGGTGATAAGCGGTGATAAAATTGAGCTTCGTTCCTAAAGCTTTTTGAAGACTCTTCCAAAATCCACTAGTAAACAATGGATCACGATCACTAACAGTAGAAGTAGGAACTCCATGCAATTTAACAATTTCTTTAATAAAGAGTTTGGCCAAAAGAGGAACGGTTCGGTTAGACCAACGGGAATAAAATGGGATTTAGTAAGTCTATCAACAATCACCTATAAGCTATCATGGCCCGAACGAGAACGGGGGAGGCCATCTATAAAATCCACGGAAATTTGGTCCCACTTCCAAATTGGAATTTCTAAAGGTTGCAATAACCCACCGGGCCTTTGATGCTCAGCCTTAACAAGTTGGCAAGTCATGCAATGCTTAACGAAGTTAGGGATGTCAAATTTCATTCCCTCCAATAATAAAGTCGCTTCATATCCGCGTACATTTTGCTACTACCGGGATGAATGGTGAATTTAGAACGATGGGAATCTTCTAAAATATCTTTGTGAAGATCCCCAATATTTGGCACGATAAGTCTACCAAATTTTCGAATGCCGCCACGAGAATCGATATCAAAGTCTTTCAAATTTTCAATATCAATCTTATCCCTAATATTTTGGCCAAGAAGAGCCAATTCAGGATCTAGCCCTTGAGCTTCAAGAATGCGGTCTAAAAGAGAAGGATGTGCCTCAAGGCTACATAAAACAAGAGATGAACATAAATCGGATACATGATCTTGAATTTCACAAGTGGATAGAATCTCGAGATCGTTCCATTCGGATATCATCGTAGAAACAACTGCTTGTTGTTTACGGCTAAGAGCATCGGCGACACGATTACCCTTACCGGGAGTATAAAGGATATCAAGATCATAAGGAGCAAGGAACTCGAGCCAACGATGTTGACGCAAATTAAGTTCCTTTTGAGAGAATAAATACTTCAAGGACTTATGATCAGTATAAAGAACAAATTTCTCTCCTAAAAGATAATGACGCCAAATTCGAAGGGCAAAAACAATAGCCGCGAGCTCTAAATCATGAGTGGCATATCTAGTCTCGGCTGGCTTTAATTGCCTAGAAGCATAAGCAATAACACGTTCTCTTTTCATAAGAACGGCACCCAAACCAACGCGACTGGCATCGGTTTAAACAACGAAATCTTGATTCCCCTCGGGAATAACAAGAATAGGAGCATCAGAAAGGAGTTCTTTTAATTTCTGAAAAGAAGTTTCACATTTGTCCGACCAAATGTATTTAACATCTTTCTTCGTTAAACTAGTGAGAGGCACGGTAATCTTAGAAAAGTCTTTGATAAAACGGCGGTAATAACCCGCCAATCCAAGAAAACTACGAATCTCTGTCACACTCTCCGGTCTCTTCCAATCTTGAATCGCTTCAATCTTTGAAGGATCCACGGAAATTCCGGATTCGGAAATAATATGACCGAGAAACTTCACACGAGATTGCCAAAAGTGGCATTTAGAAAACTTTGCTTTTAAATGATTACTCCTAAGAGTTTCCAACACAATCCGAAGATTCTTCTCATGTTCCTCCTCGGTTTTAGAATACACAAAATATCATCAATAAAGATGAGAACAAATCGATCGAGGAAGTCTTTGAAAACTAGATTCATTAGGTCAACGAAATAAGCTGGGGCATTCGTCAACCCAAATGGCATAACAAGCCATTCATAAGATCCATAACGGGTACAGAACGATGTCAAAGGAATACTATCCTCTGCAATACGAAGCTGGTGAAAACCAGTAGCTAAGTCTAATTGTGAAAAGACTCTAGCACCACTAAGCTGATCGAATAGATCATCAATCCAAGGTAAAGGATATTTATTTTTGATAGTAAGATCATTAAGCTTGCGGTAGTCAACGCAAAGCCTAAGCGTACCATTGGATTTCTTCACAAAAATAGCCGAAGCTCCCCAAGTCGAGGAACTAGAGCGAATAAATTGCTTCATCTCCAATTCGAATAATTTTTTACGTATCTCCTCGTTTTCTTTATTGGACATACGATAAGGAGGACGAGTGATAAGTTGAGCTTCAGGAATGGGATTAATTCTGAACTCAATTGCTCGCTTAGGTGGTAATCTTAAAACGGGCTCAAATATGTCGGAAAATTCACGAATAACGTGAATAAGAGAAATAATATCTTCCTCATCATCATTATCGTCATCATGAGGATTTAAAGAATATAAAGATGCAACCAAGCTGGAATCCGAATCTTTAAGATTAATAGAAATCTGCTTTACAGATTGAGGATGTCGAAGATGAATAGTCCGCTCAGGACATAGGATATGAGCCTCATAACGGTTAAGCCAATCCATTCCCAAAATCATTCCAAAGCCTAAATAACGTATGACATGCAAATCGGCTCGGAAAGAAAAATCACACAAAATAATCTCGACATCTTTACACAATAAACTGATTGTTGCGGATCCACCAACCGGATTCGCAATTCTCAAAGAAGTCATTAAACACAAAACATCCAAAGAAAAAATATCAACAAGTCCTTTTGATATAAAATAATGGGACGCACTCGTATCAAAAAGAACTCGAATAGGATGATCACGAAATAAAATAATACCATCAAGAATAGAATGAGAAATACGTTGGCCACGAGATGTGTTGCCAGGGGCTTGAGCAACATTTAACTTTCCCTCCTTCCTGCCCTGAAGCTTGGGGCAAGAAGATAAATAATGATCCGGGCTTTTGCAATAGCGACAAGTACGAGGCTTTGAACACTTGTTCGCAAAATGGTCTCTAAAACCACAGTTAAAGCATTTCCCTTCAGTAGAGGAAATGGTCTTTGCAGCAGGAGTTGCTTGCCTCCCTTTCTTATTGGGATAAGGACCTTTGAATTTGTTTGGCCTCCTATTGTTGTTGAAGTTTGGTTTGGAACCCACCACTTCAACATCATTCTCCCTATCCGCCTCTTCAAGACGAAGAGCGATATCAATGAGTTGGTCGAAAGAAACTTCTAATTTTAGAAGTAATGGCTTCTTGAGATTTTTGTTTAAGCCATAGACGAATCTCTGGTTCTTCTTTAAAGGGGTGTTGATGTATTCAATCCCATATTTGGAAAGCGACTCGAAGGAGGCGACATAATCAGTCACGGAAGAATCACCTTGAATAAGGTCTATAAATCGTCGAGCCAATGTCACTTTCTCTGCTTCTGGTACAAATTTCAACTCGAAGCGCTCTCAGAATTTCTCCCAAGTGAGATCCGCTTCATTTATTTCAGAAATAAGAAGTTTGTACCAGTCCAATGCTCTTTCTTGGAGCATACTAGAAGCCACCTGAACTCGGTGAAGATCAATGAGGTTCATGCGAGAAAAGATTCGATCGCATGTCCTTAACCAAGCTTGGACTTCAATAATAGTTTCGGAACCTTTAAATGGCTTCCCGCCCAGGTTGGTGTAATCACTGCACAAACGTGCAAACCCAGATTTAGGGTGAGTAGGTTCCGAATTAGAACCAGCTGCTTGAGCATTCGTGACAAGGTCAAGAAGTTGTTGGGTAGTCATAAAAACTCCATCTTGGGGTAGAGCACTAGATTGACCGGCGCTGGGAGGGCCAGGTCTAACCATTTCTTTTCCTTTAGAAAGAAATAAAGAAGAAGAAAAAGGTTATTCACAAAAGAAATATCAAGCAATCTTGATAGACAAAACAAGGAATCATAAAGAAAATAGGATGAATCGGTACGAAGACTCGAATTAAATCCTAAGGCACGACTCCTAAGAAGGACTTAGGACGATTAGCCTTGTTAAATTATTCTACATTGTTCCGAAGTTTGGCTCTGATACCAAGCTGTGACGCTCCACCTCTATACCCACGCTAGCCAAGAACATTACGGTGTAATGCTGTCAATTAGCGCGGAGAATAAGGTTGTTGAGGAGCGACCATCGGTGTAATTGCTTTGTGCGAGCATGGATATGCCAGATAGTATTACATGCATTTCTTTATCAAGAGGAAATCCGACATACCGACACAAACTCAAAACTACTACACAGTGGCTATAATATCTTCGAAAACAAATATAGAAATAAACATAGCATAAATCAGTCACAGACAATTCATATCACAAAGGCGGAAATAGATACGAATATATAACTAACACATGAAAGTGTATATCAGAGTAGTGGTCAAAAAGACCCACAATAATACAAAAGAATAGCAACACGTGCTATACAAAAGAATACAACTATGAGTCCATATCTCAAGTGTATACAACAAAATAAACTACTAATCTAAGTAGTTATCCAAAAGTAAGAGAAAACAATCCCAAGTGAGAAGTCAAGCAGAAGCACCTATAACATCTCGGTCTGACCCGAGTATTATTTAATAAGAAAATAATAAACGGATCAGTCTAACTATAAATATCAGATGAAACGATATTGAATAAGAGATATGACTAAACACATAATAATCACAATGCCAGGCTGTGATATATATATATATATATATATATATATATATATATATAAGTAATTGAAAATCAACAAGAGATTAATCAATATCATAGAATCTACACAAGAATCAAAGAAATGTCGTACTCCTTATTTCTTTCACCAAACCATAAATATTGACGATTATATCAATGCCAATCACAAAAGTCAATGACACACAAATTCACCAATGCACAAATATTGATAAAACTTATCAATGGGAATCACGAAAATTGGTGGAACACAAATTTCAGAATTCAACACACGAAATCCAGAAATCACAAAAGTCAATGACACACGAATTCACCAATGCACAAAAATTGATAAATCATATCAATAGAAATCACAAAAATAGGTGAAGCATAAATTCCAGAATTCAACACACGAAATCCAGAAATCACAAGAAAGGGGGGAGGCCTATCACACGAACGGGAGCATTAAAGCTCACCAACATATGTATCACACGAACGAGAAGCTATCTCATGGTAGCTAGCCATTAATTTTTGACACACGAACGGCCCGAAGGCCATGGGGAGCTACCCCACAAAGAAATGAGACGAAGCTCAATAAAATGAGTTACTGTCCTCCACGTGGACAAAGAGACATTGCACAATTGCTAGTCTAAATCACAAAAATGATCGTCATGATCATCAAGAAGTGTCAATTACAATAAGCTAGTAAATATGTGAGCTTAGCTTCATGTCCCATAACCACTAGCTTAACTTAAATATTTACGAACAAATTGTATATCTCCACTAGAGAATTGTCACAAGAGTTTCAACCGAACAAGTCCAAGAATTAACCGGCGAAGTAAACGCAAGCGTTTCATACCACTTGTTTTACTAAGCCGTTTAATTAGATTTCTCATACGAGTGAGGTAAAGGTTTGTATATACTAATAGATTGGAAAACGGTTTAAGAGAACGAGTTTTGTAATAAAATAGTGTTGAAATCATTTGATGAAAGAGTTTTGATATTTACTACTAGTATTAAAACCTTTAGATTTTTAAAGTGACAAATCACAAAAATGATTGTAGAACAATCAATCACCAAAATTCACATCCGAAGACATGAATAAAATCCACCGAAATCGATACCAAATCCATAGAATGGATATTTCCAAAAATCCATAAAAAGAAGTCATCAAAGTCAATAATAAGTGATAACGACTAACAGGATTGCTAAAATCGATAAATAATGGAAATTCACACAAAACAGCCTGAATATGCAAAAATAAACATCTCCAGACGTCTGATTTGGAATCCAGACGTCTGGATTTGTTTTCTGAAAAATAGTTCAGAAAACTACCCAGACGTTTGGAAAAGCCAAAACAGACGTCTGAGCCATGGCCAGACGTCTGGTTTTGAATCCAGACATCTGGTTTTGTTCTCTGGAAATAACCCAGAGAACACCCAGACGTCTGAGACTTATCCAGACATCTGATTTGAATTTCAGATGTCTGAAAATAGTCTCTGGCATTTTTTATAATATGCGTGCATACATTTTTCTTTCCAGGTCCAAACCAGACGTCTGGACTTGGTCACCAGACGTCTGGTCACCTGGTCTGGGCAACAATTTGCCTAGACCAAAGTGGCCAAAACGTATCGGAAGCGATCGGACGAGCAATGTCGACTAAGGATTTACGCCAAGCGACAACCCAGCCTTAAAAGCTCTTCGATACACCCCAAATATCAATGTCCAAATGTCCATAAAAGGATTTTCATAAAGTTGAACCAAAGTACACAAATTTGGAAAATTCACCAAATCCATTCAAATTGAAAGCAAATGAATATGCACATATGTTAGGAATTCATACCTAACAACAATGATAGATATAGAAAAAGATGTGAGATAAAAATCTCACCATTGAACCCAAACGATTGAAGAAGAAGCTTGAAAGCAAAGAAGAATCAACCACTCTTCAAATCCAACTCAAGAAGCTTGATTATAAGCTTTAAAATAAGAACATTCCCAAAGTTAGGTTTAGGAATTTCTGAAATTGATTAGAGAATGAGTTGGAGAAGAAGAAGAGAAGCTTACCAATGGGTTCTTCTATTAGTTTGGAGCTAGAGTTTGATTTGCAAAAGAAAACTAGGGTTTGGAGTTTTAATTTCCCATCCCTCCCACCATTGATGTTTTAGAACTGAATAGAGGAGGAAGTGAGAGTGAATGGGGAGGAGTGGTTCAGATTTGAGTATAAGTTAAACATAGGGCTGAACCCCAAACCCAAACCCAAAGTGAAAACGTAGCAAAACTTGACTAACTCCAAACATATCAAAGTTTACACTTAAAAAGATCGCAAACGTCATTTTAAACTCAATGGGAGTGGTCTCGAGTCCTAATTCGACCGTATGCAAAAAGTAGCTTTTCGGACCAAATTCCGAGTATCGATAAAATATTTAAATAAAATATTTAAATATAAAAATCGATAAATATGCGGGTTGTTACACCCCTGGACCCCCCCTCCGTAGGGGATCTTATCTGAAAAACATTCAACAAAACTTGCTTTGTTGAGATGCTGAGTTGACCATTCTTTGAGACAAACTATCTTGGGCTTCTCGGTTGATTTTATGGTATCACGGACTTGGTAAAAAGGCGGGATAACAACTTTAGAAATATGAAGGTCTCAATACTAGTAGTAAATATCAAAACTCTTTCATCAAAACGATTTCAACACTATTTTAATACAAAGCTCTTTTCCTCAACCGTTTTCCAATCTATTAGTATATACAAACTTTGCCTCACTCGGATGAGAAATCTAATTAAAAGACTTAGTAAAACAAGTGGTATGAAACGCTTGCGTTTGCTTCGTCGGTTAATTCTTGGACTTGTTCGATTGAACCTTTTGTGACAATTTTCTAGTGAAGATCTATAGTTTGTTCGTAAATATATAAGTTAAGCAAGTGGTCATGGGACATGAAGCTAAACTCGTATATTTACTAGCTTAATGTGATTGACACTTCTTGATGATCATGACGATCATTTTTGTGATTTATACTAGCATTGTGCGATGTCTCTTTGTTCATGTGGAGGTCTGAACTTCTTTCCATTGAGCTTCGTCTCATTTCTCGCATGGGTCGTACCTATCTAGGTGCGTCGATGTTTATTTATGTAAGGGGCGTATCTTTCTAGGTGCGTCGATGTTAGACATTGCATGAGGTGTATCTTTCTAGGTGCATCGATGTTTATTTACGCATGGGGCGTATCTTTCTAGGTGCGTCGATGTTCGACTGTGCATAGGTCGCGTCTTTCTAGGTGCGTCGATGTTTATTTATGCATGGGGTGCGTCTTTCTAGGTGCGTCGATGTTTATTTATGCATGGGGTGTATCTTTCTAGGTGCATCGATGTTAGACATTACATGGGGTGTATCTTTCTAGGTGCATCGATGTTTATTTACGCATGGAGCGTATCTTTCTAGGTGCGTCGATGTTCGACTGTGCATGGGTCGCGTCTTTCTAGGTGCGTCGATGTCCAGTTTATTGGATTGGCCATCCTTTCTCTTATGATTTCTAGAATTAGTGTGTCATTGACTTGTTATGAGTACGAGTTTTGGGTATGATACCATTTTGGACCTTTGAGAAGATTTTTATGATATTGATTAATCTCTTGTTGAATTTCAATTACATACTTATAGAAGTATGCTATTATGGATATTATATGTTTATGCCATATCTCTTATTCTATATCATGTCATCTGATATTTATAGATAGACTGATCCGTTTATTATTTTCTTATAAATAATACTCGGGTCTGACCGAGATGTTACAGGTGCTTCTGCTTGACTTCTTCCCCTGTGATTTACTACTTTGACTTTTGGTTAACTACTTAGATTAGTAGTTTTTGGATGTATGCATTTGGGATACGGACTCATAGATGAATACTTATTCTTTTGCATAGCATGTTGCTATACTTTTGTACTATTGTGGATCTTTCTGACCACTACTTTGATATTCGCTTTTATGTGTTTTATTCATATCTTCTTCCGCCTTTGTGATATGGATGTCTGTGACTGATTTGTGTTATGTTTATTTCTATATTTGCTTACGAAGATTATATATAGCCACCGTGTGGTAGCTTTGAGTTTGTATCGGTATGTCGGATTTCCTCCTGAAATCAAATGCATGTTATACTATCTGACATATCGGTGCTCGCACAACGCAATTACATGGAGGGTCGCTCCTCCACAGCCTCATTTTCCGTGTTAGTCGACAGCATTACACCGTAGTGTTCTTGGCTAGCGTGGGTATAGAGGTGGGGCGTCACACCTACCCTATCGCGCCTTGTACGAGTTTGGATTTCACCCATAGCCCGTGTGGTATCCTCTGGTGGCTTCCGGATCAGGAGGGACCATGATATTGGATGGACTACTAGGACTATTACATGTTAAGGGCAATATGGGTAACCCCTTAATGCTAAGAAAAAGGTAAGTTTATTTTAAAATTAGACACTATTATAATAGCGAAATATACTACATAGTAAATAGTTTAACGGATCCTTAGGAGATGTGAATCCCGAACATCTCTTAAGTTACTGCACTCATATTTATTCCTGTAAATTTAACTTACATAAGATCTTTTAGTTCTGACTCGAGTGTTTTGTTTTTCAATTCGCTCCGGTCAGTCCGAGCGTTTCAGGATTTGAAGATTTTATTCTGGAGGACGAAGACGAAGATTTGTAGTACTATTATCTACTATATTATTCCACTACACCATTTAATTCCGCTGCATTAATTATTATTCTCTGGTATGTGTACTCTGATATGTTTTGTATAAGTATAATTGAATATTTTGTAAACAGCTTCATGAACTGTATATTTGATTATTATATTTTATCGTTCCGCTGCAAGATTCTATTTTGTTTTTTTCTTTCTCTACTTTTTCTTATTTACCCCGTAACAATTTACCCTTCTGTATGGTTTAAGTCTGACGTGTGTGGTTTATCGTCGATTTAAATCGTGCGAAAAGGCGGGATGTTACATATTTACCCAACTTCAGCAAAACCCTGCCTGCGTACCGCCCCCAAGGTTTTTACTAGAAATTAAGTAATCGGACGCTTACACACGTAAACTTGCGACACGTGCCATCGACTAACCTAACTCTACGCTCAAAACCCTGCCACAAGTCAGCCACTGAGTTACGTATTCCCGAACTACACCACCGTAATTCATAATCTCGTCACATGATACACAATTTTAAAAAGAAATTTATAATTGAAAAAATAAAGCTAAACAAAATCCTACTATATTAAAACTTAAGCCCAAACTAATATATAAAGGTCGGCCGCCAAATAAAAAATTCCCCTTTATTTCTTTTCTCTGTGCAAAACTTCGGCCGATCCTTTTGTTTCTTCGTCATTTTTCGAATGTTAGGGTTTTGTGATGAAACCACCGCTTTTTGATCGATCGATTGATTTTAGGAATTTGCTTTGCATTGCTTTGTTAATCGACTTCTGACTTGAGCGCATGTGTGGTTGCTTCAATTATCGAGTTCAAACCTATGAAATTGGTATGTGATTTTTGTCGTTTTAATTCCTCTGTTGATTGCTTTAGTTCGAACTTTATTTGAGTTATCGATTTGGGATTTAATTTGAAACTTGGCTCTATGACTTTTTGCTTCAACTCGAATAAGAGAATTGCCGATGATGAATTGGCCTATGTAGGGTATGAATCCCTTAGTTTTCGTTCATATATTTTGGTTTTAATTCATCAATTTATCTGCTTGACCATTTGATTTTTACTTGAAAGTCTGTGATGATTTTGACTTGTTCGTGTGAATTTCAACTTGCTTCGTGAATTTCTTTGGTTTTCTTTGAGTCGGTTTCGTTCTTTTTACCTATGACTTCAGCTATTTGATATTGTGACAATATTTTGAGATGTCAATTGACTTCAACTTGTTCAATTCAACTTGTTATCACTTGGCATTGACTTTGACATTAAAATTGACTTGGTTTGAAACTGCTACCCTGATTTTTCTAAAACTATAAAGTGCTACATTGATTTTTTGTTAATCTTCTTCATATAGATTGCTAGCTTTCGACTTGTTTCAATTGCTGCTTTATTTCGAATGTCTTCATGTTTCATGTGTATATACTTGTTTCTGTGTCACCATGTGCATACATACATAGGTATGTTATGTTTGATTGTTGTGTTGATGTTCATATAGTTTAGTTAATTCATCCACTGCCTTGTATATGCACATGAGTGATTTCACATTCATGCTAGTCTGGATCATCTTGATACTGACATATGATTGTTTATAGATTGTCTGTGATTATTCATGCTTTGTCACTGTTACCTATGCACTTGTTATTTTCTTAAGTGTTTTCATTTAGACTGGTCGTATGCATTTGAGTTTTGTTGGTCTTCATAACTATATACATATATACATTATATATATGTTTGTGCTTTGACCAGTTCCTTGAACGTCTACATGTCTGGTTTTGTTTGAAGCTTCATGTATACATTTGTGCACTTGTATATGTTTTGATTTGAGACTTGGAGTCTGGTTGGTATGGCCGAGTGATACTGTCTTAATACATTTGTACATACTCCTCTGGTGTGGTTCACTCATGTCTTCACTATGCAGTTTTGTTGCCTTTGTCTGATTGAGTAGTAGTCTTGTTGTCATTTTGAATGTTGGTCATCTCCATTTGGATACAAACATACGTTTATGTATGTACATATGTGTGTGTCCATGTAACTGGTTTAATGTGGAGCTGCTGTTGTCATGGTCCTGTTTACTACCCTTGTCTGCATTTGCTCATTTGAGCTGCTGTCTACATTAATGCCTGAACTAATTTTGAAGATTATGTACATATTCATGTTATATGTTGCGGTCTTGAGTCTTGTGATGAAATGTTCACTTGTGTTGAGTCTTTATTTCATATGTATATGTACATCTCTGGTTCGAGTGTGTTCAATCTTGTTCCAGCCATTGAAACTTGTACTTGACCATTCTATTCTTGTTTTCGTATCGCACCAGAGTTGAATCCAGCTTTGACTTGGGTTTGACCTTGTGCTTACCTGTCCCTGCAGTTTTTTCAAGTGTATATCGGTGTGCACGGCCTTGCTGCATGTACAGTGATACACTGTGCATGTCGCAAGTTGTTCTTGTATGCTGGATTCAAAAAAATGACAACGAACAACCCAAATAACTGAGGCAAATCACATTTTCAAAGCACACATTTTATTTTACATTGCAAAAATATTTCTTTTTAAATTTTACTATGTCAGTGTTTATTTTGGAGATAATTCGGATGCTGGATTAAATCTGGAATAGAGTTAAAGATAAATACGAGTGAATGAGTGATATGTAATGAGGTGAACATTGTAAATTGAAATTTGTTATGTAATCGAAATTGTAATGTAACTAAAATTGTGTATATATAGTGAGAGCTCAAATTTGTAATATTCAAAATTGTAATAAAATATTTGTTTGAATAAAATATTTGTTTGAATAAAATTGTATGTTATTTATTTTATTCAGTAAATATTTATTTAATTATGTGAAAAATAAAGTAGTACAATAACAAATACATTTAAATGAATATATATATATATGTTTGTTATCATCAAACAAAATTCATATAATAGCATATTCAACAATCTCCCCCTTTTGATGATTACAAACATATATTAAGTTTTTTAATTTATTAAATGTATTTGGTCATTGATGTACTCTATTTGCTCCCCCTAACTGAATGCTTCCTCTTTACAACAAAGCTCCTCCTTCATATATGCATGAAAATCGATAAAAATATCAATAAAAATATGCAAATGAACCTAGATGGGAATAGGCAAATAAAAAATAAAATATTTGAACTTTATTTGCAAAAATCTTAACTTTACTCTCCTCTTTTTGTTATCAGCAAAAGAGTAATAGTGTTAGAAAAATAGAGATAAAGTGATAGACAACAATACAATATTAATACCCAATCGAGTATAAATATTAAATTTCAATAAAAAATCAAACAAAAATCATAAATACTTTGTTAGGCACATATTCCACTTTAGAGTGACAGGGGTGATGTCGGCATATAAAACCATATAGTTGTGTCTATTTGTGGTATATTTATATCAGGAATTCGAATATCTACTAACCATGCATAATCATTAGGACTTTTGAATAAGACTGGTAGTATTCCCAACTTTAAAAAAAATTAGTTTCAAGCATCTTCTAACTATGCATAACCGTGAGGACTTTTAAATGGGATTAGAATCAACCTGTCTATTTAATAATCAATTTTGATATGTGTTCCATACATGCATAACCGTGAGGACTTCTAAACGAGCATGAAAGCACATAAACAAACATTCCAGGTAATTCACTCATGCATAACCGTGAGGACTTTTAAATGAAAGTGACTACTTAGGATATTTTTCTTGCTAAAAAATAAAATAAAATAAAAATGAATAATTTCCCGTTTAAAATACCACATTTTGGCATACTATATTGAATTTTTATGAGTGATGGTTGTTAGAAATATGATAGAAATAGAGATGGTCATTGAATTTTTATCGACAAGAGTTATTATAAATCTTATTTAAGTTTTTAAAGAAATTTACTAAATATACCGTCTCAAGTCGTAATATATGATTTTATCAACACTCATCACGTTTTTCAGTAACTATTTTTCTTTTTGATAATCTGCAGGGAGTCAGGTTAGTTGATGTATTCATTTAAGATCAAATCCAAATAAAATCAAATTTCTAAAATGTCTAATCTGAAACGAAGTCGACAAAAATTATTTTTTGGCAGGGGTTTTGCAAAGAATGTCTGCTAATTGAAAATCGGTTGAAATGGAAAAATATGCAAATATTTTCTTTGAAAATGTGACACAACTTATGAATGTCCCACTAGTAATTTTTTTATCAACTAGACTACCAGCAGAATCTGCATCTGAAAAACATTTGAATCAAGGTTATCATAAGTTGGATATCATAGACCAGACCATCGAGTGTGCGACAAATACCTAAAAATCCTTTTTACGGCTTTTAAATAAAATTATTTTGGATTTGAATTGAAACCGTGCAAATAAAACAAATAGTGAACATAATTCAGGTCAAGAATCAGTAAAATAAACAAATATAACCATACGTATCTTGAGCAGTCATCAATCAATACAAAACAACATCTCTTATCACCTATCTTTGCAATATAGTTTGTCCAAGCAAATCTATATGAAATAGTTCAAGGATGAACAGATGATTGGTCAACATTTTTGCACAAATCGAAATCAAAATCAACATTTATTTCCATATCACATAATTGGTTGAATTAAATCGGATTATGGTGCAATTTTTCACATTTAATATATCGCTCAAGATAAATGTATCGTTACCTATTTTACTTTTACGATAATTTTTCGTTGTTAGCCATTGTGATTCTGCCACCTTTATACTAGGCTAAGGAACTTTGATTTGCGTCCGTCATGTGCCTAGAACAGCCAGAATCCAGGTAACACTGTTGTTGCTTCTTAGCCTGCCACCACACCTACACGAGAAAGGATTTTTGTGACCTATTTGATTTTATAGGTCCATGGTTGTTAGTCATAAAATATTTTGAAAATATGTTTGTGGAGATCCAAGAAAACTTATATTTGTTCCTTTTGGCACTCAGATTTGTTTGAATTAAAGGGAATTTATATTTGTGCCATTAGGAACCCAAATTGGTATGATTTTCATGTGTTTGGGTCTATACTAATAATTATTGTGATTGTGTCCAGTTTTTCCACAAATTGTGCACTTGGAATTGACTTGATTAATTTCGTTTCTAACATGTTTAGATAGAGTATACCCAAGTCCTTGTCTAACAATATTGACTATTTGTTTCCCTATTAGCATATTTAGTGATTTTTCTCCTTTGGAAATTTTTCCTAAGGTTGTAGACAATTGTTGACTTGTGTTTTGAGAGATTCATTTTCATTGAATAATAGACTGCACCTTTTAATAGAATTTTCTCTCCTAGTATTTTCACTTTCTTTCAAAATCAGAATTTTATTTTCAAGTGACTTAATTTTAATTTCTGATTTTTTAATTTCTTCTACGAATGATGGACACTTGTCACACTTAGGGGACTTGTTTTGATAGTTTTTAACCAATTGATCAAGCAGTTTATTTAATTCTATCAAATTATCTCTTTGTGATTCAATTTTAGCGTACTTCTCCCTACGTCTTTCAAAAAAGCCATTTACTTCATGAACGTATATAAGTAATTCCAAATGAGTAAGTTTTGAGACCTCGCTTGGCTCGTCATCATCACTCTCAGTTGTTTCTCCTTGAAGACACAAATTTTCTTTCTCATTCTCACTGCCAGTGCTTTTATCAGCTTCATTAGTATCATCCCAAGTAGTTGCAAACCTCTCCTTTTCGGTTTCTTTCCTCGACTGAGTCGATTCTGAGGACAATTTGGCTTGATATGACCGGGTTTATTGCAGTTGTGACAGAAGATCTCCTACTCTTCTGGGTTATCTAGAACGTTGACTTTCTGCTTTTCAGTTGTTGATTTGGAGCTGGATTTCCATACTTGTGATTCCATATTTTGAATCTCTTTATTAATAGAGCCAGTTCAACTGCTCCATCATCGTCGTCGTCGTCACTTTTAGTTGCTCCTTTCAAAGCTATTGATTTCTTTCGAGTATCACCTCCTTCACGTTCTTCCTTGAATTTTATTTCTATCTCATAAGTGGTGAGGTTCCAATCAGTTCTTCAACTTTAACTTGTTTCAAATCCTTTGATTCTTGAATGGTAGTAACTTTTGCTTCAAAATTTCATGGAAGGACTTTGAGGATTTTTGGACTATTTCCAATTCTTTGTATGGTTTTCCGAGAGCTTTGATTTGTATACGAGATTAGAAAATCGTCCGTATATTTCTTTGACATTTTCATCCTTGGCCATTGTGAAGTTCTCTATGACGACCCACATTTCAGAAGGCTTAAATCGACAATAATCCACACATGTCCGACTTAAACAATCCGGAACGTAGATTATCAATTGGGTTAAGAAAGAAAAATAAGAAGAGAAGAAGAAAACAAAATACGGAATCTTACAGCGGAAACGATAAATATAATAATCAAATAACAGTTCATGAAGCTGTTTATTATATATTTGATTAAAATCTACACACATTATCAGAGTTATATATATACATCAGGAATAAATAATCAATACAGTAGAATAGCATGATGCAGGGCATAATAATAATAATAGTAATATACCACAACTCCGTCTTTGTCCTCAAAAGAATAATCTTCAATACACCGAAAAACTTAGGACTGACCCGAGCGTAATGAAAAAAACAAAACACTCGAGTCAGGACTAAAATACTCTTATGTAAGTCAAATCAATATCACAAATATGAGTATAATAACTTAAGAGATGTTATGGGATTTTCCATCTCTTAAGGATCCGTTAAACTATTTATATATAATAGTATACGCTATAACAGATAATGTCTATCAGTAAAATAAATATCAAAATAGCGTTAAGGCTTTACATTGATCCACCGTAACACATTTTTACAAATTTAAACCAAAGTCGTAATAGGCTTGTATAGGGATAAATATGACAAGGCACGTGAGGCAATGCCCAAGGTAGGATTCTACCGGTTTACCCTTTCTACTTGTCGTAACCCATCCGCTGCCGACCGCGACAATCAATCCAAACAAAAAATAAGGTGCACCCATCGAATCCGAAACCACAATAGTAATACGAGGGATCAACGTCGTTAGAGGCAGCTAACCTCATTGGACAGACATAAGCTTCTATTTAGTCATTTTAACTGTGACATGAATGTCAAGGCTATCCATCATCGTTCTCTTACTTCATTCCAACAAACGTCGCCAATTCAACCACTACATTCTGGATATCATCCACCACGTGCACAGTTATCAAAGTGGTTCCAATATTGGAAGAGAGTATGTCAATAAGAGGCCCCGGTCTCTTTAACAACCAAACGTTATTTTACACACCGGTTGGTACTTTTACATTTTGAAAACAATTTGCACTTGATATGAAAATATCTATTCATTTTGAAATCAAATCCATTTCGAAATTATCATATATTCGCTTCAACATCAAATCCATTTCGAAATTATCACATATTCAAAATTATCATCGTCCGATAAACCGATTCCACTTCCAAAATTGGATTCAAATTCAATTTAAGTTATATTCTTCACTTTAACCTAGTTCGTACTTAAATCCAAGATTTAAATATAAACAATATACGCTTTAACCAGTTTAAATTTTAGAAAATAGTTTAAATAGTTAAAAATAGTTCAATAGAAAATGTTTAAATAGTTTAATCGAAAATAATTTGAATATAAAAATGGTTTATATAGTAAAATAGTTTGGAAAAATCAAAATAATTTGAATATTTAAAGAATATAGATTTTAAATCATTTATACTAAAATATTCTTTAAAAAATAAATAATTCCAAAGTCAAACCGGTCAACTTCCCAATTTCCTACCCAACTCAATTCCAAATCCTATTTGGATTTAATCGATTCAATTTCGATTCCAACTCGAATAAATTTTGATTCCATATAAATTTCAATTCGAATTCACAAATTCCTTTCACTTTCAGTTTCCATTTTCAAATTAATTTAAATCCTAATTTCCAATTAATTTCCAATTCCATATTAATTTAAATTTCCAATTTCAAATTAATTTCCAATTCCAGTTAATTTAAATTTCAATTTAAGTTATTCCCAATTCCAAATTCTGTTTTAAATATTTTGATTTAAACACTTAAATCAAATTCACTTTCAACATCCAATTTTCCTAGAAAAAATCCAAATTTCGAATATAATTCAATTCCAAGCTCAAATTTGAAATATCATTTCATATCACTCTTTACTTAGTAATATTCAAAGTTCGAATAAAAGCCAATCCTTTAAAACAAATCCATTACTAAAATTTACGACGTATTTCGTTTATAACTTAAAATTTTAAACTTTGACTAATTAAACAATCTCGTTTATTACATTTAAATTTCAACATTTCGAGCTCGAATTCAAAATAATTCAATTTCCATAAATTTGATTTTATTCTTAAAATCAATTCATTTAAATAATTTCAAAACAACTTTTAAAATCATTTAATTTAACCAACCCGGTGACTGTATATAATTTTCTAACCTATGGCCAAGTGGATTAATATTTCAATTTAATTTCAAAGATGGATATATATCATTTCAATCCAAATAGATGTCATAAGTATATATCATTTCAACCTATTTCTTAATTTATTCGAAATAATTCAGTTTACAGTTTTATATGCAATAAACAATATACAGGATGATAACATGACATATCAAAATAAATAAACAACCAATATGGACAGATAGCATCACACAACCAATCAACCATAAAGCCAATAACATTCACAAATTCCAATTTTTACCATATCAGGTAGGATGCTGCCAATTAAATTTAAATTTAGTTAACGGTCAATTTAAATTCTATCAATAAATTCACATACCAATTTAAATGACTATTAAACCTACCAAACATTAGCCAATAATTACATATCGCTTCAGAATATAAATATAACTAAAATAAAATTATTTTAGTCATTTGTGAGCGTATAAGCACTCACCTTTGATTTATCGACGATTTAAAATCCAAATAAAGGCCCATATTTGAACAGTATCAGATTGTAGCCAAACTAATCCCATGCTGTCCAGAATTTCGATACGATCGCAATGGAGAAAACCGCGAGTGAATCCGAGCTCGTATGCAAAATTTATTCGAGTTAGAACATTTGAATTTAATAAAAATAAAAATAAAAAAAATCAATTATTAAATAAATAATACATATGTACATCTTCTTCTCATGCACGCTCCAATCTCTTCCGTTCGTAACCCATACGTGACCAAACTTTCAACCGTGCCAAACAAACGACGACCGGATCCTGATCAAGGCACGTCGTTCGAAGCGCTTACGCCCCCTCCTTCTTCGCCAGCGAAGCAGCCCACACAACGTCTCGAATCTCGTGCAAACATACAAAACGTGTGCAACATTCAACTCAAAATCCTGGTGATTTCATGAAGTAATAGTATAGATCAACCGTATGGATTTAAATAGGAGGTTGAGACCTACAACTTTCATGTTGGAAGTTTTTGAATTCGATGAACGGATAGAGGGATCGGAGAGGAAGATGGTGGAAGGTTTCTGGCCATTGGAAACAATGAAAATGGCATCCATTATTCAGACTAGGGTTTAGAATATTTTATTACGAAGCTGTCTCGATATGCATGCCGCATATATATAGTTAGGTTTGAAACCGTTTGAACTCCAATCGAAGCGTGCCGCCTGGCGTTTATAATGTTTTACTTCCATTCCGAACGCAATGGAACTAGTCCCGAGGCCTAACTCGATCGTATGCGGAAGAAAGCTTTTCAAAGTCGATCATTTTAATTAAATTTGAAATTAAATTTCAATGCATTTCAAGCTCGTACGGCCAAACGACAAGTTCGATCGCTACAAACTTGAAATCCGATAATAATTCACTATTATGGATCCGATGAAACTAGTTTCGTCAAAATCCGAGACAATGACCAAAATGGCTATTTTACTCGTCAATTAATATATGAAATTTCAAATTTCAAATTATTCACATTTAAATTCAATTTAAAATATTAACAATCTTAATTGTTGTTCATATAAAATTTTAAATCAACTCGACATCATTTTCTATCATATTAAATTTAGAATTTAATTATTCAATTTCAAATATTAAATTATTCAACAAATTAAATTAATAATCATTTTCATTCAATAATCACCTTAAATTTAATAATTTAAAAATAGCTAAAAATATGGGTCGTTACATACTCCCCGCTCAAAACTTTTCATCCTCGAAAAGGCGTTAAGTATAGAATTTAACATATAATATAATTTCTCAAAACAATTGACTTACAAGCATTAAAATCTTATTTACAAAACCTTTACTATACTCTCGCTGCACCCCTCCAATATCGGTTTTATGAAAAATATAACTTACATATTAAAAAAGTAATAAAAATTTTAAAACTTCAAAATTTTCTAACTCCCGGATTTACAAAAAATTTCGGCAGAGTCTCCTTTGCACGGCTCGATCGGAAATTTTTTACAATTCAATATATAACACAAATATAACCAATATATATCAAAGATACATCTCATCTCAATGATGAGGCATCCCGAAGGTAAAAATAAAAAATCGCGATATGTAATCCGAGATACATACCCTATTATTTATAATACGAGCGAGTTCGCTCGTATTAAGCAAGCAAAGCATATAATAATCCGCGTATACGCCCCTAAACGGTCTTCGTAAGTACCCATCTCAACTCAATTTGGAATGTTAGTCACTTATAATAAGATTAGAACACGTAAGAGTTCAAATAATTATAAAACGTGCATTCTAAATCCAAATCTCAAGGACGAGCACAAATATGCAACTATGCAACCATCACATGCATTCAAACAATTAGACAAGGGTTTACAACAAAACAAATTATCCGACAAATCAATATTTATTCAATTCAATTCATAACTATCAAAATTTACATTATAATGTCAATATTTAAATTTATACATCTCATTCTTATTAACATAATTTTTTTTATTAACATTTAATTTGCTCGATTCAATTTATTTGAATTCAACTAACTTTTATTCAATTAGAGTCATGTTCCATTGATTTTTCATTCAAATTATTTATTTCCAATTGAATTGTATGCACTTATCAACATTAATGAATTTACATTCTATTAATTTACACTCGTTTATAGTTACATTCATTTTTTTCTTCCATTATTTCATTTCAATAATTCATATAATTAATTTCACTTAAATAATTTAATTCCATACTAAGTTCCATATATTTAAAATTGATTCACATTCACTTAATTATTTATTTCGTTAATCATACAATGGATTTATAATCAATTCATTCGCTTTTAATTGATCTACATTCAACTAATTTGGTTTCAATTCATTTTTTTCTTTCAATCAATATTTATTGCATTCACATTTGATTTATTACAATTCAATATATATTTACATTCCATCGATTTGTTTCAAGTATTTACATTTGTTTCGTCCACATTTAAATTTAATTTACATTCCATTGATTTCTTTCGATTTATTAGCATCGTTACAAATTCATTATATTCACTTTTTTTTCAATTCAATTTGTGAAATTCCAATTTGTTTCACTATATGTTAACCTATTTCATATAAATTCATTGGTGAAGCATTTATAATATTATTCCACTTAAGCCTGTTTAAGTTAAATTTGTTTTATTTCCACTTAGTGTATCTTTTTTTATACACTATCATCATCTATAAACCATATAAATTTATTATAAATAATTTATACAACACAATCATGGTTGCTATTATTATTACTTCATATCTTAAGTTATTATTAATTCATCGATTCACGTCATTTATTCAAATTCATATTATTAATTTACTAAAGTAAATTTTATTCTATAACTCAATTCATATTAATAAATATATAATTTCTTCCACGATCAATTCATTTAAACTCTCTTCAGTTAACTTCGATCTTTAATTTATTCCAATAACCTATTCGATATTATATTAGGTAACATTAAATTTTTATTTCAACCACTCCACTTGCATTTTATTTATTTATATCCAACTTAAATTAAATTCAATTAACCGCATTAATTTTACTTACACTCATTTATTTTATTTCTTTCACACTGAAATTACATTTCATTCTGAAATTCAAGTTTGCATTCATTTTTAATTCATTTTATAGCCTAAATGAAATTTATCCACCTTATTACCAAAATATTTTATTAATTTAAAATTGGCCATTTTAATCGATTCTTATTTTAATTTTATTACAATTCAATTTTATCATCAAATTCTTCCTAAAATAAAATTAATTAAGTATTCGTTTTATTTTTATTTTTAATTCAACCAATAATAAATGATAATTAAATATTATTATTGCCCAACAATAATTCCACTAATAATTGACATTATATATATATATATAATTTAGGAAAAACTATTTTCATTTACCCGATTTTAAAACAATATTATGTCGACTTGCCTCGTTAAGTGTTTAAAAACCCCTACGATAACACGACGTCCCGCAAATCGACCGGAATTCATAAACAACTCAACAGATAAGTAAACACAATATAAAACATTTTATAACACTAACAAGTACGCTCTCTCATATATATACACACTCAAACAGACTCATCTAGGGTATTACTACCCTATCTCAAATGAGTCAAACCCCATAAAGCCAAGGTTATCGATAAACCTTTGCTCTGATACCAACTGTGACGACCCACATTCCGGATGGTTTAAGTCAAACATGAGTGGATTATTTTCGATTTAAACCTTATGAAATGTGGTTCGTCACATTCTCGTATTCACCACTAAGCATGGCAAGGCGAGATTCTTTGACTTGAGATGTTCCTTTGTGAGTCACTTCAAGTGTGTGCCATATTTCCTACGCAATTAGAAAATATGAGACACGGTTAAATTCAATTTGATCTAATGAACAAATAAATAATATAATTCATAGCTTTAGCATTAGCATTTTATAGTTTATTTTCATGATCTGTCCATTGATCCATTGGTTTTTCAACTTCTTGATTATCTACAACTATAGTTGGTGTCCTTTATCCCATCTCAACAATATTCCAAGCATAAATGGTTTTCAAAAAAAATTTCATTCTATTTTTCCGATAAGCATATCCACCATTGAACATAGGTGATCTAACTATGGACTGACATTCAACAAAAGCATTATTAAAAGAAGCCATTTAAAAAATCAATTTTTTTTTTAAAAAAATTGGTTTTTGAAAATCAAATTTTAAACAAAAATTGGTTTTTGTTCCTAGCTCTGATATCACTTGTAGGATTGATTTAATAAAAATTAATGCGGAAATATACAAAATAATTGCAACATAAATAACAGCAGAATAATAAAAAGTAGAATTAGAACAACGCAGATTTACCCAACTTCGGTGAAACCCTGCCTACGTGCTGCCTCAAGGTTTCTACTAGAAATTAAGTAGTCAGACGCTTACGTACGTAAATTTATGACACCTGCTATCGACTAACCTAAATCTACACGCAAAACGCTGCCACAGCTCAGACATTGAGTTGCGAATTCTCGAACTACACCACCGTAATTCGTAACCTAGTCACACGACTAGAAAGTTACACAATTTAGAAAATAAACTTACAACTGAAAAAATAAAGCTAAAAAAAATCCTATTATTTAAAAAACTTAAGCCCAAACTAATATACAAAGGCCGGCCCTAAAATAAAAAATTCCCCTTTATTTCTTTTCTCTCTGCAAACTTCAGTCGATCCTTTTGTTTCTTCATCCCTTTTCAAGTGCTTGAGTTTTGTGATGAAGCCGCCACTTTATGATCGATCGATTGATTTGAGGAATTTACTTTGCGTTGCTTTGTCAATCGACTTCTAACTTAAGCGCGTGTGCGGTTGCTTCAATTATCGAGTTCGAACCTGTGAAATTGGTATGTGATTTTTGTCGTTTTAATTCTTCTGTCGATTGCTTTGGTTCTAACTCGATTCGAGTTATTGATTTGGGATTTAATTTGAAACTTGGCTCTATGATTTTTTTCTTAAACTTGAATAAGATAATTGCTGATGATGAACTGGGTTATATAGGGAACGAATCCCTTAGATTTCGTTCGTATATTTTGGTTTTAATTCGTCAATTTATCTGCTTAGCCATTTGATTTTTACTTAAACGTCTGTGATGATTTTGACTTGTTCGTGTTAATACGTTGCTTCATGAATTTGAACTTGCTTCATGAATTTCTTTGGTTTTCTTGAAGTCGGTTTCGTTCTTTTCACATATGACTTCGGCCATCTGATATTATGATGATATTTTGAGACGAAAATTGACTCCGACTTGTTTAATTCAAACTTGTTATCACCTGGCTTTGACTTTGACATTTAAACTTGATTTGGTTTGAAACCGGTACCCTGAATTTTGTAAAACTTTAAACTGCTTCATTGATTGTTTGAACTCTGCTTCATATAGACTGCTAGCTTTCGACTTGTTTCAACTGCTGCTTTATTTCGAACGTCTTCATGTTGCATATGTATATACTTGTTCCACTTGAAATGTTTCACCATGTGTATACACACACATGTATGTTATGTCTGATTTGCTGTGTTGATGTTCATGCAGTCGAGTTAATTCATTCACTGCCTTGTATATGTACATTAGTGATTGCACATCCATGCTAGTCCGGATCATCTTGAAACTGACATATGACGCTTATAGATTGTTTTTGATTATTCATGCTTGGTTGCCATTGTTACTTGTGCACTTGTTATTTTCTTAAGTGTTTTCATGTAGATTGGTCATATGCATTTGAGTTTTATTGGTCTTCATAACTATATACATACATACATGTATATATGTGTGTGCTCTGACCAGTTCCTTGAACTTGTACATGTTTGCCTTTGTTTGAAGCTTCATACATACATTTGTGCACTTGTATATGTTTTGATTTGAGACTTGGAGTCTAGTTGGTATGGTCGAGTGGTACTGTCTTGATACATTTGTATGTACTCCTCTGGTGTGGTTCACTAAAGTCTTATCTGTGTAGTTTTATTACCTTTGTCTAGTTGAGTAGTAGTCTTGTTATCATTTTGAGTGTTGGTCATCTCCATTTGTATACATACATACATTTATGTATGTACATATGTGTGTGTCCATGTAACTGGTTTCAAGTGAAGTTGCTGTTGTCATGGTCAAGTTCACTGCCCTGGTCTACATTTGCTCATTTGAGCTGCTGGCTACATTCATGCCTGAACTAATTTTGAGATCATATACATATTCATGTTATATGTTGTAGTCTTGAGTCTTGTGATGAAATGATCACTTGTGTTGAGTCTTCATTTCATATGTATATGTACATCTTTTGTTCAAGTGTGTTCAAGCTTGTTCCAGCCATTGAAACTTGTACTTGACCATTTTATTCTTGTTTTTGTATTGCACCTGAGTTGAATCCAGTTTTGGCTCGATTTTGACCTTGTGCTCACCTGTCCTTGCAGTTTTATCAAGCGTATATCGGTGTGCACGGCCTTGTGGCTGTACCGTGATACACTGTACATGTCACAAGTTATTCGTGTATGATGGATTCAAAAAAACGATGACGAAGAACCCAAATAACTGAGGCAAATAACATTTTCAAAACACACATTTAATTTTACACTGCAAAATATTTCTTTTTCAATTTTACCACGTCAGTGTTTATTTTGCAGAAAATTCAGATGCTGGATTCAATATGGAATAGAGTTGAAGATAAATACGAGTGAATGAGTGATGTAGTGAGGTGAACATTGTAAATTGAAATTTGTAATGTAATCGAAATTGTAATATAACTAAAATTGTGTATATATAGTGAGTGCTCTTGTACTATTCAAAATTGTAATAAAATATTTGTTTGAATAAAATATTTGTTTGAATTTAAATTCTATGTTATTTATTTTATTCAATAAATATTTATTTAATTATGTGAAAAATAAAATAGTACAATAACAAATACATTTAAATGAATTTTTATTTATATATATATGTTTATTATCATCAAAAAAATCACATAATAGCAAATTCAACAATATTAACTTGCAATAGCTACTGTTTTTTATCAATTTACGATGGCTATCTTGTTTATCAACTTGCGACAACAATATGTTTCAAAATCGAGATAGCTATGTATTTTGTCAACTTGCGATGGCTATGATTTTTATCAACTTGCAATAGCTATGATTTTTGTCAACTTACGATAACTATGTGTTCTCAACTTGTGGTAGCTTTAGGTTTTCAACATACGATGGCCTTTTTTAATTGACATGGGAAAGTTATATTTATCAATATGCGACATCCTATGATTTTAACATGCGAGAACATGAAGTTTTTAAAAGTGCGATAACACATTTGTTTTGGCATACGATGGCTTATATTTTGAAACTCGATAGCTGCATCTTTGAGATGCGATAGCATGTGATTTCGTAAGTGCGATAAACATATTAGACACATTATTTTTTAGCTCTATGTTTGGGCTATGTTTTACTCGAACAAAAATATGTTTTTTGTTGAGAACTTTGATAATATTTTCAAAGGAAGAAAATACATATATCCCATTTTAAAGGAGATTTTGTGAATAAAAGCACTACTTTATTGCATGTAATTTTTTGTATAACATGGCTATCTTATGAATATATTTATAATCGACGATGATGTGTTATATATTCAATTTTATATTTTGATCAGCTATTAGTGTATATGCTAAATTATTGATATGCTCGCTTATATGTGTTACGTTATCACCCAACATTTATTTCCTTAAGGATTGGAAATTGATGACCAGTTAGGGTTGTCCGAATAATGTTTATGGTCAGACTTAAACTCTTGAATGAGTAAAATTGCATATAGGAGATCAGCAAAATTAAATTGCGTTAGGATGCCTTGAACTGATAAAAAGACATGACTCGTGGATATTTCGAAACCAAATTTTAGATGGAGACTAGGGTAGAGTTGCATCCTATCCTCCAAACGTTAAGCCTCTGTTTAGTCGGGTCCGCGATTTCGATGCATATAGCTTTGTCGATATTAAGGCCAAATTTTTTGGAGTTACGCTTAGAAAGAAACTCGTACCAAAGATGTTCACCATTGTTTTTCTTCTGTTGGATAGATGTAGAGGTTATTTGAACTTGTCGAACAAGACTTTTTGGATTATCTGGTTATATTTTAGCTCGAATCAGCTAGGCAAGTTTTTTGTTGTTCTGTAAAAAGCAAGATAGGTTTATGGTGACCTTGTAAAAACTATTTCATGGACTATTTTTAGGGAATTGGGTAACTATGGAAATTTGTAGCCTTTTGACCCTAGTGAATGATGGACTGTTCATTTTAACATATTTATGCATGATACGTTATTGATATTATGGTTATATTTTTTTTTGCAGATGTGTGATAATTGACGTATAGATAATGAAGGTATCAGTGAAGGGAAACTCGTTCTGTGCTTTAGCGGTCTAGTCTCACTAGTTGCTTTGATTTGGTTTGAGGTATAATATTATTCACATCAGACTCTTTGTCTGACTTTAAGTTTTTGATTTCCATTTTAACTTCCAAGCACTCTTAATTTGAGTTGGGTATACTAAGAGTAAGGTATTTCGGGTTTAGATGAATAAGCTTTAGGAGACATGAAAGAAGGTAGGCTATTATTTAGAAGTATTTCCGCTATGTACTGTTAATTGCTTTTAATTTGCTGAATGTATGTAATGATGGGTACTATACCATCTAGTAATTAAAACTCTGATCATCCAATGCAGCATCTTTATATGTTACACTTGGGATTATATGTGTCACCGTTATATTTTATATGAATGATGTAATCGTGGGGTTATGTAATGAAATGTAATAAATTTGCAAATGAATTAATGAAATGTTTGTTTAAAATTTGTAAATTCTTTTGCTCTTGATGTTTTTTTTATACAATAATAGATCTCATTTTATTACCGAAAATAGTGCTAATGATGACCACAACATCAATAACATCTATTTTCGAGCTTCAAAATGAAATGATACACCCAACCAGTTGGAAGCCCGTTAAACATACGTCCGACCTAGATGTTTGTTGAACAAACGCCTATAAGGCGACATCTGTTTAACTGGTGCCTAGCTTTGGTTGTAGATTTGCAATCAAATTGATCTCGATTACTTAATACTAATGATCGATTGTTGGAAGGTTTGATAAAATACCTTTTCACCCAAAAGTTTTTGATAAAAAAATTGTAGGTCCATTTCTAACATTATATTACATTTTATTTGGACGATTAATTTCGGATATTGTTTTTGACATTCAACTATTGGATATGAGCTATTGAATTTAAAGTTAAAATCTGACGGGATGTAGTATTTACTTTTGAAATTCTATAGAGGTGCGCTGAGCATAGTGCAAAATTTATGTTTTATAGGAATACTTCAAATTTCAAATTTTTTGTTGCAACTTTTGTATCCAAGTTGAAGTGGCATAAAAAGTTGACAACACCCTTTATTTCATCATGTTCTTCTTTCTCTTTTATTTGGTGCTTCGAATACAAGCCTTAACCGTGACGACTTGGATTTTCGAATTAGTCAAAACTGCCAAATAATCTATCTGTTCTAAAACTATGAATGAAAACTACCATTTTAACATATCATAATCTGATAAATTTATAACACTGCTAAATATATAAGATACAAATTTCACTTATCAAAGTAATCATTTATTCTACTAGGTGTACTTTGATACATATCAAATTCAAGTACTATAAATCCATCATTGCACAACTTTGATGTGAGAAATAGTAATATCCATTCCTGAAAACTCAATAAAAATATCAGTGTGGAATAAAATGGTAAGCATGAAAGATATATCAACACATGATAAATAACAAATAATGAATAAGAAAATGTTTCCTAATTATTAGATTGCATCATTACCACTTGTGATAACCTACGTACCCCTATCTAATTAGGGTACCCAACTAGATACAGAATCAAGCCACGTAGTTCTCCTACCACAAATAGAATTCAAGGAGCCTACGATGCACAAACAACAATGCAATTCCTAAACTACATACTTAGGCTTATATCCTTTCATTCGTATTTCTGTAATCTGATTAACTTTATTATTTTCAAATTATAATTCTTTTCGAAAATAATCTCTTCGAACTAAATTCTCGATTTCATTTCAAATCCTTTTGAAATAATAATATATATCTTTCGTATCAAATCGTACTTTTCTTTGGGATTTAAAACAAATCACTTTTGAAAATGGTATCAAACACTCTATTGTAAGAGCATATCAAATTATGTAACAAGATCGGGAGGTTTCTCCCACAAACAAGGCAACTGGGTCCCAGCCTCTCTAAAATCGATAAGTATATCCCTTAATATAAAGAGTGGACTATATCCAGACTTATCACGAACCCTCCGCCCACTTTTTAGTTATGGGTTACCGAATCATCGGTAACATAACAAATCATTTTGTTTTTCTAAGTGACAAACATTTTGCACTAATATTCACAAATACTTCCAAAATACAATATTGTTTATTTCCTCAAAACCTTTAGAAAACCATTTAAAAACTACCGGGGTTTTAGTCCTCGGAATTCTCTTTATTTATAGAACACATTTATAAACTGTCATGTAAAATGTCGTACTTTATATAAAATCACTTAAATTCCATAAATGGAATATTTGCAAAATCTTTTGTAAGTAATTTCCTTCCTGTAAACATTCCATAACTTATTCTTTTATGAAAACCATCTTTCAAAAAAAACTTCATTAAATTGACGTTCAAAATTTAAATATTAAATTATTAAAGGGAATTAGGGAGAAGAACAAATTTTGGAAGAAAAAAAATTAGGTTGAAGTACACCAAGTTTCATTTCCTGGCTAAAGAACAAACTTTGAAAAAAAATTAAGTTGAAGGACAATGCCAGTTATAACTAGCATTATACTCATTTTTTTTACTATACAAAATGCTAGTTATAACTGGCATTATATTTAGTTTTACATTGTATTAAATGCTAGCTATAATTAGCATTTTCCTTCAACCTAATTTTTTTCAAAGTTTGTCCTTTAGCCCAAAAATGAAATTGGTGTCCTTCAGCATATTTTTTTTAAATTTGTCCTCGTGCTTATTTTCCACAAATTATTATAACTAATTATAATAATTTAGTAAACCAATATTATCGATAAACACATTATAGTCAAAATTTGAAATAGATCATAAGTTAGCGTACAAACCCAATCCATGCAAAAGAGAAATGTTATTGCTCATAAACTAGCCAAGCACAAATCAAACAATATCAATACTATATATACATATGCAATAATATTTACGACATCAAAACATTTATTTTTAAAGCTATTGCACAATAAGATATATTCACTTAAAATTATTTATTGGAATGTAAACTAATCAAAGGAAAGAGATTAAGATTACACTCACTTTCTATTTGCTTTGCTGGAGACTTGAAAACCTAGCCTTCAATAAGGAAGATGAAATTTGGTTTCTTTCTTTAGTTTTTTGAATGGATTAAAATGAGATATGGACTTAGGTATTTATAGGTGAAGAGAATGAGTACTTTAGTAATTACCTAACCTTCTATAGCCTAACCCGATTCAACTATATTTTGGTCTAATGACAACCAACCACATGTCATAACTTTTTTTTTTTGAAAACCCGGCATGCCGGTAAACTCCTGAGGAGGGCACAGTAAAACCGTCTGCTGATTCGAGCCCCCATGCTCCCGGGTAAATTTATATAGGATATGGAAGCGCATGGTAAGAATCGAACCTGGGTCTTTTTACCACATGTCATAACTTGATTTGACTATATTTTGATCCAATGATAACCATCTACATGGCATAACCTGATTCGACCACATTTTGGTCCAATAAGATAGTGGAAAGATTCAACTTTTTTTCTTATAAGTTTAAATATAATATTATATAGGTAAATATAAATGCGTGGTCCAATCAAAAAGTAGAAATGTTCAATTTTTCTTACATGTTTAAATATAATATTATATTGATAAATATAAAGGTGTGGTACAATCAGCAAGTATAAATATTCATAATTTTTTTTTATATATATATGCTAGGGCATCTTATAACGCGAATTGTCTTTAAAGTAAGATTTTACATCTGTTTAAAAATTCATTTGAGACGTTTTATTCAAATTTTATTTTGGTTATAACAAATACCAAATTCATATTTAAACTTACTAGATTACGAAAAATTGAACTTTTTCTTTCTCCAAGCATGCAAAAGGCACGTGGCTACTTCACGTTCAGTCTACCTCCGCCTCTACAGACGAAGGGCATCAATCAGCTCAGTTCGTTTACAAAACCCTAAAACCCCGAATGTCTGGTTTTTCCTACAAATTCTTATTGTCCGTCGATTAACGGAGAAAGCAAAATTCCTAAACTGTAAGTCTCATCTAGACTAACCACTTACCTTCCTATCTTCCTTCAGTTGCACAATGTTTGCTCTTCTACTTACTAGGATCGCTGTTAGAAATCCGATTTCAACCCCAATAACCGGAATAGCTCACGAACAATTCATAAGATATTCGTCGATCTCGCAAATTCATGAAAATGGAGTTGTTGAACGGTCATCGTCAGCCATAGAAGGTGATACTGTTGCTTCAGTTACCAGACTTCTCAAATCCTATGATTTCACAGATCCCCAAATCGCAAAATTAATGGCGAAACTCCCAAATAACCCCTCATGTATTCAGACAAGTGCCGTAAGACCTAAGTTGGATTTCCTCCTCGACATTGGTTTTTCTAATGTTCAGCTTGCAAAGTTCGTGTCCGCTAATTCCCGTATACTGGAAAGCAGCTTAGAAAACCGAATAAAGCCAAACATAGAACTACTTGAATCCTTCTACAAAGCCAAGAAACATTTAATTCGTGCTCTTATTTACAGCTCCAGTTTATTGGAGCACAAATTAGAAAACAGTTTCTTCCCTAATGTTAGAACATTGACATATCATGGAGTTCCTCATAACAATATTTTAAAATTTTCCATCCAATTTCCAAGGATGCTACTTCAACCGGCAAAAAAGTTTGAGAAGATGGTACAATTGGTCGCTTCTAAGGGATTTGACCCATGCACTACTTTGTTCTGCAGAGGACTTTATGTCCTTTCTTCAACAAGCCCCTCGACATGGAAGGAAAGAGTGAGTTTGTATAAGAGTCTTGGATGGTCGGATGAAAATGTTGCGTCTGCATTCATTAGAGATCCACGGTGCATGCATGCATCAGAAAAGAAGATTAAACGGGTAATGAATTTTTTTGTTAATAAAAGGCTATGTGAGCCATCTTATTTGGCAGAATACCCTGTACTTTTTTCTTTAAGTTTGGAGAAGAGGATCATGCCAAGATGTCTTGTTATGGATATACTGACGAAGAAGCAATTGGTTAAGAAGAAGAGTTTTATAAAGCATTTAAAGATAAGCAAACAGGATTTCTTGGAGAAGTACGTGATTTGTTATAAAGATCAAGCACCTGAGGTACTAAATGCTTATAGCAGCAGCTATACTTTTGCCTGTTTGGAAAATGAATGTCAGACTTCATAGCTTGAGCATATGTTCGCACTTTTTTCTGGTTGGTCTGTTTCCCCTGAAGTTCAAATAGGGTTGTAACGTTGTGGACCTTGTGGCCATTAAAAAAAAGGTTTTGTATACATGAAAAAGCAAAAGCTTATGCTATATTTGACTTGCAGTATTAAACATGATTAACGAACTTTTAAATGGGAAGAAATACATGAAATATATGCTGCATCTCTAGACCATCTATTCTAAAATGCTTAGCATACACACAAAAAAAAGTGATATGCGTGTCATGCGCGCACGTGCGTATTTACACTTGGTCGATTCCTCCCCCGCTTCTGATGTTAAACATCATGTTTACATATAATAATATATTATATTTATCATGTTCTCTCAGGCACCAAAGAATGATTTGTTCAAATTCATGTTATCGGTGGAAAAGTCTACTCCATTTCTGAATGTTCGTCGGCCATAGTCTAGATTGAATGAGTGCGTGTCTACTTAGCTGTATTCAGCTTATAGCCTTGCCAATAGATGAAGAGAAATGCTGCAAAAATCACATTTTTACTTCATTTTCTGTATACATACCATCACAAGGTCACAAAGGAAAAAAATTATTTGGTCTCTTGGTGGAAAATCTTTTTTTTTTTCTTCCAGAATAGAATTCCTTGGGATAATAGCCAACAAGGTTCGGTTCAAGAAATCCACGCACCTGCAGGAACATTTAAAATGTGATTTGATTTTATAGTATACATTTAGTTTTGATAAATTTTGTTTTTACAAGGATTTACCTTGGCACAAACCCTAGCCGATTTATCAAAAGTCACATGTTTATGGGTTTTTTTTAACCTTTAAAATCTCTTTTTAAAACAAATTACACATTTAAACTTCTTTCAAAACTATTTAAGAGAACCGCTCACATTTATTTTATGTGCCAAAAGGTGATATCTTATGATGATGTTTGTTCAAACAACGATTACAGTAGCAGCGGCGGCGTCATTTGAATCAGAACAAGTACAATTTTTTCCTTTAGAAATTGTGCTGATGTTGCTTGAAATAGCCCTAGTACAAAATATTGTTTTTTGCCATGCAGGCAAAAAATGATATGTTTCTGTAAATGGTTTTCAAATATGAAATATGTTTTCGAAAGTATTCTAAATGAGTTGAATGTCTAAGTTGAGTAATCTGAATTCCTAAATAAGGGATTGGTATTGGACCACTAGCTTTCAATTTATGAAAGAACCACTCTTCTACAGGATTGTAGTTCAAGGGGCCATAATTTAAAGTTGTCTTACGGAAGTGAAATTTACTCCTCTTAAACTTAACAAGCTTTCTGTCTCGAGCTTTCTTTCTACTCTTTGGAGCATCTGCATCGGTCTATTATAAGTCACAGGTAAAAGTAGTTTAGTTTTAGCAGCTTTAGAATTAACGGTAGCTAAATTTCATGTAGGATTCTCCTCATAGTGAGTTGGTGCATCTGTTTCATGTAGACTCAAGTTGAGGAGCAGTATTATTACCTGCAGTTATGTTAACTATCTTCTCATTGAAGTTAAGGCTGTCAATGAATACCCGAAATATCCGAAAACCGTACGCATCCGCATTCGAAAAATGGATAAATATCCGATATCCGAAAAAATGGATGCGGATACGAAGACATCCGCATTCGAAAATTATATGTTCGGTTTTTGCCAAGATTGTAGTTCAAATTATGTGTATTTTAGTGCAATGAAAGATACCCGTTTATTATTTTATTAGTTTATATTATATGCACTTGATGCTTATTAAAATTATTTATTATCATCATATTTGTTAATTTTTAGCACTTTTACAATCAATGGAATTGAAAAATATTTACGTTAAACTAAAATTTTCTTTTTGTAATTCTTGATTTATCAGTTGTTAGCGGATAAGATAAGTATTCGATATCCGTCCGTATCCGCATATGTGGACATTCGATATCCAAAAATGATTTCGGTTGTGGATGCGGATGCGGATGTGACACTATCCGCATCCGAAAACATCCGTTGACAGGCCTAATTGAAGTGATTTATATATAAGAATGATTGTTAAAATATTACTGGTACTGGTGAAGACAGTGCCACTGAGGTCTGAAAGTGAAGAGTGAAGAAGCCAAAAATAATTAACTGCCAGGTGATGGTGTAGTTGGCTTTTTTTAAAGAAACCTGTTAAAATATTTTCACTCTATTTCCTTCTTTAACCTTTTAATGTGAGTATTTATTTTAGATTTTGCTCTGGTTGGCACTTTTTAAAGAAGATCAGGTAAAAGACTAAGACTAATTTCCTCCACAATTACTTTTCATTTGGTTCATTTTATCTTTTTTCGTGCAGCAAGAATCCATATTCAACAAAAATGAAATCTACAATATTGGAATACCATACGCAGCATGAATCGATATTCAACAAAAATGAAATCTACAATACTGGAATTCCGTATTTGGCAGCTTGCTTAAACTTCAGGTATGATAACCATGTTTTGTTCTATTAGCGATTTTCTTTAGAATGATAACCATGTCCATCTTTTTCTTTAATTGCTTGGTTACTATGATATGATTTTTGCTGGCTAATCTGTTATTCCTTAAGAACCTTGTACAGTTTTAGTGGAAATTGGACTTGAAATTGGAATGAGTACCAAATACAATGATTGGCGATCAGGTTCTTACTAATCGATGGTAATTAAGTTATAACATAGTAACATACATTCACTATGTTCGTTGTAAAGCTTTTATTTCAATAACTGTCTCATTGGATTCTCATTGGAATACCATATGCAGCATGAATCGATATTCAACAAAAATGAAATCTACAATATTGGAATACCATATTTGGCAGCTTGCTTAAACTTCATGTATGATAACCATGTTTGTTCTATTAGCATTTCTCTTTAGATGATAACCATGTCCGTCCTTTTCTTTTATTGCTTGGTTACTATGATATGGTTTGTGCTGGCTAGTTCGTTAATTCTTATGAACCTCACTCGGTTTTAGTGGGAACTAGACTTGAAATTGGAAGACGTACCAAATACAGTGGTTCGGCGATCAGCTTCTGATTAGTCGATGGTAATTAAGTTATAACTTACATTTACTGTGTTCATTGTAAAGCTATATGTTCGATATCTGTCTCATTGGATTCTTTTTTAAGTGTATCGATCTTAGCTAGGACCTTGGATTTAAGAAGATAATGCAAGCTAATTAGGTTAGTAATATCACATTAGAAGTGCCTCCTTTTGTTTGTTAGTTAGTTGGAGAATAAGTGGATGTTGTATGTAAATCTGTACTTCTATAATTGTTTTCACCTCAAAGAACAAATTTAATTTGACAGAAAAGCAATGAAGTGATTATTTGGTGCCAACTAAGATGTTTTCGATTTTTATTGACTAAGTTACCTGAATTATGATGCCAACTAGGGTCTTCTCAAGACAATTATGAGTGTCCTAAACAAAATTTAGTAGTGGCTGCCTGATATATTTTTTCTTTCACATTTTTTCGCGTATGTTATCAAACCTTTAGTTTCAAATGTTTGGACCTACTAAAATGATATATGGTTGAATTTGAATCTGTTTCTATTGATCACATGGATTTGCTTGTACATAACGTTGACTGGTTTTTCCCTTGAGAAAATTTTAGTCTTGAAAAAAAAGAGAGTTCTAATTCAGTAGAGAGCGCCTATTTCATATTTAATGATGTTGGAGTTTGAAAATATTATGCAAATTCATTTGTATTTTTTCCACCAATATATAAACCATACATAAAATGTAAGATGGTACTTAATATTTAGGAACTTTTTTTTTCAACTATTTTTCATATATATATATATATATATATAATATATATATATATATATATTAAGTTATAGAGTTTTGATTTATTTTTAACATGATAAAAAGTAGTCTACACTTAATTTTGCTTGTAGGTGATTACTACATAAAAGTAAATAATTTAGAAATTTAAATCAATTTTTTTTTTTAAAAAAGAAGAAGTTAACATATCCTTGTATATAGCAAAACAATTAAGAGTACGCTGGATACAAAGTTAGAAACTGGATTATTTATAATTGGTTTGTAAGTTGTGAGTACATTTTTTTGACTTTCATAATTATATTATTCTATGTAAGTGTGGTCCCCACTATTTGAGGTCCTAAGTTGTTGCCCCATTGGCCTAAAAATAGAGATGACCTAAACAAGTTCATATCAACAACCAAGGTTTGTAAAACAGAACTTAAATTGCAAATCGGAAGGTTCAAACTGGATTTAAGCATAAATTGTAGATCCAAAAAGTCCATAATTTTAAGTTTTGTGCACATTTAAAATTGATTTTTATATTTGAACTTCTACGTAACCTAAAACTCAATTTTCTCTCTTGTTCCAATTTTATTTTATTTGGAAAATATTAGATTTGGAATTGTGTATGTTAAATATATCAACATTGATTGAATCATTTTTCTAAATAGTGGTTCAAAATAAGTATGAATTAGAATGTAAATCGAATTGCAACAGGAGAGATCTGATCTGAAACGGAATTTTAACCGTAAGATTTAAAACTTTTGGTAACAATGTCAACAGCTGATTAGCTCCGCAATCTGATTGAATTAAATAATTAGATTCACGTAAAACATGACTTCTTTGCTTAAAGTTGAAGACTAGTGTGCAAATCTGCAGTGCAAATCTTTTGAGAGTTTTTTTAAGAAATATGGTGCTTATTTTCATTATAAATTATTGCATTATATCAGGGGTCTAGTTATTTTATTCTGTTATAAATAGCGATATATCCCTTTATTTTCTATGAAGCCTTTTGCAAGGTGCAGTTCAATTATTAGTCAGTAAATTTAGTTTGTAATCTCATTGGATAATACTCAGAAAACTGAGCAAAATAAAAAAGAAGTTTGTAAATTATATTGTAATCTCACGGTTCTTTTTCCAGAAAATTCGCATTTGGTGCATTATCATAAGTTTGATTTTATAAGCTTGATTGGGTTAACATTCGGTGATGCAGACCTGGCGAAGACAAAGTTTGGTTTCATAGGAAATTAAAATAAAATTACAACGGTTTTAAGTTGTAATACTATTGTTTAAACTTTAAAGCCTGTCTTATAAAAAATACCTACAGGTACAACCTTAAGTGAATATTGTAACACACTCGCTGCCAAAGCAAAAAAGTTCAGCGTAGTGATTCAGAGAACATGAATGGTTCAGATGAGATTTTAAATGCACCTGAAATCCGAAAGAGCGCAATGATTAAGCGACGACTTGTTGACTGACCAAGATCTTCCCTTTCATAATGTTGACACACAAAACATGAAAAGGAGTATAAAAAACCTTGGAATATATGTTTTAGAAAACAATGGCAGTGACACATGTAAATACCGTTCTTAACATAACATGTAGAATGAACCAAGTTTAAGGAGAGCAAACGTATATGAAATAATTGTATAATAATTCTCCCAAATAATTCCATTTCCACTCCTTGCGCTTAGTACCAAATCTTAAAGAGGTTATGATAAGAAGGCAGATTGGAAATCACCTCGTAACGAAGATATAATTGTACGGTAATTGTTAGTTGAAAGAAAACAACATCAACTAATAACAACTTGAAAGAATGCAAAGCTTGCCACAATAAAATGCTGTAAAAGCAATTTAATGTGCTATTCTAAAGTAGAAAATTATTAATTTGAACCAATAGTATGAGGGATGATTTGTTTTTCCTTTGGAAATTATGAATGTTTTGCTGAAGTAATTTTCAATGGAAATGAATACGTGCGTGTGTGGTTTGTGGACGCACACATACATACATGTGTGTTTTCACAAAGGACAAAACATGTGTGTAACTTCTCTAAATGTTTGGTAAAAAAGAGGCCTGGGCCCATGCAAAATCAGAAAAAATTACCATATAGAAGAAATATTCCACATTTGTCCAAGCAGAACGTCGATAATCAATAATGATGTATATTCAAAGCCTCATTTATTAACCAAAAATACCATCAGAAAATCTTTATGTGAAAGGTGTAAAACCACCTTGCTATCTAGTTAAACACACTAACTGAGATAACATAACAATTCGAAATGAGTTTTCAAATGCTTCTGCAAATTTGAAACGACACACCAACAAAACAGACTCCCTCATGCTGACCAAGCAAGAAATTTTCTTTCATAACTTTATATGCAGAACTTGAAAAGTAGGGGAAAATTATGAAAATTATTGTTTCTAAAAACAAAGACAGAAATAGTTAAACTAGCAGGAGTCATTTATCGTTTGAATATACTTTTCATCCACACAGATAATACATAAGTACATACTCGATAAACAAATAACAATGAATGAGAAGTGGACAAATAGTGAGTGAATTGAAGGAAAAGTTGATAAGTTGAATATATAAATAACATGATCATACTTACAGAGAAATAAAATAAAATTTATACATGTTATATGTTATGTGTTAATAAATTTTCAATTTTGATGGCACTGTGACTATTTTATTTATTTGGTTAACAAATGTCTTTCATACCATTTACTGATACAGCTAAAATCATTGAGAAATGATCAAATTTATATTTGGTACCACTTGTTATTATAAAACAACAGTTTATAAGTTTGTATGTTATAGATTGCTAGTGCCTCTTAACATACTTGATCTCAATGATCAAATTTATATTATCCGTAACGGTAATTTAGGACGGAATATTTGGTACCACTTGGTTATTATAGAACAACAGTTTATAAGTTTGTTACAGATTGCTAGTGCCTCTTAACATACTTGATACATGAACGTGGAAGAAAATATTCATAATATGCATATTCTTAATTTTTCGATTATGAAAAATTGGCACTTGTAATTACACCCAGTTATTTGCAAGTTCCTTAGTAAAATGCAACAAAGGTGCTGATGAAATAAAGAGTGCAATTTGTATGATGTTGTATTCAAGAAAGTTGAAATTCGTATGATGTTGTATTCAAGAAAGTTGAAATTTAACGATTAAGTTTAAAATTAAATTAAACTTTAAAATTAACAATGAGCACGTATTTTAAAAAAAAAAAATCTACTTTTCTAATCTGAATTATCTGCTATCGGACTGGGTTTCACCTTCTAATGGTAACCCTAGACTTTTGCTTAGAAAATGTATCTTAGAAGGGATGGAAAATATTTAGATTGTTATATGATCCGATTGGTTTACTTGTAACTAACAGGAATAGGTATTAAAATGCTAGATAAAGTACAAGTTAATTAAATTTGGCTTACAAGGTGTTCTAGCTTGATTTGCAGATTTAGCTTTTTATTTCAGCAACCTATTTATGGCTGTAAAGTTATATTAATAGATCAGATTGGTTTAGTTGTGCATGAAAATGATTTGCATTTGTTGTTTCATTTTCATAATACCTCATGTGCACCAGACTTTGATTGTATGGTGCTATAATCCATTTCCATTTTGCTGATTGCATACCATATACTATTAAATGATATGAGTTCACTTAACTCTTCTTCTTTTTTTCAGGTGAAAGTTAAATATGGAACGTTATATATGCCGGGATGCAGTCATTGGTGATATCTATGCCGGGATGCAGTCATTGGTGATATCGTCATTGTATTTGGCCTTTCTAGAGGGGGTTTCTAGGATCGTATCCCTAATTTTGTTAATTGTACAACAACACATGTTCCTCATCATAAGTAAAATCCATGTCAAATTACTATTTTTCAAACACCATTAAAAATGCATTAGATCCTCAGATTGATAAATGAACCAGCCTTGACAACGTTTTCTTGGTTTCTAGAATTATCAAATTTGGATTTTGCAGATAATAAATATATTATGGATTAACATATTTGGATAAGTATTATACTGAATGATTATAATAATCATTTAAAATAAATTAGAATAACAATGTTTAAACAAAACTGTAAAGCATTTGTATGTGTTTGTTTATCTCGTGAAAAAATAAATGATTTTTTACGCGACTGTTTAGGCGTTTGTTTTAAAGAAGAATCAGTGTTTTGAAGATCTTAAGTTCTTTATATCTAAGACCATTCAGTGACACCAGTTCAATTCAACGAACGTTTATTCAGCGATAAAATATCCCTTAATTCGAATTTTGGATCTGACCATATCTTCTGTTCCTGTAATGCCATTTTACTTCTCTATGTAAACAACAGACAATTATACAGTATTGTGCTCACATTTTCTTCCCTTAGTTTACTTCGTTCCAGGTTACCAAGTTCAAGGTAACTATTTGCTCCAATCCTTTACCTTTTATTATGTAACTGATGGTGAAAGATTCTTTTCATTTGATTTACAAGATGATAACTTGTTTTTGTCTGGTTTTATGGTGTTCATCCAGAAATGGATGGTATGGTGAAACTCATTGAAGGTTCTTAAGCCGTACTAGCTTTTAGCTATACAATATTTTAACTTTTTGATACATTTTTTTTAGCATGCATTATATTTTACGTCTTAAAATATTTTGCAGAGAAGGTACTTCAACAAACTAACAGGTGAACATATATTTTTTCTGCTCACATGCTTCTTTTGTTTATTTGTTGGCTATTATGTGTTCCTACATTTGAGCAATAAATACGTTTGAGAATATGATATTCGACCTTCATTTTTCTGTTGAATTATGTATATTAGTATCAAATAATTTTTCACATATTTTGCCTAAGTGTTAGTTTATTTGTTCACTTAATTCCTTTTTGGTATGTATGTTAATTAACTGATTTTTAAAATAGGCATTTCACTTTGAAGAAGGTGGAATATATAATCATATGAGAATACATTAAAATTTTCAAAACGGGCTACTTTTCGAATCAATTTCGCGATCGGCGTTGTTCTGAAACTTATTACCAAACAGGGCCGGTTTCAGCCCAGTCACGTTTTTGTAACTGCCATCAGAAAGCGCAACTCTTAGTTGTGCATGGGTTTATGTTTTTCGAATGCGCAACTAAGAGTTGCGCTCGATTGTTTTTTAAATTAGGCACAACTGTTAGTTGCGCCTTTTACAGTTTGGTGCAGGCGTAACTCATAGTTGCGCCTGCACAGGTTGATGCTGCTAAAACAGAGACAGCAGCAACCATTCTTCGCATTTCACCAAAACTCTTCCCAATCTTCAACCCCTCTTCCATGGCCGAACCCATCAGCTCCCAATCCAAATTTCAGCCAATTGCCACCATTTTTTCACAAAATTATCAAATTTCTTCCTCTTTCTTCGATTAAACCAAAGCTACAACAATCCCTTCAACCTCACTCATATTATCACTAATTATTATGGATAATTTGGAGATTCCAGATGCAGTATTGGTGCAATATGTTGAACGGATGGAAGCTGATAACGAATTTGTTCCTGAAACTCAGTTTGAAACAGTTCCTGAAGCTCAATTTGAGATAGTTCCGGCGGCTAATGATGTTGATGTTCAATCTGCTTTGGATAATCAATTCTGTGTGGACAAACCGAATCAAAGATTGGGAAAACAAATTAGCGGCGAAGGACGAGTGAGAGAAGATAAACATCCACTTTGCCACTGTGGAGATGTTTGTGAGGTAGTTGTATGCAAGACTCAAACAAATGCTGGACGTCGGTTTTATGGATGTGTCGGTTACCTTGATCATATAACTAACTCGAAAGGCGTTGAGTGCTGTAATTTCTTCAAATGGCTAGATCGTCCTTTGACCCCGAGGGGAGTGGAATATGCGCCAGAAATGTAAGCCGAAGTAAGACGTTTGGAAAAGGAAAAAATACAGCTTCGACATCAAGTAAAATATTTGCAGTCCGTAAATCCAATTTGGAAAGGGGTCTAGTAAACTGGATAGTGCAACTGTATTGTAATGGATTTGTATCAAACTTGTTTAATTGAGTTATGTATGCTTTAGTTGTAATGAATGCTGTATTACTTGGTTTTATTTGTACTTGGTTTGTTGTAGTGGATATGCAATAGATGATTTAATCAAAGTAATATAACATAACAAGTAATTTAAATGTTTGACATAAGATATCGTTTGATAACAAAGTTGCGTACAGAATAAAAATATAAGTTATACAGTTCACGAATGACAGAAGTAGTAGAAACATGTAAAATATTTATTGCTTCCCACACGTTCGTCTCTTATGACCTAAGTTACCGCATTATCCACATCTATCCTGTCTTCTGTCCTTCATTTCGTCCATGACTCCTCTTATTCTTGTGGACCTCGGTCTTCCCGTATTCCTTCGCGTTGGTGGTGGGAGTATGGTAGGGCCTTCAGGTACATCCCAATATCTACTGTCGGGCACTGGATGAAAAACCGGAGAATAACTATGTCTATAAATGTCTGCCGTAAACCAGGATGAAATAAGATCATGGTAAGCTCTGTTCGCTCCTCCTCTACATCGTGCGCATGCAGCTAAAACATGAGAACATGGAAAATGGGCTAGAATAGGAATATTGCATGAACAGCTGCAGCTGTCATTGGTAATATCTACTGTGTAATTGCACGCGTTTGTGTCTGCTACTTGCCACTCCGTTAAGCTGAACCTGTTAATGCTCATATTACGTGCTTCTGCTGAATATTTTTCCATCATTTTGTCATAATTTGGCGTGAGCGAAGATGCGTAATCCATTCCATCGGTACGTTTTCTGTAGAAGTAGCTATTAAGGCGATGAAAGGTACGTGCCACTAACGCCTTGACCGGTAACGATCTTGCACCTTTAAGAACTCCATTGGAACTCTCCGAAGCATTGGTAGTCATCATACAGAACCGTTCACCGTTGTCCTTGTAAAGAGCCCACTGTTCATCCTTATGTCGAAGACTTCTATCAATTCATCTGTCAGCAACATGACTCACATTTTTTAGTTGCTCTCTGAGTGCTTTGTATGTTATCTCATCTCTTGTTTCAGCAGAAGCATGAAATAAGTTTTGCAAAATTTTGCTACCAAAACCAGCTTTTTTAAAATTTGCTTTCAAATGGCGTAGGCAGAAGCGATGATGATGTGGTCTTCTCCACTTATCTTGCAAGGCGGTTAGAATTCCTTTCATTCTATCGGAAATGAATGTAATGCATCTTGCATTTAATGATGGAATTAAGTGTCCCATGCATGAAAAAAACCAACCTCAAGTTTCCGCAGACTCCGTCCTTACAATAGCAAATGCCAAAGGGAAAAGAGAGTTGTTTGCATCAACTCCTGCGGCCACAAGCAACGTACCTTGATATTTACCATACAGATGTGTTCCGTCAATAGAAAGAACCGACGGCAATGGTTGAAACCTGCAATGCTCGGTCCAAAAGCCCAGAAAGCCCCCCAGAATTGTACTCCTTCTGTATGTATATGATAAACAGTACCTGGATTGCATTTCTGTATAGCACGAAGAAACTGAGGCAAATCATTGTACGGAAACTCCCAATCGCCAAAAATTGTAGACACCGCTTTGCTAAGTCCTTTCCAGGCTCTCATGTAGCTTATTTGAATTTTGTAAGTGTGTGCCATAAGCTATTGGACAGATTTTGCAGTGTAACTTGGATTCGAACAAACATGTGGAAGGACTTTGGTGCAAATGAATTTGGTTGTTGCTTGTTTGTGGTTCGAGTTGATGATTGGATTTGAGCAAGCGTGATCACCACCGTATTTTTTTATCATCCACCACCCAACATGATCTCTTTTAGACACAATAGCATGAAGCCGCCATGGACAATTAGCATCAATATCACATATAGCAGTGAACTCTCTAGCACGAGACTTTATGTTTTTAAATGAAACTGAACACTTTATCGACCATTCACTTATATGTTCAATTAAAGATCCCTTCGATTTAAAAATCATACCAACTCGAGGGTCTTTCTCCGCACAATCTAGCCCAAACATTTCGTCGGTAAATTGAAATTCTTGCACAACAGATCTTTCCATAATTGTATCATTGCATTGGTCATCTTTCAACGGTTCTTCTATCTCGATATGCTCATCGGTGTCATCAACTTCCTCTGGAATATCATCTAAAGGAGCGTCATTGTTAACATTCATAGCATCGACCCATGTTTCATCGTCGTCTAGTGAAGCAGCGATTTTCATGCTATACAAATGGGAAATTTCAATATCAGCATTTCCACCCTCCATATCCTCGGTGTCAACATCTTCATCTGGAAGTCCATGCAAGTAGTCGTTTGAATTCGGAGTTGGAATTGACTGTGGAGGATACGATGGATATGGAAGGAAACCATACCCGGGTGACTGCGATGGATATACCATGACACCGTACCTGTACACAAACATTTGATTGTTAAGTGCCAAAAACATGAATAAAACATTAATACAGCACATAAAAGCATACCCGGCTGCCTGTGTGTAAATGTTCGGTGGCTGGTAGGAGTAGTGTGCGTAAATGTTCGGTGGCTTGCTATTTTCATCGATGACTAAATCACCGTCATAGTGACAAATAATAGGCACGGTAGTCATTGATCTATCAAAATTACAGAAAGTTAATTGTCAACACCATACCTATCAAAATTGGTGGAGTAGGGTTTCGATTCTTTACCTCTAGTGTAGATGAACGTGAAATCTTTTGTTTATCTCCGTAGAATTAAACGATTTTGAGTGGAAAGTTGTGTTGATGGTAGTGAAAATAATGGAAATGGATGTTAGGGTTTCTGAAAGAAAATGGGTTTGAGGAGTTGTGTTTGTTTTGGGTGGAGTTGTGTTGTTTATATACAGCTGTTGGGCCAGGGAATAGCCCAGGTATGCAGGCGCAACTCTTAGTTGCGCATAGAGGAAATTATTAAGCGCAATTCAAAGTTGCAGATAGGTGCGCAACTATCAGGTGCGCATGCAACTTTGCGCGATTCAAAGTTGCGCCTGCAACTTTCCAGAGGCCATATGCCATATGCAACTTTCATCAAACATCACTTTCATATAATAACAACATATAAGTACAACAGTTCATCCAACAAGGTGAAATATTTCATACAATTCATCATATTTCATATAACAACGTTCCAAGTCAATAATACAACAACGCAGCACCTACAAGCCAACAAGTTTCAAGTCAATACAAATTCAAAACATAGCAACCAAACGACATACCAACACAACCCTATCTTCTTATTATATTTTTGCGGTCGCGTAATATTCTTTAAGTTTGCGTCGGAGGCGGTTGAGATGGTCCAGCTTCAACAATTTCAAGCCCCGGCTGGCTACCTTGTGAAGGATCCCGCGTGCCTCTAAAACGTCTTCTTTGGTAGGTAAGACCAAAAGCCCGGGGCGGACGAGGCGTATACGGTGGTGGCCTTTCTAGCTTATGCCTACCAAGAAGCGACTTGATAATTTCTTTGATGTTGAAGCACTTTCCTTTTACTCTGTCCTCGTCTGTAGGATCTGCCAGGACATCGTCAACTTCATTGGAAATCGTATACAACCCTTGAACCTAAAATAAAAGAATCAACGACGCAAGTAAGTAAAGCTTGTTGAGGAAGTTCAAAGAGTAAAACTTGTTGTCACTTACCAAATCACGCTCCACCGGTCCCCGTGGAGCATATCTGGGCAGTCTAGTTGACGATTCTTTAAGTACAAATCGTCGTGTGATATGCCAGTACCAACTATAGTACTTTTCGATTGAAATTCTAGGTACGCGTTCGACCTGAACATGATCCAACCTGTGATCCCACCTTGCGACATACGTGTTGTACAAGGCTCTATTCCAACCATGTGGGAAAATCTGCTCGGTTGGATCCGGAGTATGCTGATGAAGGCCAAATTGCCTCATCACTCTGTCGGGGTAGTGCATGGCTACACTTTGCAAGCAAATAATCGGGGTCCTTGCATACCAATTTTGCTCCCCGTCCAAACATATAGGCGGGAGATCCTGTACGATCTCAGCCGTGTATGGCGTCCAGTCAACAGCATGCTCGTCCATAACATCGAGCTCGTTGCGATAGAATGTAGGATGCCGGGCTGGATTATCTCTCCAACGTCTATCTCCGGTCCATCTACAGTCATAATCAAAATAGTGTGATATTGGCAGAAACCAAAAAAATTTCACCGCTAATTTCAAGATGCTTTTACCTTGACCCGTACGGTAATCCCGGAGCAACGTTGGCACTAACATTTGGTCGTCCAACAGAAATACGCGTCCAAGACCATACCTGCAAATTATGAGTGTTAAGAAACGTCTTTCAAAATATTTCATAAATTTGGTACACAGATAAGTCAAATTCGACATACCTGCAGAAGGGTTAGGCAACCTGCTAATCTGTTCGTCTTTCTTAGTGCCACATTATCCAACTCCTTGTACAATGCGCACAAAACAGCGCTACCCCATGAATAATCAGAAATGGTGGCATAATCCTCTAGCAAGTACAACCATTTAACGCTAACTCTACCTTTCGAATGGTTCGAAAATAGACGAGATGCGATTAGAAGTAATATGACAGCCCATGTGAACTGTTCTATCTCCTCAATAGATGAATCGACTGAAATCTCCCGGCCGATTATAAGGTCATTCAGTCATTGGACCTTCAACTCTCTTCTATTGACCACCGCTTCTGGAGGTGGAATTTCATCAAGCAAACGTTGACAAACCTCATCGGCGTCCACGTTACCACCGTAGTTCAACACGGCGCCTTCGATGGGAAGGCCAAGCAAAATAGATACGTCTTGCAGTGTAATGGTCATTTCTCCAACGGAAAAATGAAAAGTGGAAGTCTCCGGTCTCCATCTATCGCATAAAGCTGTGAGTAATGACCTGTCAAATCTGATATATCTAATCTGCATGAAATACCAAAATCCCGCTTAATGTAGTAATTGTTGAACCCATTGATCTTCAACCACTCCATCAATTCCTCCAAAATTTGCGAATGATCCAGGCAATCCACCGGTTTTACACTCTGCAAAACAAAGAATTATATTTTTTAGTTAATTCAAAAGGCGAAATAACATGCAAAAATTTACTATAATTACAAGGCGAATAATATTACCCTCATTAACTCTTCAAAATTAGAGCGGTGATTATCTTGCATATAAAGCACACTACCGTCTACCGGTCCACTTTCCGGTTCTTCAACGTTCATGCAAAAAAACCGATTTTTACACATCGTTTACAATCAATTAGTGATTCAACGCTTTAAATTGGATTATTAAGATGTACAACAAGCTCTTTGACAATATTTCTAGCAAATACAACCAAATAATAAGCAAACTTTAAATTTATCAAAAAAATTAGGGTTTACAAATTACCAAAATCTATTTGTGTTGAAGGATCCCGCTTCCATTGTTGTAGCTTTGGTTTAATCGAAGAAAGAGGAAGAAATTTGATAATTTTGTGAAAAAATGGTGGCAGTTGGCTAAAATTTGGGTTGGGAGTTGATGGGTTCGGCCATGAAAGAGGGGTTGAAGGTTGGGAAGAGTTTTGGTGGAATGGGAAGGGTGGTTGCTGCTGTCTCTGTTTTAGCAGCAACAACCTGTGCAGGCGCAACTATGAGTTGCGCCTGCACCAAACTGTAAAAGGCACAACTAACAGTTGCGCCTAATTCAAAAAACCATCGAGCGCAACTCTTAGTTGCGCATTCGAAAAAAATAAATCCCATGCGCAACTAAGAGTTGCGCTTTCTGATGGCAGTTACAAAAACGTGACTGGGCTGCTAACTGGGCAGAAACCAGCCATGTTTGGTAATAAGTTTCAAAACTAACGCCGACCGCAAAATTGATTCGAAAAGTAGCCCACATCGAAAATTTGTCCTTATTATTATTATTATTTGAAAACCCAGAAGGACCCAAGCCTCCTTTCCACTGTTCCGCATCCGCGGACATGAGAATACATTATAGTTTCACAAGCTTTTAAGGATTTTATGTTAGTCTACTAAATTTTGCTTTCTACTAAATTAATTTTTTTGATTAGTTCTAAACCAATTCAACATAGAAAAGCTACTCATTCTAAGAATCTTTATTATAAAGATAAAGATGGAACTATTTAATAAACTCTAATGAAGATGAGAGTAGGTCTGTCAATGGATACTTTTAGATGTGGATAGTGCCATATCCGCATTCGAACCTGAAATTATTTTTGGATTATCCGTATTTATGGATATGGACGAATATAAGATATTTATCTGATCTGAGGGCGATAAATAAATTAAAAAAAATCATAAATTTAAAAATTTTAGTAGAAGATATTTTTTCTTCAATCCATTGATTATCGAAATACGAAAGATAAATAAATATGATGATAATAAATAGTTTTGAGCTACGAGTATGCATTGCATGCATATAATATAAACTATCAATTTAATAAACAACAAATACGCATCTCTCTTTATTGTCAATTTTGTGATATAAATTATAATTCTTGGGTGCGGTTGTCATCATATTCGCATTCGAATCCTTTTTACGAATGTTAAATATTTATCCATTTTTTTAGATGCGGACGAATTTCAGGTTTTTTTGGATATCCATTGATAAGCTTAGGATAAGAAATTTGTATTTGAGATGAAGAGAAATATGCAGTACTTCTATTATTTGATTCTTACTTACAAAACTGATATGCTACGGTCTGTATTTAAAGAGATATTACAAACTATAGTGTGCTATTGGGCTGTGTACAATGGCCCAAGCCCATTACAATATAATACAGCTGTTATATGTTGCTATGAGATATCGTTCATTTCATAATTTGCCCCTTCAATTAGATCCAAGGTTTCTCTTCCTCGTTCCTTTCTGCGCCGCCACTTTTAACTTTAAGCTCCTCTTTCAATCTCAGGAAATTTGTAGCCGATAATGGCTTTGTGAGAACGTCTGCTCTTTGGTAGAAGGCTGGAATATGATTGACTTTCAATTTCTGGTTTATCACTTTCTCTCGAACGAAATAGAGATCTATCTCAATGTGATTCGTTCGAGAGTGTAAAACTGGGTTTGCTGTGGGAGAGACCGAACTGAGATTATCACACCAAATAATTGGTGTGCTGTTGAGGTCAGCCTTGATCTCTTGCAGAAGAGATTCTATCCATTTCTGCAGCGGTACTTGCTATCGATCTGTATTCCGACTCTGTACTTGATCGTGAAACAGTAGCTTGCTTTTTCGAGCTCCATGAGATTGGATCATCTCCCAGGTAAACACAGTACCCTGATGTTGATCTTCGATCATCAGGATCTGAAGCCCAATCTGCATCTGAGTAAGCCTGTATCCTTAATTGTTTTGTGCTATTGAGGGTTAGACCATGATTCAGAGTTCCCTTCAGGTATCTCAAAATTCGTTTAACTGCTTTCCAGTGTTCGTTGAGAGGTTTGTGCATATATTGACATACTTTGTTCACACTGTAGCATATGTCAGGTCTAGTAATTGTAGTATATTGTAATGCTCCCACTATGCTCCTGTATTGCTTTTCATTATCTATTGCTTCACCCCTGTCTTTTGAGAGTCGCAAGTTACTGATCATAGGAGTAGGTAATGGTTTTGCATTATCCATGTTAGCTCGCTTTAAAACATCAAGAATGTATTTTTTCTGACATAAGAACAATTCTGCACTTGATCTCTGTATTACTTCTATACAGAGAAAATACTTTAATTCACCCAGATTTTTGATGGAGAATGTTTGGTCTAAGTATTTTATTGTCTGATCTATGATTGTACTGCTACTTCCTGTAATGATAATGTCGTCAACATATATTAGAATATACGTAATACTGTCGTTCTTGCATTGTACATAGAGCGAATTATCTGATTTTGTTGGTATGAAGTCTTGTTTCATCAGTGTTGTCTTGAGTTTTTCATTCCATACACGTGGAGCCTGCTTTAGACCGTAGATGGCTTTGTGTAGCTTACATGCAAGGTTATAATCATTTCCCCTTTTATAACCTTCTGGTTGTTCCATGAGTACAGCCTCCTTTAAATCCCCATTGAGATATGCATTGTTTACATCTAGTTATTTGATTCTCCACTTCTTATATAAGGCAATGGCCAATATGACTCTTATTGTTGTTGGCTTAACCACTGGTGAAAATGTCTCATAAAAGTCAAGTCCATATTGTTGATTGTAACCTTTAGCCACAAGCCTGGCTTTATATTTATTAATGCTTCCATCAGGATCTCTTTTGATCTTGTATGTCCATTTACACCCAACTACATTGTTGTCTTTGGTCCTGGTTGTGAGGCTTCAAGTTTTGTTTTTTGATGAGTGCTTTGTATTCCTCATCCATTGCTTGCTTCCAGTTGATATTTGTAACAGCATCTTTATAGTTGTTTGGCTCTGTCTGATTTAGTTGAGTATTATATATCTTTGGCTTATATATGCCACTCTTGGATCTTGTTTTCATATGATGCCCTGTTTTTACAGGTTGAGGCTCATGTGTGCTGATGATCTCTTCTGCATGTGGGGATTGTTCTTCCACTGATTCTATATCATTGTTTGGACTTGAGTTGCTAGGAGGAGGATTGGAGACTCTTTCAGGATCATGAGCTGATCCAGTGTCTTCACTGGATACGGTGTGTTGTGATTCATTGTCTCTCTGCTTGCCTCCTTCAGTGACTCTGATATTCTGATCAGGTACAGTAGGTATTGATGGTAGAGATGCACTGCCTTTGTCATAAACTTTTGTTGTAGTTTTGATGTTCTTATCTGCAAAAGGAAATATTTCTTTATTAAATACAACATGTCTTGAAACAAATATCCTACCATCATTACTCAAGCATCTATATCCCTTTTGATTATTCCCATAACCAAGGAATGTACGGGGGTAGATCTTAGACTTAATTTATGAGTATTATATGGTCTAAGACATGGGAAGCATAAGCAACCAAATGTTTTTAGACCTTGATAGTCTGGCTTAACCCCAAATAATAATTCAGTGGGATTTAGATGTTTGAGTACTTTGGTAGGTAGCCTGTTAATTAAGTATACTGCAGTGTTGAAAGCATCTGGCCAGAATTTTATTAGCATAGATGCTTGAGCTAGCATAGTTAATCCTGTTTCCACCATGTGTCTATGTTTTCTTTCAACAAGTCCATTTTGCTCTGAAGTGTGTGGGCAGGTTGTTCTCTGAACAATTCCCTTTTGTTGAAAGTATTCTTTCAGTGGTTTGAATTCACTTCCTCCATCAGTCTGTATTACTTTTAGCTCATTGTTTGTTTGTTTTTTTCGCTTGTGTTATAAATTGTATCACAGTTTTGCTTGCATCTGCTTTTGATTTCAAGAAATATATCCATGTATATCTAGAATAAGCATCAACAAAAGATATATAGTACCTGTATCGATAATCAGAATTCAATGGGGTTAGTCCCCATAGATCTGTCGCCACCAGTTCAAGTGGTTTACTGACTGTTGTGTTGGAATCTGTAAATGACAGTTTGTGGCTTTTGCCTAGTTGACAGTAGGTGCATATATAGGGTGTAGATACATCAAAAGTAATATTATTGTCACTAAGTACTTGTTTTACAACAATGATACTAGGATGTCCAAGTTTACAATGCCACAAATCAAAAGTTTCTCTATCCTTTCTAATATTTGACACAGAATTGTTACACCACTTATTTCTATTTTTGCCATTTGCTGTGTTTCCAAACTTGAACTTGTATACTCCTTTATCCAGTTCACCTTGTAGTAATGTTTCTTGATTCAGTAAGTCTTTAACAACACAAAATTTTGGGTGAAACTCAAAATACACATTGTTGTCATTAGCAAATTGAGATACACTCATTAAGTTCTTCTTAATTTTGGGAACTCTTAATAGATTGTTAAGGTAAAGATGTCTTTTACCTTTGATACTGCTAGTTCTAACATGTGTGATGTTTATAGCTTCACCATTGCCCATATGTATAGTATGCATACCTGTGTATTCCTTGCTACCAAGATTGAGATTTTGAAGGTTGCTTGTGAGGTGGTTGGTTGCACCTGAATCTGGATACCAATCTTCATTTGTTATATCCTCTGCTTTTGGTGAGTCTTTCTGAATTACCCTGTTGCCTTCTTGCATCTTCTTAATGATTACTCAGATTCTGATTGATATTTTCCATATTTGCACTTGATTCACCATTTCTCTGACTTGGATAGTATTCAGTATTAAGCCTGAAATAGCATTGTCTTGCTGTATGACCTGGTTTTTCACAGATTTGACACTTTGTTCTGTTATTATTCCATCTGTTATTTCTTCCTCTTCCTCTCTGATTGCTACCTCCTCTCTGGTTATGTGGATTTTGTCTGAAGTTTTGATCCTGTGCTTTACTCTTTGAATTGGCTGCATAGTTAATTGACAATTCTTTCTCCTTTCTTTGTTCTACCCTTCCTTCATGTGATAGTAAAATTGAATGCACATATTGTAAACTGGGTAGGTTCTGCTGAGAAGAAATAATTGCAACCACTGATTCATATTCAGTGTCTAGACCATTTAGTAAACTGAGAATATGCTCTGTTTCTGATACTTTGTGTCCATCAGTATCAAGATGATCACAATATGATTTTATCTTTGTTATATAATCTTGCATTGTCATGCTATCTGTCCTTAAGTTTTGCAATTGTCTCTTGTAGTACATAATTCTTGCTGCTGATTGAGTGCCAAATATTTGTTGTATTGCAGTCCAAATCTCAAATGATGTCTTACAACCAACGAGTTGACTGAGAAGTGATGAACTGACTGATGAGATTAGCCATGCAGCTAGCAAACTGTCTTGCCTCTGATAGTTGATGAATTCTTGGTTGTTAACTCTGACACCATTGTTGTCAGTGATCATTCTTGCTGGAATTTCCATGGTTCCAAACAGGTAATCTTCCAACCCATAACCTCTAATGTTGGTTTCAACTTGATATTTCCATAATATGAAGTTATTCTCATCCAATGCCGTGGTTACCAAATTGTTCTTTGGTTTGATTATGTTGCAGGAATTTGTTGAAATTCGAGTTTCTTGAACATCGGGTCTTGACCCTTCCTGATTCTTGATTCCACTTGATGCAGTTGATGATGCTTGGTCATCCCCTGCCATGATGGAGCAATTGGAGGAGATGTTGAGATCTGGATGTCAGGATAGAGGCAGTGCAGCCGAGCTTGCAATTCTTGAAACAAGTTCTTGGCAAGGCACTGTCTGAACAGGTTCTTGATAAATGATAACCAAGAACAGAACAATACTACACTCTCAAATGATGAGAATGCCCGACTGAGAGCAACAGAGTGGTGGATGATGACAATGATCTGACACCACTTCTGTACGGCTCAATGATGAGGCAATTTAGTGATCTCTGATGAGATTTGCTGATGATCTTTTATCTTCTTGTCGTTAGACAATAATAGGCTCTGATACCATATAAGAAATTTGTATTTGAGATGAAGAGAAATATGCAGTACTTTTATTATTTGATTCTTACTTACAAAACTGATATGCTACGGTCTGTATTTAAAGAGATATTACAAACTATAGTGTGCTACTGGGCTATGTACAATGGCCCAAGCCCATTACAATATAATACAGCTATTATATGTTGCTATGAGATATTGTTCATTTCATAATTCTTAGCTAAAGAAGAAAGTTAATGCATAGTTCATTTAATCATTGAAAAAAGTTAATGCATAATTTGTTTCAAATTTTTTTTATAGAAAAGCCCAAAAAGAAAGCATATATTTCATTTGAAATTCGATCAGTGATATTTCTTTTAAGTTGACAATCAATCATTAATGCATTTAAAAACTAGTAGCATGATATTTTTTTCCTCTAATATATTAACATGTATCATTATTGTTTAACACAAAAATATTTTGCATGAATTTGTATTGTTATTTTCAAGAAGATATACAGATAGTTTGTGTTAATGCATAAAAAGAAGGCATAGAATAAATTAATGCATGTTTAGTTTCAGCTTTTTTTATTCTTTTAAGAAAGTTGAAAGAATATAAAGGAAAAAGAAATTGATGCATATTTCATTCGAAGTTTGATTAATGGTATGTATTTTATAAGTTGATAACAATCATTATTTTATTTTAAAATTTGATCAATGGTATGTATTTTATAAGTTGATAACAATCATTATTTTATTTTAAAATTTGATTAATGGTATGTATTTTATAAGTTGATATCAATCATTATTGTATTTTAGAACTACTATTTTTTTCCTAATATAATCATTTGCAGAACTACTAAAACTATACTTTGCGCAATATGATAATGTTTTTCAAGAAGGAGATAAGAAAATTATTATTGTTTTGGAGTTTTTGTAATGTTAATAAAACTTATTTTGAGGATATTCTCAAACTCATAGGAATGAATTTAAATTGAAACTTTGAAGGTAGAAACTCTAAGAATGAAGAAAATGTATTTTCGGACAGTAGAGAACTTTTTCAAAAATAGTTGAAATGAAAAAACATTTCCTTGAATAATGATTGAGAGGTGTAACATTCTTCATTTCGAGACCTAAAATGAATGCGACGATGATGCAGTCATTACCAGAATTATTTTCAAGCAACAAAATAAGATATTTTTCTCTCACAATATTACGTAAACATAGCAGCTAAATAATCTTCACTACACCAAATTGTCTTTTACATCAATGTCATTACATTTTCATTAACCCAATTCGTGTCTACATGGGGCTAAATATAATAAAACATAATAAATAGTGTTATGTCCAACATATGATGATGTTGACATAAGCAATTAAACAATTATACATTTTGGTTTTACATAGCAGAATTTCATAACAACTTTTATTAGCAAATAAGCCTTCTGCTTCGTCTTCGTTCTATTTATTTCGTTTTTTTATAACAAAAGTGATATTTTATTCAAACAGAGCAATCGTTATGATGTATCAGAAGATCGAACCCATGACCTCTAGAACCTTTTTTCTAAAGCATTATACCTCTAACCACTTGAGCTAAAGGTACTTGATGGCTTCTTTATTCGTATTAGAAAAGAGAAGTCTAAATTATAAACTCAGTCTACTCGAATAAGTATCCGTGAGTTTATGAGAAATAATAAAGACATGAGTCAAATATAAAGCCTAATATGAGTAATACTTTACCCTAAACAAAAACATCATATTGTGAGATCACGCAGTTGAAGCACGAAACGAGTTTTCCTCTCACTGATTCAATCAATAACAATTACGTCATATTACTAAATAAATCATCATTTCAAGATCAATCTCAAGTCATCAGTTCAAACATAAGTGTGAGATTTACTATTTAATGTCGTTGTTGGAATTTAGGTTGCCACTCGCACTTAATTTCTCATTTTATGATGAACAAATAATTAGGTTGCCATTGATGCCTTACGCCCCATCATCGAATATAATGTCATATTTAGACTAATAGATGCCACTAAGACCTTACTCCAACATTACCGAATGTTATGTCGTGTTTAGACATTTAGTTGCCACAAAGGCCTTGCACTAATATCACCTAATACTTGTCGTATTTAGACTTATGGACGCCACAGTTGGTTTCCACTAAGGCTTTACACCAATGTTGCATTACTTCAACTGCTTATCATCTCTTAGTTTTTCTAAGCTTAGTTCCAATTTTCCACCTTTTTAGACAACTTATTACATTTTAACTTATTTTTTCTACTTAGGAAGTTTCTTTATTTATACTGTAACGATCCGCCTTTTCAACCGTCGGCAGTCGGCACTTAATACATTCACTGTATTCCAATATCGAGCATTCAAACAACATCTCATAGCGGAACGACAACATATAATATAACATAGATAGTATGCTATCACTTTAAAATATATGTTATATCAAAGTTAGCGGAACGACAACATATAATATAACACAGATGGTAAGCTGTCACTTTAAAATATATGTTATATCAAAGTTAAAAACAAACCTCATCAGCCTGGACAGTTACAACTTTCTGACCTTACAATTGCTAATGGGTATACATTATAATACAACGGAAAATAAAAATGTTACGGCAGGTGAACCTCCAACTCTACTACGTTAACTTCATGTCCAACCAACGACAATTTGAAAAAATACCCGGTCTGACTCGAGTATTACAATAAAATAACAGCCAGATCAGTCTGGAGAGCCAACGTAAGAGAACTCAAGAAATATGGTGAACATACAACAGTTATGTTAGACCACGCCGCTAAACACGGAACGAATTTAACCTCACAAGAACAACATCCATGCATGAAAGAATGGAAATAGATTAGAACGAAAACCTAAATATGAAAGAATGGACAAAAACAGGATTAAAATTCAAACTTAAAGAATGGACATAAGTAAATAAACATTGCAAAGTGCGTAAAACACTTCTCAATGTAATTAAGAAAGAATTAATTAAGAGGTTTTGAATATAGTGCATTTATCGACGTATTCAGTAGATGTTTAAGACAAAGTTATAGATAGTCGCCCTTAACCAGCCCTATTCTCCGCTTTAGTAGACGAAATTACTCGTTAATCCTCTTTAGTAAGGTGGGTCTCGGGGTGGGGCGTTACACTATGGTATCAGAGCTGTGGTCAGAACAAAGTAGAATAAACACAGAATAGTATGTATATCATGATACATCGAAGTACAATACGAATAAATCATTGTCCTTTATTCGAGCTTGTTTTAGAATCGAGCCTTGATTCTTTTTGGAGTTTTGGGATTGTTGACGTGGAATATGTCTAGGAATATAAATATATTGTATTCCGTAGTATTCCATAATAGAGTTTGATGTCATCTTGTCTTATATAAAATCTTATTTAGGATTGTTCTATTCTTATTTTTACCGATACGAGTGAATTCGTATCGATGGAGCTGATTGATTTCTTTGAGCATTCTCGTTGCATTCCTTTGAGAGTTGTGATCCTATTACAGGGATGCACAACGATTGGCTTGTTGCGAGCATTCTGAGTTCTCTATTTGTTGCTGCTTTAGTGAGTATTTTTTTATTACTCACTATCTTGAGATGTATCTGATTTGAGATGGATTGACTTATTTGATGTTAAGTCCGATCCTTTTGTTGTTATAGGATCCTATATTTATTTAGGCATCCTAATTTGATTACATTATTATTTTTGTCACTTTGAAATGTTAGAGATGATTCCGAAGTTTTTGTATTCACTCTTGAGTATCGAGATGTGGATGATATATCTCGAATTCCAGTCAAGGTGACTTTGTTGAGTTTTGTGAGTCCGTTTGAATTTGACATCCAATCGGGCAATCGAGTGTTGAGGTAACCTTATTCCTGGCTCTTCGGCTGTCCTTGCACGAGGATACCCACTAAGGAATGAGGTGAGTTTCTAGATTGTTCGAGTTTGATTGTGTTTATCATTCAGCTTCATTTGAGTGTTCTTTTCATATACGCAATCAATGTTATCCTTTAGCATTACTCCGACTGAAGTAGTGATTCATGGATTGTGTGCTTCTTCTCCTTTGAGAAGAATATCTTGCTTATCCTGTATCTTGATGATTTTTGGGAGTGGCTCGTGACGTGGTAAGATTGACGAACACTCTATCTCCTTCTGTTGATTTTGAGAATCGAGTATTCAGGGAATATCTCGATGCATTCTCTTAATGTTCTTTGGTCTGAGTTTTGAAGCTATATAAATATGAGTTTTAAAGAGAAATTTAAGCTTTGAGATATTAAAAAAAATCAAAGAATATTTTGAGAATATATTTACAAGAGTAGTATTTATTTTAGAAGTAATTTGAGAATGTTGGGTTGTCCATTGAGTAGTTAAGAGTTCTGGTCGATACGCCTGATCAACGTTATCGATAGGAATCTCCTAAATGCTATGATGAGGCAATCAGACACGATGGTTTGTGTTTTAAAAATTGAGTTTTTGAAAATAATATTTGAGATTAAATATTAAATTTATTTTTGAATGGTAATGCAACCATTGATTTTAGAGACGAGTATCAGAGTGGCGATGCGGTTTTTGATCGTTCGATCGACTCTGCAGCCAACGGACATATCTGTTTATTAGAGATTCAGTGGCGAGACAATGCCATTTAATTACATATTTATTTTGAAATTATAAAGATGAGAATATGTGAGAAAATTATTGAGCTATACTTTATTTAAAGTATATTTTGAGATTTTAGAATTTATATTATATACATTGGATGTTTTAAGAGAAGAGTTATAAGGGGATTTGAAGATTGTTTTAAACTATTTAAGTGGTTTAATAACAAGAGTAAAGAGAATTTAAACCCTTAATTTATTTTGAGGAATATTATTATGGATTTACAAAATTCTTTGAAAATTAATTTTGAAGTAAGAGAAGAAATTTGGACTTTTAATTTGAGTTTTATATTACTTACTATGTAATATAGTAGAGAGTTTGAAAATTTTCAAATGTTGAAAATTGAGATTTAAAATTTAAAAGATGTTGAGAAAAAATATATTCTAAATATCTTGGACAGAAAAGTAATTTGAGCTCATATTCTTGTTCCTGAGCTGTGTAGTTAATGCCCCGCTATTACCCCGCTACAACCCCGCTATATCTCATAGCGGATTTCTACCGCTTCGATTTTTTCATATAGCCCCAAAATATAGCATTTCCGCTTTAATCCCCGCTATTTCCGCTATATCCCGTTATTTCCGCTATATTTCGCTATTTCTGCTATATCTTTTTTAATAAAATGAATTGAAAAAATGCATTTATACATTACAAAATTATGAAACTAATTTATTTGATTTAATTTTTTAATATATTTTCAAAAATGAAAATACTCTAATATTCTACCAAATTCAATTATGTTATATAACAGTTTTTCGTTTATTTAAAGTATATCCGCACATGTTTTTATTTAAAATTATTTATGTATTATTTATAATTCAATTGAATGATAAATTTTCATTTAATTACCATTTGTATATTTGTAAAAACATTAAGTACGAGTTTTATATGCTATTTTAGAGCCATCCGCTATATCCTGCTATATCCTTGCTGTATCTCCGCTATGACTTTTTGCGCCTCCACCGCTTTGAATCTACTGAGCACATTAACTGCACAGTTCTTGAGTTCACTCTATTCTTGTGCTAATGATAATGACGTGCATTTTCACGGTCGTTCGAGTTTGGTGGCCTCGTGAGAAGCCATTTTGTGTGATTTATCTGTCTTGTCTATTGAGTCTATCCTTTTTGTGAGGATGTTCTTTCCGTATTGTTATGCGGAAAATTGTGTTGATGATCATTTTTGTTGCTTAGAGTTCGGGTTTGAATGAGTTTGATCCCGACTCTATTCGTAGGGTTTTGAAAAATCTATCTTATTTGATAGATTATTTGTTGAGCTTTTTATTCAGTATTGATTCGAAAATGGGATATCTTTGAAATTCTTTCGAGTTGCTTGAAAATTTTTATGGTTTGCTAATCACTATATTAGCATATGATGGACCATTGGATTAACTAAGGGAGTTTTTCCTTATTTCTCTCTATCGTTCAATGTTGAGAGTATGAATGGTTTGAGTTTGAGTTTGAGCTTGTCTATCACCTTTGTTGATTGAATTTTTATGTTGTTTACAACTCTTTTTCTAGAAAATTGCGGGCACGCAATTTTTGTAAGGAGGGAGTATGTAACAACCCTGATTTGGAGATTACCTGTATATATTAAATTATAAATGAAGTTAAAACTTAATATTGTAAACTAAAATATAATTGGAAATTTTTAATTGTTTATTTGGAATGAACAATGAATTTTGTAAATAAAATAAGAAAAGTAAAGTTTGGAACTTCATTTTGTTTATTTGAGTATAAATAAGGGATTAAATATTGAGTGGATAAGTATTTGGTTTAAATAAAGTAAAATATTGGGTATTTATTAGGTTGGAGCTAATAATTTAATTAGGTGATGTATTTCAACGTCAAATTGTTGAAATAAATCAAAAATAATGAAATTAAAGTTATTTTTTTTGAGAACTTGAGTTGAAAATAATCAAATTGCAATTTTATTTGGGTAAATACAACAATATTGGTAATTATTGCCAATATTAGCCTTTTATTGAATATAAAAGGAAAATTATGAAGAAAACATGTCTTTTATTAAAATAAAAGATGAAATATTGTTTGAAAATATTATTTTGATGATTTAAAAGTGTTAAAATGATTTGTTGCAATTTATTTGACAAGAAATTAATTTTTAGTTAAGTTATTGCATTAAAAATAATGTTTTTACACTAAAATAGTGTACATTGGGTAATGTAGAAAAAAAAATAAGGTTTTATTGTTAAAAATGACATTTTATAGTTAAAATAAAATAAAATTTTTCTTACAATAATAATTTTGTTTCATAAAAATTGGTTGTATACATTCTTGTTTAATTTTAAAATGAAGAAAAGTGTGCATTTAGTGATAAAATAAGTTAAAACATGAATATAGCTTTTTTTTTCTCTAAGTATTTTGTCTTTGGGCTCACTTGGGTATAGTTTGAATCCATTAGCCCATTGTCTAGAGACTTCTGGTGAGAAACTAGTGTCTGTACGTTGTTTCTCTCCTCCATCTCAAACAGAAAATTTCAGTAAACAGAAAGAAAAAGAAAATCATGGCCACCTTCCACTAAAACAAAAATTTCACCCAAATTGCTGCTAATTCAAGAAGAGAATCATCAAATTAAGAGAATAGAAGGTAATCTCCTACCTATTTAATCTCAAATTCATATCAATTCTCGGATTTGATTCACTATAATTGAGTTTTGATATTTTTCCATGCTTACGTGTTGTTTCTATAGCTTCTATAGGTTTCTAATTACTAATCCAAGGCCAAAGCTCCTTTCTTTGCAAGCAAAATCATTTAATTCGCTGCAAACAAACCCTAAAGTAAGTAATCTCACTCACGCTAGCTGTAAATAATCTTTCTTATTCATATTTAGTATAAAATTGGATGTTTGGAGCTATAAAAATCAAGTTTTGATCATATTTTGTGCTCAATCCAAAAACTGAATTCTATCCATCTTTGAAACTGAAACTAAATTAGCCATTACTTTCTCGTTTTTCATCGGAATTCGATAATTTTAGATGTTCTGGAAAGCACAAATTATGTGCTACAGCTTTTATGTTTCATATTTTCTGTAATTTTGCGGTTATCTATGTCAAAAATGAACTTTTCTACTGCTAACCCGAGAGCAAAGTCTATATTTGCTCTGTGCTTGACGCTGAAATAAAATTAGACATAATTTTCTCGTTTTTGATCGGATTTTGATAATTCCAGATGTTCTGGAAAGGAAAAAAAATCATATACTACAACTTTCATTTGTTGAGTTTTCTGTAATTTTGAGTGCTTCTATGTCAAAATTGAACTTTTCTACTGCTAACTCGAGAGCAAAACTAATATTTTCTCTGTCATTGAAGCTGAAACGAATTTGACCATAACTACTTCGTTTCTTAACCGATTTTGATAATCTTGGTCATTCCGGAAAGCTTAGAAACTAATCTACAATTTTTTTTTATTCATTTTGCCTGATTTATTCATTGAAGCTTAGATAACCACCAATCGGAATTTATTGCGATTTTTTAAACTCAAGAAAACATCAATTTGCAATTTAACCAGCTTAAACCGATATTCAAATTTAAATCGAATTCAAATTAATTCCGCAAACAATTGCAATTTTAACATAGATAACATATAAATCAGGCAAAATGAATAAAAAAAATTGTAGATTAGTTTCTAAGCTTTCCGGAATGACCAAGATTATCAAAATCGGTTAAGAAACGAAGTAGTTATGGTCAAATTCGTTTCAGCTTCAATGACATAGAAAATATTAGTTTTGCTCTCGGGTTAGCAGTAGAAAAGTTCAATTTTGACATAGAAGCACTCAAAATTACAAAAAACTCAACAAATGAAAGTTGCAGTATATGATTTTTTCTTTCCAGAACATCTGGAATTATCAAAATCCGATCAAAAACGAGAAAATTATGTCTAATTTTATTTCAGCGTCAAGCACAGAGAAAATATAGACTTTGCTCTCGGGTTAGCAGTAGAAAAGTTCATTTTTGACATAGATAACAGCAAAATTACAGAAAATATGAAACATAAAAGTTGTAGCACATAAAAGTTGTTTAAAAATCTCTAAAAATGTATAAAAACATTTCTTACTCCAACCATGATGTTGGAAGATTTTCTGGAATTTATTTCGATTTTTAAAACTCAAGCAAACATCAATTTGCAATTTAATCGGCTTAAACCGGTATTCAAATTTAAATCGAATTCAAATTAATTTAAATTCAAATCTCATCCTAACTTGATTAGTCCATTGCTGGACAAAATGATCAAATATTAGCATCAAATTTCAAAAAAAAAGGTTGCAAAAGAATGCATATGAAATTGTCGAAATCAGACAAATATATAAATATTGTGGCTGTCAGTGACATGCCAGCAGTAAGAACATCAATTTTCCACCATGTAAACAACAAAATCATATAAAATTTAAAACATAAAAGTTATAGCATATTTCCTAAGGATTCCAGAACATCTTGAATTTCAAGATTCCGATCAGCAACGTGAAAGTTATGATTGAAATACTACCAAAACAAAAAAAATTATGTGCACTGGCTATCAGCACAGGCCAGCAATGAAAAAGTCATTTTTTCACTATGTAGACTTCAAAATCATACAAAACGGAAAACAACAAAGTTATGACATATTTCACAAGGATTCCGGAACATGTAAAATTTATGAATTCTAAATTGAAACAAGAAAGTTATGATCAAATTACTAAAAAAAAAATATCAAACTCAGCTTGAACTTATGAATTTGCAAGACAGCAACAAACAATTGCAATTTTAACATAGATAACATATAAATCAGGCAAAATTAATAAATCAAAAATTGTAGCTTAGTTTCTAAGCTTTCCGGAATGACCAAGATTATCAAAATCGGTTAAGTAACGAAGTAGTTATGGTCAAATTCGTTTCAGCTTCAATGATAGAGCAAATATTAGTTTTGCTCTCGAGTTAGCAGTAGAAAAGTTCAATTTTGACATAGAAGCACTTAAAATTACAGAAAACTCAACAAATGAAAGTTGTAATATATGATTTTTTCTTTCCATAACATGTAGAATTATCAAAATCCAATCAAAAACGAGAAAATTATGTCTAATTTTATTTCAGCGTCAAGCACAGAGCAAATATAGACTTTGCTCTCGGGTTAGCAGTATAAAAGTTCATTTTTGACATTGATAACCGCAAAATTACAGAAAATATGAAACATAGAAGTCGTAGCACATAATTTTTTCTTTCCATAACATCTAAAATTATTGAATTCCGATGAAAAACGAGAAAGTAATGGCTAATTTAGTTTCAGGTTCAAAGATGGACAAAATTCAGTTTTTGGATTGAGCACAAAATATGATCAAAACTTGATTTTTATAGCTCCAAACATCCAATTTTGCACTAAATATGAATAAGAAAGATTCTTTACAGCTAGCGTGAGTGAGATTACTCACCTTAGAGTTTGTTTGCAGCGAATTAAATGATTTTGCTTGCAAAGAAAGGAGCTTTGGCCTTGGATTAGTAATTAGAAGCCTATAGAAGCTATAGAAACAACATGCAAGCATGGAAAAATATCAAAACTCAATTATAGTGAATCAAATCTAAGAATTGATATGAATTTGAGATCAAATAGGTAGGAGATTACCTTCTATTCTCTTAATTTGATGATTTTCTTCTTGAATTAGCAGCAATTTGGGTGAAAATTTTGTTTTAGTTGAAGGTGGCCATGATTTTCTTTTTCTTTCTGTTTACTGAAATTTTCTGTTTGAGATGGAGGAGAGAAACAACGTACGGACACTAGTTTCTCACCAGAAGTCTCTAGACAATGGGTAATGGATTCAAACTATACCCAAATGAGCCCAAAGACAAAATACTTAGAGAGAAAAAAGAAGCTATGTTCATGTTTTAACTTATTTTATCACTAAATGCACACTTTTCTTCATTTTAAAATTAAACAAGAATGTATACAACCAATTTTTATGAAACAAAATTGTTATTTTAAGAAAAATAAAATTTTATTTTAACTATAAAATGTCATTTTTAACAATAAAACCTTATTTTTCTACATTACCCAATGTACACTATTTTAGTGTAAAACATTATTTTTAATGCAATAACTTAACTAAAAATTAATTTCTTGTCAAATAAATTGCAACAAATCATTTTAACACTTTTAAATCATCAAAATAATATTTTCAAACAATATTTCATCTTTTATTTTAATAAAAGACATGTTTTCTTCATAATTTTCCTTTTATATTCAATAAAAGGCTAATATTGGCAATAATTACCAATATTGTTGTATTTACCCAAATAAAATTGCAATTTGATTATTTTCTACTCAAGTTCTCAATTTTTTTTAACTTTAATTTCATTATTTTTGATTTATTTCAACAATTTAACATTGAAATACATCACCTAATTAAATTATTAGCTCCGACCTAATAAATACCCAATATTTTAGTTTATTTAAACCAAATACTTATCCAATCAATATTTAATCCCTTATTTATACCCAAATAAACAAAATAAAGTTCCAAACTTTATTTTTCTTATTTTATTTACAAAATTCATTATTCATTCCAAATAAACAATTAAAAATTTTCAATTATATTTTAGTTTACAATATTAAGTTTTAACTTCATTTATAATTTGATATATAAAGGTAATCTCCAAATCAAGGTTGTTAAAAACAAGAAAAGAGAAATTTTCCAACAATGACTAGGAGGGTGCACCCCCTTACCGAAAATATACCTCTAGAAAATGTACTTGAGAGGGTTATTTACTCTATGACTCTCTCTCGGATACGTCCAAGTCGGATCCTGCCAATCTTATCAAGAATTCGAGTTCTTCATATATCCGTGCGCATACCATCAATTCCAATTAGAGTTATACATTTTGTATGATTGTACGACGCCTGGCTCGGTCTGAGATTGTAAGGCGTTCGGTCCATGTCCTACTTTTCTCATTTAGGACACGAATTAGGATAAGAAAAATGTACGAAATATTTCATTCGAATTCCGATGTTTTTCTTTTGTTCGAATTTTGTTCGTCTGTTGTCCGGCTCGTATGAACAATGTCCGAGCTTAATGCTTGTTCAAGCTTAATGCTTGCCCAATCTATGTCCCTATGAATTTCTTATATGATTGGACTAGGACACACCTTCTTCCGCTCTTGTCCGACCTGTTTACACCCCTAAATCCAATTTAGAGTAGATGTGAAGATACCTTAGTGGGAGCAACTCCTCAGTTTGGCTTTCACTCGCGCTTTAGTTTTAGTCACTTTCCACAAAGGATATCAATGCTTGAATGAGCACAAATCATCTTAAATTGACGAACACGGAGAAAATAATAGAATCGATAATTAATAAATCAACTATCAGGAGTAATCAAATGATCGCATATGGAAATTACATCTCATACCTTTATCATCACTCATTGTTTTCAAACTTGTACTATCCATCGGTTAACCATGAAGCTGGACAAGTTGGGGCATTGTTGCCTCTTAAACCTTGTATCGATATACATTCTTATCTTTTGAGATAGAGACGAGTTTTCATACCTCGATGTTTAGTGTTAAGTATATGCCTAAATCCTTTCCATATAAGTGATGTCGTGTATGAAATTTAATTCCTTATACTTTCCATAACCGAGTCAAACTTTTAAATTTTAAAATAATTTGAACTTGTGCTTTGTTTCACATCATAAATATCAACTTTATACATCTCCACTAAAGTTATTAATTAACTATAAACGCCATTATTAAAACGATTGATTAAAACAATTTGTTATAAATATCCCAAAATAACCTTTTACTTTGAGATAAAATAATAATTTAAGATATATTTAAAAACCTAAATTCCTTCCAAATACATATAAAATCTTTTTTAACCCATTTGAAAAGAATTTACAAATATTTAAGGTAAATAACCTTTTATACTTTACAAAAACCAAGTATCTCCGAACTGCATCCATAACGACTATCATTATATGGACCATAACTTCTAAACTTGTTTTGTAAATAACAATTGCTTCAACCCTCGGTTCAAACAATATTTTATTATCTTGGAAGAAATAAATCAATTTAAAATAATTTATAGATATAAAACCATGTTAGTCATCCCGAAAGATGATTGATATTACTCTTTTGTAAATTTAAGACCATATGAATCATCCCAAAAGAAAATTAATCATATTTATAATCTTAACACAACACTTACCCTTTATTTCAAAATTCTTGGAATACTTGTAAAATATAGTTTAAACACCCTGAAAAAGGCAAAAAAATGCAACCAAACATTTATTTTGTAAAAATACAAACACAAGTTTAACCATACAAAAAGAGTTAAGGAGTTGATATTTCATCAGAGACGGTATAGCGATAATCGCTACAACGACCTTACCCAAATCAAACAGTATATGACCAATATTTCAACCAAATATCAATATAAGCAAAATAAAATCACAAGTAAGATACATATAATAGTAAATTAATAACGACGAGAAACCTCTTTGTGTCTCTATACAAAAGCCCATGCAAAATAATAGGTATCTATGCAATTCGCTTTTCAAGTGGGAATTTGACCAAATCAAACAAGAAATCATCAGAGTATGTAAATAATAATATATAACACCACAAATATCATATAGTCTATTTAGAGGTGAGCTCACAAAATTCGAGTTGACGCTTTCGTGTTCCAGTTTGAACTAAAATCGAACGGCGTCGGGTTTTAGCTAAAAATTTTACTAGCTTCAAATTTAACGAATCTAACTTTAAATCATAGATAACGTCGATACGAGTCCAACGCAAAAGACCGCATTCGAATCTGACCTCGTATGGAAGAGTCATTGAATTTATAAGATTTTGAATAAATTAAAACAATTAATTCCTTAATTACTTTAATTAATTTTAGTACCCAATAAACATCCTTCTTTCCCAATCGAAAATTACATTTCCCTTCAAACTGACATTTTGTGCACACCAAACCACATATCCGGTCCTCTCTCTCCTCCAATCTCACTCCACACACCAAGAATGAAACAACCGATTGCTTCGACGACTTTCTCTACGTGCGAGCTTCGCAACCAACACCACCAATCAACACTTGACCAACCCAAATGAAACACAACCCGGAGTATGATAACCGCAACAAAAAATGACGAGTTTCCTTTGTTGATCCGAGTTCCACAAAAATCGGCCGCAAGATGCTCTTCCATACGAGAAATGCGATGCAACTGTCTCCGAAACATCTCGTCGCCCTAAATTCGAGAAAACTCAAACCCTAGCTCACCATGGCCATGTCCAAAATGCCAAACTCCACCAAACATGATCGCACCCAAATTCGAGCATATAAATTTGTAGACCTAGCTAAAACAAACTCAAAGAAACTTATTTTACATTTTTTTCATTGAGCATGAATTGATTTTGAATTTTGAAGTGGTGGCTTCGAATTTTACTGTTTACAGTAATTGAAAAATAGATGAGAGGAGGGAAAGTGATAAGGATTGGTGCAAAATTCTTATGTTGAGTTTAGTTTATAATTGGATTTCCAATACGTTGCCACATAGAATTTTGTTTGCGTAGGAACCGCGAATGACAAAACAAAATTACGGTCTCGCACAAAAATACGACACAATCTCAAAAAAAAGCATCGGCTATCTAATTCTGTAAAATTTCAAAAATACCATCATTTGTAGAAAAATCCATCAGATGGTAATTTAAATATTTTTCAACTTAAAAATTATAGAAAAATCATGTAATTTCATTTAAACCTACGTCAATAGAAATCAAGTCGTTTTATTAACAATTGATTTTCTTTTTATTTATTCAAACTATTTATTATTATAAATAAATTTACAGAATGAGTTCACCGTATTATATATTAATTGAATGGAGTTGAATAAGGCTATTAAATCCATTTAATTAATATTTAATCCACAATTCAAATATTTAAATAACCTCTATATTCAAATATAAGTTATTTATATTTTTAAACATCAAATACTTAAATATTTAAAATTAATTGAATATTCAAAATCAAATGATAAATTCCAGGATGTTACATATAGTTAAAGCATACCTCATTTTCCTTTAAGCCATAAAGTAGATAAAGCCTAAGTTATCTCATGTTGAACTCTATATATAGCCATTAAAGGTTGTGATAGCACATGCAAACCCATCGCATATTAACCTGTTTCCAATTAAGATATAAGATCATCGAAAGTTAAACTATCACATGCCAACCTATCGAAGGCTAAACTTTAAGGGCTATCGCATAGCATAGTTTAAAAGCCATCACATGTTAAAACCTATCGTAGGTCAAAATCTATCGCATTTCAAATCCTATTGCACGTCACTAGCTATCGAAGGTTGAATGTGGATAAGCTGTTGCGGGTTGAGTGTTGTAAGATGTAACGCCCTACCTCGAGACCCACCTTAGTAAAGAGAATTAACAAGTAATTCCGTCTACTAAAGCGAAGAATAGGCCTGGTTAAGGGCGACTATCTATAATTTTGTCTTAAACATGTACTGAATACGTCGATAAATGCAATATAATTTTTTTTTCTACTCAAGTGGATCGACATACCCAGTAAATGCTTAATCCAAGACTATAGGTAGTTAACGGATCTATCATAACAAAATACAATAACTAAATGTAAAGAACATCACAGAACAATAATCAACATCATATATATAAATATACATTGATACATGTTCAGTACAATACAATATGAATACAATAAAGGTGGTACACGACCATACCATATACATTGAATCAAATATAAATACGTCAGAGTATGCGGAAGAACAGAAATTGCTCAAGAGAAAGGAGAGCTGATATTCAGCATCAACTTCAAGCTAAGTCCAGTAGATGATACCTGAAACAACTCGGTCTGACCCGAGTATTTATACACGGGTCAGTCAAGCTACACGAATCAGTCAATATCGATAATATGAAGCTGAATAGAAATGAAGATACTTCTTCTCGAAAGAGAAGAATGAATCGATAAAATCATAAGATCAACACTTAAGTAACAAACCCTAAGTGAACAAATACCTCGAAGGAGTTAACTCAGACTCAATACTCAAATCAAACACAAGTGCCTCATATCATCGGTGACATCCCAAAATGTCTGCATGGTTTCCATGGACCATATCCCCTCAAAAGGAGAAATATCAATACAACTCTCGCCAAAATGGAAAACATAAAACATTCTCAAATAGGATGATCCAAAATTCAACTATAGATGAATTTCCAAATTCAATTATACCTCATCTCATCGGTTTAAATGTATATAAATCTCAATCTCAACTCGCCAAAATGGCAAAACGCAGAATATCTTATAAAATCCTAAAATTATCAAAACTCATAACTCAAGGAACTCGATAAGAGTTCAAAACATCATAATTGCAATCATCATATATATAACATCTCATATAGCACTAGGCTACGATGTAATAAAACATCTTAAAAAGGTGAAATCATAATAAAACAGAAAACTCAGAAAATTCGGATTGGCCAAATCCCCGATTGTAATGCCGAAGCAATGCTGCACGTGCAAAACTCAAACGGCCGAAGCCCCAGACAAGGTTGCTAACACCTCCCAAAGCAGTCCGTCCTCATGAAAAGGTCGCTAACACCTCTCCAAGCCATTTTGTCAGCTCTAACAAGGTCGTTAACACCTCTCAAAGCAATTCGTCCTCATGACAAGGTCGCTAACACCTCTCCGAGCCATTTTGTCAGTTCTAACAAGGTCGCTAACACCTCGCAAAGCATTTATTCCTCATGACAAGGTCGCTAACACCTCTCCAAGCCATTTTGTCAGTTCTAACAAGGTCGCTAACACCTCCCAAAGCAGTTTGTTAGGTAAACATAGTGAATGTGTCACAAACTCACGGACAAGAACCCGAAAAGTGTTAACGTGTGTCCCATACCACACATTCGCACTTAGCGGTTTACTAGTCGTTCGTTGATGCCATACTAGAAACATCATAAAACTCAGAAAATTATATCTCGCCTAGTCTCATTGGCGAGTGATAAAGATACACCATACTTGTCTCATCTCATCGACAAGTATTAAATGGCATCGTAACTTGTCTCATCTCATCGACAAGTGAAAACATCATGATGGTTCCTCATAAACTATAAATCTCAAAATATGAAATCATAAACTCAAGATTTTCTTATATCATTGGCAAGTAAATAAAACATCGTGATGGATCTCATCGACCAAACGCCGATATAGGAGATCTCAAACCATAATATTTTCCAAATATTGGCAATCTTAAATAATTCTAATAAATTGGAATTATAAAAATCAAAATATGCCATAAAATGGCAAAACATTTCAGAATCAATAATCTCAAATAGCTTCGATCGTACAAGTCCGGAATTAACCGAAATAGTAAACGTACATGTCCCATACCACGTGTTTTGCTAAATCGTTTAATTCTTTTTGTCATACGTTCGGATAGTGTAAGAGTGTATGTTTTATATCTAAAATAGTATACTAGAGAAAACAAGCTTCTAAAACATTTTCCCGAAAAGATTAATAAAACCAATATTTGAAATTCCTTTATTATAGGGAATAAATAGGTTTTTTTTAATTAGAAAAATAATTTTGAAATACTATATAATAATAATTTGAAATGTCCGTTTATTTCAAAAATTACTTCAAAAATGGTTTAGTGAAAACCATACTCGAAAACAATGAAAAGCAAGAAAGATAACTCAAGACCGATAACTTGAGTTCAATACGAATTCAATTCAAATTTAACTAAAAATCAATTCGAATTCTATTTAAATTTGAATTTAAAATTTCTCCAAATATATATAGCCTATTGATAGGCATCATAGCCCTCAAAAATCTCAAAAACATCATCAAAACCGAAAGAGAATAAGAGTAAAAATGAGCTAATACAATTCTAAGGTCAATGTTTGTTGTTGTTGTCATCTTGTTCTCAGGACAGCAACTTATAACCATAATTTCGATCAAGTAAACTTCAAAATTTTAGAAAACACAATGAACAAAGCTTTTATAACATGATCTAAGCTTTTCGAAATATCCAAAATTATCAAATTCGGTTAATAAACGAAGAAGCTGGCCAATTTCGTTTTAGCTTCAAGCACAGAGCAAATATTGGTTTTGCTCTCGGGATTACAGTAGAAAAAATAGATTTTTACATAGCTAACCTAAAAATTACAAAAAACTCAATACACAGAAGTTGTAGTACATAATTTATGCTTTCCGGAACATCCGAAGTTATGAAAATCGGATAAGAAACGAAAATGTTATGACTAATTTCGTTTCAGCTTCGACGACAGTGAAAATATTGGTTTTGCTCTCGGAATTACAGTCGAAAAATTCGATTTTGACATAGCTAACATCAAAATAATAGAAAACACAAAACATAAAAGTTGTAGCACATGAATTAAGATTTCTGGAACATCGAAAATTATCAAAATCGGTTAAGAAACAAAGAAGTTATGGCCAATTTAGTTTCAGCCTTAAGGACAGAGCAAATATTGGTTTTGCTCTCGGGTTAGTAGTAGAAAATTAAATTTTGACATAGCTAACCACAAAATTACAGAAAACTAAAAACATGAAATTTTTAGCACATGATTCATGCTTTCCGGAACATCTAAAATTATCAAAATCGGATCAAAAACAAGAAAGTTATGGTGAATTTAGTTTCTGCTTCAAAGGTGGGCAGAATTCAGTTTTTACAGAAACAAAACATCAACCAAAAATCAACATTCTCAAGCTATTTTCATGTATTTTTGCATTTGAAGCTTTGCTTCAGCTAGAGATTGTGAGTTTATTAACTCACCTTGCTACCATGGATGGTTAAGCAACGATTTAGAGCCAAAGTTGCAATTTCTCTCAAGTACAGACCAAAGAAACTTGTAGAAACTAGTAATAGATGCATGCAAACAAAGAGAGGCAAATCAACAAATTTTCACTGTAAAAATAGATTTTGATAGAAAGATTGGTTTTAGATTGAAGATTACCTGAGTTTAGCTCTAGAATTGACATTTAAAATCACCGATTTTCATTTCATTTGACAAATTTAAGCATAGATTGAAAGGGGAAGAAAGGGTTTCAGCCATTAACAAGCTTTTGGAATTTTGAGGAAGAAAAGAGAAAAATGCACATACCGTATTTTTTTATTTCTCATTAATCATTTCTGGTAACAGGCTAATGATAGTGGTAATGGGCTTTAGCCCAAATTAATAAAAGAAGTTAACTTAAAGCCCAAATTAATAAAAGAAGTTAACTTAAGTTAATTACTTAATCTCTTATTTCATGTTACAATGCATATTAACAAATGGAATAAACATTATTTCAAGTTTTACTTCTTTAAAACTTTTGAAACTCAATACTCATGATAATAAAAATCTTTTACACTCAAAATAAAAGATTATTTATATATTTAAAACATTTTATTATCATATTTCTCTATTTTAAATAAAATATCAAATTTACATCTTTAATTACAAAACTCATTGTAATTAACATTATAAATTACACAAAAATCACATTTTTGTGTAATAAAATTTTATAACCCATTTCAAATATAATTTAACACTAAATTATATTTTTAAACCCAATTCCATCATTATTTTAAATATATCTCATTTTAAAATTTAATTACTTCTTTTAAAAATCATTAAAAGAAGTAAATAGCAATAATTTACAAAATTATTGCATTAACCCTAAGTAAAACACATTTCCTCAATCTTTTAAATCAAACAATCTTAATAAAGTTTCCAAAATTCTATTTTTCTCATTTTATCCTTAAATATATTGTTTATTCCCAATAAACAATTTAAATTCCCCTTTAGTTATTAATTTACACTATTAAATTATAACTGCCGTTATAATTTAATATTCTCAAATAATCGCTAAAACCTAGGTTGTTCCATAAGAGCTATCGCACGTCAAGTACTAAAGCTATCGAATGTCACAAGGTATTTTCTAAGCTGAGGCCAAGACTTTGAGGGCTATCGCATGCTTAGTTTTATTAAGCTATCAAATGTCAAACCTTTTTAAATTATCACATGTTGACACTTAAGCTATCGCATATTGACATATAGGAGCCATCACATGCCTAGATTTGAGCTATCACATGTCTAAGTGATAATTTCGTAATGAACTTGAAAACTATTTTATTACCATTTAAAGTAACTACTTTACACCAAATTTTATTATATGTCGAAATTTCATTGGTTTATCTGGGTCCTTACAGTTCTCTTTTCCGGAATTATTAATTGCTTCAATGATTAATTAGTTAAATTACCATTAGTAGTTAACTTTTCTCTTTTACTAAATAATTCATATTAATTTGCAATGCATGGAAAAAATCCTAAAAAATTCACAATCATTTATCTCATTTAAAAATTTCGAGTCTCTTTTATAATGTTTTAAATAATTAATAGGGTACTATTAGCACAGGTCCTTGTTAAGGTTCAAAATACACGAAAAGTCCTTCACTAAATTTCAGTGTAAATTAGGTCTCTGTTTTTTATTCACGATTATTGCAGAGCATGATGCAATTTTCATAAAAGTTGCTGACATTTCCGCAACTTTTCTGTACATTGTGAACATAGTGTATGAAAGTTCCTGAAATATCAGCACTTATTTATAAAAGTTGCCGACATTTTAGCAACATTTATGTACAATGTGAACATAGTTTATGAAAGTTGCTGAAATATCAGCACTTATTTATAAAAGTTGCTGACATTTCGACAATAATTTTTCTTTGTTTCTAGAAAATATGGACCGGATTTACAATGAAACTTTGAAAGGGAAAGTTGCTGAAATATCAACACTTATTTATAAAAGTTGCTGACATTTCAGAATAATTTTTCTTTGTTTCTAAAAAAAAGAGACCGGATTTACAATGAAACTTTGACAGGGATTCGCTTTACAATATGAAAGTATGATAGGGATGCCTCCCTAATTTCCACTAATTAAAAACCCCAAATTATGTATTTTTCTCACTTAAAAAATTCATAATAAATTATTGCTTGCCAAAAATTGTGAAAATTAAAACCTACCTCCATTTCAATATTATTAAACGTCATGTTAAAATTTTCTAGCATTCAGACACTCTTTATGCTAAAATATGATCAATTTCTATTCATTTAAGTAATTAAACACATGCAAATTCATTTCTAATCATCAAAACATTCGAAAAACATCAAATCCGAACCCAAACTAGTTTGGAGGGGTTTGTAGAAAGTTTGACTTGGTCAGGTCTGGTTAAACTTGATTAAAATCTTCTTTTCCTCTTTAGGAAAAAAATCGTTTTCTCTTGTTTGATTTTTTTATCATCTTCCTCAAAATGGAGGCTGGACTAGTTTCTCTTTCTATTTCCCCTTTTTGAGAAAGTGTGGAAGAAATGAATAAAGAGATGGAATAGTTAGGGATAATAGTTTGGGCTTGGGCTGAAATCTATTTCTAGCTTAGTCTTATTAATTCACTTAAACTCTTCATCTTAACATTCAATTCTTATTCTATCAGTGCTTACTTAGTTATTGTTTAACAATTTATTCTTGGTTGATTAATTAATTAAATCCTCATATTATGATAATTCAAAATATGTGGTGTTACAATATCCCATCCTTGTAACAGTTTCATCCTCAATATTTAAACAACGCAGGACAATGACCACAGTCGTTAATTCAATTTACATGCAAGTACAACAATTACACTAGTTCTTTTTTAAATCAAATTATAAATCGACAATCATAATGAATTAGTGCCGATACTAACAAATTACAATATCATATCATAAAATCATACTAGTATCACCATTAGCTTATACAATAAAACATACATACTTAAATAATTGGAGACAGATATCCTAATAATTATCCTCTACCTTCCAAGTACAATCACATCGTCACTCCACAAGTCTCGAACAAGTTTAATAACTTCGTTCCTTAGCTCTTTCATTCGTAACCTTCTATCCCTTTCAATCGTCTAACATAAGTCAAATCTTATTATATAGACAAGTCCTCAACAGCCCTCTGTTCCACTATCAAATTTGAGTTATGTACGGATTTCCTCAAATAGATTACACGGAAAACATTATGCACCCCCGCTAAGCTATTTGGTAACTTGATTCGATAAGCATGTTTTCCAATCCTTTCAATAACTGGACATGGTCCTACATATTTAGGAGCCAATTTTTCTATATTTCCAAAGCGTACGACACCTGTATAAATGAAACTTTCACTAACACATAATAGCCTACTGGGAACTCTATATATGCTCTCCTTATATCGGCATAACTTTTCTCTCTTTACTACACAACCTTTATTCTAGCGTGGATCAACTCTACCTTTTCAATGGCATTTCTTACCAAATCGAGTCCTAACACAAGCCTATCTTCCGTGTCGAACTGTAATATACTGGAAATCTATCATTTTGATTTTGAATATCTAAATAATTTTAAATATTTGAATAATTTATTTTTAAAATATAAATATTTATATTCAAATATATGGATTATTTAAATATCTTAATGGTGAATTAAATATTTGAACGGTGAATTAAACATTAACTAAATGGATTTAATAACATTATTTAACTATTTTTAATAAATAACAATTATGAACTCATTGTGTAAATTTATTTACAATAATATAAATAGTTCGAACAAATAATAAGAATGTCAATTGTTAAAGGAATGACTTGATTTTTATTATTGTATTTTTAATTTAATTTATAAAATATTTTCACAAATTTTAATTTAGAAAACATTTTAATCGTCGTTTGATAATTTTTCAACAAATGATGTTATTTTTAGATCTCATAGAATAAAATAATCTTTGTGTTTTATTGATTTTTGAGATATGTTACTTTTTGGTGCATGATCGCATTTTTAATTCCAGATTCGCGGTTCATACACGAACAAAATATCGTGTAGTGGAATACCACGAAAATCTTCTTTTTAAAAATATTTATAAATCAAAATCAAAATTCAAAATTTCAAAATGACTTGATGTTGGGGTGATAGGTAACTTGAAAATTTTGTATAACTTACAAATTTTGTTTAGCTTGAGATAGAAGTAAGGTATATTGGTTGGTTTATAAAACAAAACAAAAAAGTCAACCCTTAAGCCATTTTGACTCAATTTCAATTTTTGTACACTTTGTCTCATTACCTCATTCTTCCTCCTTCACATTTACAGTAAACAAGATAATGATATCCACTTCAAAAATTATATCTCCAACTACAATGCACTAAAAATTATAAGCTTATTTCTTTGGATTTCGAACGGGCAAGATCTTTAAATCTATACCCATATGGTAGCTTGCGGTCGTGTATAAGGATGCACGATAGGTTTAGGGCTGACCTAGGGCTTGAGTTTGAAGGCTATACAAGCGAAGATAGGCGATGGCATTGGTAGCACCGTGTTTATCGTGAGTAGGAGCATGTGCGGTGATGATTTTAGAGGGTGAGATGTTCTTTGGTGAAAAGTGATTTTTTTTATAAGGTCGATAGCACTCTACAAGTCACGTTTTGATCGAGATGGCCGAGCTCATTGAGTGTTGGTTGGTTGCAATGAGCAGGTGAAGGGGATACGTAGGAATCGACTGGAGTTGATTTCGTTTGGAAAAAAAGGAGAAATCTTGGGATGTAGTACGAGGTCGAATTCGGACACGGTCAGTTGCGTTGGACTCGAAGGAATGTTAGCTGTGCGTTGGAGCCATTTGCTTCAAGTTTGGAACAAGTTGAATTTTGGAATAAAATTGGACGTCATTTGACTTCAGACCAAAACCTGAATGCGAAAGCTCAAGTGGAATTACAATGAGTTTACTCACCTTTAAATAAACTACATGATGTATGTATTGCTATAGATTATTATTGAATACTTGAATGATAGCCGATAATTTTAATGAAGCATGGATTAATGATAAATTTATAGTAATTTAATTTAATTACATGTAAAGAAGTTAAATTAGTATACTTCATTTGGGATGAGTATTTAGCAGGATAAAAAACATTCTGTTATAATTAAATTGAATAGATTATTTTGATACCCATCAAATAGAATAAGTCACCATTCTGTGCTTGCAAAGTAAAAAGATTATTATTATTTGGTTATTCGGTTGGATTTGAATTCCCGCTTGATAGCAGATGACATAAATAACCACTGCATTGAAAAGGACAAAAAAGAAGAAGCTGTAGTGTTTTCGTAGCAAATAGGACGCTATGGGGCACTCGAAGTGCATATATACACAAGACATACATGGGACTTTTGTAGAGAGACCTTAAGATTTCTTGTCATTATTTATTTACCGATATCTGCATCTTATTTATATTCTTTTATTGTTTGTAATGAAGTTTGGATGAAATATTTGTGTCATACTTTTTGAGTTGAGTAAGTATTGTTTTAGCAATTGTCGCTATACTGTCACTTATGAAATATCCTTTCCTTAAACCCTTGTGTGTATTGAACTTATGCCTGTATTTTTACTAAATAAATGTTGACCGCTTTTTTGCACTTTGAAAATTATTTAAATTATCTTTTCAAATATTTTGAGAATTTCAAAAATAACGGATAAGTATTAACTAAAATTTATAAAAGAGGTTATAAATTTAATTAACTATCTCTTGGGATAAATAAAAACTGTTTAAATTTATAGAAGATTATGAATTTGATTATTTTCCTTCGAGAAAATTAACCTTGCTTAAATTTATAAAAGATTATGAATTTGATTATTTACCTTTGGGATATACAAATTTATAAAAGATTGTAAATTTGATTTTTTTTGGATAATTAGTGTTGTTTCAAATTTATAAAAGATTGAATTTGGCTTATTTTTCCTTCATGACAATTAGCATTGTTTAAAATTTATAAAAGATTATTTGTAAATGAAAAAATCCTTTAAATAGGAATGTTTAAAACTAATACTAAGTGTAAATTATTTTGAGTTTAGAGTAAACAGTGTTTTAATGACAATTGATTTTGGCCCTTCTTTTTACTACACTTAGAAATATAATTTCCCTTTAAAAGAGTATTTTTAAAAGTGTTTTACAAATATTTGTGATGTGAAAATTAAGCATAAGTAAGAATCAAATGTTTTAAGATCTTAATTCGTTTATTGATCATAAGTGTATGCATTCTAATTTCTAAATACAATCATTCGTTTACTTTTGATAGTTGATTTCTTATCTATCAATTTTGATATCATTCTTTGTGCTTCGTCAGTCTAAGACTATTTGTCGCTCATTTTGAGCATTGACATCTAACACCGTGGATAACTAAAGCCAAAGAGCGAGTTGAAGACAAGCCATGTGGGTCGCACCCATTATGATATATTCACATTTATCTAGAAAGTTGTTGGTAGCATGCATGCATTGATGTGAGTATATCCAGATGCCCGCATTAAGTCATACAGGATCTTGCTTGGAAGTTCCCAAGAATGTTGCATGTTTGACATGGGCTCTCAAGTATATTTTATCTAGAGGTTTACTTTAGGTGTAGGGGGACGAACCCTTATAGTCATGTTGGATAAATTCATTCTCCTTATTTCGAATCAAACCTTGGAATTAATAATATCTTCTTTTGTGTTTCGTAAATCCAAAACATTTGTTGCTCATTTGAGCATTGATATCCTTTATCGGAAATGACTAAAACCAAAGAGGAGTAAACGTCTAACTATGTGGATATTTGGGTATTTTTGCATCTACTTTAAATTGGATTTGGTTGTATGCGCGGAGATTTGAAATACTCGGATTCTCGGTAAGGTCGGCGGAGTCCGGCTAGTACAATTTTGAGAGGGTCGTAGAAAAATGACCCTTTCAAGTATGTTATTTAGAGGTATACTTTCAGTAATGGAGGCGCACTCTCCTAGTCATTGTTGGAAAACTCTTTTCCTTGTCGTTGATTCAAATCTTTGAATTATTTTCTTAATTGCATCCAGAAATGACTGAAGCTCTTCTTGTTGTTTAATTATTTATGTCCATTCTTTGAGTTGGGATTTTAATCTTATTTGTACCGATTCTTCCAAGTTTGAGTTTTGATCTAATTTGCTTCCATTCTTTCGTTCATGGATGTTGCTCTTGTAAGGTAAAAACCTGTTCTGTGTTTAGCAGCATTGTCTCTCGGAACTTTTATATGTTCATCATTTTACTTGAGTTTCTCACATTGTTTTTTCTAGATTGATCACGGCGTTATTTTATTATAATGCTCAGGTCAAGCCGAGTATATTTTCAAGTTTTCATTGGTGGACATGGAGCTCTAGATATTCAACTGCTGTAATATTTTTATTTTTCGCTGTATTATCATATACATACGAGCCATTGTAAAGTCATGAAATTATAACTATCTAGTGGATGAGGTTTGTTTTTAACTTTGACGTACTTTTTATCTTAGAGTGACAGTTTATACTATCTTTATTATTTCATATGTTTTCGTTTCCATTGTGAAATTCTGTTTTCCATGTTTGTTCTTTTATTTTACTCTAACAAACTTCCTTTTTAGCGAATAGATGTTTGATATTTAAATATCATGGATATATTGAGTGTCGAATTTTGGTGGTCGAAAAAGGTGGGGTCGTTACAACAGCTAACAAATATGTGACTTACACATACACGATCTACCATAAAGCGTCTCAAATAGTGCTATCATAATAATCGATTGATAACTGTTTTTATATGTAAGCTCTATCAAGTGCAAATAATCTTCTTAAGACCCTCTAAAATCCAAAACCATGCCGTCAGTAAATCTTTAAGCATACGATTCACCCTTTTTGTTTGACCATCTTTCCGAGGGTTGTAAATTATACTCGAACTTAACTCTGTACTCAATGCACTGCAAACTTCTTAAGAACTCAATGATGAACAGTGATTCTCTATTACTAACAACATTGCTTAGAATCCAATGCAGTCTCACAACATTCTTCATGTATAGTTTCGTCAAGCTAGTTGTCGTTTTTGTCGAATTCACTAGGATAAAATGAGCATTGTTAATCAATCTATCGACCATTACCTAAATGTTATCATTTCTCATTCTCGACCGTGGCAGCCCATCTATAAAATTCATGCATATCGAATCTCACTTCCAAGTCAGTACTTTCAAATATTTAAATAAACCGCTCGTCTTTTGGTGCTCGACTTTTACATGTTGACATGTGAGATCCCTTTACAACCCTTCCTAAAAGAATACCCACTTCATATCACTGTATATTTCATGCCCTGGGTTGAATAGTAAATAAATCGAGTGGATGTTAATTAAAATAAAGACAAATCATTATAGATTAAGTTTAACAATTTTGGTCTTCATAGTTGTTCCTATACAAGAGTCAAAAATATAATATAACATAGTAACAGTGTCCCAACATATGAAGATGTTGACACGAAAACTTTATATAATAGAATTAAAACATCATATATATATAACACCAAACTCTCCTGCTTCGTTTTCGGCTAGCATTATTCGTCCATTCAAAAGCAACCTAGATAAGCTCATAAATGCAACATTCTTAAATGAGTACCCGTGAATTTATGTGGAAAATAATGATAAAAACACGGGTCAAACATAAACCCTGGTATGAATAACATATTACTCCAAGCAAAGAAGGAAGTGAGACCACACCGTTAAAGTGAAAAATAGGTTTTCCCTCATACCGAAAAGAACGTTCATCGATTTTATAAATAAACCTAAGTCATGTGTTCAATATTATGTCTCAAAACATAATGTGAGGCCATGACCAAAAGAAATTTTTGTTTGTTTTACATTAATATTACTTTACCAAGGAGTAACCGTAGCACTCTGGCCTTGGTCGCCACTAAGGCCTTACGGCTTGTGCTAAGTAAGCATGTTTAAAGCCTTATTATTTAGCCATCACTAAGGTCTTACACCTTACTAAATGAGTAAAAGGTTAACACAAAGCATTTGCCCGCCCCTAAACACATGCCTTACTACATTTCAAATTTAATAAATTTGTTTTTGGTTACGCTTGCCACACAAGCCTTACTACATTTTCATAATTCGTACCCCTAGCCTCATGCTTACTGTGCTTTCATTTTTGGTTTTTACTTCAGGCTTTCATCTATGTCATTGTTTTTTCAGTTTCCACAGAGGCCTTACACCAAATCCGCTTTCAGTTCTTGATTGCCACATAAGCCTTACGTTTCCTACCAACTTTTTGTTTGCGTAGGCCTTACATGTGTTGGATGCTAACTTCGGCCTTACTCTATTACTCTTTTGTGATTGCCCTTTTTAGGCCTTATACCAACGTTCATGGTTTTGGCTATCACCTTAGGCTTTATGCCTACGTTATGGAAGCCACACAAACCTCATACCTTCATCCTCATTTTCTGATGCTACTCCAGCCCTACTCCTTTGCTTTCGATCCTTTGACTGCCACAAAGGCCTTATGTCAACTATCGAAACCACTAAGCATCCACTATTAGTTTTTTTTTAACTTAGCAGTTCATTAAGCTATCATTTCGTGTAACCTCCTTTTGGTTTACAATTCTACTTACTACATCGTCTTCAATGTTTTAAGTACTAGGCCGTCCATCTTAAGTCTTACCATAAATTTTCTTTCAGAAGCCAATCAGTTTCATCTTCACTACATTATCAAAAGCTACATTAACTTCAGCAATCACTACCGTCGACCTCGTTTGAGAAGTCTGTCTTTGTTTAGCTTGGTAATTTGTGATATTTAATCTTTAAATTTTCAAAGTCACCTCCTTTACTCATTATTCCTCCTTAACCACAGGCCATCCTTGGCCCTCAGTTAATGCCTTTAGCTTAATTAACCTTAGCTTTACACTCAACATTCATACTAAAGTCTTTATACTTAAGTTTTCGGTTTATTTTACTTTTCTGTTCGGTTCCTCCTTCGGCACAGCCCTTGAGAACACATTGGAACCACTTACTATGCATATGACACCAACTTTACACATGTCAATTTCTAGTTCATTTGACTTAGTCCTCTCTAACTGTTGTAAGACACTTTGCTGACATGTTTAGCACAAAATGTGGATTTGATAATCCATTGATCGAGTAATTAATATCATGTTTAATTAAATTACCCTCTGGCCTTACTTATTTGCCTCACGACTCCCTCTTATAACCCTTCGGCCATGTTTATTTTCTTTCGAAAATTCTTAGTTTATTTCCAGAAAGCCACGTTTATTTTCTTTTGGAAATTCTTAGTTTATTTCTAGAAAATTATAGTAAAATCAATCGTGTTTTGTTTTTGTACAATTCCTACAACTCTTCATTTCTAACTATTTCATCCGGTATACGACAACCAATTAATACATAAAAATTTATTTTACTAAGGGAAATCCTATAAGTCAAAACTCATCTTTAAAAACATGTTCTCAACATCATATTAAATTTTTGAAGCATTTGGATTTCGCAAAGCATCATAAACATTAACATTGGAAAATTTATGAAAGAAAAGAGGATTAGAGAACATATTATTCACCTAGATTTCTTTGTTAATGAAGTCTCTTGTTCTCTTAGCTTTAAATATTATTTTCTTCTTCTTCCATACGCTGTAGATAAAATTAAAGAGCTCTTTGAATAAGTAATGAATTGTATAGAAATGATGATGTTATTTGTATTCTATATCCTTATGGGTCGTCGACCCATCATTCTCTTTCCAATTAATTCTTTCAAATTAGGCTTTATTTGAAAAGGCATAATATGTTGAAAAGGCATAATATATTATCATTGAATACAACGTAATAAGTAAGTGTACACCCAAGTACTTATTACATGATAATGGTTAATTTCATAATTTAACAATCATAATAATTATTCCTTTAATTACTTATTAATTTATGGGATGTTATATCTAACATCATGTGGTCTTAACTATCTTGATGTGTAAGCTATCACTAGATCTTTTTGCATCAGTACCGCTCCTAAACCTGTTTCACAAGCATCAATATACACAACCGATCTCCTTCAGGTATGATCAAGACAGAAGCATTTGTCAATAACCTCTTTAAGTCCTGAAATGATCCTTTGCATCTATCAGTCCATACAAACTTCTGATTCTTTCTGGCCAACTTGGTCGATGATGCTGCTATACGCTAGAAATCCTTGATCGGTCTGCAGAAATTGCAAGCTAATTCCAAGAAAATTTTCATCTTCTTATTCTTTCAACCATTAATAATTTCTATCTTCAACGAATCCACTACTGAACCATTTCTCGATATAACGTGACCGAGAAACTTAACTTCTTTTTTTTTCAGAAAAGACCTTAGAAAACTTCATCTTCAATTTATGCCGTCTCAAGGTCATGAACACCAATCTAAAATAGACTTCATGATTTCTCCCATCCTTAAATTGTACTAAAACATCATCAGTTGAGGCCATCATTAATCTATCCAATGATCGTGAAAGATCCAGTTCATAAATCTACAAAGAACACATGGCCTTTGGTCAGTAGGCCATGACTAACCAGTCATTCAAATTGTACTGTATTCTAAACACGGTCATTGGAACAATATACTCGACTACCTTTAATTGATGGAACCATGTAGCCAAATCTAGCTGCTAGAATACTCTAACTCCGCTCAACTGCTCAAACCTAGGAAATGATAACGATGCTTCATGTTATCTCATTCAACTTCTAGTAATTGATACGCGTCCGTAATGATCCATCCCGCTTCTTAACAAATATCATGGATACTCTCCATAGTGAAATCTTGGCTTAGCGAAACTTTTATGCTCAAGTTCCACTGGTTGCTTCTTTAATTCTTTCATCTCTTTAGGTGGCATTCTGCTAGGTGGTCTGCTAACATGTTATGCCCCCAACATCCAGTCTATTCAGAATTATATCGCTCTTTTTGGTGATAATCCCATTATTGGTTTGAAAATATCTATAAATTCTCAAACTACCATTACCTTACCAATTACATCCTTTTGATCCTCCATCGCACACAATGTCAACCCTGACTTTTCCTTTATTACATCTAATGCTGTCACGATCCATTCTTACCACTTAGGTTTTGTAAAGCGATCCATCAACATAATAGATCTTAGGCTAGAATTATTACGTAGGAACCAATCCATACCTAAAATTACCTCTTACCATATGAAGTCAAGCACATATGGGTTGGAAAAAAACCAATGTCCACACAAGGAAAATTCAAAGTTTGTGCACCTTAATCCAAGAGTAGCAAACCCACCGATAGGATAAACGGTACATAAAGACATAACTAGATAGGTAGTATTTGACTCCAACTAAATCTTCAAAAATGAAAAAACTATGGAGCATCGATATAAAGAACTTTAATTGGAGTAGGAGAGATTGAAATCATACCTCCTAACACAACACCATATCCTTTTTCTTAGCCGTTGGTCCGGTCCTTCTAAAGCGAACGCCTTTGTCTACCTTAACTCTGGGCAATCCTTCTTCCTATGCCGGGTTTTTTGCAGATAACATTTGACTTTGGCCACTCTAGCGGGCTTCGAACACTTAGATAGTGCCTCTTCTATCCATAATTATAGTTGCTTTAGCAGCATCCTTCCACTCTTCTCCATTCTAAGCAATTCCTTTCTATTATCGGCCCTTCTTGCCTTTCTGATAAGGGTTAAACTTTGTTTTCTTTTTAGCCTAGGCTTTTTCCCCTGCACTCCACCTCTCAATGTACATCAATTCATACCTTCTCGCCATGTCTACCATTTCATTGAATAGAAGTGCTAGATGGGTGTTGAATATGCGCTTTGCGCTATATGATTTTTGTTTGATGATAATAAACATATATACATTCATTTAAATGTATTTGGTAATGTACTATTTTGTTTTTCATAATTTAAATAAATATTTGTTGAATAAAATTAAATTACACAGAATTCGAATTTGAATTCAAACAGAACAAGTTAAACAGATTTTGAATTCAAACAGAAATTTTTATTCAAACAAATATTTATTACAATTTTTGAATAGTACAATTTCAATCTCTCACTATACATATACATTTTTGATTACATCACGATTACATCACAAATATTTTTACATTGATAACCTCACTACATATCACTCACACTCGTATTTTTATCTTCAACTGCATTCCGGTTTGAATCCAGCATCTGAGTAATCTGCAAAAATATTTTCAAACGCAGTAAAATTGAAAGAGAAATATTTTTGAAATTTGAAAGAAACGATGATTTTGAAAACATTGTTTGCCTCAGTTATTTGGGTTGTTCGTCATCATTTTTGACTGTGCAATATCTGTGCATATCAGTATTTTTATCAGGGACAGGTAACTATAAGTGGCTGCAGTACACACGTGTACATTCGTATACGTGTGCACTGCCTCGCCAACTCGTGTGCAAAAAATAAAACAAAAGCACAGAAATCAAAAACAAGGTCAAACCCAAGATAGGTTCAACTCAAGGCAAATAGACAAAGCAATTGACTACAAACAGTTCAAGACTAAAGCCACTAACAAATGCAACAGCAACATGCTTGAAGATTTCGGCACGACCAAGTATGGAGTGTACATGAATACAACTCGACTGCAACAGTACAGTCATGAAGACTGCAAGAACATGAACATAGGATCAGTACTGCAAAAAATGAAACTGACTCAAAGCACAAAAAGTGCAACAGTGAAGTTCAAGCCACAAGTGTATATTGAAAACAAGCTGCATGAATACAACATGAAGTACAATCACTTACAACATGTATGCAGCCCAATGAACCAGTGTCAAGTTCATGCAGTGCACATGTGAATCAAGTGACCAATCTGAAGTACACAACATGACATGAACAACACAATTGAATCAAGTAACCAACTGCAAGTGCAAATGACCAGGACTCATGCAACATACCCAACAACTAGTGCCAACATGAACATAACAGGTGAAGCATCACCAAAGACTCAACAGGGAACAACTAAATCAACTGCAACAACTCAAGTGCTACCAGTGAAACACAAATGAATAAATATCACAATGAACCAACAATACATGCAGGTGAACAGAAGTTTTTGAATCAAAACATAATCAAGGCCAGTTGATAACAGGGAACACAAGTGTGGCAAATGCAATATGGTGAAGCAGCATTGATACAGCAAAGTCAGAGACTACAACATCAAAGTGCAGTGCAACATGAACCAACTCCAAAATGTATCACTAACATATACTACAGGGATGAACACATGAGAATGGACAAGGCACAAATCAAGTCCAGCTACAAGTTGCAGACTCCAAGTTGCAGACTCAAAGCAAACATGACACCAAGCTACAAAACTCAATGGCAAATGAAGGCACCAGGAATAAAATATGACAATGCAAACAAATGAATACAATAGAGACAAATGGTCAATATGCACAAATATGCATATGAAACTAACATGACCAAGCATTGTACAAGACTGCAACAAGAAGTATGCAGTTCAAAACGTCTACGACAGCAAATATTGATATTGACAATATAGATGCAAATGAATATCAAGCAGTGATATAAAAATCACAATGAATTAAAACAGTGCCAGAAAATCAATGCCGTGTAAAGTCAAAGGCAACAGTGGATAAACAAAATTCATCAGTGCAGATTCGAAACAGTTGGTGGCCAAGCAAATCGACCATGCTACAGGTGTGTCAAGCTAGAAGCAACACAGAGAACATAGTCAATCAACACAAATTCAAAGGCCGAAGCCAATTGTAACGTCCCGCCTTTTCGCACACTTTAAACCGACACACGTGCCAATTCAAACCATACGGAAGGGCGGATTGTTATGGGATAAATGAGAAAAACAGAGAAGAAATAAAACAAAACAGAATCTCACAGCGGAAGGATAAAATATAATAATCAAATATACAGTTCATGAAACTGTTTTACAAAATAATTTATTTTTCTTGTGCAATAAATATCAGAGTTACACATACCAATACAATAATGCAGCGGAATTAAATGGTGTAGTGCAATATTATATATAAAATAATACTGATTCTTCGTCTTCGTCCTCCAAAGCTAAAATCTGCTATCCTGAAACGCTCGGACTGACCCAAGCGAATTTGAAAAGACAAAAACACACGAGTCAGACTAGAAAATCTTATGTGAGTTAAATAAACAGAAATAAATATGAGTACAGTAACTCAAGAGATGCTCGGGATTTACATCTCTTAAGGATCCGTTAAACTATTTACTATGTAGTATATTGCGCTATTATAATAGTGTCTAATTGTAAAATAAACTTACTTTTAAATAGCGTTAAGGCTTTACATTTTCCACCTTAACACGTAAAATGCCAATAGTCTATACAGTACCGTAATACCTCCTGATCGGGAAGCTACCAGAGGATACTCCATAGGTACGACACAAATAGAAACTCGTAGTAAAGGCTCGATATGGTAGGTGACACGGCACAACTAGGCAATGCCAGGGTAGATATACCAATTGCTATCCAGGCTGGTGGAAACGCGTAGCCGCAGTTACCGCCCACCTCGGACTAACTCCCCAAAATCAAAATATAGAAGTGGCCACTGAATCAAATCAAAGTCAAAGTATAATATCGAAGAGGAGCGTCCGATCAGAGGAATGACCTCATTAGCCTGAGAATCGCTCCTGTTTTAGCCACCTTATGCCAACTCACGGGAGTTGGGTCCACGTATTTACCTTACAGGAAACGTCGCCACCACCTACTTCATTTTGGAATCTCCACCGCGTACACGGTTAGTCAAAGTGGTTTTCGGTATCGACAGAGAGTATGTCCATATCCGATCCCGGTCTCTTTGCCAACCAATCGTTATTATAACACCGCGGTCATTTAAAAATAGTTTATACTTTTAAAACCAAAATAAAATCCATTTCAAAACCATAATATTATGATATCATTTCTTCTTTAAAACCCAAAAGATTCATTTTGATATTATTTTTATAAAACCCAAATCAATGATATCATTTCCCAAATATAAATCTTTTCCAAAAATTATGCCACTTTTAAAATTTATAATTCCTTGTAACCAAATATTTGAACATTAACTTTCAACATAATACTTCGAAATCCATAGTTTTTAAAACCATTACTTTCAAAACTAAATGGTTTGGATATTCAACAATATATAAAATAAGTGATTTAACTTTATGGTTACTTTGTACGGAAAATAATTTACATGGCTTTGTGAATATTTCTTTACTCAATGTTAAAACCATAATCCAAAATATTATTTCAAGTCCCAACCATTCCAATTTTATATATTTTTATATCATCTTGAGGGTTAATATTTCAACTAAAGTTGGATTTTTATTCTTTCAACAAATCAAATGTTCTATTAATTAGTTTTGAACATTCACATAAAATCCATAAATAATAAGACTTCAATTTGTAGTAATAAAATATATATATTTTCCAATTCAAATTATACTAGAATATTCATTTCAATTTATTTTGGGAAAAATCCAATTGTAAATATACTATCTTAAAATTTCCAACTTAACATTTAAACATAGGATATAAATTATCAAACTCCATTTTCTAAATTTTCTTCCATTTTAATAAAAAGATTTATACACCTTTTTATTTCAAAATTTTCAACTTCATATGTATATAAATATGGAAGAAAACATTTATTCAGTTTATAAAATTTAAGATTTTTATAAACCGTATTCCATCCAAACCATAGAAATCTCATTAAAAATAGTTATATATAGACCGCGGTGCCTGTATATAGTTTTCTATCCTATGGTCAAGTGATACGGATATTTATCATTTCAATCCGCAATTTAAAAAATAAAACTGCGGTTGTATATCATTTCAAACCGCAATCCCGAATGAAATGTAAATGCATACTAACTTGCAGTTTAATGATATCCAAATAAAACATCCATTCAACAACACATCCATCATCCAATCACAAACATCAAGCAATATCAATCAATAACAATTTATGTTAGGTTAATATACAACAGGTAATAATTTGCAGTTTTATCTCAAATTATATTTATCAACTATTTATCTAACTGTTTATATTCCCCAATAATTTATATAACTGTTAACTAGCAGTTCATATGCAAACAATAATTTCTAACAGTAAATTAATACGCAATAAATCAATTAAATTAACAGTTAAATTTAATAAAATGCAATTCAACAGATATGAATGAAATAAACATGCCAAATGCTCATAAATAAATTTCTATTCATTTCTAAAATTTATTTAACAAACATAAAAGCTTCTAGTAGTTGTGAGTGGGTTAAAACACTCACCTTTTGAATTTAAATCGAATTTAAATTCGATTTAAACCCAAAAATTCGCCCGTCTCAAAATTCGTCCAAACCAGCGTCATCAAGTCCGGAATTAAATTACGATCCTAACAAAAGAAATTTCGTGTGAATCCGACTTCGTATGAGAAAGTTATGGCGAAAAATCGATTTGCAAACTAAATTAAAAAAAACAAACAAACTCACAAATGCCAGAGCCACGTCAGCAACTAGCAACGTGATTCACGCCCATCTCCAGAACTACGCGGTGCCTGATTGCCAGAGAAACGCACGCATCTCCTCATTGACTGATGCTTTGACCGCAAATATCGCCCCCCTCCGGTCATCTTTCACCAAGCCATCTCCACCACTAACCTGCCCTTGCCGAGCCGCCCCCATCCCCCTAGGTCCGGTCACCCAGAACCACCACTAGCCGCCAGTAAAAACCCTAGGCCGAAACCCTAATCGCAAGATTGACGAAAATCTGACCGTTGAATTGCCAAACAAATTTCATAGATGCGCTCCCCATCGTCCATACTACAAAACCCAGAAACGGTTTGTCGATCCGACGAACTTTGTTGCGACGATGATGTGAGGCCGAAAATGAATTGAATTGTTCTGGATGAATGATAGCTCCGATTGAAAAACGAATTACACCAGTATATTACGCGTATCGAATACTTCAACATATATTTTTTTGAGAATTTTCTAAGGTGTTTGAATTTTCACTGAATTTTGGATTGAAGCAGATTTAGATTTTGCAACCATTGAGGAGAAGGAGGAGATGAAGAAATGAATATACAGCAATTGACAATAGAATGGAGCTAGGGTTTATAACTGTATATTTATAGATAGGCTAGAGGTAGGGTAGCTAGACTGGATACGCGAACGTACGGAATAAACTATGGCCCAAAAAGCCCATTATGCCTCCGGAACCAAATTTGTTAAATCTATATATCCAAATAGGTAATTTAAAATATTCTGAACGCAGTGGAAAAAGTTTCACGTCCAAATTTGGTCGTATGAAGAAGTTATGCTGAAAACAAAATTTCCAAATTGATTTCAAATTGATTTTATTAAAATTGATTTCAAGGCGTTTCACGCCCGTACGATCAAACGACAAGTCCGATCGATACGAAACTTGAAACCCTATAATAATTCACCGATACGGATCCGATGAAACTGGTTTCGTCGAAATCCGAGTCCGTGGCCAAAATGGCTATTTTTAATATTTATTAAATAAATTAAAATAAATTATAAATCCAATTTTTATATTTCAACTTCTAATATTGGCCAAATTTCATTACTTATATAATTAAATCAATTCCAAATGATTTAACAAGCTTGGATGTGGATAAAAATCTATAAGTATATCAATTTTGCAGTGTTAATTTCTGCACTTCTTATTATTTGGAATTAAAAATTTTATTCTCAAAACCCAATTATTAATTCTTATACTCTTATACTATCAACTTGAATCCAATTAGATAAATAGATTTGATTTCCATTCCAACTCATTTGATTGCAAATAAATTTTTTACCATACATTAAATCCCAAATTATTAATAAACTTTTATTCCCGTTTCCTTTACACACAATCATCGTATTATAAAGGTATCTTCCATTGATTTGCCTTAACTTATTTAAGGTAACCTTACATTAATATCTATTGCTATGTTTTCAAATTATTCTTCCCTCATTCTTCTTTACTATTATTAATTCCAATCTTAACGAATTCAACATTATAAGTTTGATAAATTTATTAAATTCACTCAATTGTTTACAAATTCCATTTTAAATTCAATAACGTAATATTTTACGTTTAATTCTATTTTATTTGTAGTAAATACCCTTTGTTGGATTTAATATTCAAATTATAAATAAAATCTTGCTTTCTAAAGTTATATCAACAATGGTCCAACTAAATTTGAATTAGCTTTAACTTTATTTTATGGAATTAACTATTGCAATAAATCCAAATTGATAAATAAGGCTTGATTCCTATATTAACTACTTTGGTTCCCATTAACCTTTTATGGTGAATATGAATTTTAAGGTATAATTGAAATCTTTATATCCATTTGATTTCACTGTTTCATTTTTATTATTAAATCCATTATAGCCAAATGCATGAAATTAATATACACAAATATTTTAAATCCCAACTTAAGTTTTACTTAACGTATTAATAAACGTTTAAATTTTCTTAATTGCAATAACTCAATTACCTTCATTCTTTTTATTCACGTAGCTAAATCTTGATTTAAAATCTTTACTATAACCCATAGTCTTATTAAAAAAGGAATTTACACTACCTGTAACGTTAATTTCCATCAGTAAAGATCTTACACCCTTTGTTCCATAGATTTAGATTTCACAAATTTAGCTACTGCATTAATTCTTATTTATATAACATAAATGTTCATATACTTTGAATTCATTCCCAATTCACCAACTCAATTAATTATGTTTTACAAATGTGTTTCCAATATATAGGTATTTTATACTAATTGTTATCATACCCATAATTACACGCTTATAACTAATTCCCACATTTGCATAAGTTTATTAAGTTAGAATGTTTATTAAGGTTTATGCATTTCCAACTTGTACTGATTTTACACAATTATTATGATTTCTCACAGAACGTTAAATTTATTAAATGACCATTTATTATAATTAACTCCCTTAATTGAATCAACTGCTTATTATTATATTTTCATTCTTACCATTTCTTCCCATTATAAATTCATTTACGTATTTACACATCTCTATCTTTCAAATATTAATAACCAAACTGATTACAAACACTGTTCTTACCAATCTTCATATATTTGTTCAGATCTATACTCTTTCATATAATTAAAGTTTATGTTTCTATTAGATTTTTCTCTTTCTACAGACATTAAATTTTTCTATCTACACTTATTGCATTTTTGTATAAATGAATACTACCAAAGTTAATATTTATATTAACTTTTACAAATTCAACTTTCATTCGTTTCTTATCACTAACTTTCAACAAAATGTGACCATCTACATTAACCAAATCTATTGTCATAAAGTTTAATTGTTACACTAAGTTACTACTACTATACCAAATTTCTACATTTATTCTAAAACAAAATTAGAAATTATATTAATTTAATTTATTAAATATCATAAATTTAACGGGTCGTTACACCAATTGTGAACCAGTCAAAATCAAAACCGTGATAAGCAAGGCAATTCAAAGCCATGTGAATCAAGCTACTAGAAATACGAAATTGACAAAGTCAGATTTTATCACAAGCATCCAAGTGTAATCGAGTGGCTGAGATGAACAAATTGACAAATTCAAACACGAATTCGAACGCATATATAACCCAATCATCACTGGCAAATGAAATCATCGAGTTCAAGTGTCAACTTAGTAAAGCAAAAGGAGACAGTACATACCGAATTCACAAACAACGAACTCGATCGAGCAACTGCAAACGAGCAATAGTCAACCATCAGAGAAGCAGTGAGCTAGGGCAACATATCTCAGATCGATTGAAGAAACCGAAGCCCTAATTGGAACAAAGAGCCGAAGCCCTAACTGGAACAAAGGGAACGAAGCCCTAATCAGAACGAAGCCGCCATTATTCTCACGAACGAAACAAAAGGGGATCGGGCTGGAGATAACAAAAAAAAAAAAAAGGAACGGGTTTAAGTGGGCCGACCTTATTTTCTAAAGGCTTTATTTTTAATTAGGGTTATTTTTAGGGTTTAGGGTTAATTTATTTATGTGTCTTTTAATTATCGTTTTTATTTTTCAAATCAAAACTTTGTAAATCACCACCTAGGGTTTAGGTAGTGTCAGATTGTCTAGTTAGAATTAGTTCAGTGAGCAGGGTGTGCGAGTTTGCAAAATTCTATTGTAGGCGGGAGCAGAGTTTGCGAGTAAGCGAAGCTCTATAGGCGGGAGGCAAAGTTTGCGAGTAAGCGAAACTCTATAGGCGGAGCAGGGTGTGCGAGTCTAGTAGAGTGTTTGTGAGCGTGGAGCAAATGTTTGCGAGCAGGGTGTGCGAGTCTAGTAGAGTGTTTGTGAGCGTGGAGCAAATGTCTGCGAGTCTAGTAGAGTGTTTGTAAGCGTGATACTGTTTAATTCTAATAGAAATCTGTGAATGCAGCAGTAGGCAGGGGTTGCCGAAGCTGGGTAAATTTTGTGTGTGATTGACTGGATTTCGTGTGTCACACGAAGCCCTGAATCGCAAAGAGGAACAAAAGAGGAGCGTACATGGATTCCAGCATCTCAATATATCATGAAATTCCTCAGAACCGTACATGGTTTTAGAGTGGTTACAATTTTTGAGTCATCATTTACGAGTACACTCTTCTGCTTCCTTGGCGCTCCAAAATATGATCGTCAGTTTTATGGTCCTAAGGAAAATACATAAGAGCGGGGATCACTCCCAAACCGTTTAAGTGGACGGATCTCCTTATCATTTGTCCTAGAAGAACAAAACGAGTTTATATGTACATTATAGCACCACCGACGGTAACTATACCATATAATTCTCATGTTTTTCCTAGATATTTCTAAAGTTAAAATCCTTCAGTGTTAAATAGGTAAAATTTCTGTACCACCAATATTAAGAAGGATTGCATATTCAGGTCATGATTTGGTAGTCGGTTATATAACTATCAAATACACGAAAACACTCAAAACAAAGATTCATTTCCCATTGAAATCGCTAAGCCTTATTTAGTTAAACTTCCATTAGTTAGAATTTCTTCAGAAATATTTATCAAAATACTCATATACTTATCTCATCGGAACAGATATATTCACAAATCGTTCCTTTCAAAATACTTGAAAACTTTTAAAAATAGATATGAAATGTACCGTTCAATATCGACCATGGATCTAGCTTACACAATGGTTATGTCGCTATTCCACCAAATCCATGTTAAATTGTAGACAATCTCTACCCCTTGAATTACGCCATAAAAATCAACCATTTCTTTTCAAAATTTCTTTATTTCATAAATATCTCCAAGTCTATTTATAAAGATTCTTTATAAATTTCCAAGTTTAATTTAGAGATAAATTCTTTTATAAGTCTCTAACCATTTACAAATTTCCCTTTTTCAAATTAATAAACCATTTGTAAACCACTTTCCTAAAATGAAACAAACTTCTTTTCAACTCCATACTTGTCAAATTATTAACTCCTTAAACAAATCCCTTTTTGTGACCAATTTACCATTTTAATTTAAATAAATAAAACCTTACGTTAATATATTAAACTTTAAAGATTTCGATAAAGTAAAAATAAAATTTTAAGACATCATTTATAACATAATAATAAGACTTCTAAACTTTCCAAGTAATATAATAATTAACCTTTAAAAAAAATTTATAATCTAATATAATAAATTAACTTCAATCAACCTTTAGAACAAGATTTATTAACTTCCAAAAAGTATCATTAATAAAATAATTATCTAACTTTGAACATAATCAAGTAATTTATTATCGTAAAGCAACATTAAATAAACAATTAATTCCAACATATATCAATATAATAATTTACTTTACTAAGGAAATAATTTCATGAAATATTTTGTAAAATTATAATTTAACAAAACACTTTACTTCAAATTTATAAAATTTGAAGTTATTTTAGATCCATAACTTTTCAAATCCAGAAGAGACTCAACAATCCCAGTGGTACTAAAACAAGCTATCATTCATTTCAATTTAACTTTTTAAGTTAATTCCTAGATAATTACATAAGCAAACATATATGCAAACCCAATCCATAAGTAACAATCCATTGTTAATATCACATATTCAGATTGGCGTATTAATTAGCGATATATAAATGGATGCTGAAATCTATAAAATAGCAGAATGAGAATTTATTCTGCTAATTAAATGTCAAACTAATTTAATTAGCAAAACTGTGTTTCATTCCACTAAACAGGTGTCCAAATTATCCTATTCAAATTACTTTAACAGTACTGTGTTTATTTGACCAAATAGATAAACCCCGTAAAGTATAATTAATTTAAGTATGTAATTATCCAAAATAACGTAATTAATCCGTTGGTATAAGTTTATCCTTAAATTATGCTACATCAAAACTTACAACTACTTTTATCAGAATGTTGTATTCGTCAAAACGAACCCAATGCGAAAATCCACGGATTAAATGAATCCAATATTGGTAAGATATAATCATTTAAAGCTAACACACTGGTTCATTCATAAAAATTAAATCATGTTAAACGAATTCCTCACCCAAATATTTCAGCACAGCCCACTCTCCTCTGACCCCAAACCCACCACCACCTTTCCAAGCGTGCAAAGCCAAGGCCCAAACTCCCTACAAAATAGCCCAATGTGCATGCGCCTGCGCCTAAGCAAAACCGCCTCCCTTCCTTCTTCCTTAAACCCAAAACGTACAACACCCCTTCCCACTTCAACAGCATGCACCTGCAAGATTCACCAACCAAGCTTCCCCTCCACTCTTTCTTCGTCACATGCATCTCCATTATGCTCACAACCCCCACTTCAGCCACAAGCATGCACTCCTCAACCCGAATATTGCCTCATCATGCAACACGTAACCCACATATTTATATGCAAGCTAATGCACTTCCTGCTACTCCACATTCACGGCTATGTACCCACACACGCACGCTGACTCACACACCCAAAAACACACACACTCATTCATACTTACATAGCATGCAACCACCCACACATATATACACAGTACTGCTGCAAGAAAAATGTGCATGCCTTGCCATGCATAAATTTTCACGTAAGAACAAATGGAGTTGTGAAAATTTTTGTGTTTCATGAGTGCTGTGCTTACATTTTGGTTTCCAGAGAAGCAATATAATGAAAACGTGTCTCATTTGTTTTTTCCAGAGAGTAAAAGAACAAAAGAAAATGGGTTAAAGTGCACCAATTATAAAAGAAAATTACTTGATAGGTAGGTAATCAAAAGTCACAAATTTAATGCAAAACGACTAGTGTTTAATGCAAAGGAAACCAAGATCTGCGCACAAGGACAAGAAAAAGGATTGTGAAAGATTTTGGCCGGTTTGTTTTAATATATTTTTTATTTAAAAGTTTTGGGTAGTCGTTACACAATATCTCATTTGCGTACACGCCATGAACGACGTAAATAAAAATACGATCACGCACAACAATATGACACGACCCTAAAACAACTATCAAATAAACAAGTTATCTTATTTTGTAAAGTTTAAAAAATGCCAATGTTTACTGTAAAATGCGTAAACCAAAATTTAATTATTTTTTAGATTAAAAATTATATAGATTAAATTAAAAATACGTCAGTAAAAATCAAGCAGTTAATTGAAATTTATGATTTAATGTATATAAAAATTCAAATTCAAATATTTAAATAAATTAAATATTCAAATTTGAAGACTAAAAAATAACGGGTCATTGCATAATAGGTTAACACTCAGGCGTTTATCTTAATTCGCCATTATTATCGTGAACAGTTAATTAAACTGCACACCCCACTTATCAAATATAATGTTATATTTAGACTTATAAATGCCACTAAGGGCATACTACAACGTAATCAAATGTTATGTCATGTTTAGACATTTGATCGCCACAAAGATCTTACACCAACATTACATAATATTATGTCGTATTTGGGCATATGAATGCCACTAAGGCCTTGCTCTAACATTGTCGAATATCATGTCGTGTTTAGATATATGGATGCCACTAAGGCCTTAGTCTAATATTACTGAATATCATGTCATGTTTAGATATATGGATGCTACTAAAGCCTTACATCAACATTTCATTACTTTATATGATACCACTTATCATATATTAACTTTTCTAAACATTTTTCCAATTTTTCACTTTTTAAATTAGTTATTACATTTTAACTTATCGTTCTTAGGAAGTTTCTTCACCCATAGCTATCACATGCCTCATCTTCCTTTATGCTATTGAGTGTCTAAAGCCTAAGCTGTCGCAGGTTGAAGTCTAAAGCTATCAAAGGTTGGGATATATCATGCCAAACTATCACATGCTAAGCTAATTCTGATCAAGATATATGGCTATCGAAAGTTAAACTATCACATGCCACCATCTCGAAGGTTTGAATGTTATTGTGGGTCAATGCCTATCACATTCACAAGCTAATGGTAGTTATGAATTTATTTATTTATTTTTAAGGGAGGGAAAATTTTCATATATCCCTCAAGCAATTTTATAAAAAAGAAAAAAAATACGATCCTCTTATCCAGTTTTTGATACCTTTAAAATCGTGCCAAATGAATTTACATTTTTTATTCAATATTCAAAACGTGCGAGTATTTATTTTTCTTTGTGTTTGCTTTTCCGAAGAAAGAAAAAGGAAAAAAAACATATTTTTTCATCACAAAATAATAGATTTGGTAGATCCATTTTTATTCTATTACATATTGATGTTTCTAGTAAGAAAGACTAGACAAGCTAACATATAATTTTAATAATAATTATAAAACTCATTTTTGTTTATTTTTCTTAAATTCTCTTTTGCTCTCTCCTTCCCCACCCTCTCCCCAGCTCAACAGACCCAAACCTTTCTCCACCACTAACCAGTAACCAACTTCCTCCTTATTCACACTCGCTTCACCTGCACCATCGGATCAGACCATCAACCCCGCCTTATTCTCCTTGCCTCCAATAAGATCCTGAGTCCAAAACCACCTTAAGTCCAATTGCTCCCACCACCTAGTCACACTAGAACCCCAGTCGCAATTTCAACTACACTTCTCTATCACTTAGACATAGAGCTCCAAGTGCCAGTCACATCGCAATTGTAGGAACACCAAAATCTATAAAATAGAATCGTGATCTCCTCTCCCCAATTCAACAAAGCGACAATGCATATCGAGGATAACATCAATCTCTAGGATTTAAGCATATTTTATTCTCTTATAGAGGTAGCAGCGTTGATTTTTTTAGAAGAGGATATTTATTTTGAAGAGGTCAACAAGATAAAAATTAAATAAAAAGAGAAAATTTTCCTTGAAGGTTCCAATTCAAAAAGAAAAATAACCCTTGTACTGCTCGTATTCCTTAAAAGGGAGGACCATGTGTAGAGAAACTACTATTGGATTGGAACTGAGAGGAGAATCACCAAAGCTTTATTAACGAACAGTCAAGATAATTGTGAACGACAGTTTAATTCAACAAATGTTCACTTTATTTTGATTATGTCTATAACTAGTGTGAACCCGTGTTACGCACACGGGATGCATCATATATTTAGTAGTGGTGTATTTTCAGACGTTAGTCATATGAAGATGAAAGTGTATAGTTGTGGAATGAATACATTTGTATTTATTTATTACTTGAACAACAATGGAAAATATTTATCAATATATATGCTAAAGTAATTTGAAGCGCATATATTACAGCAATTTTGTGGAGAATAATGGATTTATCAAAAGGATTATCATTATGTCAACTATTACTTTACTTTGTAGCATTATTACATTACTGAACATGCTTACTAATTTATGTAATGCCTAAATTCAACACGGGTTCATCTTATATAGAATATAAATTCAAATATGTATTCGATATGATAATATTGTTCCTTATATATATGGAATAAAGAAATTACCTTAAGTGTGAAATAGTATTTCGAAATTGGTTTAAATAAATAATATTTTAACATTTACATTAGTACACTTATTGATGCTGTCTAATACTAATTGCATCATAAAAATAGTTTGATGTCTTCAAAGGTTATATTCTTAACTAATATAGCTTGTTATAAAGTAAGAAATATGAAGAAATAACAAAAGTTTATCATATTATTTTTGAACATCTAGGTAAACTGGATGGTTTCATAAACCCCTGAGTGAGTGCATCAAAGACACCCTCCACTTTAGTTGATCAACAAATTGATTTGTTGCTGTTATTAATAATCGACCCTTGCACCACTTCATTATCTCTAATGTCATGAATATATTGCCGCCACTTGAGGACATTGCAGTATGATTTTCAGAACAACTAAATAATTGTATCTTTTACTTCAAATAATCAGACCACCATAACATAACTAAAGGCAAAATATTTATCACCATGAGAAATACTTGTGGATATGCAAAAAAGCATTTTATATGACATCGTATTGAAAGTAAATATAAGACCGAATGACATAAAAAATATAATAAACAAAGTAAATCGTTAAAGTATCATGTAATTTTATGCCATTATAAATTCTTGTGCTATTTTTGTTTGTACATCCAAATCAACAAAATATAATAGTTATAAACAATATAACTATAATGCAAGCAAAAGAAAAAAAATCCATTTTAAAATATATTGAATAAATAATGTTTCCCTTCAAGCAGAAGAAAATATGTCAAAAATATCCTGCTGCTCTTAGAGCATAAGCAAATATAACGGTAATGTTATTTTGGTAAGTTTGTCGGAAAAAATTATTTACAGCTATATTTATCGTGATTTTTTTTAATTTTTGACTAATCTTAACGAAGGAAAGTAAGATACTTAAAAAATGTAGTAGACTTTTATATTATTATTTTCCTTTTACACACATATTTCTTGCATTATGGAAAAATTCGTTAAATTTACAAAACATTTCTTCTTACAGTTTCATCATTAAGTTATGCATTTTAATATTGTTGATAGCCTATAGAAGGAAATAAAGAAAAAGATTTAACTGATTACATATTAATTATATAATTGGTTAGAGCTAAAGAGATTTAATATATAATCATTTCTCTTATTAAATTTAATTACAATATAACTCTCGATTTATTTTAGATACAAATTGATCAAAATTAAAAGCAGTTAGTTCATTTTATTAATTGCATGCTAATAGTATTTAATATGATCCTTTTTATTTAAAAATAGTTCACTTATAACACATAGAATAACTTTATGTATAATTTGTACTCATTATTTTCTAGAATACTTCGTGTCACTTGTTCTCTCATAGGATTTTCTTCTAAATGCTAATGACAAAAAGAAATGAGTAAAAGCAATTAATTGATTACATTTAAATTAAATAATTCATTAGCATTAAAAGGAATTAAAATGTTATTAATCCTCTTTTTAATATGAATTACAATTTATTTCTCTAAGTACTTTTAAGTAAATCCACCGAAATCCAAACTAATCAATTCATACTAATTTTTGCATATTATTTGATATGGTTTTTCCTATGAAAAAATAGTTTACTTACAACCATTATGATTAACAACATTTATAATTTGTATTTATTCCTAAACATTTCTCGACTACAAAAAAAATAAAACTAATTTCACAAAATTCAAAAATAGTTACCTCATTCTCGTTTAATATCTTCAAGAATTTGATGATAATCATGAATATTTGTTGCTTATGAACATTACGTAGTACATTAAATTACACAAAGTAAAAATAATTAAAGTGTAGATTGATCAAAGAAAGACAATGTTAAAATTTACCAAAAGAAGTTTAGACTAATTAAGATAACGTAAAACAGTTGAAAATGGATAGGTTTCAAAACATGTATTTAAAACTAACATTTTAGCGGATTTTAATCCTGTCTGTCGACGACAAAATGTAAGTATTTCTTATACATTTACACTTTTCCCCAAATATAGTGTGAAATTCATTATTAAAATAATCTTTTACTTCGTATATAATGTTTTTTTCCAATTTGATTTTCTTATATACTTATGTATCAGAATGAAATAAAGATCAATATTACCTAAGTTTGACTATACAAAAAACTTATGATCTTTTTGTATCTATGCATTAACAAAGCAATAAATTCTTGAAAATTAAACGGAGGAACCAATTTCATAGCCATGCCAAAAATATGAAAACTAAATTTAATATAGAAGACGAGAAAGAAAAAATATCTTAACTTATTGGTATCAGATTTTATATTGAAAACACAGCTTAAGCGATTATTGTTTTATTACATAATTGGCAATAAAGTGACCTAGTTTGTAATTAACTCTGTCATCGAATTGAGCTTCAGTTTAGTTCCTAAATTGCCTTGAATTCAAAATTAATCAAAATTAAAAGTAATTATTTTTGTATTTATTGCATGGTAACAAAATTTGGTATGATTTTACCGTTATGAATAAAAATATTTTAATTTATAGCTATTAATGACCATTTTTGAATTACAAAAAAATTGAAATGACATAATATAAAATAGACTTAGTAGAAATCATGGATAATTACTCAATTATTTCATAAGACTACCAGGACTTTGTCTTGATTAGATCATGAAAGGGTGTTGTTTAGGAACATTTCATAGTCTATTGAATAACAAAATAGAAAAGCATAAAATAGAGCGAGATATAAATATAATTAAGCAAAAAGGAGCAAAACAGTTCTTTATTTAAGAAGCGTTCATGATATGATCTAAGAGTGGAGTAAAGAGAAATTGCATACTGGTAGATTCCTAATTTCATATGATAGAATAGATATGTAGATTGTGTATATAATAGATTGAAAGAACGTAGGGATATAATAGCGTACATAATAAATTAGATGGATTTGAATTAGGAAAACAGAGAGTAATTGACATAAAATAAATCAATTTAGGTCTATTTGTGAACCACCTTTATGCTTTTTGACTTCTTCATGCTACCTAATTAAGTATGCTGTACATTGATGAGACTGAATGTGAGATAAATATTAAATACATACTCACTTTCTCATATAATAAAGTAGATAAGCTTTGTTATAAGGAAAAAAAATTCAAAATAAAGGAGGAGGAAGTATTATACTGTATCCCTACAATTACACAAAGCTAACCTATTTCCCTGTATATTACATCACAATAGCCAGTTGAATTAGTGCTTGTAAAACCTAGAAAGAAATAAGTAATGATATAAAATTAAATGATGTATTATACATATGCACAGTTGTTAAACTTGATAGGAGAGAAAATGGTTTTTTCAATATAAGTGAGTTCATTTGCTTTATGAATATAATAAGAAAAAGGAAAGGGAATCTTCGATTGATTCAGCTGTTTGCTGAAGGTAATGAAAATCTGCATAAGTCATATGAAAAATTGAATATAAAAAGTAATGAAAAATTGAATATAAAAAGTAACACAGTTGAGACGAAAGTTAAGAAAATGAACATAATACAGAGATTTGAATTGGTTACAAAAGCTTCAATGCAGAACAATTAAATTATCACATGAAATAATTGTGGTTTCTTTGTGCTCTTGGACATTTCATAACTAAACTCTTTCATGTACTTACCATATTAATCATTGATGTCAAATTGTTCCTTGTAGCAGGGATCCATTTCTTCATCTAAATGATAACAAAACAAAGTCACGAAAATTAGGAGCTTGGTTTAAGAAATAATCTAATTAATGATAAGTAGTTATCTCAACAAATTATCCATTTTAAATGAAAACATAGAATATGAATTAATATTCAAATGGCACAATACAACTTGTAAAGATGTACCCCAACTATATCAGATGAAAAAATAAAATAAAAAATCAAACAATTCAAAAAAAATAGCATATTGTCTTTGCTTCTATCAAGAAAAAAAGGAAGGCATATCTTATGATTTTAGTGGAATTTAAGTGGGCCTTAAACTATTCTTTGATATGTACCATACTCACTGTTATTAAGAATGTAAAAAATCCAAAAATTCTATCATTCAACATGTGGGAAAGGTCAAGTTAATAGTTCAAGTTATGAAGACATGCACATGTACAATAATAGTTCTTAAATATCACCTTATATTTAATAGCAATTATTTATGGTTGTGTCACTCTTTCCAAAACGATGCTACCAGCTTCCATAGATATAATATTGAAGTACACTATTAAGAAGAACATAGATTTATAAATAGCAATTTTGATAGACCCATAACTTACCTCAACATGATCAGTATGTGAACATGAATGGAAGCTGCTATACTGAATTTTATGGATCAAATTAAATGTACATAGTCTACTTCAAGAATCATAAAATCAATTAATACTTGAAGATTCATTTGAATGAAGCAAAGGTTAAACCAAATCAATTTATAGGTCAAATTGTTTTGAATTTCTTTTAGCTTTGGAACATACCCATTAGGATTAGTGGGTCACGATCTGAAAAATCCTGGATGTTCGAGAAGATTGCCCCGATTTTTTTTACTATTCAAATAGATAATAAAACTCATAACAAATCATTAATATCCACAAATAACAATCAACATATCAATTCATTAAATCTAATTAATTATCGGGAGATTCTATTAATTCGTTATTTTTTTACACCCTTTGTTCTTTTGGTAAGATAATTCCCATCCTTTGTATTACCTTATCCCCCTATCTTTTACATTTCTTCCCCTACTTATCTTACATTCTTCTCCTTGATAATCTCATAACATCTTCCTTCTCATACATTTTTAAACATTATTCACTGTGATCTTAGTATCTTATATAGTCAACCAAAATTAAATTTATCGCAAAAACATTTTAAATAAAAGAAAATCGGTAGAATTATTTTTGCTTTAGATTTCAAATGGTATCAAAAATCACAATTATTTATATTCATTAAGATTCAAAAATGTATTAGTGAAAATAATTGTGTATGTTAAAATTAAATTGGAATATTTGGATTGATATCTGTAAAAATATATTAAAATCACCTTGTATTTGTTCTTTTAAAAAATACTGAATATGGATGCATGATAGCACTTCTAAAAGAAAGGTATTTCTTTAGTGAAAAGAATGATACTGTCTTTCAAAATGATTGATTTTTTAGTGTGTTGGTAAAGAAACAAAAGGAGGGTAACAAAATTAACCATAACGATAACTAAATAACCAAGCAACTCATTCAACAAATTAGAATTCTTTCGACAAATTGAAGCTAGAATGGATTTCACTGAATAAATGAAGGTAAAAACAAATGAGAATTCAAGTTGAAAACTTGCAAATGATAATTAATTCACCAGTAAATTAAGTCGGCCCTAATTGAGAATTAATTCATTGAGCAAATTAAGTTACCCAATTAGTTCGTTTAGGAAAGCAAAGTTTTGGGTTTCTATCCCAATTTGAAATGATAAAAATATGTGATGAAAATTAATTCATTTTTCATATTGATTTAGCAAATCAGAAGTCTTGAAATTAGGCTTACCCATGCCAAAAGCAGCTTTAAACAACCTAGATGTACAAAACAGACACAATTGAATAAACTCATGGTTATATTTAAGCTGAAATTTAAATTGAAAATCGCATACTGTATATTGGTAGAAAATTGAGCAGAGATAGCATTTTCCCTTAAAAGGGCTACTGATAACACTACACTCTGTACTTTTTTTCAGGTAAACAAAGTGAATATTCAGAGTAACATCATATATAAGGATATGAAATCAAAAGAACTATTCCACTCACCAAGTTTTTTTTTGTGAACGTTTCTTATTTTACTTGGTAGAAATGTAATTAGCTAAAGTTTCTTTACATCGATTGTCTAGCAAACTATTTCTTATTCTTCTTTTTATTTAAAATTTTATGGATATGTTGATAATAGTTAGTGCAAAGTTTGCTGCAGATTAGAGAAGAATTTTGAAAACCAATGATATATATCGCTGATATTCTACCTCATGTAACCATAGGGACATACTTCAGTCATTCAGAAATATATATTTTAAACATGATCTCATTAGTGTAGGATAGGTAAGGGATGCACTATTTAAATGTTAAAATGGCCACAAGAATATTTACCATGATAATGGAGTGCACAATATGCCTAGATAGAAAAGCAATGAAAAGAATTGCTCAAACCTTAAATTGAGATCCTTCGGATTTGTATCTGGCTCACCAGCTCAACCAACTAAAGCATGGATAATATTGCCTAACTGGTGATGGCACCGGACTTCCATAAATATTTCAATCGAACTACATAAAAAAATATGAGTAAAACTTCAAATTCATGCACTACATACTATCCAAATAGACAATGTGCAATAAAAATGAAAAAAAAAACGATTAGTGATCACTTAACCCATTCACGACGACACAACCACAGTTAATCATATATTTTTTTAATGAACATACTAACATGTTCATGCATACTAACATATTTATGCTAAAATTGTAATATCCCGGAATTTTTTAACAATATCAATTTAATAATCTGTAGTTAAAATTAAATTGATATTGATAATCTGTTAATAATTATTCAGATAAATTTAATAATCTTCCTCAATAATTATTTAAATTGGTCATTTTATCTTTTAAAAATAATAAACTGATTTCTATTTTTAATAAATATATGGTTTATATTTTAAATAGATTAGCTATTTTATCTTTTAAATGATATAAATGGATTTCTATTTACAATATAAATATATGGTTCATATTTTAAATAAATTGGTATTGTTTTAAATTTAGAATAAATTTAACAAATTGGTTTTATGGCTTAATAAAATGAATATTTTGTAAAATGATTTTAATTTAATAAAAAAGAGATTTATAAAAACAATATTAATATTGTATTGACTTTATAGATAAGTTTTGAATAAGATCTGTAATTTTTAGTTCAAATTGAATTTATATTTATAACTTGATTTGAAAATATTGATTTTGAATTTAGTTGAATTTAAATTTAAAAGTATAAAATTTTAAATTGTTTGATTGTTTTAGTTTTTGATATGTATAAGTTCATTTATAAACATAATTTGTTTTTATTTCTTTTATAATTTATACACATGTTTAAATATAAACTAAAAATTTAAATTAAGCTAAAATACATGCATTATTTTGTAAATTTAAATACTAATTATCTTTAAAGGATAACATGTGTTGCATTTTTAAAAGAGTAAATAGACAAGTGTCTAACTTATGACAAGTGTTAAAATTTAGTTTCAATTTTTCTTTTCTTTTATTTTAGTAAATCTGAAAACACATTAGTTAAGCTTGCATCTTGATTTCATTCACATTGCATTTTTCATATCCTTAATTCAAATCTGCATTCCTCCAGATCCAAACAACTGCATATTCACTTCCTAAAAAATAAAATAAAACCTGCATATTAAAAGATCAATCTGCATATCCAAAACAATGTTCTAATCTGCATATTCAAATTCCAAATCTGCATTCTCAAATCCTTCAATCTACATTTCCTTATAAAGAATCCAAAATCTGCAACCTGCATATTCAAATCCAACCTCTGCATATCCAAAACTAAGATCAAAATTCTGCATTTCCTCTTCAAATCAAAAGGAAGCCTGCACACTTTATTATCTGCATTCTGTTTAATCCTGGAAGCAGTGAAAGCATTAGCATGTATTTGGGGAATTTAGCAACTGCATCCTACCACAGTTTCATCCAAGAAGCATGCATGAAATTGCAGATCAGGAAGCATACCTGCATATCATATTTCTGTAAATTCCAATGATCAACAGGAGCAAACCTGCATTATCTTATTCTCTGCAAAATTCAAATGATCAGTGGTCTGCATTTAAAAGGTGAGTAACAAATTATTATTTTTAAAACTAACTTAAATTAATATAGTTGCTTGAATTGTTGCCTGATGAGTATGTTAAATATGTCTGTGTATATGTATGAGATTGAATTCCTGTTTGTTATTGATGAATTCTTTTCTGTCCTAGATTCCAGGCTTAGATATAATTCAAAATTTCATAAACTCAAGATTTAATCCATGTTTTAGATGCAAAGTAAGTTGTATTGTATTCATCAATTCATGTTTAAAAAGTCAAGAAGTTAAAATTATGAGTTAACTCTGGAAACAGGGAAAAGCATCATGCATGCTTATTTTTATCAAAACTCAAACAAATGGATGTAGTAATTTAGTAGTATAAATCAAATATTTAAACTGTAACTTAATTTTTAAATCAAGTATTAGTATTTTTAGGTGTTTGATTAGTGACAGTTTATTCTTGAAACAAAATATGAATTTGAGAAAAATTCTTGCAATCTAAAGTATAAGAAAACTCAAATTTCTTTCTGAGTTATTAAGTAAGGATCCTGAATCCTTAGTAAAATCAGAGAAGTAATTATAATTGACTAGATTGAGTGCAGTTTTGATTTTTTTTAGAATTGAACCCTAAGTTTGAATAGGGGTTAAAGTTTTGGTCAGTGTGAGATTATGGGTTGATCGAGTGTGCTAGTTTTTAGTGAATGGGTAGTTGGTGTGAAAAGTAGCTCGAGGCCGGAGGGGTGGATCTGCAAGTGACCGGAGTGGCGAACTGTCGCCGTTGACAGGTTTTCACAAAAACCTGTTTTCTGTTATACAGGTTTGGATTGGGAAGCTTGATTCTTGAATACTTGTTCTTTTCTCGAGCTGAAGGTTTATGTGGGTATTGTTGGGATTCCTGGAAGTGTTGGGTCATCAAAAATGATCGCCAGAGGTAGTGGTCGCCGTGTATATGCACAGCGACATATTTTCTGGCAAATCGTTTGGGTGTGGGATGTTGCAGGGAGGTTTTTGTAGTGGCTCGAAGCAAGTATAGTAGAAACTCGAAGTGAGCGTGTGTTTGACCCGAAGTAAAAATCTTGTTTCTCGGGTCACTGCAAGAATCCAGGTTTTAAAAACCTATTCCTCTGAGTTTTAAAAATCTGGATTTTCATATTTTAAAATCTGTAGTTATAGGTTTTAAATAAGGTTTAGGTTTAAAATTTAATTCAAGTTTGAATTACTAATTTGAATTTAAATTCCAGGTTTTGAGTTGAAACCTGTTTTTCTGTTTTCTTTAAATCCGGGTTAAATTTTTTATAATCTGTAGTTTTCTGTTTGAGAAAAATTTAAGTTCAAATTTAAATGAAAGTTTAAATTTCTCATTTGAATTTAAATTCCAGTTTTTAAAACAGAAACTTAAGTTTAAAAATTTAACTTTATTAACTATATCATGTTGATAAGATAGTTCAAACTTTTTAGTAATAAGATTATAAAAATATGAATAGAGTTGAAGTTAATTTAAAATCTGGGAATTCAAAGGTTTAATTTGAATTTCAGGTTTAAATTTGAAGTTTCAAATTAAAATGGAAATTTAAATTATTGAAAGTTTTGAAATGACTTTAACTTTAAAAATTTCCATAGCATTTATTTGATTTGCAATTTAAAAAGTTTTAAATTTATTTAAAACTTTGATAAGTTTAAAATTCATTCTATTTTAAACTTGAATTTAAATTGAAATTTAAGGGCAAGTTCAAAAAGTACTTTGTTTTGAATAATATTGTTTTAAACATAATTAGTTATGTTTCATCTTGAAAATTTAAATTAAGATTTATGTTTAGAATTAATTAACAAGGTAATTAAGATTTGTTAATTAATTAATTAATTAATTTTGGAATTAATAATTGATTAATGATTAATCAATTTATAATTAAGATCATTAATTAAGTTATTAATTAATGATAAATGAATATTAATTATGTAATTAAGTTTTAAATTAAGGTTAATTAATTTAATAATTAACTTTAATTAATAAATGATTAAAGATAATTTAAATGGTAATTAATTTAAGTTAATTACTTTATAAAATAATTGGAGGATGGTTAATGAAGGTCATTAACCAGGATTATTTAACAATTAATTAATTTGGTTAATTTTTATAATTAATTAGATTAATTAATTTAATAATAATCAATTGTAAATGGTTTGAGTGTAATTACTTGATAAAGTAATTAGGAAATTAATTACTTAATGTAATTAATTTAATTTAGTGAGATTGTTTAATTTAATTAATTAAGTTTAATTAATTATAAACACTTGAGTTTTATAAATAATTACTTTATGTAATTAAAGTTTTGGAAATTACTTAGTTAAGTAATTGTTAAATAATTACATGTTGTAATTAAGTGGAGATGTTAAGCGTGAGGTAATTTGGTTTAATTATTTAAAGATTAATCAAGGGATTAATTAAGTAATTAATTAAAGGATAATTAATTTGTTTAATATAGTAATTAAGTTAGTTAATTACTAGATGTGATTAATCTGTGATGATGGTTAATAAGTTAATTACTTAAGGTAATTAATAATTAAGGATCATTAATTATTTTAATTAATGATGTAATTAAGCTGATTAATTAAGATTAATTAATCAATAATAGATAATTAAAGATAATTAATCAATGTAATTAATTAAGAATTAATGTAATTAATTATAATTAATTAATTGAAGTAATTAAAGGTTAATTACTGTTTAGTTGAGGATAATTAATTTGTGAAATTAATTAAGGATAATTACATGAATGTAATTAAGAGTAATTAATCAAGAGTGATTAATTAGGATGAGTTATTTTGAATGATTAATTGATTGTAATCAATTAAATGGTTGAGTAAGCAAGTTATAATTTGATGTAGTAATTAATTTAATTTATTTTAAATTAATTAAAATGGGTAATTAATTTAATTCATTTTAAATTAATTAGAGTTGAAGATAGTTAATTTAATTCATTTTAAATTAATTATATTGTGATAAGTAAATCATTGCTTATGTATGAATGGATGTCATTGATTGACTTGGATGCTTTAAGATCTCAGTAATGAGATAAATAATATTTTGTGGTATGGATGATTGATTGTATTGTGATGATAACTTAGATTATCTATTGTGCTGGTGATATATGGAATATCTATACGATATTAATGATGTGAATTACCTGTTATGTGATAATGTTGATTATCAGTTATGGTTTATGAATTATCTATCTGAGTGTATATAGATACTGTAATTAAATTGTTTTAAACCTTTAAAACAACTTGGACCCTAAAAGACACGCTTTGGTTTTCGATGAGCCCGGGATCGGGTTTCCATATTTGGATATCCGAAAACCACATCGATTCCAAATAACGTTAGGTCGTGAATCAAAGTGGAGCTTTGTGAAGACTCGAGGTGTAAGGACTATGAGTCAGTATAACTCTGTGGGTGATTCCGTAATGAGTTGACGGAATTAGTTCTTATAGATTCGAGATGGTGGTTCAGAGTGCAAGGGTTATTGTCGTTAACTCTGAGGGTGATTCCAAAATGAGTGTAACGAGATAATGCCTTCGGTTTCGTTCGAACCCGGAACGAACTTGTATGGATTGAATGCTTTCAGAACATCGTCAGGTGGACGATGAGCATTCTAAGTGATATGTCCTATAAAGGTAATCGTAGCCTCAAGCCTTATCAACCGGGAATGGCTAAAACAGGGGAGGTGCAGCAAAGCTTTGTGGGTCGCACCCACTGGAGAGCAAGATTGATCCCTGTCTAGAAGTCCCTTTATATTCGGCTGTGTGGGTGGTTGCTAGCTACAACCACGGGGTTGTCTTGTTCAGAATTATTCAGTAAGGAATGGGTCTGGCTTTGTGTTGCAGGGGGTCGGGAGTGATCCTCGGTACGTTGATCTAGGCCACGTACTGTGACGGGCAGTACCCCAGTAGCCCTGCCATTGATGGAATCCATAACCCAATAAGTGCCTGTACGGTTTTGATTGTGCCCAACTATGTTGGAACGTGAGATGTAAGCATTCCAGCTATTTCTGTATTTTATTTTGAAAACCCTAGACACTACTATAATATCATCGGATTTCCTATCAAATGTTTTGGTTAGCGTAAGGTAAAAACTTTTCCATGTTTATGTGTGGGAAGTCTTACGTGATACCTTTCTTTTCAAAAGGTTTTTAAAAGTTAAGCAACTTTAACATGTTACTCACACCAGACCCATGTCTGACCCGAAGTTTATTTTTGTTTTTCATAAACTCTTGGGTACTCAAATTCTTACGAGTAGCCAAGGGAATTCAGTTTAGGATTCAGGTTTGCTTTGACGAATTGTGGAGGAGCAATGGAGCAGGAGGCTTCTGCGTGTAGATATATATCTAGTTTTCCGTTGTGTGTTCTCTGAGTTGTTGTATTGAGTTGTATAACTAGACAGGTGTTTATAACTGTCTAGTATGAGTTGATTATGCTGTGTATCTCTGATGTATATGATACTATGTAATATTTATGTTATTAATATAATTTATTCGTTCCGCTGTGTAGATTCTGATGTTGTTTCTTTCTTCTCTTCTTTCTATTCTCTTTTCTATCCCTTTCTTTCTTAAAGATGATGCGATTTTCCAGGAGTGGAAAGTCGGGCGTCTCACTTGGTATCAGAGCATTAGGCTGAGTGAATACCTAGGCTCTGAAGTGTATCTTTCTTTAGGGAGCATTAGGTTGAGTGAATACCTAGGCTCTGTAGTGGTGTCCTTCTTGAGAGAGCATATTTGTAATTTTTTAATAACTATATATATATATATCTATTTATCTATACCTATCTGTTGGGTTACCTGTTCAGGTTTTCCAATATAAGTTATAAAGGTAGATGGGGTATTAGTGTTTGTAACACGACCTACCATTGGTTGGAGTTTGAATGTTTGAAGTTGGAGGTCTATCTATCGAGATTGTAGACCTAACACCGCCTCGAGTGAGTTCTGTAGTGATGAAGAACTTCATTGATCTCTGAAGGTAACTTGGAAAGGTTCGGAGTTTATTTCTGAAGTTGGATGAGTAGAGTTTGGATCAGTTGTTTGAGCAGAAGCAAGTGATGATATTTTGAATACCTCAGGAAATAGTAGCTGCGTGATGAGATGCAGTGACTATGGATGTTCCTGAAGATGTTTTCTTTGGAACAAGTTAAGGAAGTGAGTCTGCTTCAGTGTTGTGGCTGTGGTCAGCTTGAGTTTCTGTTGGCTTTGAAGTCCGAGTTTCTCGAAGAGCTTTGTTTTGGAATTCTTTGGCATCTGTGGCAGCAGTATAGTTTGGAGTGTTCTCGGTGTTGGCAAGAGATCTTTTGGCTCAGCAGTTTTTCTGAAGTGGAGTTCAGAAGCAGTTAAGTGGACCCGTTTCTTCGATGGGTTGGCCAGTTAAGTGTAAGCTGTTCTGTTTGGTAAAGGAAGAACAGTTTCTCTGGATTTGGTTTGGTGGATCGCAAAAGTGACTTGCGATTGTCTGAGTGTTCTCTTGGGTTATCTGAGTTTTCTAGATGTCTTCAGGAAGTCAGAATTTGGTTCGCATCTGGAGATTGAGTTTTCTTATCGTCTGGAATTCGAGGAGAAGTGAGTTGTTGTCTTCTGATGTTGAGGAGTTGAGTTTGAGTTCTTGGTTTTGGTTGATCTTGAGGAGATCATTTTGTTGTGTTGATTGGTCTAGTTTGTTTCTAGAAGCATCAGCGAAGGTTGAGCTGATCAGTAAGGTTATGGACAGCTCAGGATTGTCCGAAGAGTTTTGTGGATAAGAGTCGGAGGGATTTGGACTCTGAAGTTGGAGATTTAATTTTGGATAAGTTTTCTCCGATCAAGTGAGCTATAAGTTTGGGTAAGTCTGTGAAGCTAGCTCTGAAGTGTTTTAGATCTTTTCTGTGATCTTGGAGAATAAGTGATTGATCTACAGGATTGGATTGCCAGTTTGGATAACTAGGATTCGATGGGTTTCACGTATCTCTGAGGGAGTACGTGTATGATCTATCTCTGGTTATGGAACCACCAGTTCCGGAGTTTAGGTTGTTGAGTCAGACTCGTTTGTAGTCTGATATCTTGTCTAGTGTTATAGATATAGTTGTATAGGAGCTTTGTAGCTTCATAGTATTGATTGTTTGGATTCTCTAGGACGAGTATCCCGGTATATATATATGTATACAAACACACACACACACACACACACACACACTTGGGGAAACTCGATAAAATTTTATCCAGAATTTTGTCTGGATAATTAGATTTGTTTGAATTAGTTGTTTGGTTGTTAGCATATGTTTGATATATGCTTGTGTTTAAAATTTAATGAGATTATTAAATTACCTTTGTTTTAAATTTCGATGACAAAATTCTTTTAAGGGGGAAGGATTGTAATATCCCGGAATTTTTTAACAATATCAATTTAATAATCTGTAGTTAAAATTAAATTGATATTGATAATCTGTTAATAATTATTCAGATAAATTTAATAATCTTCCTCAATAATTATTTAAATTGGTCATTTTATCTTTTAAAAACAATAAATTGATTTCTATTTTCAATAAATATATGGTTTATATTTTAAATAGATTAGCTATTTTATCTTTTAAATGATATAAACGGATTTCTATTTACAATATAAATATATGGTTCATATTTTAAATAAATTGGTATAATTTTAAATTTAGAATAAATTTAACAAATTGGTTTTATGGCTTAATAAAATGAATATTTTGTAAAATGATTTTAATTTAATAAAAAAAGAGATTTATAAAAACAATATTAATATTGTATTGACTTTATAGATAAGTTTTGAATAAGATTTGTAATTTTTAGTTCAAATTGAATTTATATTTATAACTTGATTTGAAAATATTGATTTTGAATTTAGTTGAATTTAAATTTAAAAGTATAAAATTTTAAATTGTTTGATTGTTTTAATTTTTGATATGTATAAGTTCATTTATAAACATAATTTGTTTTTATTTCTTTTATAATTTATACACATGTTTAAATATAAACTAACAATTTAAATTAAGCTAAAATACATGCATTATTTTGTAAATTTAAATACTAATTATCTTTAAAGGATAACATGTGTTGCATTTTTAAAAGAGTAAATAGACAAGTGTCTAACTTATGACAAGTGTTAAAATTTAGTTTCAATTTTTCTTTTCTTTTATTTTAGTAAATCTGAAAACACATTAGTTAAGCTTGCATCTTGATTTCATTCACATTGCATTTTTCATATCCTTAATTCAAATCTGCATTCCTCCAGATCCAAACAACTGCATATTCACTTCCTAAAAATAATAATAAAACCTGCATATTAAAAGATCAAACTGCATATCCAAAACAATGTTCTAATATGCATATTCAAATTCCAAATCTGCATTCTCAAATCCTTCAATCTGCATTTCCTTAAAAAGAATCCAAAATCTGCAACCTGCATATTCAAATCCAACCTTTGCATATCCAAAACTAAGATCAAAATTCTGCATTTCCTCTTCAAATCAAAAGGAAGCCTGCACACTTTTATTATCTGCATTCTGTTTAGTCCTGGAAGCAGTGAAAGCATTAGCATGTATTTGGGGAATTTAGCAACTGCATTCTACCACAGTTTCATCTAAGAAGCATGCATGAAATTGCAGATCAGGAAGCATACCTGCATATCATATTTCTGCAAATTCCAATGATCAACAGGAGCAAACCTGCATTATCTTATTCTCTGCAAAATTCAAATGATCAGTGGTCTGCATTTAAAAGGTGAGTAACAAATTATTTTTTTAAAACTAAATTAAATTAATATAGTTTCTTGAATTGTTGCCTGATGAGTATGTTAAATATGTCTGTGTATATGTATGAGATTGAATTCCTGTTTGTTATTGATGAATTCTTTTCTGTCCTAGATTCTAGGCTTAGATATAATTCAAAATTTCATAAACTCAAGATTTAATCCATGTTTTAGATGCAAAGTAAGTTGTATTGTTGTGACGCCCCACCTCTATACCCATGCTAGCCAAGAACACTACGGAGTAATGTTGTCGACTAGCACGGAGAATAAGGCTGTTGAGGAGCGACCATCTATATAATTGCTTTGAGCGAGCACCGATATGTCGGATAGTAATATAAATTTTCATCTCAAGAGGAAATCCGACATACCGACACAAACTCAAAGCTACTACACAGTGGCTATAAAGGTCTTCGGAAAAAAATATAGAAATAAACATAACACAAATCAGTCACAGACAATTCATATCACAAAGGCGGAAATAGATATGAATATAACACATGAAAGTGTTCATCAGAGTAGTGGTCTAAAAAGATCCACAATATCACAAAAGAATAGTTACATGAACTACACAAAAGAATAAGTATACATTATGGAGTCTGTGTCTCAAATGTATACAACAAAAACTACTAATCTAAGTAGTAAGCAAAAGGTCAGAGTAATGGATCCCCGGAGAGAAGTCAAGTCGAAGCACCTGCAACATCTCGGTCTGACCCGACTATTATTTATAAGAAAATAATAAACGGATCAGTCTAACTATAAATATCAGATAACATGATATAGAATAGGAGATATGACTAAACACATAATAATCACAATGCCAAGCTGTGATATATATAAGTAATTGAAAATCAACAAGAGATTAATCAATATCACGATAATCTACTCAAGATAAAAAAGGAATGTCATACTCCTAATTTCATTCACCAAGCCACAATAAATGACATATAAGATATGGCATAGACGTATAATATCCATAATGGCATACTACTATAAGTATGTAAATGATAATCAACAAACGATTAATCAATATCAAAGAATCTTCTCAAAGATCCAAAAAGGGTATCATACCCAAAACTTGTATTCACAACAAGTTAATGACACACAAATTCACCTATGCACAAGAATTGATAAATCATACCAATAGAAATCACAAAGTTGGTGAAACATAAATTCCAGAAATCAACACAAGAAATCCAGTCAATGACACACAAATTCACCTATGCACAAGAATTGATAAATCATATCAATAGAAATCACAAAAATAGGTGAAGTATAAATTCCAGAATTCGACACACGAAATCCAGTCAATGACACACAAATTCACCTATAAACAAGAATTGATAAATCATATCAATAAAAATCACAAAAATAGATGAAGTTTAAATTCCAGAATTCGACACACGAAATCCAGAAATTTCACAAAATAAGGGGGGGAGGCCTATCACATGAACGGGAGCATGAAAACTCACCAACAGCTGTAACACACGAACGAGAAGCTATCTCATGGTAGCTAGCCATTAATTTGACACACGAATGGTCCGAAGACCTGACACACGAATGGCCCGAAGACCTGACACACGAATGGTCCGAAGACCATGGGTTGCTACCCCACCAAATTTGAGTCGAAACTCCACAAAACGGGGTTTAGTCTCCCGCGCAATCAAAGAGACATCGCACATTGCTAGTCTAAATCACAAAAATGATCGTCATGATCATCGAGAAGTGTCAATTACACTAAGCTAGTAAATATATGAGTTTAGCTTCATGTCCCATAACCACTTGCTTAACTTAAATATTTACGAACAAACTGTAGATTTCCACTAGAAAATTGTCACAGGTGATTCAATCGAACAAGTCCAAGAATTAACCGACGAAGTAAACGCAAGCGTTTCGTACCACTTGTTTTACTAAGTCGTTTAATTAGATTTCTCATGCGAGTGAGGTAAAGGCTTGTATATACTAATAGATTGGAAAACGGTTTAAGAAACGAGTTTGTAATAAAATAGTGTTGAAATCGTTTTGATGAAAGAATTTTGATATTTACTACTAGTATTGAAACCTTTATATTTTTAAAGTGACAAATCACAAAGAAGATTGTAGGAACAATCAATCACTAAAGTTCACATTCGAAGACGTGAATAAAATCCAAAGAAATCGATACCGAATCCATCAAAATGGACATTCCCAAAAATCACGAAGAAAATGTCATCAAAGTCGATAATAAGTGATAATAACAAAAGGGAATCAACACGAATCGATTAATATTGGAAATTCAATCCAAAAAGGCAAAATGGACTCAAACAGCAAGTTCAGTCGACTGAACAGAGTTTTCAGTCGACTGACCCTGTGCCTGGAAATTTTCCAGGTTCAGGAAACTTTCTGTTTCCAGGTTCAGTCGACTGAACAGAGAATTCAGTCGACTGAATCATGCCTGGAAACTTTTGGGTTCCAGGTTCAGTCGACTGATCAGACTTTTCAGTCGACTGAATCATGCCTGGGCTGTTTTTCAGCCTATTCAATTGAAGAGCAAATTCTTCCAAAATGCAACCGGACGAACATTGGCTCTAAGGGTTTATGCCAATCGGCAACCCGGCCCTATATGCTCCTCGGTGCATCACTAAAAGCATGATCAAACATCCATAAAAGGATTTTCACACAAATTTGACTTAAAAACCCAAAAATTGGAATATTCACAAAACCAATCCAAATCAAACAAATGCACATGAAGAAGTGTTAGGAATTCATACCTAACAACCAAAGATAATTATAGTCATAGATGTGAGATAAAAATCTCACTTTTTCACAAAATCGAACAAGAAGAAGCTTGAAAACGAATGGAGAATCAACCTCTTTTCAACACAACCCAATTGAGCTTAAATCTAAGCTCAAAAACAAGAACATTCTCAAAATTAGGTTTAGGAATTTCTGAAATTGGTAAGAGAACAAGTTGGAGAAGAAGAAGAGAAGCTTACCAATGGGTTCTTCTTGAGTTTGGAGCTAGGAATTTGATTTGCAAGAGAAACTAGGGTTTTGGAGTTTTAATTTCCAATCTCTCCCACCATTAATGCTAAGAAAACTGAAATGAGAAGAGAATGAGGGTGAGTGGGGAAGAGTGGCTCAGATTTGAGCATAAGTTAACATAGGGCAGAGCCCAAACCAAACCCAAAGTGAAAAGTAGCAAAAATCAACTTTCTCCAAACATATCGAAGCTTATACTCAAAAAGGTCGCAAACGGCATTTTAAACTCAATGGGAGTGGTCCCGAGTCCTAATTCGACCGTATGCAAAAAGTAGCTTTTCGGACTAAAATCCGACCAATGATGAAATATTTAAATATAAAATCGATAAATATGCGGGTTGTTACAGACTCCCCTCCTTAAAGAAATTGCTTTCTCGCAATATTACAAGAAGAAGATATATAGTAACAACCATAAAGCATATTCAACACAAAAGAAGTTTGAAATAAGAAGTTCACCTCAAAGAGCACGAGAAAGTAAGTCCGGATGTGTTCGCTCGATGTACTCTCTAGATTCCCAAGAACAATCCTTAGGATTTGAAGACCATTGAACTTTAACAAGCGGAACATCTTTATTTCGAAGTCGTTTGACTTCCGAAGCAATGATACGAATAGGATGTTGCTCATAAGTTAAATTAGGCGAAACTTCAATCTCTTCCACAACACCGGGCTCAAGAATAGAATCGGAATCTCGAAGACGTTTCCGAAGTTGAGAAACGTGAAATACGTCATGGATAGCAGAAAATTGAGCCGGTAATAAAAGGCGATAAGCCATGGAACCAATACGTTCAGTGATAGGAAATGGCCCGATATATCGAGGCACTAACCGATCGACTGAAACACACAACACCTTTCATAGGTGACACACGAATGAACACAAGATCTCCCATAGAAAATTCTAACTTCCCTTCTCCGGTTATCGGCATAGGATTTTTGTCTACTCTGGGCTTCTTTCATCTTATGACGAATAAGGTCAATCTTTTCTGTGGAATCACGAATAAAATTTGGACCTAATACCAACTTCTCACCGGCCCCAAGCCAACAAGAAGGAGATCGGCATGGCCTCATAGAGTGCCTCAAAAGGTGCCATACCAATACTAGATTGGAAGCTATTATTATAGGAAAATTCAACAAGTGAAATATGATCTTCCCAACTTCCACCAGAATCAAGAACACAAGCACGAAGAAGATCTTCAAGAGTTTGATTCACACGCTCGGTTTGTTCATCGGACTGGGGGTGATAAGCGGTGCTAAAATTAAGCTTCGTTCCTAAAGCTTTTTGAAGACTCTTCCAAAATCCACTAGTAAACAATGGATCACGATCGCTAACAATAGAAGTAGGAACTTCATGCAATTTAACAATTTCTTTGATAAAGATTTTGGCCAAAAGAGGAACGGTTCGATTAGGTCGAACGGGAATAAAATGGGCGGATTTAGTAAGTCTATCAACGATCACCCATAAGCTATCATAACCCGAACGAGAACGGGGAAGGCCGTCAATAAAATCCATGGAAATTTGATCCCACTTCCAAATAGGAATTTCTAAAGGTTGCAATAACCCACCGGGCCTTTTATGTTCGGCTTTAACGAGTTGGAAAGTCATGCAACGCTTAACGAAGTTAGCGATGTCAAGTTTCATTCCCTCCCAATAATAAAGTCGCTTCATATCCGCGTACATTTTACTACTACCGGGATGAATGGTGAATTTAAAACGATGTGAATCTTCTAAAATATCTTTACGAAGATCACTAATATTTGGCACGATGAGTCTACCAAATCTCCGAACGCCGCCACGAGAATCAATATCAAAGTCTTTCAATCCTTCAATATCAATCTTATCCTTAATATTTTGGCTAAGAAGGGCCAATTCGGGATCTAGCCTTTGAGCTTCAAGAATGCGGTCTAAAATAGAAGGATGAGCCTCAAGGCTACATAAAACAAGAGATGAACATAAATCGGGAACACGCTCTCGAATCTCATAAGTGGTTAAGATCTCGAGATCGTTCCATTCGGATATCATCATAGAAACAATAGCTTGTTGTTTACGGCTAAGAGCATCGGCGACACGATTACCCTTACCGGGGGTATAAAGAATATCAAGATCATAAGGAGCAAGGAACTCGAGCCAACGCTGTTGACGCAAATTAAGTTCCTTTTAGGAGAATAAATACTTCAAGGACTTATGATCGGTATAAAGAACAAATTTCTCTCCTAAAAGATAATGACGCCAAATAATAAGGGCGAAAACAATAGCCGCGAGCTCTAAATCATGAGTGGCATATCTAGTCTCAGCAGGCTTCAATTGCCTAGAAGCATAAGCAATAACACATTCTCTTTGCATGAGAACGACACCCAAACCAACGCGACTAGCATCGGTATAGACAACGAAATCTTGATTCCCCTCGGGAATAACGAGAATAGGAGCATCAGAAAGAAGTTCTTTTAATTTCTAAAAAGAAGCTTCACATTTGTCCGACCAAATGTATTTAACACCTTTCTTCGTCAAGCCAGTGAGAGGCACGACAATCTTAGAAAAGTCTTTGATAAAACGACGGTAATAGCCCGCCAATCCAAGAAAACTACGAATCTCTGTCACACTCTCCGGTCTCTTCCAATCTTGAATCGCTTCAATCTTTGAAGGATCCACGAAAATTCCGGATTCGGAAATAATATGACCGAGAAATTTCACACGAGATTGCCAAAAGTGGCATTTAGAAAATTTTGCCTTTAATTGATTACTCCTAAGAGTTTCCAACACAATCCGAAGATGTTTTTCATGCTCCTCCTCGATTTTAGAATACACAAGAATATCATCAATAAAGATGAGAACAAATCGATCGAGGAAGTCTTTAAAAACCCGATTCATAAAGTCAACGAAATACGCCGGAGCATTCGTCAAACCAAATGGCATAACAAGCCATTCATAAGATCCATACCGAGTACGGAACGATGTCAAAGGAATGCTATCCTCTGCAATACGAAGCTGATGAAAACCGGTAGCCAAGTCCAATTGTGAAAAGACTCTAGCACCACTAAGTTGGTCAAATAAATCATCAATCCGAGGTAAAGGATATTTATTTTTGATAGTAAGTTCATTAAGCTTGCGGTAGTCAACGCAAAGCCTAAGTGTACCATCGGATTTCTTCACAAAAATAGCCGAAGCTCCCCAAGGCAAGGAACTAGAGCGAATAAATTGCTTCGTCTCCAATTCGGATAATTGTTTACGCATCTCCTCGTTTTCTTTATTGGATATACGTTAAGGAGGACGAGTGATAGGTTAAGCTCCAGGAATGAGATTAATTCTGAACTCAATGGATCGCTTAGGTGGTAATCCTAAAACGGGTTCGAATATGTCGGAAAATTCACGAACGACGTGAATAAGAGAAATAATATCACCCTCATCATCATCATCGTCATCACGAGGATTTAAAGAATATAAAGATGCGACCAAGCTGGAATCTGAATCTTTAAGACTAATAGAAATCTGCTTAACAGATTGAGGATGTCGAAGATGAATAGTCCGCTCAGGACACAGGATATGGGCTTCATAACGGTTAAGCCAATCCATTCCCAAAATCATTCCAAAGCCTAAATAACGCATGACATGCAAATCGGCTAGGAAAGAAAAATCACACAAAATAATCTCGACATCTTTACACAATAAACTGATCGTTGCGGATCCACCAACCGGATTCGCAATTCTCAAAGAAGTCATTAAGCACAAAACATCCAAGGAAAAAGTATCAACAAGTTCTTTTGATATAAAAGAATGGGACGCATCCGTATCAAAAAGAACTCGAATAGGACGATCACGAAATAAAATAATTCCATCCAGAATAGAATGAGAAATACCTTGGCCACGAGATGTGTTTCCAGGGGCTTGAGCAACATTAAGTTTTCCCTCCTTCCTATTTTGAAGTTTGGGACATGCATGCATAAAATGGTCCAGGCTCTCGCAATAGCGACAAGTACGAGGCTTTGAACACTTGTTTGCAAAATGGTCCTTCGAACCACAATTATAGCATTTCCCTTGAGTAAAGGAAAAGGTCTTTTCAGCAGGAGTTGCTTGCCTCCCTTTCTTATTGGGATAAGGACCTTTGAATTTGCTTGGCCTCTTCTTGTTGTTGAAGTTTGGTTTGGAACCCACCACTTCAACATCATTCTCCCTATCCGCCTCTTCAAGTCGAAGAGCGATATCAACGAGTTGATCAAAAGAAACTTCTAACTTTAGAAGTAATGGCTTCTTGAGATTTTTGTTTAAGCCATAAACAAATCTCTGATTCTACTTCAGAGGGGTGTTGATGTATTCGACCCCATATTTGGAAAGCGACTCGAAGGAGGCGACGTAATTAGTCACGGAGGACACACCTTGAACAAGGTCTATAAATCGTCGAGCCAATGTCACTTTCTCAGCTTCTGGTACAAATTTCAACTCGAAGCATTCTCGGAATTTCTCCCAGGTGAGATCCACTTCATTAATCTCAGAAATAAGAAGCTCGTACCAGTCCAATGCTCTTTCTCGGAGCATACTAGAGGCCACCTGAACTCGGTGAAGGTCAATAAGATTCATGCGAGAAAAGATTCGATTGCTTGAACTTAGCCAAGCCTGTACCTCGATAACAGTTTCGGAACCTCTGAATGACTCCCCACCCAAATTAGTGTAATCGCTACACAAGCGTGCAAATCCCGACTTTGGGTGAGTAGGTTCCGGGTTAGCTCCAGCTGCTTGAGCATTTGTCACTAAATCAAGAAGCTGTTGAGCAGTCATAAAAACTCCATCCTGGGGCGGAGTGCTAGATGGCACGGCTCTGGGGCGGCCAGGTCTATACATTTCTCTTCCTTAAGAAAGAAAGAAGAAGAAGAAAAAGGTTATTCACCAAATTGAATATCAAGCAATCTTGATAGATAAACAAGGAATCATAAGGAAAATAGGATGAATCGGTACGAAGACTCGAATTAAATCCTAAAGCACGACTCCTAAGATGGACTTAGGACGATAATCCTTGTTATAATATTCCATATTGTTCCGAAGTTTGGCTCTGATACCAAGCTGTGATGCCCCACCTCTATACTCACGCTAGCCAAGAACACTACGGAGTAATGCTGTTGACTAGCACGGAGAATAAGGCTGTTGAGGAGCGACCATCTGTATAATTGCTTTGTGCGAGCACCGATATGTCGGATAGTAATATAACTTTTCATCTCAAGAGGAAATCCGACATACCGACACAAACTCAAAGCTACTACACAGTGGCTATAAAGGTCTTCGGAAACAAATATAGAAATAAACATAACACAAATCAGTCACAGACAATTCATATCACAAAGGCGGAAATAGATATGAATATAACACATGAAAGTGTTCATCAGAGTAGTGGTCTAAAAAGATCCACAATATCACAAAAGAATAGTTACATGAACTACACAAAAGAATAAGTATACATTATGGAGTCTGTGTCTCAAATGTATACAACAAAAACTACTAATCTAAGTAGTAAGCAAAAGGTCAGAGTAATGGATCCCCGGAGAGAAGTCAAGTCGAAGCACCTGCAACATCTCGGTCTGACCCGAATATTATTTATAAGAAAATAATAAACGGATCAGTCTAACTATAAATATCAGATAACATGATATAGAATAGGAGATATGACTAAACACATAATAATCACAATGCCAAGCTGTGATATATATAAGTAATTGAAAATCAACAAGAGATTAATCAATATCACGATAATCTACTCAAGATAAAAAAGGAATGTCATACTCCTAATTTCATTCACCAAGCCACAATAAATGACATATAAGATATGGCATAGACGTATAATATCCACAATGGCATACTACTATAAGTATGTAAATGATAATCAACAAACGATTAATCAATATCAAAGAATCTTCTCAAAGATCCAAAAAGGGTATCATACCCAAAACTTGTGTTCACAACAAGTTAATGACACACAAATTCACCTATGCACAAGAATTGATAAATCATATCAATAGAAATCACAAAGTTGGTGAAACATAAATTCCAGAAATCAACACAAGAAATCCAGTCAATGACACACAAATTCACCTATGCACAAGAATTGATAAATCATATCAATAGAAATCACAAAAATAGGTGAAGTATAAATTCCAGAATTCGACACACGAAATCCAGTCAATGACACACAAATTCACCTATAAACAAGAATTGATAAATCATATCAATAGAAATCACAAAAATAGATGAAGTTTAAATTCCAGAATTCGACACACGAAATCCAGAAATTTCACAAAATAAGGGGGGGAGGCCTATCACATGAACGGGAGCATGAAAACTCACCAACAGCTGTAACACACGAACGAGAAGCTATCTCATGGTAGCTAGCCATTAATTTGACACACGAATGGTCCGAAGACCTGACACACGAATGGCCCGAAGACCTGACACACGAATGGTCCGAAGACCGTGGGTTGCTACCCCACCAAATTTGAGTCGAAACTCCACAAAACGGGGTTTAGTCTCCCGCGCAATCAAAGAGACATCGCACATTGCTAGTCTAAATCACAAAAATGATCGTCATGATCATCGAGAAGTGTCAATTACACTAAGCTGGTAAATATATGAGTTTAGCTTCATGTCCCATAACCACTTGCTTAACTTAAATATTTACGAACAAACTGTAGATTTCCACTAGAAAATTTTCACAGGTGATTCAATCGAACAAGTCCAAGAATTAACCGACGAAGTAAACGCAAGCGTTTCATACCACTTGTTTTACTAAGTCGTTTAATTAGATTTCTCATACGAGTGAGGTAAAGGCTTGTATGTACTAATAGATTGGAAAACGGTTTAAGAAACGAGTTTGTAATAAATAGTGTTGAAATCGTTTTGATGAAAGAATTTTGATATTTACTACTAGTATTGAAACCTTTATATTTTTAAAGTGACAAATCACAAAGAAGATTGTAGGAACAATCAATCACTAAAGTTCACATTCGAAGACGTGAATAAAATCCAAAGAAATCGATACTGAATCCATCAAAATGGACATTCTCAAAAATCACGAAGAAAATGTCATCAAAGTCGATAATAAGTGATAATAACAAAAGGGAATCAACACGAATCAATTAACATTGGAAATTCAATCCAAAAAGGCAAAATGGACTCAAACAGCAGGTTCAGTCGACTGAACAGAGTTTTCAGTCGACTGACCCTGTGCCTGGAAATTTTCCAGGTTCAGGAAATTTTATGTTTCCAGGTTCAGTCGACTGAACAGAGGACTCAGTCGACTGAATCATGCCTGAAAACTTTCGGGTTCCAAGTTCAGTCGACTGAACAGACTTTTCAGTCGACTGAATCATGCTTGGGCTATTTTTCAGCCTATTCAAATGAAGAGCAAATTCTTCCAAAATGCAACCGGACGAACATTGGCTCTAAGGGTTTATGCCAATCGGCAACCCGGCCCTATATGCTCCTCGGTGCATCACTAAAAGCATGATCAAACATCCATAAAAGGATTTTCACACAATTTTGACTTAAAAACCCAAAAATTGGAATATTCACAAAACCAATCCAAATCAAGAGCAAATGCACATGAAGAAGTGTTAGGAATTCATACCTAACAACCAAAGATAATTATAGTCATAGATGTGAGATAAAAATCTCACCTTTTCACAAAATCGAACAAGAAGAAGCTTGAAAGCGAATGGAGAATCAACCTCTCTTCAACACAACCCAATTGAGCTTGAATCTAAGCTCAAAAACAAGAACATTCTCAAAATTAGGTTTAGGAATTTCTGAAATTGGTAAGAGAATAAGTTGGAGAAGAAGAAGAGAAGCTTACCAATGGGTTCTTCTTGAGTTTGGAGCTAGGAATTTGATTTGCAAGAGAAACTAGGGTTTGGAGTTTTATTTTCCAATCTCTCCCACCATTAATGCTAAGAAAACTGAAATGAGAAGAGAATGAGGGTGAGTGGGGAAGAGTGGCTCAGATTTGAGCATAAGTTAACATAGGGCTGAGCCCAAACCAAACCCAAAGTGAAAAGTAGCAAAAATCAACTTTCTCCAAACATATCAAAGCTTATACACAAAAAGGTCGCAAACGGCATTTTAAACTCAATGGAAGTGATCCCGAGTCCTAATTCGATGCAAAAAGTAGCTTTTCGGACAAAAATCCAACTAATGATGAAATATTTAAATAAAATATTTAAATATAAAATCGATAAATATGCGGGTTTTTACAATTGTATTCATCAGTTCATGTTTAAAAAGTCAAGAAGTTAAAATTATGAGTTAACTCTGGAAACAGGGAAAAGCATCATGCATGCTTATTTTTATCAAAACTCAAACAAATGGATGTAGTAATTTAGTAGTATAAATCAAATATTTAAACTGTAACTTGATTTTTAAATCAAGTATTAGTATTTTTAGGTGTTTGATTAGTGACAGTTTATTCTTGAAACAAAATATGAATTTGAGAAAAATTCTTGCAATCTGAAGTATAAGAAAACTCAAATTTGTTTCTGAGTTATTAAGTAAGGATCCTGAATCCTTAGAAAAATCAGAGAAGTAATTATAATTGACTAGATTGAGTGCAGTTTTGATTTTTTTTAGAATTGAACCCTAAGTTTGAATAGGGGTTAAAGTTTTGGTCAGTGTGAGATTATGGGTTGATCGAGTGTGCTAGTTTTTAGTGAATGGGTAGTTGGTGTGAAAAGCAGCTCGAGGCCGAAGGGGTGGATCTGCAAGTGACCAGAGTGGCGAACTGTCGCCGTTGACAGGTTTTGACAAAAACCTGTTTTCTGTTATACAGGTTTGGATTGGGAAGCTTGATTCTTGAATACTTGTTCTTTGCTCGAGCTGAAGATTTATGTGGGTATTGTTGGGATTCCTGGAAGTGTTGGGTCATCAAAAACGATCGCCAGAGGTGGTGGTCGCCGTGTATATGCACGGCGACATGTTTTCTGGCAAATCGTTTGGGTGTGGGATGTTGCTGGGAGGTTTTTGTAGTGGCTCGAAGCAAGTATGGTAGAAACTCGAAGTGAGCGTGTGTTTGACCCGAAGTAAAAATCTTGTTTCTCGGGTCACTGCAAGAATCCAGGTTTTAAAAACCTGTTCCTCTGAGTTTTAAAAATCTGGGTTTTCAAATTTTAAAATCTGTAGTTATATGTTTTAAATAAGGTTTAGGTTTAAAATTTAATTCAAGTTTGAATTACTAATTTGAATTTAAATTCCAGGTTTTGAGTTGAAACCTGTTTTTCTGTTTTCTTTAAATCTGGGTTAAACTTTTTATAATCTGCAATTTTCTGTTTGAGAAAAATTTAAGTTCAAATTTAAATGCAAGTTTAAATTTCTCATTTGAATTTAAATTCCAGTTTTTAAAACAGAAACTTAAGTTTAAAAATTTAACTTTATTAACTATATCATGTTGATAAGATTGTTTAAACTTTTTGATAATAAGATTATAAAAATATGAATAGAGTTGAAGTTAATTTAAAATCTGGGAATTCAAAGGTTTAATTTGAATTTCAGGTTTAAATTTTAAAGAAGGTTTAAATTTGAAGTTTCAAATTAAAATGGAAATTTAAATTATTGAAAGTTTTGAAATGACTTTAACTTTAAAATTTTCCATAGCATTTATTTGATTTGCAATTTAAAAAGTTTTAAATTTATTTAAAACTTTGATAAGTTTAAAATTCATTCTATTTTAAACTTGAATTTAAATTGAAATTTAAGGGTAAGTTCAAAAAGAACTTTGTTTTGAATAATATTGTTTTAAACATAATTAATTATGTTTCATCTTGAAAATTTAAATTAAGATTTATGTTTAGAATTAATTAACAAGGTAATTAAGATTTGTTAATTAATTAATTAATTTTGGAATTAATAATTGATTAATGATTAATCAATTTATAATTAAGATCATTAATTAAGATATTAATTAATGATAAATGAATATTAATTATGTAATTAAGTTTTAAATTAAGGTTAATTAAGCCTCAAGCCTCATCAACCGGGAATGGCTAAAACAGGGGAGGTGTAGCAAAGCTTCGTGGGTCGCACCCACTGGAGAGCAAGATTGATCCGTGTCTAGAAGTCCCTTTATATTCGACTGTGTGGGTGGTTGCTAGCTACAACCACGGGGTTGTCTTGTTCGGAACTATTTAGTAAGGAATGGGTCCGGCTTTGTGTTGTAGGGGGTCGGGAGTGATCCTCAGTACGTTGATCTAGGCCACGTACTGTGACGGGCGGTACCCCAGTAGCCCTTCCATTGATGGAATCCATAACCCAATAAGTGCCTGTACGGTTTTGATTGTGCCCAACTATGTTGGAACGTGAGATGTAAGCATTCCAGCTATTTCTGTATTTTATTTTGAAAACCCTAGACACTATTATAATATCATCGGATTTCCTATCAAATGTTTTGGTTAGCGTAAGGTAAAAACTTTTCCATGTTTATGTGTGGGAAGTCATACGTGATACCTTTCTTTTCAAAAGGTTTTTAAAAGTTAAGCAACTTTAACCTGTTACTCACACCAGACCCATGTCTGACCCGGAGTTTATTTTTGTTTTTCATAAACTCTTGGGTACTCAAATTTTTACGAGTAGCCAAGGGAATTCAGTTTAGGATTCAGGTTTGCTTTGACGAATTGTGGAGGAGCAATAGAGCAGGAGGCTTCTGCGTGTAGATATATATCTAGTTTTTCGCTGTGTGTTCTCTGAGTTGTTGTATTGAGTTGTATAACTAGACATGTGTTTATAACTGTCTAGTATGAGTTGATTATGCTGTGTATCTCTGATGTATATGATACTATGTAATATTTATGTTATAAATATAATTTATTCGTTCCGCTGTGTAGATTCTGATGTTGTTTCTTTTTTCTCTTCTTTCTATTCTCTTTTCTATCCCTTTCTTTCTGAAAGATGATGCGATTTTCCAGGAGTGGAAAGTCGGGTCGTCTCAAAAATTTTGTATTAATTGGTGCACTTAAATATCAAAGTAAGCATATGACAAAGAATTTAGATAAGACAACATGATGTAGTGCATATAAACATTTCAAATTTGTACTATACAATAGGTACTTATAATAGAGTAAATATAAAGATAATATTGCATACTATTACCTAACTGGTATTTTTTTTAAGCTGTATTGTTTTCTCTATATTTATATACCAGATAGTCTGATTTATTTTAGTTTATTGCAAACGCGAACAAAATACTTACCATCATCACATAAAAGATGATCATATCCATTCCAACACGGATCTTGGTTAGGAAATCATCAGAAAGTAGGCACACCATGCAACCTTGATAACTGTATGATCAGAACACCACTTCAGTAAGCACTCTATATTGTCCGACTTGCAGCAACCTCTTCTTGCATCATTTGTGCTCAGTCATTGCTCCAACATGCTCGTGTCTCTATTCATCATCTGCCGCCGCCTTGTCTTACTGTTCCCTGCCTTGGCCGGTCATATAACGGGTTCTGTATTTGCCATCGTCAGGATCTGACTGCTAGACATTCTATGTTCTGCTCAAGCAAACCTAGTCTACATTGCAGCATCAACACATTCATTATTTATCTAATTTTGCACACAACTCTCATCAATATGCACGCAATAGATTCTGTTTTTGTAGCTTCCTTCATCCCTCATACTCAGTGCATACGCAATGGATTCCGGTTTACATTTATTTAGTGTTGCACCCCCGACTTGCTAGATTCATTGCTGCCATATTCTTCTAGCAGCAGAACTTGACTAATATGCACGCAACAACATTCCAGTGTGCTCCCTGCCCCAACATTTATTTAGTGCCCCTTAATGCTTTTATACAATACATGCATCAACTTCTCTCGGCTGCAGTCATTACTCCCTATCCCAGACCACAACCCGTTTTTAGCTACATGACCCTACTGCTCACTTTTTTATTTATGTAAAGACTCTTGTGAAATAATTGTAATAAAAATTTTGCTCGCTTTTATTTGATCATCATAGCGATGATCCCACTCTATTAATAGCTTATACCCAACAAACTGTTGTATTGATTTTGATTTTAGTTTAATAAAATATGAATGCTCTCCTCTTAAGAGGATCATTCTTTCATCGGAAAAAGGTGAGAAGAGCAAATTCACTTCAATTCATTTTGTATTACACAGAGAAATAAAATAAGTTGTTTATTATGATTTGAAATTTCCCCTCATGGTTTATTAGGGTGATAACACAAACCATAGTTATCACTTAAATTGTTGAAAGTAAAATTAAAGGACATGAGACATGAGTAGATGATTGTATAAATATTAAAATCAATAGACTGTTCAAAAACTGATAAACTGAAAAGCTTTCTCAAATTATCTCAAACTGTAAAGAATTAAGTAGTTATGATTCAAACTTTTGTTTATACTTCAACGATGGACTATTACTTAATTTTAATTTCCAAAAAGAATAGCTTTTTCATTGCTAGGTAGTTATTTACAATCATCTCTGAATGATGTTGATAGATCAGAAGAAGTTCATATTTCTATTTTATTGAGTTTGAAACTCGAAAATCTACTCCAAAAGGGGCACAAATTTTTGTTGTTGTTCTTCCCCTACTAATCAGTTGGAGGTCAAAACATAAAATACTCAACAATTTTATGCACTAAACCACAAATTTTACGTAACTGTCAACTCGCATAATTCACGTCCCATAGAACTAATTTCTTCAGATCAAAAAAGGTTGCATACATGACAAATATGTATACTGATTATTTATGGGAGATCACCACTATGTAATGGCGATAGCGATCCAACCATTAAGTAAATAAATAAACTGCTCAAATATTTCTTATAAAAGAATTGGTGGAAAGCTAACATTTAGTTAGAAATGATGGAGAATGTGTTGTATGGTGGGAGATTATTGGCATCTTTGTCATCATCTTAGATTGTTTAAATATCATTTTCCATCATCTTTCTTCAAAATAGCCATTGAAATCATAGGGAAAATCACATTCTTAACTCATGTTTGGCTAAGAATAGCTTCCCCAAAATTATTTGTAGCATAGATAGAACTTATTGTGTCAATATCATACTTATGCCAACAGTAAAACCATACCATCACAAATAAAATTTTGGCAAATGATTGAAAAGGGCTATGTATGATTGCCTTTTTCAAATCCTTAAATCTATTATTTTAACATTGACCAAGAAGCTCAAAACATTTATAAGTATCTATCTAAAAAAATCAAGTCAACATGAAAAAAAGACTCAAATGTTAAATTAAAACTGAAAAGTAGAATAGAAAATATAATTCTAGAAAAAAGCCACTCCTATAAATATGTGGATGTCAATTTTACGGCATACAAATCATAAAAAAACCTTGTTTTCAATATATTAATTGTTCAAAGCAAATTTCAGCTTAATGTAAATGCATCTGTTAGACAACAAAGAAATCCGGTTTCAAACGTGTGTCACATTTCAGATTTATTATTATAGACAATACAATCAAGTTTTATAAAGGTAGGAGTCCGACAAATTCTTATTGAAAAACAACAATAATATGTACATACTACATCGTGTACTCTTAAATGAGGATTTTACAATTTTTTCTCATAGCTTTGGTGGATGGAGAATATAATCGAAATGTACAATTCTAATAATATTCAATTAAAACATCCAGACAATGTATTTTCATTTGCAGCAGATGCAACACCATGTTGTATAAGATATATTTTCTCCCCTAACCTTTTATGTGCATTGCGGACCCGTAAAAGCAAATGCAGGGCTTCGTGTAAATGAATTACAAAGTAATGATGGAAAGCATTGATAAAAATGCTAACTTCCTTGCATATTATACAGCTTAAAATAAAAACAATCAGTTGTAAAGATAAGAAAGTTCCTTTATAAAAATTATATTTTAATGCTAATAATCTATACATAAAATAACTTTTCTATATATATATATATATATATATATATCTGTGTGATTAAATTTGATAAACTGAAAAATTGAATGTAAAGAACACGTTAACATAAATTTGGTTTAACTTTTTTTTTAAATTTTACAAATTTATGAACTTAAATGAAAGTGGTCGCAATACCTTACATATAAATTACTTCCAATAAATCATCGGTAAATATTGATACGAAATTCTCAAAGCCTTCTTTGCTTGAAGTAAAGTTATACATTTATAAGTGGACTTGCAGACAATAGCACTACAACCTAAAACTGAAGGGAAATTGCTGTTAATTCCAATATTTAAACCATTTACGTCATATAAAACTTTTATTTTTCAGTAGCTACAGCCTAACTTATCGCTAACTACCTGAACTTGATTAATTAAACATGTCAAGTTTTTTGAATCAAAGTTTGAGAATACTTCAATTAAAATGGTCAGTGACATTTTAGTTCAATGAATTGGCTGAATATTAAATAGGTGCACCTATGGTTCACATGGTAAGGCCAAGAAGGAAGAAAATAGCACCTGCAAGATTGATCACCTTTATTTTAGTATGCAAATTTATCTACGATCATAAATTTATTTTGCTTTGTAAAAGCAGTGGTTGTTGTTGTCAAACATTTGCAACAATGTTCTATAACTGCTGTTACCATGTCGTTAGTTCACATTGTGCATGGTTGAATATTATGTTCTAAGAAAGTTTTACATTCCCAAGCTACAGATTAGGAGTGTGCAAAAGTACAAGCACAGTTGTTAGCCATGTTAAACAGAGAATAAAAGTTGGAAAAAGAAAAAATAGTGGTTAAACTAAGTTCAGTATTGGGTAATGGTTCACGAATTAAATTCAATAATTGCACCATATGTAGCTAGGATACTGCATATGGCTGAACTGCATTGAGAAGGGAGAATTCAGTACCAAAACTTATGATGCACAAGTTTTGTATGATTTCGAATACAGTGATCATATAGGAAGCTAAAAATTAAAACAACATTAGAACTAAATAGCTACAGCTCAATAATTCATTTTGTGAAATCATGTGTTCCCCTATCAGCTGATGTTATTATATGAAATAAGTGAAGTTAGTTGTTATTAGGTGAAAAAACATAATTATTGTCCTCTTTTATTGGAGTGAATTCTGCATTAGTTGAAAAAAATTGATTGCACCGGTGGAGGGTAAGTACAGCTAAAGCGAAAGACAGTAAAAATTGTAATACTACTAATATACAGGCCCCACGGATGCATTAAACACATGGTTTAATGCGTCATAAATAATGTAGGACTAAAAAGTAAAAATTAGCTAGAATGGTCAATCTGATATGCAATAAAAGGTAAAGTTATCCAATAAATATCCATTTTTTCTTTCCTTTTTAAGTACTTGAATTCTCCTAAAATTGTACTATATATTATATATAGCCGGTCCACTAAAATTATATATACAGCTAAAACACTATGAATAGAGAGAAATTAGTGCCTAACCGTAGTATATGGCAGCAAGGATATGAATTACTGGAATTTGTAACCAAAGTTACGTTATAAAGTTATTCTTCAGTCGGGTAGTAAATAACTATGGGATACATATTTAAATTATCATAATGATTTTCTAGTTTATTTAATGCGAATTAGTGAAACTATAATATGTTTACTCTTGTTATATGTAACCACGAATGACTTTGATTTCATGTTTACTATGGCTTCTTTTTGTGACTAAATTACAATTAGAAGAGTGACTACTTTAGATACTATATGCGCAATGCAGCTTGCCTAATGCACAAAGTAGCAACAAAGAAAAGAAAACTCAAACAAACGGAAGAGGGGCAAGCATCAGTTTTTTCGATCTGAGATTTTAAATTGTTGGATTTGAATGCCACGGTAAATCACTATATCTAGTTATATTGCTTGGCTATCGTCTGTACTAAGCAAGCAGCTCAGTGCAAATTTTCCTGGTATAGTTAAAACATATTGGCAGAATTAAATCATATTTTTATAGCATTGCACATGATTCAACCATATTAACATGATATCGGGCACCTTATAAAAAATCAGTTGAATACTCAAATATACATCTATTCATTTTGGCGGGTACCAGATTCTATATTAAATGTTGGGCAATAATTTACCTTATACTTTTACACTGCATGTGATAGCTTCCCACATGCTTAATAAATTATCTTTTGTTACGAACCTTTAAATACTAAAAAATCAAATTCTAGCCTATAACAGATGAAATCAAGAAAGGGGTCTTCACCGAACCATCAAGAAAAGGACTAACTAATTAAAAATCGATTGCCTAAAAGAATAAAAACATATGCTTACATCGGGAGAAGAGTGCGCAAAGTGGAAGAAACCCCTTTGATGAACTCGAACTAACAGGGCGACATTGAAAGCAAGCATCGACTTTGATGGGCGAAGCAGGCGGCAACCGACGGAGAGGAAAATATGGTTTTGACGTCGAGGGTAGGGTTTTTACTTCGAGAGGAAAAAGCGGGTTAAAGGAATGGCTGAGCAAGAAATCATAGGGAATTTATCAATTCCCAATAAAATTCAAAGGGGAATCGCTCGATTTCGAGTTGAAGAAATTCGAAGGAGAAGATTTGGGATGGTGAGAACGGAAGGTTTCGCTGGAGGAGAAGGGGAAGATAAAATACGGACGTGCAAATTTAGAGATGGTTCAGTGGTCCAAATTCAAGGGGCCTTCTGCGCTTTTGAAATCAAACTCACTAATCATAATATAGTATAGATTCTTTTTTCGTTTTACTGTGTTTTCAATGAAAAAATATTTGGATATCTGTTCGATGAATTCTCGCAAGACTATTATTCATATAAACCTTTAAAGGAGCTAATTTGCCAAAATGACCAAAGTCAAAATTATAAAAATAAATGAAATTACAAATTTTATCCAAATTTTGATAATGCGCCTTTAAAAGTTATCGAACGTCAAAATAATTTTGAACCTAAAAGTATTTTTTTCTCAAATCTATACAGGTGAAAATAAATTTGAAAATAAATATGCCAGTGAAAGCGACTTTGATTGTATGACGAAGAGTTTTCAAAATGGACAAAATGTCCAAAATAACCCATGTTAAAATTTTGAAAATGACCCGAAACTATAACTATTGTCCAGCTTTAACAATTTTGGTTACGAAACCAAATCTCGTCATCGAAATGATTCTAATTATCAGTATAATCCCCATTTCTAGTATTATTCCAACATCGATATAATTTCTGTGTAAATGGAAACAAAAATCAAATTGACAACAATTTTGATTATGGAAATGATTTGGATGATAATTCTGAAAATAACTTGAAATCAAAGAAAGTATATTAAACATAAAAATTATGAGTACAACGACTAGGATTACATGATAACGTGTTGCAAACCTACCAGAACTACATGAGCAAAGAAATGAAATCCAAACATGCTATGAATCAGTACACAATCAATTTTTTTAGTGAAAATGATAATTTTTAGATAATCTTTTGAAATAAAAAAACAGTAACCTGAATGCATCATTTTGAAATCTATAATTGATTCGGATTTCAGCTCATATAAAGAAAACTATTTAATTATCAGTTTTGATCTTCCATTTTATGATTGCAAAAAAATAGATATAAAACTATTGAACTTGAAAATTATGAAAATAGTAAAGTTAAATTATTTAGTGAAAGAAGATGAACAAAAAATTGACGACGCATTAATTTATTACTACAAATCAGTTACTTCAGCCCTAAGTAATAATCTCTATATAAAGATAGATGTTTTCTATAAATTAGAAGAGTTCTCTCAAATTCATTTCTTTGTATTATTCTTCTTACACTTCATTATCGATCTTGTAATTTTTTATCATAAAGTAATAAAATATCCTCTTTCCAAGTGGATTACACCATCTAGAGATAATGGAACCACTATAAATCTTGTTTGTGATTTTTTTCTGTTTGTGCATTTGTGATCCATGATAGCTTATTTTGAGATATTAGTTTTTTATTTTTTCTACTTCACCATTAACATAATCCCATTATTTCCGATGTGTTTCCCTTACAGTATGGTATTAGGGCTATTTGGTTGAAAGAAAGTGTTAGGTAGTATGGTAGGAGATGAGAGTTCCCCAATTAAAGCAAGACCCTATGTTGGGGCATCTTATGTTACGTCAGGCTCTCAATTGGCAACAGAGAAGTGGAATGGATATAATGACTTTAAGAAATGGCAATTGAGTATGAAGACTATTTTAAGGAGAAACATAGTTCATCGGGTGGTGTTTTTTTTCATCGAGAAATTCTTGTTGATGTTGCAGCCATGTAGAACAAGGAGATGGAAGAATGGACTTTTACTACTCTATACTTGGCTATGAGAGAGAATGTTAGTTTGGAGATTGGTAGTGAAACCACTGCTGGAGGAATTTGGGTCAAGATGAAGAATCTCTACCTGAAGAAGTCGCTCACAAACTGTATGATTTTGCTAAACAAGTTTTTCACCAAAAAATGAAGGAGGGTACTTTAGTAAAACATCATCTTAGTTTCTTTGATGATCTTTGACGAAGATGAGCACTATAGATTTGAAGTTGGATGAAGGGCCGATGGTTCTTTTATGTTCCTTTCCGATGCGTTACACGGGTTTTGTTAAAGTCTGATAGATGAAAGAGACATTTTGACAGTAGAAGGTGTACAACTGGATCTTTTGTTTTAATACAAGAGGGATCGAATGAAGGAATTAGGTGAAGGGGACGAGTGAAGGTAGAGGAGGAAGTAGTAGTCATGGTCTGTTTGTTAAGAGATAAAGAGAGAAGGAGAAGAATTATTGTCTTAAGGGGTGTTCCAAGTCTAGAAAGCCTAGAAGTGCTTGTAGAGTAAAGTAGAGAGATGGAAAATGTCACCACTATAAGAAACTAGACGATTGGAAGAGTGACTATTTGGATTTTAAGAGAAAGTCCGAAGATGAATTTTTATCAATTACGATGGAGAATGATGTATTTGATGATGTGTTGACTACAATAGCACTGGAAGTATTAAACCATTCGGTGCTTGGCTCAGGGGTATCATTCCATAAGACGCCAATTAAATATTATTTTAGCTATTTTGTTGGAAATGAGGAAAGTGTAACTCTTAAAGGAAATGATGCTTGTTTTAGAGCCATAAGAGAGGGTACAATACATATTCGCATGTTTGGTCGAGCGATTAGCACTTTAACAGATGTCTGTTATGTTCTAGATCTTCGGAAGCCTTTGATCTCTTTAGGGAAGTTGGCATCCATGGAATGCAAGGTAACTATAGAGATGGATAGTTTGAAGGATTCTAAGGGGTGCACTAGTTTTGATGAAAGAAGACGTGTTCTGAAATTTGTATATGCAAAGAAAACCACATGCTTAAGGAGTCTTGTGTTAGAGCTATTAGTTCTCGTGCTTCGAATGCCACCAGATTTTAGCATCTTGGATTGGGCCATATTTTGGAGAAGGAATTGGAGTTTCTTTATAGATGGAATATGGTCAATGGAGAAAACTTCAACAAGCTAGATTTCTGCCAAGAATGTGCATTGGGAATGTAGATGAAGATATCTTTAGAGTTATACTTCATGGATCAAAGAGAGTATATGATTATGTACATACAGATGTTTGGGGACAACCACTTCCATTCGGAGAGCGAAATATTATTTCCTTTATTAATGACTTTTCTCAAAAGGTTTGGGTGTATGTAACAAAGGGAAAATTAGAAAGTTTTGAGATGTTTAAAGCTTGGAAGGCACTCATTGAGAACCAATCTAGTTGCAAATTGAAGATGCTTAAATATGATAATGGCAATGAGTTTATCTTTAGAGAGTTCCTCGATTTTTGTAAGCGGTATGGTATTCAGAGACATTTCACTACACATAGAGATCTATGATCCAATGGTAATTGAGAGAATGAACCTGACTCTACTTAAGAAGATCCATTGCTTAAGATTGAGTGCAGTCTTATCCAAAGGCTTTTGGGCTTAGGCTTTGTCGACTACAGCGCATATTATAAATTGAATTATATACTCAGTCATAGATGGAAAGATTCTATAAGAAAGGTGGAGAGGTAAGTAGTGTACCTTGGCTATTTTCACATTTTTGGTTGTCTTGTGTATTTGTAACTTATAAATGATGATAAGTTAGAGGCTAAAGCGTATAAGGACATATTTCTGGGATACATGGATGGAGCCAAAGCAGTTTAAATTTGGAACCCGGTTGATAAAAAGATTGTACATTCCAAACATATTACATTTGATAAGTGTGCAATGTTCAAGTCCAAGAAATATTTACCAACCATATCAGTTGATTTTGATAAGCCTAAGGAGATGGAAATAGTTCCCATATTTCAGCCTAGAAATAAAGTTGTAGCCTGTATTGATAGAAGTGAAGATTCAATAGATGAGATATCACATAATAGTCCACATGTCCCCTCTAGTGGTTTTGGTGATGTGCATGAAGCTGGATGACTTTTAGTTCAAGGTGGAGCTGAAAGGAGTTAGTGATGTTATACCTACTCGAGCAAGTCGTAGCACAATTAGGTGGCCTGAGAGGTATGGAGATTGCCAATATGCATATAGTCTTGATGATTAGTTTGAAAACATCCTACATTTGGTTCATGAAGAGCCATTTGACCTTGAAGTAGCAATGAAGTCGAGTGAAAGCTCGAAGTGGATTTGCGCTATGGAGGTGGGGTTGCAATCTTTGAAGAAGAACAAAACTTGGGATTTAGTACCACCTCCTCATGGAAGTTGAGTCATAAGTTGCAAATGAGTGCTTAAGGCGAAGGCTAGATTAGTTGCAAAAAAGTTTTTATAAAGGACGGGAACGAAGTACGATGGGATATTTGCTCCTGTAATGAGCGAAAGGACTGGTCCAGCAACGGGTAAAATGGGTGAATTTAATTTATTTCTTTTTAACCATTTTGATCTTTTTTGGGCCTATGAAGTCTAATTTTATTTAGATATTATCTAAGTTAAAGTTAAACGAATTCATTATTTTATTTAATTTGTAGATGGTGTTTTGTTTTGATATTATATTTATGATATATAAACATGTATATCATATACACATATATGTGTACTTGCACACGCTACATATACAATATACATGGTTTAACATATTTATATATAGATGTTGAGATTTGCACTACAATGGACAAGTTAGCCTCTCTGTATGCAAATGCGTTGTCATATATATATATATATATATATATATATATATATATATATATATATATAAAACTAGGATCAATGGCCCTTTTATTTAGCACCATTTTATAGCTCCCTTATATCGGCCATTAGTATCTATTTAAATATTTGATCATTCTCTCTTTTGTAACATTTATTAAGTTTTCTACGTGTAGTTACTTTATTGTTAACGTCACCCATTTATAATGTAGTTCTTATTTTAGACTTAGCTTTTAAATTTAAAATCTTATTTTAGTTTTTAGAATAATTTTGAAAATTAGCCCAAGACCCAATTCAAATTGGCCTTTTCCATTGGGTGCAGTTTTTGAGCTCATTTCACCTTTCAGACTAGGCCCATAACCCGAAAAGGCATGGTACTTGATTAACTGAAACCAAATCTAGATAATAATTTTCTAAATATCCTACTAAATTGATAAGCTTAATTAGTTAGCCATAACATCTAATATGGACCACATAGGATATTAAGATTTAATACCATTAAACGAACTGTCTAGCATGCGGTATGTAAGAATGGATGAATTTCAAATTTGTTTACCATTTTGGACCTCTTAAGGCCTATGAATTTAGATCTTATCTAAATTAATTTTAAATAAATCACTAGTTTATTTAATTCGTAGATAATGTTTTTTTACATTATATTTGTGATATATAACATGTGTACCATATACACATGGATGCATATGTGCCCGTGCAACATATAAAATATACATAGTTTGATGTGCATGTATAGGTGTTGGGATTTACGATAGACAAGTTATCCTCTCTTTACACATACACTACATGGAAAATTGATGATTTTAGATGGATATTAGCGACGCCATAGCAATAAATTTAATTTCGTTGGTAAGATGTCACAAGGGTGTCGCTATTTAGCTACGCCTTGGTGACGCCTTGTATATATACGACGTTTCCAAACCGACATCGCAAATGCATTAGAAACTACTTATGATTTTACGATGCAAAATAAATTTAGCGATGGTTGAATGATGCCATCTTAAGTTTTTTTTAAATTTAGCATCACAAAGGTGTAAGGATTTACATAGGCCTTGTGCCGTTGCCGAAATTTAGCAATCCATACCCCTACATAATTTCTCAATTGAACGATTTAGATAGCATTGTCCAACGTTGAGTATTAGTCATCTGCGTACATTTGATCAGAGTGGTCTAATTGGAGAAAATTAAATCGAAGGATTGTCACGATCGGGATTTCGACCTTCGAAAATCGACATCAATACGTCCATTGTATCGAACGCCGAGAAATCGAATGTCAGAAATACCATATCGTTACAGAGAAGAAGAAAGTGGTAGAAGAAGAAAATAGAAACAACAACACAGAATCTCACATCGCAGCGGAATAATATATAATAGATAGCAACTGATCTTTATAAAAAAGAAACTATAATTGTTTTTATACATTTCATCATCAGAGTACAACACAATCAATAACACAATACTGGACAGCTATAATAACTTGTCCTCTCAAATGCTGAATATACAGCCTACAATACATAGTGGAATATAAATCAGATATGTGGAATACGTCTACACCATCCAGCTCGTCTCCTGAGCTACATAGCATCCAATCCTGTATCTGTAATACTCGGTCTGACCTGAGCATTATAATAAAATAACACCCGAGTCAGTCTGGAAAACCAGCATGAGTAAACACGCTCAACTTGAAATATTAAAGTTCCAACATCCTTTGAAAATCAAGGGTATCTTGTAAGACCACGCCACAAATATGCACGACGGGTTTTAACCTTACGATAAGCAATACATTTCATATCAAATCCTTTGATATTATAATAATGTCCAAGTACAAATACTTATTCAAATAGCTGAAATGCTTGCATCTCATGTTCTAGCATAGCTGGGCACAATCAAAACCGTACGACGCTTATTGGAGAATGGGTTCCATACGAATGACTAGGTACTGGGGTATCACCTACCACAGTGCACGTCTAGAACAGCGTACCAAGGACCACGTATGGATCCCCTGCAACACAAAACCGGACTATCCCTAACCTGGACAGACCGAATATGCTATCACCTCGGGTGTTCCCACCCTTTCCGAGCTCCTTTCATAATCGTAGTAGTAATATCCGAGGGTATCTAAGAAGGTGATAGACATACCCTAATTGGGTGCTACCCACTTAGCCTTGTTGCATCCCCCTGCTTTTCAGTCATTACTGGTTGATGAAGCTAGAGGCTACTATTACCTTTTCAAGAAAATTTCACTTAAAATGCTCATTGTCCTACAATGACAATGTACTGATAGCACTCATCCATACAAGTCCGTTCCGGTTCCAAACAGAACCGAAGATACTATTTATACTACATTAATTTTGGAATTATCCTTAGGATTAGTAGCTATTAGCCCTTGCACTTCATTGCTCCATCTTTGACTCCAAGCTCTTGTCTTCATTTCGAAAACGTATTCGTTGGATCGAAATGGTTTTCGGATAACATATCCGATCCCAGTCTCTTCAAAACAATGTCTATATTTTCTTATAAACTCAACCCCTGTTCTTTAGGAAATAAATAGACGAAAATAAGATCGGAGATCACCTCCTAACCGTTAGTGGACGGATTTCCTTATAACATCCTAGAAGAACGAAATGAGTTTATACGTACAGTATAGCACCTCGAATGGTAATTGTACCATATAATTCCCGTATTTCTCCTAGATATTTGCAAAGCTATATTTTAGGTCCAGATTCGATAGTCGGTTATTCAACTATCAAATAAAACAATCAATTCAATCACTGATTTCATTTTTCACTTAATAACACCAAATCTCATTTTCGTTTAATTTTTAATAATTTAAATATCTTTATCCAAAATATACTTTCTTATTAAATTAAATATATTCACAAACTATTCCTTTTCAAAAGAATATTTGAAATCCCTTTTTAAAAATAATATAGAAAGCACCACTGCGGTATCAAACCATGGATTCACAGTTCAGTGGTTATGTCTCTATCCTAGAGAAATCCAAAACTTAACTGTAGGTACTCAATACCTCCGATTACGCCATGCGAGTATACCAATACTTCCCGAAAACTTTATTTAAATTTTTTTCCTCAAATTAATACTTATGAAATTTCTATAATAATTTTCCAAGTAAATTTTAGAAAAAAATACTTTATAAATAAATGTTATTAAACATAATACTAATACCGAACAATTTCTCCTTTTGAATAATAATACTGATAAATCTTTTGAATAATAATTAACTTACTATAAAGTACTTGATTAATATTTAATATACTTTAAACAATTTAAAAATAACTAAAAATTAATTTCCAAAAATATTCTTTAAGCACTTTTAAATTTTCTAATTAATACTTAAAAATCTTTTCTTTTAAAAATAACTTAACCTCTCTGGAAAGTACATTTTCAACTCCAATATAGCCAGTCTAGTTATTTATAAATCCCTCTTAATTTATTCCAAGTTTGATTTACGTTCTGATTCTATAAATTACCTTTCCACATTTACAAAAATAAATTTACTGTTTTTTTAAACCAATTTACCCATCTCCTTGTAAATTCCCATCGTGAATTTATAATTTTCATTTATCCACTGATAATTTACGTCACTTTATATTATAAACTTCGTTTATAATTTCCATAATCTCATTTCCCGTTTCATCACTGTTTCACAACACTTAATCAATTTTTCATCGATTTTCTAAACTAGATTCCATTTTTAAGTTAATGTCTTATTTAACCCAGATTCACTTCTTTTTTATGATTTAAAATCTTATTTAAATCTAGAACATCAATTTCCTATTTTATTTCCAATTTTCCTTTTATTTTTCCCAAACTATTTAAATCTTAAATTTTAAAATACATTCTTTTATACTTAAAACAACATCGCTTAAGATCTTATTTCTAAAAACTCATTAATTCATATTTATTCAAAAATCTCTATTTTTCCATATTCTGGAATTATTAAATAGGATTTTAAAATCAAACTATTTATTTTTCCCAAATTCATTACTTTTTAATTTATCCAACTTAGTATAAATATTTTACTTTAAAATTCCCCAATTTTGTTTTCCTTTAAAAATTCAATATAAATATTTTTGATATTTTAATGTGCCAAAAATATATCCAGCAATGCCTAACATCCAATAAATTTAATTTCCAATATAATCTATCACAGATTATTCAAATACATCATATCACTGAATATGAAAATAATTTCAACATCTTTGAGGAATCCAGTTAGATCCCTCCAACCTGTTTCCCTGCATCCACAGATGTTAATACAATATAAAAATACCAATCCCACTTCTAGGGGAATATCGCGATATATAAAGTCATCTACTACTATGCGGGGCACATAGGATCTTATCTGCTATATATATGCGGGAATATCAATCACTCCAATATATATACTACTATATATAATATCACATTCAATTGATAATAATTTATCAATACTACCAATCAATCAATAATTAACTTTAACTATTTAAAATTAATTACTGTAATCCAAAATTGAGTGAGATTAACTCACTTTGATTTTCAGTCGCTTTCGCGTTCCGTTTCCGATTGGAGCCAAACGTGTTTGAAATTGTTCGAATCCTGCGAGCTCAAAATTCAGCTCAACCAATCGCCATCACTACAGAGCAGCTCCAAACCCATGTGCATGCACTTGATTTACAGCCCCTAAGTTCGCCTTCACCTGATATGCATGCACCTAGCTCCCCGTCGTCGATCTCACATCAAGTAGTGACCTCCCCAACACCCACATTCTGACAATGGCAGCCAACCCATCATTTCATCTACATCACCGAATCCCATTTGCTACAGTCGAACCCACGAGGTCTGCTAAATCCCCCCTAACCTGCTGCCACTCTGACCGTTCGTGACCCCCACGTCCATCGTCGGAACCCTAAAACCCAACATCAGATCAAGCCCAACTTTGTCTTTGTCGTCTCAATGTCGTCGTGATTCCCATCTCCTTCATCCCAGGTTAATCGCGATTTGCCCAAGTCCAGGTCGCAAATCGTTGTTCCTCCCCTAGGTCGATCGAGTAATGCGTCGCCTTTGGTCATGATCACCAACAGCCGCTTGCCCTAGTTCACTCCAAATCGCTCGTGTCTCTCTTATTTTTTCTTTCTTATAGTTTTCTGTTTGTTTCGGTAGTACTGTTTAAAAGAGGGAGGGGACGTTAGTTTTATAAAAGCAGGTAGCGTGTTGGTGAATAGTTGCGTGTTTTTAAAATGTTTTACATGTTCCAATAGGTTAAAGTCAGATCCTAGGTTGTGGAGATAAGACGGGTTTGACCAGAAATCTAATTATATAAATAAATACATTAATTTATGTTCACAACGTTTCGATTTACGTAGCTTAAAATCTCATACCCTATCGAGGCGTGCTGCTAGGCGTTTATAATGTTATACCCTATTCCGAACGCAATGTAAAAGGTTCAGAGTCCAAATTCGATCGTATGGAGAAGATAGTATTTTGGACCCAATTATTATATTAAATTCTCGATATAAATTCCAACGCATTTTTAAACGTACGACAAAAGATAAATCCAAACGTTATGAAATTTGAAATCCAACAATAATATGCTATTATGGATCCAATGAAACTAGTTTCGTCAGATTCTGGGACTGTGCCCTGGAAGGCTATTTTTAAATGTCAATTTAAACGATTATTTTTAAAACTGAACAAATCATTGTTAAATTCAATTTTAAAACTTTTATCGTCTTCATTATTATCAATATAAATTTTATAAGCCTTTAAGTTATTTTTTAGCAAGCCTAAAACTCTAGATTCAATATTTTAACCAATATTTGATTATTAAATCAATAATTAAATTATCCAATATATGGCTTAGTTGAAATTCAAGTCAAAAATTAACTTTTAAATATTTAAAATCAATTAAATATTCTAATTTCAAATATCCAAAATTCTGGATGGTTGCATTCCTTCCTCTTACAAGAATTTCATCCTCGAAATTGCTTGGTAAAAAGAATGGTCCAAAACTCGTTAACTATTTCAAAAACCAAACAGTTTAAACACTTTCCAAAAAATTTATTGAAACCACACTATCACTCTTACTGACTTCCCAATTCGTCCATAGATTCCAACTAATATTATCCCCTCAATCATTTAAATTATAATTTAAAATCAAAATTTAAATTTTCAAAATTTTTTCTAACTCCTTAAATTTCGAAAAAAAATTCGTCAGCGTCTTCTTTACGCGGCTAGATCCGAAAAACTACAAAACTGCCTCTATGGCACCAAATCATCAAAGAAAATAAAAGCCAGCTGCCTCATCAGAAAACCATCAATTTCATACAACAATTCAAACACATACCTATTTGTCGGCAATTATAATTTTCATCTAAAATCGAAGACATCAATCAAGCCTTTGCTTTCAAATACTTGTACCTTATTTACCCCTAATATCTAATTATACAATTCAAAATCATTTTATTCAGCATTTTCCATTTCCAAGATTAATTTCACCAAAACTCTTATGATGTACATATATCATTCGTGCGCAAAATCAAATCTGATCGCTCACTCGATCACGCAATTTCATTTTCAAACTAGTATCGTTCACACACCCTCTAGTGCGGACTCATATCTGGTTTCTTGATCAGAAACCATCATCCTCCTCGCATAGCCATATACTGTAATAGAGAATTCCTTAATCAACAAAAATCCATATCCTGGGTTCGCCGTCGAAAATTGAGTGAAAAATCTCAACTCGAAATCGATATAACTATCTCGAAATTCTATGCTCGAATCTGGATCAAATCGCTATGCGGATAAAATAATATACATACAACTTACATATTAATTCCAAATTGATTTTTAGCTATATCCAATTCTTTCTATTCATATTTATTTTAATTTCCATTTACTTATTAACAATTATCCTTTTACACAGCATTTATTAAATCTTTATTCAAATACTTACTCAATATATTTTTCCAATACCAATTTTACTTAAGAACTTAACCATCAATTTCTAAAGTCTATTATAACATTTTATACAACTTCTTATCTTTATTCTCACTTCATCACTAAATTTTTACATCCATTTTTATTCAAATTAATTTCCAATTTCCATTCGACCCAATTTATCTCCAAATCCTAAATATTGAATTCTATCAACTATATCTCAAACCATATTTAATCCACTAATTTGTCTCATATCTCCATCAAATCTAATTTCCAACTTTGGTTTTGTTTAGTCCAACTCAAACTAAATTTTCTATTTCACTTTATTTAACATAATTCAAATTACAATTCTATTTACTTAAAATTTAATTTAATTTGTTCATCTACTAATTTATTTCCAACTTAATATATTTTGTTTCAATAACTACTCCGTTAACCTGCTTAGGATAAATTTCTCAAAATTCACTTTACATTTAAACTTAAGTCAAGTTTAATTCCATTTCAATAATCAAATCTCAAAACTCTTTAAGTTATCAGACTTACTAATATTCTATTCACCAATTTCTTCCAATTCACCTCATTTAATTCGTTTGCTTTACTAATTTATTTCTTTATCACACTTACTTTTACTTAACTCTTCTTAAGTTAAATTTTATTCTAAACAAATTTCAAGTTTTATAAGTTTCCAAACTCATTTATATTTCATAAACATTTTTAAATAAACTCCCAGAGTTAAAAAAATTCTTAAGTATTTCAAAATCATTTTTGAAATCATATATATCCAAATCCTTTGGTATATCAAATTATTCCTTTGAATTTCAAAACCAAAACCAGCTTCACAACAAATTTCAATTCGAAACATTCAGATAGCAATTCCTCTCCTGGAAACTCGAAAATGAACATCGATGATGTCGCGATCATCATCGGAATTATTTCTTAGCAATCGAAGTGAGTTTAGTGCTTTTTTCTTTTAAAAACCATTTTTAAATATTTTTATTCCAAATAACATCACCATTAGTTTCAAACTTTGAAAAATGTTTTCAAAACCAAAGGGAATTAAATCCCAAAACTTCCATTTTTTAAAATATCCTTTTAAATCTATATTTAAATGTACTTCAAATTTCATTCCATTTCAAATTATAAATCACATTTATAATTCATATTTACAAACCCCATTTTGTTATATGAATAAATTTCTTAACTCTTGGTTATAATATCATCTTTTGTTCAATTACCACAACAACAAATGATAATAGTTTAATATTATCATTTCATAACAACCAAGCAAACCAAATATAATAATTTCTCTGAAAAATTATTTCTTTTATATATAAAAATAATTTGGGTAAAATTATTTCATTTACCCCATTTTAAAACAATACCGTATCGAATTGTTCTATTATAGTGTTTAGAGATCCCTATCAATAATTTTAAGTACTCGTATTGACCAGAATCCATAACCACTCAACAAACCAATCAACACAATATAAAAGAATTTTATATTCACTAACAAATATGCTTCCATATCTATTAATACACCTAGACTCATTCTAGGGTGCTACTGACTCTATCTCTAATGAGTAATTCCCACCAGAGCCAATGTTCTCGCTTAACCTTCAACTCTGATACCAAATGTCACGACTGGGATTTCGACCTTCGAAAATCGACATCAATACGTCCACTGTATAGAATCTCAAGCAATCAAATGTCGAAAATACCAGATCGTTAGGGAGAAGAAGAAAAAGGTAGAAGTAGAAAATAGAAACAACAACACAGAATCTCACAATCGTAGTGGAAAAATATATAATAGATAGCAACTGACCTCTATACAAAAGAAACTATAACTGTTTTTATACATTTCATCATCAGAGTACAACACAATAAATAACACAATACTGGACAGTTATAATAACTTGTCCTCTCAAATGCTGAATATACATCCTACAGTACACAACAGAATATAAATCAGATATGTGGAATACATTTTCGCCATCCAGCTTGTTTTCTGAGCTCCATAGCATCCTATCCTGTATCCGTAATACTTGGCCTGACTCGAGCATTATAATAAAATAACATCTGAGTCAGTCCAAAAAACCAGCGTGAGAAAACACACTTAAAGTTCTAAATTCCTTTGAAAATCAAAGGTATCTCGTAAGACCATGCCATAAATAAACATGACGTGTTTTTAACTTACGATAACCAAAACATTTCATATCAAATCCTCTGATATTATAATAGTGTCTAAGTACAAATACTTATTCAAATAGATGAAATGCTTGCATCTCACGTTCCATCATAGTTGGGCACAATCAAAACCATGCGGCGCTAATTGGAATATAGGTTCCATATGAATAACTAGGTACTGGGGTATCACCTTCACAGTATACGTTTAGAACAGCGTACAGAGGACCACGCCGGGATCTCCTACAACACAATGTTAGACTGTCTCTAACCTGGATAGACCGAATATGCTATCACCACAGGTTTTTCCACCCTTTCTGAGCTCCTTCCATAATCGTAATAATAATATCTAAGGGTATCTAGAAAGGTGATAGACATACCCTATCTGGGTGCTACCCACTTAGCCTTGCTGTATCCCACCTGCTTTTCAGTCATTCCCGTTGATGAGGCTAGAGGCAATGATTACATTTTCAAGGAAATTTCATTTAGAAAGATCATTGTCCTCCAAGGACAATGTACTAATAGCATTCATCCATACAAGTTTGTTCCCGGTCCGAACAAAACCGAAGGCACTATTCGTACTACATCCATATTGGAATCACCCTCAGGATTAGTAGCGATTAGCCCTTACACGTCATTGCTCCATCTTCAACTCCATGCTCTTGTCTTCATTTCGAAAACGTATTCGTTGGATCGAAGTGGTTTTCGGATAACATATCTGATCCCAGTCTCTTCGAAACAACGTCGATATTTTTCGGTAAACTCAACCCTGGTTCTTTAGGAAATAAACAGACGAAAATAAGATCGGAGATCACCTTCAACCGTTAGTGGACGGATTTTCTTATAACGTACTAGAAGAATGAAATGAGTTTATACTTACAGTATAGAAACTCGAATGGTAACTATACCATATAATTCTCGTATTTCTCCAAAATATTTCCAAAGTTATATTTTGGGTCCAGATTTGATAGTCGGTTATTTAACTATCAAATAAAACAAACATTTCAATCATAGATTTTATTTTTCACTGAATAACTCCAAATCTCTTTTTATTTTAATTTTTAATAATTTAAAACTCTTTATCCAAAATATATATTTTCTTATCGAATTAAATATATTCACAAACTATTCCTTTTCAAAAGAATATTTGAAACCCTTTTTTAAAAATAATATGAAAAGCACCACTGCGGTATCAAACCATGGATTCACAGTTCAATGGTTACATCTCTATCCCAGAGAAATCCAAGACATAACTACAGGCACTCATTGCCTCTGTTTAAGCCATGGGAGTTTACCAATACTTCCTGAAAACTCTATTTAAATTTTTTTTCTTCAAATTAATACTTATCAAATTTCTGTAATAATTTTCCATATAAATTTTAGACAAAACTACTTATTAAATAAATGTTATTAAAAATAATTCTAACATTGAATAATTTATCCTTTTGAATAATAATACTGATAAATCTTTTGAATAATAATTAACTTACTATAAACTAACTTGATTAATATTTAAATATACTTTAAACAATTTTAAAACAACTAAAAATTAATTTCCTAAAAAATTCTTTAAACACATTCAAATTTTCTAATTAATTTTTAAAAATCCTTTCTTTTAAAAATAACTTAAACTCTCAGGAAAATACATTTTCAACTCCAATATAGCTAGTCTAATTATTTATATATCCCTCTCGATTTATTCCCAGTTTGATTTACATTCTAACTCCATAAATTTCCTTTTCCACATATCTAAAAATAAATTAACTATTATTTTTAAACCAATTTACCCATCTCCTTATAAATTCCATCGTGAATTTAGAATTTCCATTTATCTACTGATAATTTACTTCACTTTATATTATAAACTTCGTTTATAATTTCCATAATCTCATCTCCTGTTTCATCACTGTTTCACAACACTTAATCGATTTTTCATCGATTTTCTAAATTAGATTTCATTTTTAAATTAATTTCTTAGTTAACCCAAAATTTATCCCAAAATCCATTAATTTCAGATTCACCTTCTTTTTATGATTTAAAATCTTATTTAAATTTGGAACGTCAATTTCCTATTTTATTTTCAATTTTCCTTTTATTTTTCCTAACTCATTTAAATCTTAAATTTTAAAATACATTCTTTTATACTTAAAACAATATCGCTTAAGTTCTTATTTATAAAAACCCTTTAATTCACATTTATTCAAAAATCTCTATTTTTTTCATTTTTTGGAATTATTAAATAGGATTTTAAAATCAAACTATTTATTTTTCCCAAATTCATTACTTTTTAATTTATCCAACTTATTACAAATATTTTACTTTAAAATTCCCCTTTTAATTTTCCTTTAAAAATTCAATATTCATATTTTTGATATTTTAAAATGACAAAAACATATCCAGCAATGCCATAGCATCCAATAAATTCAATTTCCAATATAATCTATCACAGATTATTCAAATACATCATATTACTGAATATGAAAATAATTTCAGCATCTTTGAGAAATCTAGTTGTATCCCTTCAATCTGTTTTTCTGCATCCACAGATGTAACACAATATAAAAATACCAATCCCACTTTGGGCGGGATACCGCGGTATATAGGATCATCCGCTATTATGCGGGGCACATAGGGTCTCATTCGCTATATGTATGCGGGAATATCAATCACTCCAAATATATACTACTATATATAATATCACCAATCAATCAATAATTAGTTTTAGCTATTTAAAATTAATTACGGTAATCCAAAATTGAGTGAGATTAACTCACTTTGATTTTCATTCGCTTTCGCCTTCCGTTTCCGATTGTATCTGAACGCGTTTGAAATTATCTGAATCCTACGAGCTCTACATTCAGCTCAGCCCATCACCGTCACTACAGAGCAGCGCCAAACCCATATGCATGCACCTGCTTTGCAGCCTCTACGTTCACCTTCACCTGATACACACGCACATAGTTCACCGTCGTTGATCTCACATCGGTTCGTGACCCCCCAGCACCTATATTCCGACAATGGCAGCCAATCCTTCATTTCATCTACGTCGTCGAATCTCATTTGCTACAGCCAAACCCACGAGCTTCGCTAATTCCCCTCCAAATTGCTGCTACTCTGACCGTTCGTGACCCCCACCTCCATCGTCGAAGCCCCAAATCGCAACATCAGTTCATGCCCAACTTTGTCATTGTCGTCTCAATGTTGCCACGATTCCCATCTCCTCCATCCTAGGTTAATCACGGTTTTCCATAGTCCAGGTCTCAAATCGTCGTTCCTCCCCTAGTTCGATCTTGTATTGCATCGCCTTTAGTCATGATGTAGCAACAATCGCTTGCCTTAGTTCACTCATGTCTCTTTTTTTTTCTTTCTTATAGTTTTCTATCTGGTTCGGCTGTACTATTTAAAAGAGGGAGCGAACGTTAGTTCTATAAAAGGAAGTAGCGTGTTTGTGAACAGTTGCGTGTTTTTAAAATGTTTCGCGTGTTCCAATAGGCAAAATTCAGATCCTAGGTTGTGGAGATGAGACAGGTTTGACCAGAAATCTAATTATATAAATGAATACATTAATTTAAATTCACAATGTTTCGATTTACGTAATTTAAAATCTCGAACCCTTATCGAGGTGTGTCGTCAGACGTTTCTAATGTTATACCCCTATTTCTAATGCAATGGAAAATGTTCCGAGTCCTAATTTGATCGTATGGAAAAGATAGTATTTTGACCCAATTATTATATTAAATTTTCGATATAAATTTCAACGCGTTTCTAACCCGTACGACCAAACGATAACTTCAAACGTTATGAAATTTGAAATCTAACAATAATACACTATTACGGATCCAATGGAACCAGTTTTGTTGAATTCCAAGACTGTGCCCCGGAAGGTTATTCTTAAATGTCAATTTAAATGATATATTTTTAAATTGAACAAATCATTGTTAAATTCAATTTGAATTTTTTTATTGTCTTCACTATTATTAGTGTAAATTTTATAAGCCTTTAAATTATTTTTTAACAAGCTTAAACTTCCAGATTCAATATTTTTAACCAATATTTGATTATTAAATCAGTAATTAAATTATCCAATAGATGGCTATATTTGAAATTCAAGTCAAAAATTAAATTTTAAAGATTTAAAATTAATTAAATATTCTAATTTTAAATATCCATAATTATGGGTCATTACAAGGATTCAGTAGTATCTCGCAACTACATACCTCCCTCCTCGCACCAACAATTCACGAACTGGGAAAAAATTGAAAAAAATCCAACGTCTTCCCCACCCAGTTGTGTATGCTACCATTATCATGGTGGATATGAAGGTTTTCGATGAAGAAGATGAAATAGTGGCTAATGTATGTGTAGGTGAAGGATTTTAAAGAAGAAAGTGGCGGGAATGAAGTGTGAACAGCGGAGTTATCAAGATATGCTAGCAAGTGCGAATTTGCGAGAATTGATGATCAAGTAATAAGATGAATTGATACTATGAATCAACAAGAACAGGATCTAAAGCAAGAGCTATCGATATGATAATGAAATGATCAAACCAAGGACTACAAGGATTAACCAAGAAATGTAACCAAGTATTTGCTGAAATGAAAAGAACATGATCAAATTATGAGCATGGAGATGAAAAGAATTGAATTAAAACTGAAATAAGGTTGCAATTCAATAAAAGAAGAACTAAGTAACCATATCAAAAGGTAAAGAACTAAACTAGAATTTATGAATAAACTAGATGAAATGTGAAAGCAGATAACAAATAGAGTATGATAATCACATGTAAAATGAAAAAGAATTGGAATTATGTAACTGCAGAAGTGAAAATTAATAGAGAATAACGATATCAAAGAATAACAGGAATTGAAATGATATTAGAAAAATTAAGAACAAAATTGAGCAAAAAGAAACTGATACAAGAATTGCAACTAAAATGAAGGTAAATGAATTGAATAGCTTCATATTTCTCAACACCCTTTACAAATGCCTATACCCGTAGACATACTCATGTACAAACTTCTCTTGACTCAATTCGGCCTAGTTTTAACCATCTAGGCCATTTTCACTCACCCAGTTACAAACCCAATACACTAACATATGAAAACATGCACACATTGACACATTCAGATACATCTCTCCTTAATCCTTAGTTTCAGTAGCTGCCACCTCTGACACATTGCCAACAACTTCTCAGATGATCCTATGGCCATCTCCGATGAACTTGGCCTGAATCCAAAATTATCCCTATTTTTTTAAAAGCAGGACGCATTTTCTCTTCTCCAAAACCATGGAAACCAATCCATTATTGTTACATCTCCTTTCCCATTCAAGAATGACCTTGTCCTCAAGGTCATATGATCAACCTATCCTTTGCAATTAGAATTTTTATGCACCATTCAATTTAAACACTTCAACTTCACTACACCGACTAATGAGTCTCCATCGGGATCGGACATGAAAATAGATTTTTCAATTTCTAAGGGCATAGGAGAGATAGTTTTTTCTACAGCAGCAAATTGAAAGCACACCATCATGACCAACTGTCCCTGTAATGGATCCAAGTTAAGGGTTTAACCAAGTTCATCATTCCTTGAGTTCCCAATACCACCTGACATATTTCAAGAGGAAACAGGAGCAAATCAACAATCATAGCACCCATTGACACTTGATCACTATAACATGACACATTCCAGACCCAGATGCTCCTCTCCATTTTCTACTACTTGAATATTTCCCTTGACTTTAACAATGGATAAAGATGGAATCCCCTTAACTTTAATTTCAAACTCAGACATATCATGGACTTCATCATCTTCTGAACAGCCTTCTTCATGTAATGGTTTACTCCCGGCCAAAGCTTCCAGTTGGGTGTCTCCCAGATTTGTAACCGGATTGGGATTAGATTTAGGAGATTTTTAAGGAGGAGGAATTTCCAGCGGTAGTTCTTGGAGTGATGGGGTTAGAAGTGAAGCTCTTGATGCTTTACTTTATAGGAGTGGTTTGTATCAGACCTGCTAACGATTCATATGGCCTCTCCATCTCCTCAGGATTAAATCTAACCTTAATTTCTTTCTTGAATATCTGGCATGACCTATGATTTTGCACATTCTTTGTATACCAGTTATACTATCGCATTGGCTTCTTCTTGAGATAAAATGAACACATATCCACCTAAAATCTTTCATCTATTTGATGAAAACTGAAGTATTTCTCAACGTGTCTCAACCAATTTGTCACTCTCTTTTCATTAGAGAACACTGGATAGTCAAGTTTTAGGGTTTTCAAAGGTGTGTTTCTTGGGTAAGGTCGGGATGATGAAACTTTTGATGTGCTGGTCTCATTGCAATGGGTGGCAGTAGTGGTTCTTGAGGATGATTTGGGGGGAATTTGAAGATTTCTTGGAGGGTTCGCAGGCATTCTTGAAGGATGTGGTTGTCGTACTGGCTATGGATATACAGGCATATGCATAGGGTAAGGATTTTGAAAAAGTGATTATTGATAATCTACACAAGGTAGACTAGGTGGGTGGATTATTGGCATAGGATATACAGGGTATGGATTTGAATCCTGTAATGGTGTAGGAGGTGGGTTTTGATGGACTACAGGTGGTGATACAACGGTGATTAATTCATGGATTGATGGTACTCTTGGACCAATCTGGCTAGCATATTATGAACTCCTTCAAATTTGGTGTCCAAATCTAAATTAACTTGATCGAGTTTCTTGTCCAAATTTTGAATAATTTGTTCCAAATTCCTGAGAGAGTTGCTGGTGTGGATGTTTATTTCTTCTTGTTGAAGCCAAACAGCTTCTTGATCTTGATTTGAGGAAAGGGATAGATTTTGATAGAGGACGAGGCCCAAATCGGTTTGAGGGTTTGAATTCGCCTCCGATGACTGCTCTGATACCAATTGAAAAGGACCAGTTGTGTATGCTGCCATTATCATGGTGGACATAAAGTTTTTCTGGTGAAGAAGATGAAATAGTGGCTGTTGTATGTGTAGGAGAAGGTTTTTAAACAAGAGAGTGGCGGGAATGAAGTGTGAACAGTGGAATTATCAAGATATGCTAGCAAGTGTGAATCAAGGTTCAAAATTCGGACTTTTATTTCCGTTCTGGCCAATAGAAATTTTTAAAATTTCGGTCCCGTTTCGAAAATTTTGGATGTTCCGTTTAAATTTCGGTTTCAGATTCCGTAGCATTTTGATACCTTTTGTATATCAATACGTCAATAAATATAAAAAATTCATAGAATTGTAACTATAATTTAATAGGATTAGAAGATGGTTATACTCTCTTTGTATTTCTCTATTGATATCCAGCGTATTGATACCTCTTACAAGAATAAAACAAACAAAATGAAAAGCCTAATAAGAGAAGCCCAATAAATTTTTTTGCTGTAAACCTAAAATATCTACTTTCCAGCTTTAAAATCAATGCTCTCAACTGAGCTGTCTTCCCTGTACTCAATTTCTTCTTCTTCACTTATCTCCTCCACCCTCTCCCACACACGGTCTCTCTACCGCCACTCAATATTTTTCTGTACAAGCTCATATGCATGCTCATAACCTTCTTCAATCTCGATGTTTAAACCTGTCTCTTGCTCAATGTAACCCTAAAATCAAGAATGCCCAAAAATTCTTGCTCGTTGATCGATTTTTCCATTTATCTGGTTGCTGGATGTTGCTAGCTACGCGGTAAGTAATTAAATTAAAACTGAAATAAGATTGCAATTCAATAAAAGATGAACTAAATAACTATATTAAAAGGTAAAGAACTAAGCTAGAATTTACGAATATGGTAGAATTAAATGTGAAAGCAGATAACAAACAAAGTATGATAATTGCATGTAAAATGAACAAAAACTAGAATTATGTAACTGCAGAAATGAAAATTAACAGAGAACAATGATATCAAAGAAGAACAGGAATTGAAATTATATTAGCAAAATTAAGAACAAGATTGAAGGAGAAGAAACTGATACAAGATTTGCAATCAAAATGAAGGTAAATGAATTGAATAGTTTTATATTTCTCAGTACCTTTTTACAAATGCCTATACCGGTGTATATATATATATACATACTCGTGTACAAACTTCACGACTCCACTTGGCTCAGTTTGGACCATTCAGGCCATGTCCACTCACTCAGTTACAATCCCAATACACTGACATACAAAATCATGCACAAACTGACACATTCAAATACATCTCTCTTCAATCCTTGGTTCCAGCAGCTCCCACCTCTGACACATCCCCAACATCTTCCATCACCTTCTCAGAAGATCCCATGGCCAACTCCGACGAACTTGGCCTGAATCCCAAATAATCTCCAATTTTTTTGAAAGCAAATTGCATTCTCTCTTCTTCAAAACCATGGCAACCAATCCATGGTTGTCACACCTCTTTAGTCCTTCACTAATCTCAACTTCATCTTCGCTGCTTAACCTTTCTTCCATTCGCATAAGCCCAATCTCAAAATATACTATGAAAATTTCTTCGTCATCATCCGACGGTCCAATTCCCTCCTCTGCCATTGACTTCCTCACTCTCTGCTACCACCATAAGGCACTAACCGCTCCCTACTACTACATATCCTAATTCTTACTTTTTTCTTCCGTTTTACGTATTCAATCTTTTCTTATGGACAACGAAGAGAGCAGGATGATTGTGGCGTGGTGTGTCGGATGCGAAATGGATTGGGATCTTAGGATATTGCTAAAAATAATAGTGATAGTGAAATTGACGAAGTTGAACCGCTAGTTGTGGATTATGATGTTGAAAGAGTTATAACAGAGCAGGAAAATCATGACTTGGTTCTGCCCAGTTTGCAACTTTTGTATCAGTAAAAGAGTTATTTTACGCAAAAGAAAATGAGTAATAAGACAAAGTTTTCTCCACCCGGAGAAATACAGCATATTCCTGCTCCTCATTCTTCTCCAATTGAAGATGAGAACATTGGTCGAAATGAGGAAGCTTTTACATGCTCATCATGTTTCAGCTTCTATATTCCAACTGGTATCTTCTCGGGTTGAGCTTAAATGAATTGTGTGATTGAACATTTTGTTATATAGAAGGAGGATTCAATAGTTTTCGGGTCTATAGGAAAGGTGAAGGCAACATTAGTTTGTCAATTCAGATATGTCCATAGAATCTATTTTTTCCCTAACTTAATACTATACTTATTCCAAAAATATTATAGATGACACATTCAGACAGCCATTGCTGCCCAAGCGTCATATAGATAGAAATCCAAATATCCATACTCTAGAAACACCTACAAACACAGTTTTAAACACTTGTGTGCAAGTCGTAGCAACACCAACAAGACGTGAATGGGATATTGTGAAAAGTGTAAATGTTAGCTTGATCTAATCAATTGCTAGCCTAGGTGCAGCATTGTCTACAGCTGGGGCTGGTTCTTCTACTTGCGAGTATCAGTTTTCTTCTTCATTTTCACATGTACTATAATATAAATCCATATGCATGCTTATGTCGGTCTCTTATTTACGTTTATGGACCAAAATTTGTTCATCGTTTTTATGTATGCTTATGTGTTTCCTATTTTCACCACTGTAGTGAAAATATGTGCATTGGGGATGGAAAATTTAATCAGCGGCTTATTTTTGGTTTTCCATCAAGTGAGTCATGCTAACATCAATCATCTCTGTAATTTACTTATTTACATTGACATTGTTTAAGAATATTTTTAGTTAACTGATATAAAGTTGACACTGCATGCAGTTTCCTGAATTGAGTAAGTCTAAAACTAATGTGGAGACTGTAGATCAAAATCAAAATCAGTACTGCAAGAAACTAAGAAAGAGAAAAAACTCAAGCGACATGCATTTTTATCTATTCCATCATTCATCGTTTTCAGGTTGTTTCCTCCGCTTATATACGGATTTGTATTCAGGGAAACCGACAACAAAGGAAAGAACGATCATAGCAGTTGCGACATCTACGTCTCTATGCATAGCCATTCTAGCACTCGGAAAGGCTCCATTCAATCCTAAAAAAAGGTGCTTTAGATCTTTGTTTTACTATATTGGGATCACTTTACCATTGTTTGGTCTGGGACACGTAGGGGGAGTGATGATTAAGAGGTTGTTTGAAGAGTTTTGTTTGTTTCCGCTGTAACAGAACACAATGTGCTCCGTTCTTATACAACACAACCATTTATTCCATCAAACTATCAATTTAATTAATTAATTAATTGGTAATGAAGAATGAAGATTGCATAGGAACATGTGGGATTGACAACATAGGAATTAAGCTTCTCTTCATGTGCAATGAAGCTCGTTGTATTTTCTTATTAGTTAAAATTCATTCCAATAATTGATTTGTTGGCTTTTTGTATGTACTATTACAAATAATAGAAGTGTTATGAAAAAATGTATTGTGTGACAAAAGGAAAATATAAGCCCTAAAACCTATAATGTTTAAAGTTTAGACTTTCAGTTTAATTCCAGAAAAAACAACTATATTGTCTCCCCTTGCTTGCTGCCTAATAATAACACAGACGGACATAAACAAGTTTGCATGCTAAATAATTACCTTTTTGTTTCCTTGTTTTTTGTGCTGATCATGCAATGTGAGAGGCATTTAAACATGTTACCATACATGGATGTTGAAAAGGTTGACCTTTATAATAGGCAAAGAGGAAGAGAAGTAAGACCCTTTTTGGAATACTAGTGTAAATCATACTTATATCCATCTAATAGCTAGAAATATTTACTTTTTACATTTAATAGAGAAATTATGGACAATGTTGCTATAAGTGCAAAAGTTTAGGTGGTCATCGCCTTTTATTTCAAGCAAATTAATAATGAAACGCCATTGATAGATGGTTGGGAGGGGTTGATAGAGGTTGCAATGAGATTTCATTGATGGATGTAGAGTATTTTTGGAATTTCAAAAGGACATTGGAGAAATTTATCTATTAAATTCTCTTTATTATTAGTAGAGATATGTAGTTATATTAACGAAAAATGACATAATAAGAGAGACAAACAAGGTATGAACTTATAAGTGAATAATGAATAAAGTGAACTTCTCAGTTTGAATTTCGTGTGTTTGTTTGTTTCCTTGCCATCTATTGCGAGCATGCCTTGCGATCTTTTCTCCTTAGACACCATCTGATATATATGATCACTTGATTTTTTTCCTCCAATAAAATTATGTAGTACTTTGTCTGGTTTCTTAACTCTATATATAATACTATAGCATTTGTTGTGTATTTGATTATAAATAATATCATGTCAAAATAGTTTTATGGTGTTTTAGACACCATTATTTTCTATTTCATTTCTAGTAAAGACTTCAATTTGACCTTGTAAGCTTATATTTTTGATTACCATCTCTTCTTCTAGATATCGTGCTAACATTTGTTTATTTATATGTTTTCTTTTGTGTTTGGCAGATATACATCATAACAAAAATACTGAGAGCGGAAATTACGATAATATGTGCAAGAGACGTTGGTAATGATGATTGCAAGAGGAGAGTGAAAAATTTTGACGATTGCAAGAGATATTGATTTGGATCATAGAGTATAGGAGATGAAGTAAATTAGGTGGAAATATGGAATGTTTAATTTTTATATACTGTATATGTTATTTGCTTGTTACTTTTCTATAAAAGTTAGAATTGTCGGTTAGCAATTAAAATTTATTTTGCTTGTTTGGTCTTATACATATTTAGTTGATATTCACTAATTGTTCTACTGTTCTTTTGTGCAATTCATATGATATTTTTATTCTTCTAGAACTAGAATTTTGAATAGCTGAACTGAAGAAAAAAATGGATGGTTGTGTACCTACACAATTTGCACTGTTTATACTTTAGAATATAGGCGTCACGATAACGTCATTAAATTTTAGTGACACCATTGTGACGTGTACATGCTTTAGAAAGCAAGTGTCGCCACTAATCATTTAGTGAACATCATTTTTCTGACACACTTCAAGCGTCTCTATGGCATTATTAAAAAATTTAACGTGCCAAAAGCTCGTCAGAAAACCTCAAATTTGTAGTGGTGATATTTGTTTTTTAATGCATACACATGTAGGCATATACACACACACATAAACATAAATATAGGTACATACATATATATAAGTATAATGTCAAATTATATTTATAATATTAAATCTAGATCTTGATATCAAATCTAGTTAAACTTATAGAATATAATTTAGATATATATATTTATCTTCTATGTTTGAAGTTAATTAAATAAATAACTTTAGATGAAGAAAGTTATTATTCTGTATGAAAATATCATTTTATCAAATTTAGATCATAGTATCTACAGTAAAGTGTAATATCAAATCTAGATCCTGAAATCAAAAAATCTTTTAATTCAAACTTAAATCAATAAACTAAAATTACATGAAATGTATATATATACACACCTGTGTAAACAACATCTTCTTTTTTTCATTTTACAAAACATTTATGTATATATATGTGTGTATTAAAGTTAATATTTGCATATCAAATATAAAATAACTTTATATGTTCAATATGTAAATATATAAAATTATATACATATATTTTCGACTGTAAATATTTCAACAAGATAAAAAAATTCTTATTAAAATTTTCATACGAAAATTAAAAGAATATTTTTAAAACAATTATATATATATATATATGTATGTATATATATGAACTAGAATCAATAGCATGCACTCTTTATTTAGCGCTATTTATAGCAGTGTGATATCGGCACAAGTTTATATTTAAATGTTTGGTCCATTTGACAGAAGAGAGAAAAAACAAAATGTTAAATTAATGCTTGTGGCTGATTTTAGCAAGCTACGAAATTGCATCGAATATCTAAAATATAATTTACCAGTCATATCGCATGTTGATCCAAGAAGAACAATCCCTACGTTTTAGCACACATAATAGTTCTTTGAATAGATAGTGTTCACTAATAAATACCAGATACATAGTTCTATATTAACCATTTAAGATTAAAGTTAGTAAATTAATCTCTTAAGCAAAATATGAGCATCAAATACCGTAAATGTTACATATTGATCCGTCATATAATTAAGTTGCAAGCAGCATGAGCACTGCCTCCTTAATTCAACTAGAATTCGTAAATACAAATGGAACTATCCTTTGAGGCAGTGCTATTTATTCAAGAAGAAGAAGAAATGAAAATCAAAAGAGAACTATCATTGGTTAGTTAAATATACGATACGCTCGATTGTCACATGCAAAAGTACATCGCGAAGGTCAATAACAAAGGAAGCTGCAAGCATAATTGCATGGCCAACCAGAAACTTAATTGCCATTGTGTAGCATGCAATTTTGTTCCCACAAACTATCATTCTAGGCTGCAATGACATAAACTACTCTGTAAAAAAAATCATCGGGTTAATGAGCGAGTAGAAGAAGAGAGGTGTAATGACAAAAGAAATATTGAAGAGAACAAGGGAATATGGAACTGACCAAGTTGGACATAGCCATGCCAAGGCCAGCATCAGACAACATAAAGATGGAACGTTTTATTAGTGTAGGCATCTTGACATGCCATCTGCATTACCACCAACAACAGACACGTATTTGCATCAACATATATTATATCATTACACAACTACCTCCATGTCGTTCCCAAAAAAACCCCCAAATTCAAGTGGAAATCTTACTTAAAAGAAACCAAAGGCACCACCAGACCAATCGATCTAGTGTAAGTGTGTGGACTACTTTAGTCATATTAATTAATAATATTAATGAAATTAATAAATAATAATTTCTGTTGCAGCATGTTCGTTTTAGACTTCAGACTATTTCATGTATGCTCAATATGCCTGACACTCCAAACTATAATTCCAACTTCAAAAATAACGAAAATCATCACTATCTTGCGTTTCCTCAAAAGCAGGCATCCTACGAAAACTACGAATAATAAAGCTACTCCAATAAGGAAAATGTGAGATGCATTGAAGACTCTACCCCCCTACAATTCTTTCTTAAAAAAATAAACAAGCTGATTGTTAAAAATAACGAGAACTTCCTTGTTTGTGCCAAAATTGGTCACAAACATCCAATTGCCCATGAAAGCACCCATTTACAATCACAGATTACAGATAACAAATTTGTAGAGAAAATAAATGTGAAGAATATTCAAAATTTAAAAGGAATGTAGTAAAGACACAAGGTTTATAGTGGTTCGGCTATCTCCGGCCAGTGTCCACTTTGAAGAGTTGATATTTTATTGATAATCACTTGCTGGTTACAAGAATATAGTTGATAATAATCGAGTTACAATGGAGTCCGGTAGAGTAGCAGTGTAGAAGAACCAAAAAAAGATCCCTTTTCTGAAGCTTTTGGACTGCTATTTATAAGTGTAGGCTGCAAATATCCCGCCTAGATCTCGAAAGACTCCTTCTCTCATGTGGGTGGGCCCACGTGATCGATCCCGAGTGATTTCGACTCGATCCATGATCAATACGAACGAGATTCGTATCGATCAATATCTTGTCCAATCAGTCGGGCCCGATCATGAACATTCTTGTAGTTGTGCGTAAGCTTCTATGAAAATTGGGTAGCATTTGAACTTGTAGATTGTGATATATGATCGATTCAAGTTGTAGTTTGTATGAAGGCTGAAGCGTTCGTATCCATAAATCCATTTCCATCCCTTTGTATCCATCTTCCCTTCGTGTCCATCCCATTCGCACTGATGACATGGCTCGGAAACCCATGGTGGATCCATTTCTAATGTCGAGTTGACTGCTTCCTCATTCGAACATGTTCCCTTCGTACCAATCTGAGATGCCTATTTCGCATCGATGATTCGATGGCCTTTTCGTATCCATCCACCAATCCCCCTTCGTATCGATCAACATACACTTGTTGTCCTGTTCATATCGATCCCCTGCTTGCTTCTCGTGACCGTCGGACCTACTTCGATGCATGCTCTTCGTATCCATCCTCTGCGTATGCTCTTTGTATCCATCGAATTGCTTCATCTATCGTATCGATACGAACCATATCGATACGAACAACATCCATCGATCCTGATCCATGCTGATCGATACGAACCGTATCGATACAAACACCATCCATCGACCCAAAGCGATCCATGCCAATCGATACCAATCGAATCGATTTGAACAACTTCTATCGACCTAAAATGAACCATGTCGATCGATACGAACCGTATCGATATGAAGGTATCGATACCAACCATTTCTCACTGTTATTGATCCATCCATATCTCGAGCATACGAACTCCGATTGACCTGAAATTTGAAATGTAGCCTTTCCTAGCCTTGTTCATCATTCTCAATCCATCCCGTCTTAATTGAGCTTGGTCAAATTTTAATGGTATCGATCACAGTCTTATTTTCAATCAATCTCCAATCCTGATATTCATCTTTTGTAGCTAATTTGTTTATATCCCAGCCTTGACCAAAAAGGCGGGGTAACATTCCTAATCTCAATTTATGAATGATCTGTCATACATGTAATCGTTTCATGCTTGGCACACACTAATGCTACTAGCTCAATTTTAGTTTATGCATCGATAATGGAGGGTCCATAATTTTTTTTCAGCGGGGGCAAATCTTTATAAGTTACAAAAAATTAAGCCCACATTCTCCGATCCCATTATAAATGCAATTACTTAAATATTAGCTTAAAAAAAGCTTTGAAGAAGGGGAAATTTCATGATTTGAATGCATGCTTGATTGAAAATACTACGAAAAATTATAGAAAATTTCCCTAATGAAAATCTCATTGGGGGCGACCGCCCACCCTAGACCCCATAGTAGATCCGCTGGTGTGCATCGATATGAAGAACATGAATTGAAATTGGACTCCTTTCCACATTGACTGACTTTTTAATTATATTAATGTAAATCATGTTATCTAAAATTTTCCTGCCAAAGTGGCCAATGAACCACGCTTTTAAAAATGTAAAAGTGCACGTGAGTTTATAATAACAATAATAAGTAACATATGTTTGGTTCATACAATAAGCAAAGAAACTTAGTTCAACATAGAGATATACTATAGTCATGATTAATGTGAGAATGGATAAACTATTGAAGTTGAATGGTTAAGAAAAGCATGCATTTAAAAGCATTTAAAAAGTAAAATATGTATACATGAGGTTTCCTCCAATGATACTTCTATCGATGTAGGATGTTACCTTCCGAAGATCATTAAACTGAAGCTCCATCTTCTTTTAACAATCCTTCTACATGAATGTAGTATAATTCTACAAGTCAGTGAAAGTTAATTTTGAGAACGAAGATATCAGTATCTTATATAATCGTGAATAAAACTGAGGCTGGTAACTGGTTTACACAACTACGCATATTCATTTATTTGAGAATAGGTGGCATAATCAGATTTATATATTATTAAATTCGGTTCCAATTTCATTATTTTTTAGTTTCTTAATATCAAATTTTAGAGTTATATATGTTAAACGAGAACCTCAAAATCAAAATGAATTTTATAAATCACATTAAATTTCATGAGTACAACTTATATAATTTAATATCAAATTTTACATTCATGTAAGACTAATGCAAATAATTAAGTAGAACTTATCAAACTTGAAATTCAAAATACCATGCATATACATCTTAACAAGATGCAACCTTATTGATCTATGTCTCAACATCTCTCTCTTCTGTTTTTCACTTCAAATTTTATTAATTATCAGACTGTACAATCTTTGAGAACCTATAGTAAAACACAAGACACTTGAAGTGTCTGTTTCTCATGTTGTTTGAAGATAGTAATTTTGATATGTTGTCAACTTTCGGAAAAAGAATGAACAAACATCAACTTTTGGAAGCAGAACCAACAGAAAATCTCTATATTGTTAATTCATGAATTACATGCTAATTTTGATACATACAATCAAAAATATGTAAAATATACGCAAATAAATTTTAAATAACTTGAGGGTTAATTTTTATCAGTTCTGCGTTTAGTTATATATAGCTTATAATACCACGCTTGTAGGCGATGTTTTAAAGATCCAACCCAGCTTCGGTTCGACCACGGTTAACTTTGGAGATTGAAGCGTTACGGTTAAAAAATGAAATAACCGTGCGTGTGCATGAATCCACGGTTTAACCTAGAAACCCTAAACCTCTAGACCAACCTTTTTTAACCTTATAGTTCTTCAAGTTTGAGAAAAAATTATCGCTTTATTTTTCATTTTTTCACATAATTAATTTAACAAATAATTTCATAACCTTTTAGCTACTAAATTATTAGACTATTGTATTAATTTTGAACAACATAATACATTATTAGTATACATTTTATGAATTATTGTTGAATTGAACCTTATTCACCTTAAAAATAAGAAAATTTACAATTTTACGCTAAAAATGTGTTATACAATTATTCCAATTAATATTTGTTATGAAATATTAAAAATAATTGTTTTAAATTTTAATATATCGATTATAATTGGATAAATTTTAACATCAATTCAAATAATTTACATTTTCATCAATAAAATAAAAATTAACGATCAACGCAGTTTTCACGGTCCGACCGGTTGCACCACTAGAGCCTTTGACCTTGCACCAACACGATTTAAATTAATGTTCGATCTTCGAAACTATGCTGGTAGGTCATTACAGGTTACAGCTCTGAATTGTATCTAATAGAGTAGTCAACGAAGTGAAAAAGGACCAAAAGCATGATACATTATTAAACTAAACATAATACCAAATTGGAACATATCTTTTCTACTCTTGATGGCTTGCCTTATCTTACATTTTAACGTTTCAATAAACAATAGTCATTGAAATTTTCTACTCTTGATGACATTGATTTTCCAACATTTCAATCATAATAAAAGCACGGAACCCTGCTGACCCACTCAAAATGAAAATAAAGTTGTTGAATTTATTTTTCATGCAACGATTCTTATTTCTGGATAAAAAAATTCATTGGAACTGAATTAATTTAAGAAAATTAAAAGAAAAATTTATGGAACAAAACTAAATCATAATAAAAACTATAGTAAAAATCATGGCATGAAATTTACCAAGTATAAAGAAAATAATTAGAATATAGGACGATGCCTGAAAATAGCAAATAATATAGTAAGTATTGAAGACTAGCCCGTTAGATGACCTGGACTGATCTCACTTGAGATCAATTGAATTATCCTTATAAGTGACTTCACAGTAATGGATTTCGAAGATGGGTTGAAATGGGGTGGTAAAATGGTTTCAAAAGGAATTTAGGGTTTTGTGAATCAGAGAGAAGAGGAGGCTAAGGGAAGTTGGAATAAGAGAATGAGGGAGAGAGGCAAAATTATACCGCTAAGTTTTTATTATTTTACCTTATGTGGGAAATAGACGATAGCGTGATTGAAATGTTTTCTTTTACTCACGAAAAGCAATAAATTATTTCAATCCTTGTTGGATCGGTGTAAATTTTTTCAATCTAAAAAAAGAAGTCATTCTAAGTTGTAGATTATGAGATATGGATCAATCTTTATTGCATTTGGATCGTTCAGTGAGCTACACTGATCCTCCTGAAGGATTGACATAAGACGATCAGCATAAAATGATCGGCATTTTGAACCTTAAATTTTTAACTTGCAATCGTTTTTGTAGGCTTCACTCTTCTATATACCAACGCTCTGAAAGTTTCAAGTGAACTAGCCTTGTGGATTTCGAGATATCGATCGATCTTCGCTGATTTGAGCTGTTTTATGGATCGTTTCCAATCAATCCATATAAATCCTTATCATGTTCGTAACTCGAGCGTATGAACTCCGATCGACTTGAAATTTGGAATATAGAGTCATGTGGCTATGCTTGTCATTTCATACAGATTGCACCTCGATTTGGTCCCGGTCCGGATCTGCTCAACCATCATCCATAGTATCATATACAACCGATTCTTAAGGCTAGTAACCATCCGTTTCTAGCCAAGTAGATAATATCTCGACCTTTCCAAAAGGCGGGATGATATTTTTTCCCCAAAAGTACGACTTGTTCGAACATGACATGCTTTGAAAAGTTACTAACTTCAATCGTTGAACAAGGATTCTATTTAGTTTATTGAATGATCGTTAACCTTTTGTTGAGTCACTTTCTTGTTGAGGGTCATGTCTCCTTTTGTTCATTATGATTATTGGTCGATTGCAAATAGTATAAATACTAAATCATGGCTTATCGATGATCATCTTGTTGTTTTTTTAGTAATTATCAAGCCACAATAATTTGATTTCAATCTTATTTTGGCCGATTTCATGTGTGAATTCAATTTTTATCGATTTAAAAGGTTGAACTTTAGAATGTATGTTGGTTTGTATACGTGTCCATACCTGACCCCCTAGTACGATTGCACGTTCATGGATCGCTGTTCTGTTTCAAAGTTATTCCTTGTCTTTTGTGAACATCTACGGCCGATCGTTATTCATTAAATGGAAAGTTAGATTACTTTTGTATGATCGATTTTTTAAAGAAAACCTATGATCATGGCTGATCGTTATTTTTGAATGGATTGTTGTATCCATCTATCTACAATCGTTTTTGTATAATCGTTGCCACTATATACATATACGTATTTCTTAATGACCACTATCGATCTTAGTTCACTTAAAAGAGCTTGGGATTGTTCTAGATGGTAAGACGATCGGTAGGGATTCTAACTTGGACGATCGGTATTTTTCATGGATCGAACGATCGCCTATGATCTTCCTACAAAACTTTCATCTTTAACCATATTTTTTGAATCTAGGTCGATCATTCTTGGGTTCGCAGAATCTTGGATTGTTTTAGAATGATCGAGTCAATGTTTGGGCCATAATGGGTCGGCCTTCCTCTATGAAAACATTTCCTCTTAGTCACCTCCATCTCCACTCTTTCGCTTTCATATCACACTTCGGATAAAAAAAAGGAAAAATTAGCTGTCCCAACTCCTTCCATTATCGATCAAAGAATGATCCTATTTTCCAAAATCAATCCTATCCCTTCTCAATCTATCATTTCTCTAGCTCCCCAGTTTCATCTCGAAGTCGAATCTCTCTTTTTTCCTAATCTCACACTTAGGTAAAACGACTTGAACTTGTTTTGTGATTCAAGGACGGGACTTTGAGTGCCTTAAATGGCGTGCTAGTTTAACTGGTCGAATCGTTCGATCTAAACCAAGCTGGAGAGGATGGGAATCAGGGAAGATGGAGTTGCTGAGTGTGGGAAATGCATATCAACACATAATGCTCGTTCTTGGATGATCAGTAGATCCTTAGACTTAGTGAATTTCAAAGCGAATGGATCGTTTGGCAGAATGATCATACGAATGGAGTAAAGACAATGATCAGTTTGGAAGGCAAAATTGGAACGGTATGTGGGAACGAATCGATCAGAAACGATTGGTAGGAATTTTCCTAGGAACGATTGATTAGGGCGAAGCTCAAATGACCGGTAATGAAGCATGGGGAACGATGGTGATGCTAAAGTAAACGATCAATTGTCCGCACATGAACTTTAACAGTGAAACCTAATTAAACAACTTTGAACCCAATGATGAGCTTCAGCCTTGCACATTCAAGTGAATTCATATGACTTGTATAGAATTTGAACTACATATTTGGTAAACTTGAACTTTGACATGAATTAATGCATTCAACTATTCTCTTGGAGCTCATTAATGACTTGATTTTAAAAATTGGATCTTCACTTGCTGACAATTGATTATGAAACTCAAACTGCATCACTCCCTAATGACATAAATAAACAGTTGAGATGGTCAGGTATGATGGACTCTTCGGTCGAACCTCGCAGTCCTGTCTTTTTTCAATTTTAATTTTGTACAACTTACTATTGTATTGTCTAGCACTTCACTGCATCACACTAGCATTCACTATGCACTGGAGGGTACATGTTACTTTATGTAATCTTGATATTACCGCGTTTAATAGCAATGGGTTCTAAACTTTCTGGATGTCTTGCAGTTATGCTAGCTGGACCATCTTCTCAGTAGGATGTTCCTAATGTAGAATCAAGATCTGCAACCGAGTCTGATAGTCCATCCTCTAGTCATCATTTAGAATAACCGAAAAGCCCAAGCCCATAATTTGTTTTTTCCGATGCAGTTCCCATTCTTCTACCATAAGTTGTTGACCCTGCTTCCGACACTCTAGAGGATGTGGTTATTCCATAGAACTCTACTGATTACGTAGCCTCTAACATTAAGGAAAATGCTCTTCATCGAATCTGCCTAAGCAATGGAATTCCCTATGGCGATGTATTAGTTCTGTCATGGGATGATAGGGCTCACATACCCACATAAGGATATACGGCGTGCAACAAGTTTATGTATTGGGTCGTATGCACCCTTCTATTTAACTCATATATCCAGGAATTTCTCCATTATTTGGTGATAACACCAATGCAACTTTATCCAATGGCTAAGCTCTTCTCAATTGTACATATATGGTATTTTTGGAGTTCTTACATTATTCTCCAACCAGCGATGACATTCACTTCATATTCACTTTCAAGCAATGGACGGGGAGTCCTTCGTTTACATTTCTTGAGTCTGCAAAGAAGTATAAGATTCTAACTTGCGCATGGAATAAATTAAGCACTTTGAAAAGCAGTAGTTATTTGTTCGATGTCCTCCCGATTTTGCTCGACAATGGCTAGAAAGACATAAGTGTTATCCATTATTTCTAGGTTAGCATGAAAAAACGACATTTGGGCCGTACTCCTGACTAAGTAAATCTTTTTATAGGCACCGTCATATGGCCCAGCTATAATCTTTATGAGAAGGCGATCACGACTCTCAAAAATGAACCACCTAAAGATAGGAACATTGAATACCTTTTCACGGAAGAACGCCTTATTACTTTTTGTTTGATGGAAGAGGGCCTCAGCGTAAAGCTAAGAAAATTTACTTAAGCTGTAAAGATAAGATCATGGGCTATAGCCGGTCAGAGGGGCAATTGAATTCACCTATATTGATGTCAGAGGGGCAATTGAACGCCTTATCTCTTTATGCCCTTAGCTATGGGTGTTTAGGAATTCACCTATATTGATGTCGAAGGAGATAGCCCAGTCACAATGATGACGAATTTACTCCTGAACTCGAGGTCTAATCCTCGCAGACCTCACGGCTTTCGGCTCCCGATAGAAGAAGAAAGAAAACACGTGTTTATAAATTTCCTAAAAGTCACATTTCTAATCAAGTTAAGTCATCGATGACTCCCAAGATGTTAACTCAAAAATGGATCAAGTGTGAAAGCACCAATGCAGGTAATTAGCAGCACAAATCTCGGATGAACAACAAAAATAAAGGGCAAAAGTAAGAAAGGAGACAGAATTTTTTTATAGTAGTTCGGTAAAATCTACGGCCTACATACACTTTATAATTTATTTATCACTTGTAGTTTCATATTACAAGAGATTTTGAGAAGGAGAGGAGAATTCATATTTTCTATTTCATTACTTTTTTCTTTTGCAATATTAGGTGTATTTATAGCTATAACCCTTGACACAATGATGGTATGTGGTATTGTAGTGACACTGACTAGGTTATACTAATTGCATCATAATCTTCTTATTTAAGGTAAAGATGAAGGTAATTAAGGAATATTTGATTATGAAGTCGTTGGCATTAATTAGTAATAAATAAGAAAATTATCATGGCATTTATTGGGCATTAAATTCTACTTTAGTGGGTAATAAATTGATATTTATGATGGAGATATGGTTGGTTTTTATTAAGTAATGAATTGGTGTTTATGGTGGAGATATGGCTGTTTTTATTAATTATTTGAGGTAATAAATGCAAGGAATCAAGAAGTGAATCTTTAATTTCTTCAAGGATGGTGACTAATTTATTGGATAATACAAGGTTGTTTAAGATGAATCCACTTCTCAACCGTCGGAGAGTTCAAGTCTGCCGCTTGATTCTTTATCTGATCTGCATATACCACATGACCCTGACACTTTCCATTTCACTAACGTGAGTACTGATGGATTGAAATCTCCCACCAGAATTGCCACAGAAATTCCAACTTCTAAGGGAGAAATTACTCCAATGAGCAAAGCTCATGCATCTAGTTTGTCAAGGGAGACATAAGGACTCTTGCACACACTTGCACCTCTCAACATTACACTGTGCATAACTTATGTCCTTTAATTCCTGAAGTTGATTGACCTATTGTTTTCCTTTGCAGGGACGATGATGAAGAAAAGGAACAAGTTTGATTCCCTTTAGGATATACACCAGCGATCCTCCAGTTCACGCTTTAGCTCGTACCGTCAAGGTGGTAGTCAAGAGTATTACTATTCTAGTTATCGCTCCGACCGAGACCATGTTCATTAAGATAGAGGTGACAGGGGTAAGCCATCCCGAGATAAGCATCGATTAAGATCTAGGTCCCCTCCTCTAAAGGGTTCGTTAAGCCAACTGATTGTCGAGACCCACATGTCAGTTTCTCTCATGGTTCCCCTACTATTTCAGTTCCTCCATAGCCTATGGTTCCTTCTCATTTTCAGCAGTCTAGTAATCGTCATCGCTGTAACGGACATATTGTTGCTCATAGTCTGGCAAGGAAACCACTGAAGTCGAAATTGTTGCCGAAGATTCTATGATCGATCCAGTTGTCCATATGGAGCAGCTTCGAGAAGAGTTTCTAAACTTATGCTTTAAAGGGTTCTTTTTCCCTCCAAATTTTGAAAAGGGTCCTAAACCATAACCAAAAAATGACTATTGATTGCATCACTGATGTCCACAAATAGTACAGTAAATGGATGAAAGCAACGAAGAAGATGTCGAAAGAATATTTCGAGCATGCAGTGGAAATTGAAAAGTTGAATGCCAGGAAGCTCAGAATAAAAGAATTATCGATACTTTGACAAATGAGTTAGAGGCTTCTAGGACCTTCCAAGTAAAGGCCCAGGATAAAGCTAATGATGCCATCAAATCTATGGAGGAGATGAAGTCCAGTCATCTGGATATGGCCTAGGTATTACATCATCGTAACCAGGAAATAGCACTCGAGAAAGATACAACTCGAAGTAATCAATTTATAGCCTCGAAGGAAATAGCGGAATTCAAGGTTAAGCTCGAGTATGCAAACAAGGAGAAGGATGATTCTCATGATATTGTTCAAGATGCTTGTGATGGATCATGAATATTAGACTTGAGAGAGATACGGACGTTAAAAAGGCCAAAGATGTTGATGCACTAGTTCAGCGTGAAATAGAAGCTGCCAAGACATGGTTAGGAAGATAATGAACAAGCTCGATCCGCTTCTTATTCTTTACAACGCCAACATTCTTAAGCACAGAAATCTAACATGGCTTGGTGATGATTATCCCTACCATCTCTGGTGCACGTGGAAATTTCTTGTTACAGAGGAAAAGAGACCCCTTGGCAGTAAGGAAATCGACCAGTCCAGGTCTGAAGGTTAAATACTATTGGGCGATGATTCCAAAACATTGCATGATATTCGGCTTAAACTTCAGAAAGAATCTGTCACTGCCTCTTTACACAAAGTGGGTGAAGCATCTAGTTCCGCACAACCCGATGTTACAACTAAATTGGCCCTAGCATCCTAGGATATCCCTACTTCCATCGTAGATTCTTCAACCATCCCTAAGTAAAATCCGAATAAGCCTCGGCTTTCTCCAATTTCTAAACATAGTCCTGAGGGTATTTTGGCTCAACTTGGGAGCCACACTGATAAGGTATTTTGCTAGCATCTTCCATCTTTCAAAAGGTTGGGATGATATCAGTTGATATTTCTAATCTTTTCACCTATTTTTCCTCAGCTTTAAATCTATCAAATGTCGTTCCTCATCCCCCACAAGAACCTCAATTAGGAATTACAAGCGGCTGTAACAGAATCAATTAAGGTTATAACTTCAACCACTGCTCAGGATGCTCAAGAAGAAACCTTCGTCATCGATGATCAATTCATGGAGGCACTGTCCAAGGAAGGAGGCAACCCATACCAAGAAAACTCCGTTTGATAAGAATGTCATAATCACCAGCTCTTTCGACCTTACTGATGAGCTCAGCTTGAAAGAGCAATGTGAGAAGGAAGAGTTGTTGAAAAAGAAGATAAAAGTTGTGCTTGTTGATATGGATTCCAATGAGCCAAATCATAGTCCGCTTTAGATAATGCTTCCTAGTGGGACCATTCCCCGAGATGAGATCCCCCTGCTTTCTATATTGAGAGTGCCTTGGTCCCTCCAGCTTCTAGAGATGATGCCGCCTCAATCTCCATAACTGAAAATGTTTCTTTGAAGAAAAGCCGAGGCAGAAGAGGATCTAAGAGGATCTAAGAGAGAATCTAGTGGTAGTTAGAATGGACCACTCCCAAGAAACAAAATAAAGAGAGGAAATTCAAGAAATAATCGTTGGATTGATATGATATGTAAATAGCTTGGATTGCTACTTTTTTTTGTTTATCGTGTTTGTATATGTACGAGCTCCGCTTTTACTTCTCATGTTGGATAAAATTATACTGTGAATGGAAAGTTTAGAGTGAATAAGAATTCTTCTTTTCTTATAGAATTCTCGTACATGCTTGTTTAAATGATCAAGCTATTACGTTTTTCATTTAAAGCATTTGTGATTCATTGCTTGTTGGGTCGGATATCGATCCGATTTATTCACCCCAAGGCCTCTCTGAGGTCGTGGCCTTGAGTTGTATCAAACATTTGGCTTGAAACTTAGTGTCACTCATTCAAATTCAGCAGTTTGAGTAATTATATTCCTGCCCGCGATCATAGGTTAATGGAGATAGATAGTGGATAGTCGAACTCCCTTCATAGCGAGTTTATACTCCTGTCAGTTTCAGGCCAGAGTGTATGAAATAGTGAATGGTCGAACCGCACATATCTATTGGCTTACACCCATATATGCACTTTGGGGATAAGATTAGTTAGTGGAAAGTGGGATCACGCTCGTGTTTTTTTATGCTCATATCCGCACTCTGGTGACGAGAGTCATTTCATAGTTAGTCAGTTGCGCCCATTTAGCATTTATACTCATATTCGTGCTATGGGGACGTGAGTTAGTTGGAAAACTGCCGAGTTTGGTTCTCTTTGGTCAATTGTTCTGCCCTCAAATATGGGTTTGACTTAGTAATTGACAAGTTGAATCTCAATCTCGAGTTATGTCAGTCCCATCGAATAGTGGGATTTAACTGGTCGTATGTCATAACTAACATATACGATAATGGTAGTTCATAGATATAATGTAAAATTCAAAGTTCTATTGCTGAATGGAAAGAAATAGCATAATTTTTCTTATTACATATTTGAAAAAAAGTGCTAAAGCAAATACAGAAATTAAATATAAGAAATGACAAAGAAAAGGCTAACTGATATAGCATCGTACATCCTTGCTATTCCATGCCCTTGGGAGTGTGATGCCATCCACCGTTTCTAGCTTAAAAGCTCCCTCTCCAGGCCTTTGCTCGACGACATATGGCCTTTCCTAGATTGGATTCCTATGGGACGGGGTAGGAAAAACCCGTTTTAAGACAAGATAGCCGATTTCAAGAGTCCTAGGTCGGACTTTAGTGTTGTAGTATAGAGTGACTCGATGTCGGTGTGCAGCTGCCCTCAAATCAGCTTCCTCAAGATTCTTATCTATAAAGTCAAAAGATTCCAAGAGGAGATCTTTATTAGTTCTGAGATCGTAGTAAGTCACTCGATGAGAAAGAACTTCGAGCTCAACAGGAATGACAGCCTCAGAACTATAAGCGAGGGAAAATGGTGTACGGCTAGTCGCGGACTTATGGGTGGTCCTATAAGTTCAGAGTGCTGTCAGGAGTTCATCTACCCACTTTCCTATAGGCCCTTCCAAATGCTTCTTCAGAATGGATTCTATGATTTTATTCACAGCTTTAACCTTCGCTTGGTAGGGAGCGATTACCGCACTCTTTTCATTACGATGCCAATGGTAGAAACCTTTGAATTCAGAACTATCGAATTGAGTCCAGTTGTATGTTACAATAGTTCATGGAAGACCAAAATGACATATGATGTTTCGAACAATGAAGTTGATAACTTTCTTAGTTATAATCGTGGCTAAAGGCTCCGCTTCATCCCATGTGGTGAAGTAATCAACTGTGACAATAGAGTATTTTGCACCACCTTTAGAGATTGATAAGGAACCGATTATATCTATACCCTATATGGAAAACGGCCATGGGTTGATCATTTATATAATTTTTGTCGATGGAGCACTTGGAACTTTTTCATATATTTGGAACTTGTCAAATCACTTTACGTAACTGGCAGCATCTCAATTAATGGTCGACTAATAATACCCATAAGGGAGTGTTTTCTTTGCTAGGGTTTACCCCTTAGTGTGCTCACCACATTCCCCTTCATGAACTTTCTTTCGGACTAGTTTTATTTCATCATAAGCGATACCCCAAGAAGGGAAATGGAGAAACCCTTTCTATACATAACTCCATCTTGTATAATATTATACCGTGAAGCTTTGCTAAGGATTTGTCTCTTTTCATTCTTTCATTCGAGAAGAACCCCCTATAGCAAATAATCTTTAATCGGAGTCATCCACGATTCCTTCTTAAGCTCCATCTCAAGTACCTAGTCAACTTCCATTAGGCTTATGCTTGGAGCATTTAATACCTCTATCAAAACCAAGCTCATCTGTTGTGCATACCCGATACTAGCAAACTTTGCCAAAGAATCAGCCTCTCTATTGTGATCTCGAGGAATGTCCGTTATGTCATAATACTCGAATTCAGACAACAACTGTTGGACTTTGGTAAGGTATGGAGCAAGTCATTGTTATTTAGCTCAGTAATCTCTCCTGACTTTGTATACTACCAATTGTGAGTCGCAAAAGATTTCAAGAGAATTTATTCTCATTTCTCTGGCGAGTTTAAGTCCAACGATCAGAGCCTCAATACTCGGCTTCATTGTTTATTACAGGGAAATGAAGTTTTAAAGCATAACAAATTGATCGATCTTCAAAAGTTACAAGCACAACCCTAGATCCATAACAACAGTAGTTGGATGCTCCATCTATATACAACTTCCACCGTATGGTAGGGAATTTATCGCTCTCCGGGAAAACATCCTACATAGCAAATTATGCTATAAAATCTGCCGATGCCTGACCCTGGATAACCATCCAAGGAAGAAAAGTGATTTCTAATTAGCTAAGTTCGATATTCCACTTGAATAGCCTTCCATATGTCTTAGGTCGCTGAAAGACCGATCATAGCAGTTGGTCGGTGTAAACAATAATATGATGTGCCTAAAAATAAGGGCGAAGCTTTTAGATGCAATCAACATGTAGTATGTCAGTTCTCTATCTTCGGATAGTTCCTTTCAACCCCTGTCAATCGCTTGTTAACATAATAGACTGGTGTCTGGATTCGATATTCTTCGCGAAGCAATGCAATAATTATCGCGTGCAACGATACGGCTAAGTAGATATATAAATCTTCATGATCCACTGGATTTGATAAGATATGAGGTCTTTATAAGTGGTTCACCAAAGATTTAAATGCGTCTTTACAATCTGGTGTCCATTCAAATTTTTTTTGCTTCTCTTAACCAAGTCAAAGAAAGGAACACATTTATCAGTAGCTCTACAAATGAACATGCTTAAGGCAACAACCTTCCCATTCAGGCTCTACACTTGTTTGATAGTCTTTGGTGCTTGGATATTACAAATATCTTGGATCTTCTCAGAATTAGCTTCGATTCTATGCGCATTAACGATAACCTAAGAACATTCCTGATGCAATGCCAAAAGAACATTTCAGAGGATTAATCTTCATTTTATAATGTCAGAGTATGTCGAATATTTCTGCTAAGTCTTAATGTGATCACTAGACTGTCATGACTCCAAGAGCATATCATCCACATACACCTCCATAATTTTTTTTGACCTAATCCTTAAACATTGTGTTAACTAGGTGCTGGTAGGTTGTTCCTGCATTTTTAATCCAAACGCAATACCACATACCAATATAATCCAACATCGATAACGAAACTAGTGTGCACTTGATCGGGAAAGTGCATGGGACTTTGGTCATATCCTGAGTATGCGTCCATCAAAGACAACAATTCATATCCTACGGCCGAGTCTACTAGCTGGTCGATCCTTGGAATAGGATAACTGTCATTTGGTCATGCTTTGTTCAAATCCGAGCAATCAACGTATGTTCGCCATTTTCCATTCGTATTTCTCACAAATACAGGATTAGATACCCATTCAGGGTAGAGGACGTCCTGAATAAACTGATTGAATTTGAGTCCATCCACCTCCTTTTAAGGAGCAGCAGATCTCTCCGGATCCATATCATGTCCTTTTTGTTTCACTGGGACATACCTCCAGTCGATATGCAATGCCTGGCTCATAATGGCAGAGATCATACACATGTCAGTGTGAGTCCAAGCAAACATGTCTAAATTAACTTAGCAAAATCTAGCAAGCTCTTTTGTCATTGGGAGACTGAGTTGTGATCCGATCTTTAAGACCTATAATGGTCATTTTCGCTAACTGTAATGCCAATCGTCAACTCAACCGGTGCAGCCTTGGTCTCTTTAGGCTCCTTTTCGTCATCTCTCGGATCTATATCTCTATAAAATCGACTATGTTGCCCGAGCCAAGGCTCAGGTGCTAATTGTCAATCTTCAGTGGCTTGGATGCAGACTGACTTTTCCACACTCTTACTTTTTTCCCTCCGTGGAGCATCCATCAATTCAACCACATAACAGGCATGTCTAATTGCCTAATCACCATGAAATAATCCAACACCATTATTCGTTGGGAACTTCAAAGTCAAATACCATGGGGCAAGAGTTGTCCGGAACATGGCTAGGGCTGGAAGACCGAAAGAAAGTATTGTATGGAGAGATAACATCCAAAATAACCAAAAAAAAATTGCACTCCCATACGATCACCTTCTCCCAACTCCACAGGCAGTTCAACATAACCTACAGCTTTAGTTGCAGCATCGTTAAAGCCATGAATGTGGGCTTTAGACGGTTTCAAGTCCTTGGCTACCATCATCAATTGATTATAAGATTTTTTAAACATTATGTTTACAGAACTTCCATAGTCGATCAATATCCTTCTTACAAAAGCAGGGTGGATCATTGCCGAAATGACCATTGGGTCGATCATTGGAGCCTCCACATTGTTTACATCTCAGTTACTAAACACTATATCATTTACCATTGTACGTTGCTATTTTGTCAGAGCTCATGTACTTAATCGTGCTAGGACAGTGCTTAATTTCATGCCAACTTTTATCAGTTGGATGTGGTCCTTAGCCCTCTCTGGTGCTTATCCTCAGTTGGAGTCAGATTTCCTCTGCTCACTATCCTATGAGGTTTTTACAAAATGTTGTAAATTCCTTTCTCAAATTAGCTTTTCGATAATAACCTGGCGATGTGTACATTCATTGGTGTTATGCCCATATTATTCGTGAAACCGATAATATTTCCTAATTTGTTACTACTTCTTTGTCGATTCTTTTGGAGGCAGATTCCTATACCACATGGTATTGCAGTAGACAAATAGATATTCTCCAAGGATGTATTTAATGGCATGTAAATATCGTACATCGAAATCCTAGGCTTTCGTCTTTTAGGATCCCTCTTTCATTCTCGGCTCTTATCTTTGCCTTTCTTTTACTAAATCAGTTTGTTTCGAACATTCGCTTAAACTTTTCAAGACCTATCACCAGACTGCTTGATTGCGATATTACTCCATACTTGCTCTTCACTTAGTTCCACAACATTCTTCTTCCTAGAGCATTTGGCTTCTTCCTTCCTCAAATATTGAGCCACATTTACATAAAAGCACCCCAATATTGTAGGTGGCTTGCCAGCTAACCAATCATCAAAATTAGAATCTGGATCATTCCCTCTTGTTACCGCCATCAATATTGCATGGTCATTCAGATTACTGATTTTTGTAACAACTGTATGGAATCTCTCCAAATAATCTTTCAACGATTCTCCCAAAGCCTGGATCACACTGGACATGGACATCACATCTTTAGGACGAGTCGCACACATTCCGAACTACTCTACAAACTTATTGCCAAATCATCAAATCTAGAAATCGACTATGGGGGTAAACTTTTAAACCACATCGTTGTTATTCCAAAGATATTTATGGGTAAACATCTACACCTAGTTGTATCATCTACTCGTGCAGAATCCATCAGCCATTCACATCTCTTGATGTGTTGCCTGGGGTCCATTTTCCCCTTATATGCAGGCATCGACGGCATGCTGAACCGCCTTAGATATTCTACAAGCAAGACATTATCAATCAATGGGTTATGGCTTTTTGAGATTCCGTAGTCATCATTGGTCAAGCCTTGGTTCTCTTTGACCACCTGTCTACCCATAGCCGACAAGTCCGGCATTTAGATAGTTGGTGCCAAGCGGTGGTCACATTCCACCTCGCATGAATGGTCCAGTCGATGTCTACGGAGCGTTCCATGCATTCTTGGTTCAAAATATTCCCATCCTGTATCATGCGAATTCACTTCGTCATTATTTTGAGGTGGTTAGTTCCCTCCTCTGGATGAGGGATTGGTACCGGGTCCTATGGAGGGATCGACACCGATCGTCCTGGCTGAACATGATGGTCTGCCTATTGATGCACTAAAGTTTCTACACGACATCCTTCTGTTGCGATGTCAATATATGTGATACTCATTCGATGAACTAGAACTCTTCGATGTCAAGTAAGGAGTAGGTCCCTCCTAGCTTTTTCTCACCATTGCTAAGTTTAGTTCAACAGGTTGATATTGGTCCGAGTCTGCTGATTTTACTATCATCGGTTATCCATTAGTTCTCTCATTTGATTCTAGAATTCAGCTCTTGTAATAGAATAAGTCGGATTCTGGACTTCAACTGGTTCGGCATTCACATCCATTGGTTGACTGCTCGGGCCTCCTGGCTGAATATTAGCGTTATCCTTTCCTTCCATGTTATGAGAAGTAGATCTTGTATTCCTCACTATTGTTGATAGCTTTACTTAGATTTTTGCAAATCTGAGTAGTATGAGAAAAGCTCATGAAGATAACCATAGATCTCCTTCAGGGGATTTATGCAATCCAATAGCAACAAAGTGATCCTAATAAGCTAAGAATCAAAGTTCTCAATAAAAGTTCCAAAAATTTTGCACCAAAAATGGTTACAAACATCCAAAATAGTTTTTGTAGAGAATAAAATGAAGAAAAGCAAAATTAAACCGAGTCAATGAACAAGTAAGCAATAGAAAGTCCATAGTACCAAAGATGCAGAAGTCTATAGTGGCTCGGCATTGTATGCCTACGTCCACTTTGATGACTATCCTTTATTACTCTCTTGTGAATCTGATTACAAAAGTAGAACAAATCTAACACTTGATTACAGTGGAGTCTAGGGTAATAAACAGCGTAAAAATCATAAAAATAAACCCATAGGCCTATATTTATAGGATGAGATAATGAGATATTTTGCTAAAATTTCGACAGAAGGTTCTCTAGGTCCATAGTGGCCCAACATAACGATTGGTGGACGGTACTTATTGTTTTAGAATGATCGGTATAAATTATATCGATTGTTGTTTTTGTCCTAACGGCCATGCGATCATTTGTGGGAGTCCCACATGCCTCTATACCTTGCTCCTAAAATATGAAGTCATTCTTAGTTGTGGATTGCGAGATATGGATCAATCTTTATTGCATTTGGATAGTTCACAAGCTATCCTGATCGTTATGAAGGAGTGAAATAAAACGATTGCATTTCTTGAACCTCAAAGTTTTAACCTGTGATCATTTTTGTGGGCTCCACTCTTTAATATACCAATCTCTGAAAGGAATTGGCCTTGTGGATTTTGAGATATCGATCGATCTTCGCTGATTTGAGCTGTTTTATGAGTCATTCCCGATCAATCCATGCAAATCAATGTTTTGTCTAAAACTCAAGCATATGAACTCCAGTCGACTTGAAACTTGGAATATAGCTTTTTTGCTATGTCTATCACTCCATACTGATTGCACCTCGATTGGATCTCGATCTGGATCTGCTCGACTATCGTTCAAAGTATCATATACAACCGATTCTCAAGGTTGGTAACCGTCCATTTCTAACTAAATTAATGATATCTCGACCTTGCCAAAAGGTGAGATAACATCATATATTAAGTTTCCTGTGAGTAAATACTTTACTAAGTTTAGAGCTATAGGTTTGCTTATGTCAATAATTGCTTCATCATTATTTCTATTATTAAAATTTTCATCGAAAGATATATATAGAGTCTCTTCGATAATATTAGTTCTTTTATTAAAATTTCTGTATGATTTACTTTGTTCCAAATATCCAATGAAGATTTCTTATCAGCTTTTTGATTAAATTTTCCCAAAGGGTCATTTGCGTTTAAGATAAAACATATTAGCAAAATTTAAAATAAGAAACTTTTGGTTTTCAATCGTAAAAGAGTTCATATGTGGTATTTTTAGCTAAAGGTCATATCAAAACCCAATCTTTAACATAACAAGCTATAGTGATTACCACGGCCCATAAATTCTTTATTAGGCTGCTACTGTTTAGTAAAGTTCTAGCACATACTTGTAAAGTCCTATTTATTTCTTTCTATAACACTTTTTTAAGGTGCTTTAAGAAAAGATACTATGGCTAATACAATTTTTATTACAAAATTATTGAAAAGGATCATTTTCGAATTCTTTTGCATTATTGCTTCTTATATTTTTAGCTATTAAATCCTTTTAAGTTTGAATACGTTTTACAATTTTTTTAAATCTTTCAAAGTTTCACTTTTATATTTTAGAAATTTTGTTTCGCTTCTTGAAAGGTGATTTTTTTTTAATTTTTCCAAACTGACACACATCACATTAGTTGTTCATTTTTGATATACTTTTTACCATTTCATTTTTCAGCTAATTTATGAATATACATGGCAAAGCGTTGGTGCTATAATCATAGATTATTTATATATGTAACTTGAGATAAATCATCATTAATATGTAAATATTTGCATTTCTTATTCCTTCAAATTTCCATTTTGATCAATAATATTACATTTATCCTTTTTCAAAACATATATTAAAATATTTTATCATAAATTTGAATAATACTTAGAAGATGGTGTTTTGAATTTTTTACCAACAAAACGTTGAAAATTAAGGGGGAATTAGATATAGCGACAGTCGATATGTCTCCTTTTCCAATTACATAGCCTTTGGAATCATCTCCAAAGTGACTATTCCACTATCCATGTACGATATGTTTATTAGCATCTTTTCATTTCTTGTCATATGTTTACAACAACCATTGTCAAGAATCCATTTCTCCTTTCTATTTTTGGATACTTGTAAGTAATCAAAATTTAATTAGCACCCACTTCCTACATTAAGGTCCTGGGGTTTGGTAGAAGTAATCATACCCAGGAAGGTGTGATAGAACATTTAAATATAAAGTTGCTATTATTATGAATTTCAATTAATAATCTATCTCTGTAGTTTTTTCTAATTAAACCGTTATCCACCTTTGGAACCCAAATTTTTGTAGTTCTTCTATTTTCTATTTTTGTTTAATTATTTTTAGATTTCCTAAAGTTAGTACATCATATAGTATACCTGCTTTTAGAGTTTTGCTAATTTGACTTTTTTGTACCCTAAACCATTTTTACTCTCAGACGGTTTTGAAATACTAATTAAATGAGTTAAATTTTATTTTTCTTGGATAAATTTAGAAATATTGGTTGATAATTCTTTTATTTTATCATCCAAAATATTTTTTTCATTAGTTAAAATTTTATTACCATATTTCAGAACATTTGTTTATTTTTCAATGGATCACAAATATTTTTTAGTTCATTGTTTTCATTTAATAAAATCGAAATTTCATCTTTGATATCTTGAAATGCTTTACTAAAACTTGTACTATTAGAATTTCTACAATACTCTTGTAATTTTATTTAAAATTATTTTTTCATTTATAAATATGTCAACTTCTAGGTCTAATCAATTTATGTTACCAATATATCTTATTAGTTTTCTTATAGCCTTATATTGGCTCTCTAGTGTCATGGTAACTTCTAATAATTCTTCAAGAGAAAGTTCAGATGGTGCCACATTGGTAGCTATGAAACGTACATTTTCTTGTTCTGTTTCATTATCGCATTTAAATGACGATGAGTCTGAATCATCCCATGTGACTCTGAAAGCTTGTTTTATTTCTCAACTTCATACCTATGTTTCTTAAGTCTTAGGAAATCATTCTTCATATGGCCAAATTTCTTACATTCAAAGAAAATATTAGATGTAGAATTGCCGTTGTTGTTTTTGTAGTTGTTGCATTTTCAAAGTTTCTGCCGTTTTACAAATTACTGATGCTTCTTGATTTGCAAGATAGGCTATATCATTTTCATTCAATTTTGAATCATTATCTTCAACCTGAAAAGCGATATTACGATTTTCTTGGGATAGTTTGTTTATTGCTTGCAAATTGCTTCATAAGATATCAAATTTTCGATTAATTCATTTTCCATTAGAGTAGAAATATCATTTTTTCCTTCTATTCAGGAACTTTCCTCTCCCATCCATTGGTTAAGGAGTTTAAAATTTTACAAACTGCACCCAATTCAGTAAATTCAACTCCTAATGCCATCAAAGCATGTTGTATACTTTGAAAACATGAACACATATCAAAAACACTTTCAGGTTGCTTTAGTTTGAAAATCAGAAACTGATTTATATATCATAAGAATTTTACACATAATAGCTCTTGAAATTTCTTTCTTATCTTATGCAAAAAATAATATGTTCATGGTTTTTTGCTCTATTGGGGGCAATGGCCTTTTGAGCTTCCATCCAATTACTCAACTCTTTAGTAGGTGCCATATACTAATTTGAGTTGCTTGTCATATATCATTTCCGCTTACTTCCATATAAATTCTCAGACATATAGCCCCAAAGACATAGTTCGAACCAAAGAAAAGTGGAGGACGTTTAGTGGATTGTCTCTCTTGAAACGTGCTATAAATCATATTTTCCATATTAACTATTTTAAAATTGTGTTATGGTTTTAAATTTTTGTTACGCATATACCAAATGGAGAAATGTGTGGATCAATAATGGCTAACTAATAATATAACACTATCTTAAATATGCTAATAACATGAGCAATGAAAGTTAGCAAGGTAAAGAAAAGTAAGGTAAAACAATCACAACGGAAGTTTTATACTAGTTTATTACTCCCATCCAACTTCCTGTTCCAAAGCTTCCCTTCGGGTATTCTACTAACTAAAACCCTCTCTTGACCCAGAGGAATAGATTTACACAGGTATCTTATTCTTTCCAAGAAGGACTTCTATTTTTTAGTATAAGAGATATTTGTTTTGATAATCTTGGTGTCCCTAATATACTAATTTTCCTAAGTCGGTACACTCTTCTTATAATATCATTTGATGATAATGATGTGAACAAATAGATTTTAGGAAGAGACCTTTTCGAAACCTTTTGAAATCTTAAGGAATATAGAGTTTAGAAAGCAAAAACCAAAGTTAAATCAAAAGCTTGCAATTGATCTCTATTTGTAATTTTAGAATGGTTCTTCTCTTAAAAGTAATATCCATTGGAAATGTTGCATCACTTTGTTGTGAATGAAGATAACCATTCAAAACAAATATGTTTATTTAAAAAATAACAGTTTCAAACCATCTTAGGCATCTGGAAAAAAATTATCTCAAATGTTTGGTTTATTTTAAAAAAGATGCTTAATGTGTCTCAGATGTCCGAACATAAATATAGAAAAAAATTAGTTCATTTTAGACTTGTTACAGGCGTCTAGATGGATTGAATAGATGTATGATGCCCTAATCAAATGGCTGATCAAACCAATCAAATGTATGAATAGATTAAAAAAATTCAATTATCAAACATTTGGAAACAAGGGTCGGATATATGATTTTTTTACAGAGTTGAAACCTGATAGCTTATAGTTGAAAATCAATAATAGTCAAACATTTCGATATATGAATCAGACGTCTACTCCTGTCAAATTAGATTTTTTCATTATGAGAATTTTAAGTAAAAAACCATTTGAGATCAATTTAAGTTCTTATGTGTGTGTAATCAAAGGATACTGTGCATGTATTTTCTGGACAAATAACAAACAACGACTCTCCTAAGATTTGGTCTTCATTGATCGAGCTATTCAGCTGTAGTCACTTAACTTAGACTTCATTGTTCAATCTCTCTGAAATAATTAACTTATACATTTGCATAGGAATGTATACTCGTGTCATCAAAACTCAGAATGGTAGAATTTGACACCAATGTTTGAAAATTACATTGCAATTGGCAATGAGAGTATAGATGTATGGCAACCCAATGCCTGAAAATGACATTGCACCCCGGTGATGAGGTGTAAGGCCAGTATGGAAACCCAAATGTCCAAAATGAGACATTGCATTCGATAACTAGGTGTAAGGCCTATGTTACAACCTATGATCTAGATAAGACTCTGACTATAGTAACGAGGCATAAGATTTATGTGACATCCCAATGTCCAAAATGACATTGCATTCAATAACAATATGTAAGGCCTTAGTGACAACCTAATATCCAAAAAGTACATTGCATTTGATGGTGTGGTGTAAGACCTATGTGGTAACTAAGTGTCTAGAGACGACCATATTTTGGAGTCATAAAGTAAGACCTATGTGGCAATCAAAGGACCAAATTTAACATGCCTTTGGTAGTGGGTATAAGGCCTTCATGGCATCTAAAGTATCTAAATTAGAATCCTTAAGCAAAAGAGCAAGGCATAAGTGGTAGCCAAAATTGAAAGAAATTAATATGATAATATGATAAAAAGAAGGCACAAATGCCATATTGGATGCCAAAACTAGATAAATATGACCTAAAGAAACTGTAAAGGCATATGGGCTTCGTGGAAGCCAAGAAACTAATATTTTAATATTTCTAAGAACCAAGATAAGTCCCGAGTGCCAAGATGAAAGACGAATTTGAACCCTAGTCCTGATATAGTAATAAGTATAGAGAACACTTTTATATGACTTGTGCTATCTTTCATGTTGACAATTATGATGGTTAAATAGTGAGGAGAAAACCTATGCAATTTTTTGCACGTGGTCTCTCTATATGTTGTGCTTAAGGTAATGTATTACCTATATCAGAATTTATATCTGATACATGTTTTTATTATTGTTTTCCTCATAAACTCATGGGTAATCAGTTGAGTAAGTTAAGTTTATAGACTTAGATAAGGAATTTGGGATGAACAAAGCATGCCGAAGACCGAAGTAGGAGATCTAGTTGCAAACAAAAGTTCAATTTTTGCTACTTAATTTTTCATGAGGGCATGGTCATATGTCAGACATGACAGTCTATTTATCTTTTATTATATTTGACCCTGTGCGGAAGTGTTATGGTATATATGAAAGAAAATGAGTAAAAACAACTCAATGTGATGAATTTATTTAGTTTCTCTGGTTACTTAGGCTATTCGTATATATTAAAATCATTCGACGGACAAAGGATAATTTTATAGTGACTGCGTACATTTGGGTTCCATCTATGGGTCTCAGATTAGGGTTTGTTACACTTAGTTTATATGTTATTATGTTCATATTTCTGATATGACGTCATAATATATATAATACAATATAATTAATATATTAATTTTGAGTAAAATTTAATAATAAAAAATTGCTTTTATGTTAAAAAATAATGTCTTATTAATGTATTAATTTTATTTTAATTATATATATAAAAATGTTAAGATGTTATTAATATCAATAGACAAACAAATATTTTAATAAATTAAGTAAATTAAAATAGTCTTCCATCTCATTTTAGTTTTTATTCTATTTTTGGCAAAGCCAGCTGTATTTTATAATAGACCATCCACTTTTATTATGAACAAATCAATAGCTAATACAGGAGTAAGGCAGCATGCCTCAACTACTACAAATGAAAAATATAAAACATGAGATAGGAAAAACACGCCTAGCTACTATAAATGACCTATAGCTAGCATGTAACGACCCAGAATTTAATCATTATTTAAATGATTACTTAATTATATTTTAAATAATTAATAAATAGATTTTTATTATAAAATAAAACTATTTTAAATAATAACTAGTGATGATAAAATCATTTTCAAATTTTTTTTACCAATATATATTTTATATAAAAATAGAGAATGTGAGCGGAAAATATTTTCTAAAATATCGGTTTTTCATTGGTTAAAAGTTAATTAAAATGCTAAAGCACTATTAAAACATATGTGCACACTACAAACCATTAAACATGTGTATATGTACACATATATACATGTACATGTTTCTTCTAAAGTGTGTGTGTGTATTTGACAACATAAAATTTTTCAAAAATAAAAGTGTATATATTTAAGTATATATTAATGCCTTTGTCAGCAAATGGTACATGGATAATGGCATTAATAGTAAAACATGATGTAGAGGAGCGTACAGGTGGGGAGGGGGTGTCATGGGTGGAGGTATGGTAATACATACACATATATATTTTAAATATTTCCACTTTATACCATTTCAATTAATTTCTAAGCCTATATGTACACTCACCGCTCATGTTTCTCGTTTTTCAAGGCCCTTCTTCACTTCTAATTGTTAAAAAAACTTGAGAATATATTTCCATGGCACCTCTTTATAATTTCTTAAATAAGAAAATATCTTTCTTTCACTAAATATCACCTTTTTATTTCACAAAACCACTTCTACAAACCATCCAATACCTCCTCTTCCAAGATATAACACTCCACCACCCAAAAACATAAGTGTCGGGCCCTAAATTACCCTAGGACGAGGACAATTAACCCAGGCCGAGCCCATCTTGGTGGTCCAAACACCCATATCTTCGTGTTTCAAAGTATCTAAGTTGCTTTCACGTTTAAGCAAGAGTTTATTTTGAAATTGGTAATTTTCGGTGAGTAAAATAAATATTTTTAGAAAAGAAAACAACTCATTCTTTTATGGTCTATATGTTGTGGGAATATAGCGGTTGTGGTGTTGAATTATTATGTTGTTGGACGATATATGACAAGTCGATTGTTTGGTATAGATTTGTGACTTAGATAATATGTCGATATATATATATATATATATATATATATATAGGTTTATGATATGATGTTAGTATTGCTTGTGAAACAAAATCAAGTATGTTGTGAAATGATTATGAAACTAGTGTTTAAATGGTCGAAAAAGGACTTGAGGTCCAATGGAAAAGAAAAGCTTCCTTTTTAGTTTTGCTTTTGAAAATGTTTTCCAAATTTATACCTTTGTTTAAAGTTTTCAAAACCTTTCAATTATGTTGTCAAAACATGGTGCATCTAGTGTTAAGTGAGATTTCCACCTAGAAATCAATTGAAGCGAACTGCACTTATAGCGATAATCGCTATGGACGCAGTTTAGGAAATTTCGCGATTTCAAGTTTTAAAATGTTTTATTTTGAATTATTTTTGAAAACTCATTTAAAATTCATTAAGTATGTCAAAAGTCTAAGTTTTAATTATTTAATTAATTTATTAATTAAGGTAATTATCAATTAATTAAGTAATTAGATTAAGTAATAAGAGTTTACGAAATGATTAACTAAGCAATTATTTCTAACTAAGGAAGTTTTAAATAATGATTAATTAATATAAAAGAATGTTAATTTCTATTTAATCAAGTTTATTTATTTAAATTAATTATTTAATTAGAGTTAATCATTTAATTAATTATTATTTAATAAAAGGATAATTATCCCCTTAATTGGGATTTCATTTCTTAAATAAAGTTATTTAATTATAGTTTAATTAAGGTTTAAATATAAATAAAATTTAGATTTTTAAAGGTTTTGTATTGCTTTCAGGTATAAAAATAAATTTTGATAAAAGTTTGGTTTTAGTTTTAAATGACTTTAAAAAGGTTGAAAATTTAGTTGCTAATACGCTTAATTGTAATATGATTTTTCCATTTGATTATCTTGGTTTTTTTATTAGACCTAAAAACTTAAAATGACGTCTGGTTTATTGTCATAGGTAAATCAAAAATAGGATTTCTGATTGGAATGGGAGATTTTTATCGAGAACGAGTAGATTAGTTCTTATAAACTTCATTTTATTAGCTCTCTCAATCTATTGGATGTTTATGCATCTTTTTCCAGATTGGATTATCGTTAAAATTGATAAATTAGAAGGGGCTTCTTATGGAGTGGGGAAAACTCTAATAACAGTATGAAATGTTTAGTTAATTGGGAAACTGTTTGTAAATCCAAAAGGGATGGTGGTTTAAAAGTCATTGACTTGTGTAACATGGATTTGTCTTTGTTAGGTAAATGATTACGGAAATTTAAGGATATTAATGATAATTCTATTTGGAAATAAACCATCTCTAAATATTCTTATAATGGCAGTAATAACTTATATCAAATTGCTCATACAGTTATATGTAAATTGTCAAATTTTAGAAAATCTATTTTAAAGTGTCATGAGATTTTTAACCTAGGCACTAATACAATACTTCACATGGGTAATAGTACTTCTTTTTGGCATGACCGTTGGATTTCTATTATCCCTCTTAGGTTAGAATTTAAAGTGCTATATGAAATCTGTAATTTTAAGGATGCTTTAATTATAGAAGTTTTTTCTCCCGAAAATGGCCCTCCTTGGAATTTTAGTTTTAACGGAATTTTAACAAATTCAACTCTTAGGCAGCTTTCTTTACTTTATGCTAGATTAAATCTATATAATATTGATAATTATAAAATTAGTGGTGAATGTGATAAGAACCAGAAATATACTTCTAATTCGTTTTATAGATTTATTAACTTCTCGAGTTGAACTAATAACTCTTTTAAATTTATTTGGAAAACAAATACACCTCTTAAATCTAAAATTAACATGTGGTTAGAATTTTTAAAAGGAAAAAATATGCAAATTGATAATAAGTGTTATTTTAGTAATCTACATTTTGAAGATATTAATATGAATGCATAGATACTTATTTCATACTGATTAATACCCTCAAAATCTTTAACTTTAGTCTAAAACTAAAATTTCTGATTTTGAATACTATTGGAATAGTTTTAGATTTAAGTTCAGAAAGGAAAATAAATTTTTACTTGACACTTTATTCATTATACTTTTTTGGTGTATTTGATTTGAGAGAAATCGGAGAATTTTTAAAAATAATGATTGATACTTTAATAAATTGATTATTGTAATTTCTTTATATTCTTTTAATTGGATCTCTAATCTTAAATATAAATTAGCTAAAAATAATCATTTTAAAGAATATCTTAATAAGTTTAATAATAATGTTAAGTTACTTAAACATAAAAACAATATATTTTACACTAATAATTGTAGTATTAATATTTTTTCAAATTTAAATGATGATTTCATTGTATATCAAAATATCCTTTTAATCAAAGGACCATTAGGATAAGTTTTAATTTGTTTTAGTTATTGTTTTAGTTTTAGTTGGTTTTAGTGTGTAGATCTTTTAGTTTATTTCATCATGGATTGGTCTTTTTTCTAATCTTTATTTTATTCTGCCCTATTAGCTTAACTTTTGTATATTTACTTTTAAATCATAATACATATATATGTATATAAATTTCATTTATATACATATATGTGTATCATTCTTACTATTTTCTTTAGTTCCTTTCCAGACACAGGTTTGGGCCAGATATGGTGTTAATTTCTTCTTGCAGGTTCATAGATTTGCTGATGGTTCACTTTTCAGCTAGGAGCTCTTTCTAATTTTACCGAGTTTACAAAGTGGCTATTTCCATTCCAGATCATTCATAGTTCCATTTCAGATCATTCACACTTCCATTTCTTCCAAGTCAGTAGCATGGAATTTCCTTCTCAAATGAACCTGGCTTCCAATATCATTGGCTATGCGATGTTCCATAGTTTCTTAGGTACTTCTAACACCTTAATATCAGGAGAAGGCCATGCTGGAGCTCGGTATTAGGGTGTAATAGGCGGTGGCCTTGCTAGAGTTCATTTAAGGGGTGCTTGAGTTTTTTCTTTGATACTTGTACTTAGTTTAGCTACTTGTCAGGCATGTTGACAGCACCTTGACTTTGTGATATATAAATATTTACATGCGTGCTCTCCTTTATTTTAGAGGATCCCGCATTTTTCTCAAAAAATGAATTTTATTTTATCAAGGTTAGTTAAAGTTTAAATAACTAAACTTATGCTTTAATTAAGAGTTATTTATTTTAAGGTTTCTTTTAAAACTCTATCAATTATTTATTTATAACTAATTTTCTTGTGTAAGTAATTTTTCTTTAAAACCAAGGATCTCTTGTCCATGCTATTAAGTAGCAATCAACTAAAATAATTGTAATAAAATGTTTACACGTTTCATAAGATGTAAGTCGACTCGTACTTATCAAAAATACCGCACTACGAGAATATGATGAATACAAGGGGGTTAATTTTGGTAAGTAGCTCATGATAAGCTAAGCATATAGAATGTATGTTCATATGTAAATCTTTACATCCTGTTAGTGGAATAGTCCATTATATACAACTTGACCTTTTAAATTATCGAAAATTGGTTTGGCGAGACCTGGATCGAATATTAGTTGTTATCCGAAATCCACTTTGAACCAACATAGACGTTCGAATTAGAAATAATAAAGGCAAGTTCCAAGATGAAGACTTTGAAATGTAAGGTTTGTTTTCAATTAACCCTTAGGGTGATTCCAAAATGGGTGTAGTGGAGATAGTGTCTTCGGTTCGTTCATCCCCTGAATGACTTGTATAGATGAGAAAATTTGTTTCAACATCTAAAAGGAAATGTTTGGATTTCAAGTGGTAATGCTACAATAAAGGTAAACATAGCCCCATGAAATCATCAAATAGGAATGACTAAAATAGGGGAGATGCAGCAAGGCTAGGTGAGTCGCTTCCATAAGGGTAAGGTTATCCCTATCTAGAATCCCTATGTTAACTCATTCATGTTTCAGTACGGTTGCTTATCCCAACCAAGGAGTGATCTTATTTATTACTATCTAATAAAGGATAGGCCGATCTTGTGTTAGCAGCAACCCATATGTTCGATCTCGATGTTATTTCGTCTTGAGATTCACTATGACAGAAGGTACCTTAGTCATTGTGTGGAGTCCATTCTTCCATAAGTGTCATATGGATTTTGTGTTACCCAAATATGTTGAAATTTGAGATGCAAGCATTTCGCTATGTTCTATTTTAATTGAAAACCCAACACATTATCACAATATCACTGGATTTTTATACAAAGTGTTTGGTTATAGTAGGTAAAAAATCGTCTGTGTTTATGTGCGGCATGGTTTTACGAGGTACTTTTTACTTACAAAATGTTTTCCAAGAGTGAAAATTAAGTTGTTTGAGTCTACTCACACCAGACCCATTTATGACCCGGAGTTTTATTTTCTTTTCCTAACATTCTTGGTTACTCAAATTTGTATGAGCAGCCAAGTGATTCAGGTTTCTTACGGAAGGAATTTTAAAGGAGCTGGAGCAGACGGCTTCACCTTTAGCTAATTATTATCTTAACCCACTTTATTTTATATATGACCGATGTATTTTTGTACGGGATTATACGAGAAGTTAGTCATAATTTCCCAGTTAAAGATTGTAATGTAATGACTCTGATGTGTTATTTATATGGAAATAACTAACAATATCCTATATTATTTATTATAAAGATTGTTATGATTCGTGGTGAGATTCTTTGATTTTATAGTTTTCTTCTTATATTTCCTTTTCTTCTACCCTTCATGGCTCGTCTTTTGATGCAAGGAAAGGTAGCCATTACATAGACCTTCTCAACAGAGGACGATCCACTGCCATCGTCCGAAGAGACATGGCCAATCAAATGAAGAAAACCCATGAAGTGAGACATAATGATCGAAATGTAAAATGGGTATTCGTTGTAATTATAAATTTCTGATCCTAGCTAACATATTCAAGAACAGCCATGTTCCTAGAACCAAGATCATCATCTACTAAGAGAACAAGATCTTCTCGTTAATAGAGTAAAAAAGACGCCTGGATTGACCTTCTGCTTCACTAACAAACGTAAAGAATTCATCTTGAGCTAGAGCTTATCTCGTCTCAGACTGCTCATGAATCCATGCATTCTCCAAAGAATTCCACTCAATGGCATAATCTTGAGCATCATTATAAGCCATGAGAACGTCAATAAAATTAAAAGGAGGTACCACTGGAGAATCCATACCTGCAGTAGGAGAGGTAGCAGGACAAGGCTCAGATATAGGAGGAACAATAGCATCTTCAGGAGATGTGGCAGAAGGAACTCATGCAGACTGATCCACATCTATGGAAGAATAGTTCTTAACCTTTGGACCCCACCTTCACATAGAGGGACGAGGAAGCTGCACCTTGGGTGGAGGAGGAGGAGCCATGAATAGAAGCTTTCAAGAGTCGGCAAGATGGCCAAATGAGTGGCAAGCGGTACATACGTCAAGAGCCCAACCATATTTAACACGCACTTTAGCTATGTGACCAACAACAAGCTGAATACTAATCGAAGTAGGAAGCGGCATATCTGAGGTAATTTCAACTAGCGCCTTAGCATAACCAATCTCTCACATGCCTCATATTAGAATTAATACATTTTAATTTAACTATAGTGCAAGCTAGCCAATTCAATCCCAACAACAGTTGTAAAATAGACAAAATGTGTAAAAATATGTCCAAACAAGAATAGACAAAACATGTTCCCTTGCACTAGCCACAGTATGGGTCTAATTAGTAACAATGAAAGGTTTTTCGCCAATAAAGGATGGGCTAGCTTTTAGGACTCGTTGGTGGTCCTCATTGCTAGAAAATTAGAAAAAGTACATACAGTCGATACAGATAACATAAAGATCTCCATGAAGCCTCTATATAGGGCGCAATATGTTCTAGCATCATGGAGCATTTGTTTGGGATCCAAAAAAAATCCCAACTAGTAACAAACACTAGCTTGCATAACCAATGGCGAGGGCAGCATAAATGCGTTGATCTCCTTAGTCTCAAAATCAATGGGCCACATGCATTACGGGCATGGAGCTAAATAGCGACAACCAAGGCTTAGGTTCAAACATTGATGTAGGAAGTTTGTCAAACTCATTTTATTGATTAAATACTAAATTTGATGTGGTACAAATAGAATTTTATTCATATAAACACAAAATAAGATCTTATGCAAATTAATAATAGGAAAAATTATTGAAGTTAGCATTTTTATCCCACAGTCAATGCACTTGATCCAACGATAGCCACAATTAAATGTAGCATGCCGGTATATTAATTGTATGTTGACCTAGTATATTAATAGGCAAGGGATGGTTGTTTTTCTCTCTTTATTCTATTCCTGGTTTCCAGCTAATTGATTAAGCTTTCGAGGCACACATCCGATTGAAGAAATTTTTTAAAGAGTTCCAAGTGCATAAACATTGGCAAACTCTAGTAAATTAATTTGTTTTACTTCATTCGGCCTCAGTATCCATGTATAAACATAGGTGATGAGGCAGCTAAGTAGGTTTGGTTAGCAAGTTCCTATTCAAATCAATCTCTTACTGCAAATTCCATTTTCTCATATTTTTGCAATGGATCTACCTCATGTTATTCTACTAAGGAGATCTTCAATCAAATTAGTCACTATCATTAAAGAGAGGTTTTATTCCTTTTTTTCTTAGTCAGGGTTGACGGCGAATCCTGACTAAAAAAATTTCCCACTGTTAGGGAAAATACTAAGCATAATGTTGACAATCGGCTTCAAGGACCTTGCCCATCAACCAAGCGATTCTATTTTTTCGATCTAAGTTGGACTGGGTTAGAATGCTAAACGGCTCCAATTTGGAGGGTGTCAGAAAGGTTCATTGAATCTTCAACACTAATAAATTTACTACTATGGTAAGATTTACCGCTAATGCTCTGCCGTAAACTCTTTTGGGATGACACAACTAGGTACCTCAGGAGAGAGTTTTACGTGTAGCCTTTCGACTTGCACAACCATCACAGGATAAGTAGGGTAAGAGACAATGTTTCGTCGCATATCATAATGTGAGAACCACATATCATGCTTGTTGCGGGTATCGAACTTAGGACATCCAATGCACTATGTGAATGCCTCAACCAACATCGCTTTGATGCCATTGATGGAATTGGGTTGGTCATAAGGTGTTAAATGAGTGAATTTCAAAAAAAACAACAACCCATTTTGATTTTAATTAAGCCTGTGAAGCCTAAATTGCTCTTAGATCTAATAAATTTTGAATAAAATCTTCATGTTATTTCTTTTGTTTGAATTAATCTAAATTTAATTTTAAGTTATATGCAAATTGTAATGGGCGTTGCAATATATAGAAAGATTACATAGTTAATAAGAACATTGTTTAGGTGCCGAGATTTACATCGCAATGGAAAATTTTCCCCTTTATGTATGTCTTTGTCGTTCAAATAATTTTTTTTCAGAATAAGATTTATTGTGTTTTGTGTCGTAAATACATGTCTGTACATACATACATACACACACACACGCATACACATTAGGATAGACTTGGTTTATATAACATATATTAAAATTAAAATAGAAAATTTAAAGTTGTTTTTAATTAAGTGATATTTTAATAAAATCAATATTTTACATAAAAGTCTATTCTGTAAACCTTGAAATAAGAACAAATTCATGCATACATGCATGCATATATAAATACACGCAACAATAATTAATAAGAGTTATAAAGAAAACAATAAGTAAAAAATATGTTCAACTAGTTGGTAAATTAAACGACATGCCGTCAAATAATAAAATTAATCTAGTTTAGATTCAACTGTTAGCTTAAGAAAGAAATCAAAAAATTTAATGCTTTTTCGACAAACAACTTATGAAGTTTTGACTTAAATTTTCTTATGTCAACACTAACCAAAATTACTTCAAACCAACTTGTAGTATATGCATTAAGTTCTCAACCATATAATGTTAATTTATTAACAAAAAAATTCAAGTAAAAATTTATTCAAATAATAATTTCTGAAACAAAAATGTGTTAGATGACTTAGGCACATAAAATTTCATGATAATGATATTCATATCTAAATTAAACACACAGTGTGAACAAACAAAAGAGGTGAAGAATCCGAAATTATTAAGATAGATAACATATGAACAATTGATAAGAAAGACAAATGAGATGTTAAAATGTACTAAAAAGAAGAGCATATAACTAATTCAAGGGAAGAAATTAGAGATCTAAATCATATTTAAAAATTCATACAGATGAAAGAGTCACAAAAGGTGGAGGATTCAAAGTGTATATACATGACCAATTCATAGCCAAGAGAAATATCTTGAATGATAAAAGGAATCCTAGATAATGAATCAATCTCTGGATCTTGCAATAATCGAGAGATAATCACTCTTTTTTGATCTATTTTGTTTTAATGTTATTTTGGATATGTGAGACCCTATGACACGATTAATTTTTGGATATAGACTATTAGATGGGAAGAAAATTTTTGTTAGGAAAAAAAATTGAATTGAATTGAAGAAATAATGGGAGATTTTTGAAGGAATAATAAAACCTTTCTTATTCCTTCTTCAAAACTTTCCCCTTTTTGTTCTCCACTAAAACTCAATAAATCCTCTCTCTCCTTTACAGTTCCTTCCTTAAAACTTCCCAATTCAATTCTCTTTTCAAACTCAACAAATTCTCTCCTCTCTGTCCTTTACCTGCATGGCCGACCATAGGTGGTACTCTATGAGCCCTTAAACTTTCCAAAATCTCCTTTTCATTAATTATATTTTAATCTAAATAAATGTTCTGCTGATATAATATATCGCTTATTTACACACTTTAATAAGTACTAATGGTAATACAAACAAATCAAATACAATTTAAATAATTAATATTTCACAAATATTATCTCATTTAATGTATTTAAAACCCATTTAGTATTTATCATATTCAAATCCAATTTAACCATTCCACCACATCATACATCTATATGTGCGTTTATAGCTTTATATACACAGTTTATTAAATACTAATGGCACTCTAAAAAATTAGATAAAATTTAATAACTAATATTTCATAAATAACAATTGTTTTATTTAATTTACAAAGATTGTGAATTAATTAAATTGTGTGGTTTATTAGGAGTATTCCTCAATTCAACCATGTGACCCAAAGGTATAAATTCAATCAACGATTAATATCGAATAATCTATATATTAATGGTCGTAAATCACTTTGGTAGTGGCATAACGTTTTGGCCGAATTTATCGCTTATATATCTTTTGATAAAATCCAATTTTGTTGATTATAAAAGGATCCAGTTTTAACGATTATTTACATCAATTCTTTTCATCAAAACAATACCACATTAGGACTTAAGGAATTTGGTTTTGGTCAAAACTCCAACATCGTCCACATTCAAATTTTTAAGTCCAAACACAAAATCCTTAATTCAATAGTAAGTATTATTATTAATCGTTTTTGTAGGATCGATTTCACCCTAGAGGGGGGGTGAATAGGGTGATGGTATAAATTATAGAAATTAATTGCGGAAGCTTATAAAATAATTTCAACACAGATCACAGAATAATAGAAGCACAGATAATAGCAGAATAATAAATGCAGAAATAGAACGACACAGAATTTACCCAGCTTCGGCAAAACCCTGCCTACGTGCTGCCCCCAAGGTTTCTACTAGAAATTAGATAGTCAGACGTTTACACACGTAAACTCGCGACACCCGCTATCGACTAAACCTAACTCTACGCTCAAAACTCTGCCACAACTCAGCCACTGAGTTGCGAATTCTCAAGCTACGCCACGTAGCTTGTCCCCTAGCCACACGACTAGAAATTTAAACAGTTTAATACGAAATTACAAGTTTAAAAAGAATTTAAACAAATAAAACAAAACCCTTATTTTTAAAACTAAGCCCAAATAAATATTATTAGGACCGACCCAATAATTAGATAAAAATTGCGTCCCACTTTTCTCCTTTTTATTATATCGGCCTGGTTCCTTTTACTTGAGAAAAATGGCGTTCGTCCCTTTTCCAAATTTAGGGTTTTGTATCTCGAAGCGCCTGTTTTAATTCGATCGAATCAATGATGATTTGTGTGTTGCCTTGATCGATTTGTTGCTCACTTCGGCTGCTTCGTTGATCGAGTTCTATCTTTGCTTAAGTATGTAATTTTTCCTTTTTGCTTTCTGATTGAATACTTGAACTCGATGGTTTTGAGATTGCCGATGATGTTTGTTTATATAGGGTTTGTAACCCTAGATTTGCGTTTGTACAATTATATTTGAATTTGTCAAATTCTTTTCTCTGACCGCTTGATTTTGCTTGGTCGTTTGAGATTGATTCTGACTTGTTCGTAATCGTATATTCTTGTTGCTTGGTTGACACAGTTTCGAATTTGATTACTGCTTGAATTGTTCGACGCCTTGATTGCCACGGCTTCGGCCCCGATCATTTTTATGTTGAAGAAAATTTGATTTTGACTTTCGGCCATGTTTTGATTTTGTGAATTTCTTGGTTGACTTCGACTTCGATTCTTTGTGTTTGTATTTCTTTGCTACTGCATACTTGATAGCAAATTTGATGTGTGGTCAGACCTGAACTTTACTTGAGCATTGTTAAGTAGTTTGTAGTTGCTGTGTTGTCATTTGGGCTTGTAAGTTGTATCATACTTGATGATCTTCATATTCACGTGTCTTGTTGAAGTGGTTGAGACTTGTAGTTCACCCGGCTTTGATTTTGTGGCTTCGACATCTTATATTCATGAGATGTTTATTGTGAAGTTTGGTTTACTGGTCTTTGAGGCATGTTGTATTTTTCTTTGTGGTCTGCACTTGCATACTGATGCTTGTTGCAATTGTGTACTTCATATATGCGTTGTGTCTTGTATCACTTGTGTCACTTGTGTTTGTAGTTGATGTTTATAATTTCATTGATGTAACAATATTGCTTTTTACTTGGTACATGCCATGATTTCACTGCACTATTCACATGTATTTGTGTCATCCTGGACTTGCACGGCTTCACCTTGATTTTGTTTTGACTTTGGTGAAGTGGTTATTGTCTCTGTATATTTGTTGCTTCCCTGACCTGTGCATTCCATTCTCATGTGCACATATCTGTAGTATATCCTGATGCTCCTGTGCATATTGTTGCTTGATTCGGGATGTATGCAAGTGTTCACTGCTTGTAGTCTCTGTTCAACCTGATTATGTGCACTGACTTTGTGGTCTTCATATATGTTTGCATCGACTTCTATCCACTGTACTTTCAGTCATGTTGAATTTGGTATCTTCACTTGAGTTTGCTGGTCTCATATGCATTGAACTCTGGTTAGATGGAACTGTCCAGTTGGGCTTGTTTTGTAGTGATGCACTTGATGTTTGTAGCTTGGTTTATGTTGTTTCGTGTTTGAACTGGTTCTGTCATTTGCTTAGTGCATTGTGCATTTGTTTTAGACTTGTAGTTTGAATTGCATTGAGTTTGGACATGGGTATTTGCAGTTTTGAACAGTAGCATGGTCGTGGTTTTGAGAATGCGACTTCATCACTGATTTGGTTAACATTGATTTGCCCTTGTGCACTATTGTTCTATGCACTGTTCATACCTGTATCATGCTTGGCTTTGTGGTCTGGTTTCACTTATGATTGTAGTGATGTTTGTAATTGTTTGACCTGGCATTTGTTAGTGGTTATGTTGGTGGCATTGTGCCTTAGCCTCTTGTGCATTGCCCCATACATATTGTCACTGTTTGATATAGTTTGGATTCGGGCTTTGACTTATGTCACTGATTTTTGGTCGAGACTTGTTTTAGTTGTCGAGGCCGTTTTTCCATACTTGCACATTTTTAAGTGCACCTGTGTTGAATCCAGTTTTAAAACTCGGGTTTGACCTTATGCTGATGTCGAGACTTTATTTATATTGCATCTGAGTTGAACCCGTCTTTTTATTTGGGTTTGACCTTGTGCTCACCTGTCCCTGTAAATCAATCAAGTGTATATCGGTGTGCGCGACCTTGTGGCATGCACAATGATGCACTGTTCATGTCACATTGTTCGTGTGTGATGAATTCAAATGTAAATGATGACGAACAACCCAAATAACTGAGGCAAATAATATTTTCAAAATCCATATTTTATTTTATATTGCAAAAATATTTCTTTTTCAATTTTACTGCGTTAGTGAATATTTTTGCAGATTGCTCAGATGCTGGATTCTAACTGGAATGAAGTTGAAGATAAAATACGAATTGAGTGAATGAGTGATGTATAGTGAGGTTAAATGTAAATATGAAATTGTGATGTATTTGTAATCAAAATTGTATATGTATAGTTAGAGCTTGAATTTGTACTATTCAAAATTGTAATAAATATTTGTTTGAATAAAATTTCTGTTTGAATTCAAATTCTGTGTTATTTAATTTTATTCAACAAATATTTATTTAACCTCTGAAAAATAAAATAGTACATTAAAAAATACATTTACACGAATATATATATGTTTATTATCATCAAACAAAAATCATATAAGCGCATATTCAACAATCTCCCCCTTTTGATGATAACAAACATATATTTAAGATTTTGAATATGTTAAATGTATTTGATCATTCATATGCTCTAATTGCTCCCCCTATTTAAATGCTTCCTCTCTACACAATACCCCCCCTACATATATGCATACAAATAAAAATATGCAAATGGGCCTAGATGCAAATAGAAAATTATTTGACCTTTGCTTGATTTTATTTGACAAAATCTTAACTTTTCTCTCCCCCTTTTGTTATCAGCAAAAGAATAATAGTGTTAGAGAAAATAGAGATAAAGTGATCGATATTAATCCAACATTAAAACTCAATTGAATATAAATATTAAATTTCAATAAAAAATCAAACAAAAATCATAATATTTTGTTAGGCGCATATTCCACTTTTAGAATGATAGGAATTATGTCATCATATAAAACCATACAGTTGTGTCTATTTGTGGTATATTTATATCAGGAATTTGAATATCTACTAACCATGCATAACCGTTAGGACTTTTAAATGAGATTAGTAGTATTCCAATTTTTTATTTTTAAAAAAAATGAATTCATGTATCTTCTAACCACGCATAACCGTGAGGACTTTTAGATGGGATTAGAATCAACTTGTTTATTTAAAAATCAACTTTTGATATGCGTTCCATACATGCATAACCATGAGGACTTTTAAATGAGCATGGAAGCACATAACAAATTCCAAGTAATTCACCCATGCATAACCGTGAGGACTTTTAAATGAGAGTGAACACTTTGGTATTTATTTATTATTGTTATTTTTTTTACTATATAAATTTTTTCTATTACTTAAAAAAAATGTAAAAATGAAAAACGAACGATTCCTGTTTAAAGTACCACATATCGACAAACTATATAGAATTTTTGATGAGTGATGGTCGTTAGAAATATGATAGATATAGAGATGGTCATGGAATCTTTACCAACAAAATTTTTTATAACTCTTGTTTAAATTTCTAAAGAAATTTACTAATTATACCGTCTCGAGTCATAATATATGATAAATATCAACACTCATCACTTTTCCAATCACTATTTATCTTTTCGATAATTATTAGAGAGTCAGATTAGTCAATGTAATCATTTAAAATCAAATTCAAAAATAATTATAAACCAATTTTTCTAAATGACTAATCTGAAAATCTGGTCAAAAATGATTTTCTCGAGGGGGTTTTATAAGAAAATTTTCTGCTATTTGAAAATTGTTTGAAATGAAAAATATGCAGATATTTTCTTTGAAAAACGATACAGTTACTAAATGTCTCAACAAAAATCACGTTCAACTAGTAATTTTTCTAACAACTAGATTACCAGTGTAATCTGCATCTGAATTTCTCTTTCACTCAAAATCCCATTAATTGAATTTGATCGACAAAACCATGAAGTATGCACCAAAAATTTCAAACTCAATTTTAACAACAATTTAAATGACATTCTCTGAATTTGAAGTGAATCCGTGTAGATAATAAAAAAAACGTGAATATAGAGTTAGCTATATTATAACCAAATGTATTATCATCCAATCAAAACACTGTTTTTAATCCAAACTGATATATATGAAGTAATTCAAAGAATCTAGAGATTTTTTAGTGTTTTTGGCATAAGAATATAATTGGCCAACTATTTTGAATAAGTCAGAATCATCATCTTTTCATCATCACATTATTGGCTGATTTAATTCAAAATATGGTGCAGATTATCACATTTAATATATCGTTCAAATAAATATACCTTTACCTGTTTTTACCTTTACGATATTTGTTGTCCATTGTGATTCTGTCACCTTTAAACTAGGCTAAGAAACTTTGCTATGTTGCTCGTTGTGTCCTTGGAACAGCCAAAATCCAGAGAACACTATTGTTGTTCCTTAGCCTGCCACCACACCTACACGTTGAAAGATTTAAGTGACCTATTTGTTTTTATAGGTCAATGGTTGTTAGTGGTAGAAAATTTTGAAAAACAATTTTGTGGAGACCAAAACTATTTATAATTGTTTCCTTCGGCACCCAAATTTGTTTAACTTTGAGGGATTTTATATTTATGCCTTTTAGAACCCAAATTGGTATAGTTTTCATGTGTTTGAGTCTATACCAACAACTATTGGGATTGTGTCCAAATTTTCTACAAATTGTGCACATAGAATTGACTTGATTAATATTGCTTTCAACATTTTCAAAATGACTATATCCAAGTCCTTGTCTAACCGTATTAACAGTTTGCTTTCCTAATAGCATATTCAACGATTTTTCACTTTTGGAAAATTTATCTAAAGTCGTTGACAAATGTTGGACTTGTGTTTTGAGAGATTCATTTTCGTTCAACAATTGAGTGCACTTTTTGATAGAATTCTCTCTCCTATTATTTTCACTTTCTTTCAAAATCAGAATTTCATTTTCAAGTAATTTTATATTAATTTCTGATTTTTTGATTTCTTCTTCGAATGTTGGACACTTATCACACTTAGGGATCCTACTTTGATAGGTTTTAACTAATTGGTCAAGTTGTTCATTTAACTCTATCAAAGAGTCTTTTTGTGATTCAAGTTTAGCGTATTTCTCCCCAAGTCATTCAAAACAGCCATTTACTTCGTGAGAAATAAATAAGTAATTCAGAGTGAGTAAGTTTTGATACCTCGCTTGGCTCATCATCGTCGCTATCAGTTATATTTCCATGAAGGCACATATTTGCTTTCTCACTCTCACTGCTAGTACTTTGATTATCTTCATCACTTGTATTCCACGTGGCTGTAGCATTTTTCCGTTTTGATTTCTTTTCAAAATCGTGTTGAAATCGGGGATAATTGGACTTGATATCATAGGGTTTGTTGCAAATGATCCCATGTTCTTCCGAGTTGTCTAGTGCTTTGATTATTCTGCTTTTTAATTTTTGATTTAGAGCTAGATTTCCATATTTGTGGTTCCATCTTTTGAATTTCTTCATTATTAACACCAGCTCAGCTGCTCCATCATCATCATCCTCATCACAACTGCATTTTACAAATTCTGTTAAGCACATTTCTTCAACTGAGTTGGTTGTGGAGGATTTCTCATTGCTGTTGACTTTTGCAACATATATTGCATCGAAAGTATTCCAGATTTCCTGTGCATTTTCACAATGAGAGATGAAATTAAAATTATCTTGATTAATATGAGAATATAATATATGCATGGCAAGAGCGTTAATCGAGATAATTTTCTTATCTGTTATATCACACCCGTTTTCAATAATATCCCAACATTTAACATTGACAGATTTTAAATAAAATTCCATTTTCAATTTTCAATTCAAAAAATCTGTTCCATCGAAAATAGAAGGAATAATATTGGAACGACCCTCAACAAAAGTATTATTAAAAGAAGCCATTTTTTAAAAATTCAAATTTTTAAAATAAAAATTGGTTTTTGTAAAATCAAAATTTTAAAACAAAAACGGCTTTTGTTCCTAGCTCTGATACCACTTGTAGGATCGATTTCACCCTAGAGGGGGGTGAATATGGCGATGGTATAAATTATAGAAATTAATTGTGGAAGCTTATAAAATAATTTCAACACAGATCACAGAACAATAGCAGCACAGATAATAGCAGAATAATAAATGCAGAAATAGAAGGACACAGAATTTACCCAGCTTCGGCAAAACCCTGCCTACGTGCTGCCCCCAAGGTTTCTACTAGAAATTAGATAGTCAGACGCTTACACACGTAAACTCGCGACACCCGCTATCGACTAAACCTAACTCTAAGCTCAAAACCCTGCCACAACTCAGCCACTGAGTTGCGAATTCTCAAGCTACACCACGTAGCTTGTACCATAGCCACACGACTAGAAATTTAAACAGTTTAATACAAAATTACAAATTTAAAAAGAATTTAAACAAATAAAACAAAACCCTTATTTTTAAAACTAAGCCCAAATAAATACTATTAGGACCGGCCCAATAATTAGATAAAAATTGAGTCCCCCTTTTCCCCTTTTTATTATATCGGCCTGGTTCCTTTTACTTGAGAAAAATGACGTTCGTCCCTTTTCCAGATTTAGGGTTTTGTATCTCGAAGCGCCTGTTTTTTCGATCGAATCAATGATGATTTGCATGTTGCCTTGATCGATTTGTTGCTCACTTCGGTTGCTTCGTTGATCGAGTTCTATCCTTGCTTCGGTATGTAATTTTTCCTTTTTGCTTTCTGATTGAATACTTGAACTCGATGGTTTTGAGATTGCCGATGATGATTGTTTATATAGGGTTTGTAACCCTAGATTTGCGTTCATACAATTATATTTGAATTTGTCAAATTCTTTTCTCTGACCGCTTGATTTTGCTTGGTCGTTTGAGATTGATTCTGACTTGTTCATAATCGTATATTCTTGTTGCTTGATTGACACAGTTTCGAATTTGATTACCGCTTGAATTGTTCGACGCCTTGATTGCCACGGCTTCGTCTCCGATCATTTTTCTGTTGAAGAAAATTTGACTTTCACTTTCGGCCATGTTTTGATTTCATGAATTTCTTGGTTGACTTCGACTTTGACTCTTTGTGTCTGTATTTCTTTGCTACTGCATACTTGATAGCAAATTTGATGTGTGGTCAGACCTGAACTTTACTTGAGCATTGTTAAGTAGTTTGTAGTTTTTGTGTTGTCATTTGGGCTTGTAAGTTGTATCATACTTGATGATCTTCATATTCACGTGTCTTGTTGAAGTGGTTGAGACTTTCGGTTCACTCGGCTTTGATTTTGTGGCTTCGACATCTTATATTCATGAGATGTTTATTGTGAAGTTTGGTTTACTGGTCTTTGAGGCATGTTGTATTTTTCTTTGTGGTCTGCACTTGCATACTGATGCTTGTTGCACTTGTGTACTTCATATATGCGCTGTGTCTTGTATCACTTGTGTCACTTGTGTTTGTAGTTGATGTTTATAATTTCATTGATGTAACAATATTGCTTTTTACTTGGTACATGCCATGATTTCACTGCACTATTCACATGTATTTGTGTCATCCTGGACTTGCACGGCTTCACCTTGATTTTGTTTTGACTTTGGTGAAGTGGTTATTGTCTCTGTATATTTGTTGCTTCCCTGACCTGTGCATTCCATTCTCATGTGTTCATATTTGTAGTATATCCTGATGCTCCTGTGCATATTGTTGCTTGATTCTGGATGTATGCAAGTGTTCACTGCTTGTAGTCTCTGTTCAACCTGATTATGTGCACTGACTTTGTGGTCTTCATATATGTTTGCATCGACTTCTATCCACTGTACTTTCAATCATGTTGAATTTGGTATCTTCACTTGAGTTTGCTGGTCTCATATGCATTGAACTCTGGTTAGATGGAACTGTCCAGTTGGGCTTGTTTTGTAGTGATGCACTTGATGTTTGTAGCTTGGTTTATGTTGTTTCGTGTTTGAACTGGTTCTGTCATTTGCTTAGTGCATTGTGCATTTGTTTTGGACTTGCAGTTTGAATTGCATTGAGTTTGGACATGGGTATTTGCAGTTTTGAACAGTAGCATGGTCGTGGTTTTGAGAATGCGACTTCATCACTGATTTGGTTAACATTGATCTGCCCTTGTGCACTGTTGTTCTATGCACTGTTCATACCTGTATCATGCTTGGCTTTGTGGTCTGGTTTCACTTGGGCTTGTAGTTGATGTTTGTAATTGTTTGACCTGGCATTTGTTAGCTGTTATGTTGGTGGTATTGTGCCTTAGCCTCTTGTGCATTGCCCCATACATATTGTCACTGTTTGATATAGTTTGGATTCGGGCTTTGACTTATGTCACTGATTTTTGGTCGAGACTTGTTTTAGCTGTCGAGGCCGTTTTTCCGTACTTGCACATTTTTAATTGCACCTGTGTTGAATCCAGTTTTAAAACTCGGGTTTGACCTTGTGCTGATGTCGAGACTTTATTTATATTGCACCTGAGTTGAACCCGTCTTTTTATTTGGGTTTGACCTTGTGCTCACCTGTCCCTGTAAATCAATCAAGTGTATATCGGTGTGCGCGACCTTGTGGCATGTACAGTGATACACTGTGCATGTCACATTGTTCGTGTGTGATGAATTCAAATGTAAATGATGACGAACAACCCAAATAACTGAGGCAAATAATATTTTCAAAATCCATATTTTATTTTATATTGCAAAAATATTTCTTTTTCAATTTTACTGCGTTAGTGAATATTTTTGCAGATTGCTCAGATGCTGGATTCTAACTGGAATGAAGTTGAAGCTAAAATACGAATTGAGTGAATGAGGGATGTGTAGTGAGGTTAAATGTAAATATGAAATTGTGATGTATTTGTAATCAAAATTGTATATGTATAGTGAGAGCTTGAACTTGTACTATTCAAAATTGTAATAAATATTTGTTTGAATAAAATTTCTGTTTGAATTCAAATTCTGTGTTATTTAATTTTATTCAACAAATATTTATTTAACCTCTGAAAAATAAAATAGTACATTAAAAAATACATTTACACGAATATATATATGTTTATTATCATCAAACAAAAATCATATAAGCGCATATTCAACAGTTTTACTTTAGCCAAAGGATTTTACTTTGAGTTGTCTAAATTAATCGTGTCTCTAACCTCATGTAAATGAGGAGACGAATTCCCTATCGAATAGTGTTTCATTTTCAACTATTCAACTCAGACTCAGCTATTGTCACTCTCGTTATGAGAATTTTGTAGCATTGTTACTTTGAGATTCTTTATTTGACCTTAGTTATATTAATTAACTGAAAACTATCGAGTGAGTCCTTCCATAGTTATCTAATGACCATCAGTACATAACCCCTCGATGCCTCCAACAAAACACTACCAACATTTGGTGAGCATTACATGCTCTAATCTCAATGGATGCATTGATATTATCAGAAATGATACCTGATTTCGAGAAGCCATTGGAGAAGCTCACGAAGGAAGAGAAGCAGGCCGAAACCCTAGTTTCGGTAGAGGGGATTTGATCCACTAGAAGGTAGAAATGACAATCGAGCTTGCCTTGGAAGAGATCTAGAGTGGCGGTTGAATCGCTTAGTGATTTGGGCATGAGCTTTGAAGCAGGGGAAAGTTTTGCCGAATGAAATAATTGGAGCGGTGAAAAAGGATTACCGAATGAAATATTTCGCTCGGTGTTTGAGCATGCCGCTCCAATTAGGAAGATGCAGATGTCGGTCCAAATTTTTCGCTTGGCGTGTTGACAAACCAAATACCAAGTGATACATGCCGAACTAGGACCGTCGAACCAAATTGTGCCAGACCATATGCATGCCAAACAAAACCCATGGCTGCTATATAGCAGCTATCCCTCCTTTCTTCGCTCTGTACATAGAGGAGCTTTTGGACAAAAATGGCAGCCGAAATTGAGAGCTAATTTCAACCAATTTCACAGCCATCCTAGAGAGTTGAAACTCTGTAGAATTTTGTCTGTATTGTAAATTCTTCTTATGTATAGCCTCCAAAAGCGAATCAATATTGAAACTCTAATTTTTCAGTGATTAATAAAATCTCATCCCACTAAGTGGACGTACACTGCCTTATGGTAGTGGGTTTACTATACGTACTGGTGCTATTTATTTTTCTGCATTGTATAGATCTGTAACCGTCTGTTCTGGTGTTCATATTTTGTTTGTATCATCTCACTACAATCACGATCCAGATTTTTTCCGTTGCATTGAATTTTTTTCCCTTAGACTGATCATCTGAAGGGATTTTCCCCAGTAGTCTGGTACGAGAGCTGCCAGGTTGATTGAGGAGTGTTAGATGTTATGGCAGGAGATGAAGCGACTCCAGTTGTTACAAGATCCTATACTAGAGGGATGCATATCGCGTCAGGATCTTAGCAATTGAGAAATGGAATGGGGATAAATACTTCAAGAACTGGCAATGAAGGATGAAGGCTATTCTAATGAGGAATGAAGTCCATCCAGTAGTGTTTGCCCCTAAGGAGATGACGGCTGACATCTCAGTCGCGGAAAGGAAGGAGATGGAGAAATGAGCGTTTACTACTCTACAACAAGCAATGGGAGAGAATGTTATCTTATAGATTAGCAGTGAGACCACTGCCTGGGGCATTTGGACCAAGCTAGAAAATCCGTACTTGAAGAAATCTCTGCCCTACTGTCTAATATTGCTGAAGACATTTTTCACCATGTAGATGAGAGAGGGTACTTCAGCAGAGGAGTATCTTAATTTCTTTGATGATATCATCATAAAGATGAAGACTGTTGAATTGAAGATGGATGAGGAGCAAATGACAATGAATCTTTTGTGTTCTCCTCTGGAGCGATACACAGTTTTCACTAACAACCTTATCTTCGCTAGAGACACATTGACAGTGGAAGATGTGAAGACAAGACTTCTATCCATGAGCTTAAGAGATTAGATCAAGGAGATAATTGAAGGAAGTGTAGGTGGAAGTAGCAGTCACAGGCTGTTTGTTAAAAAAGGTAGAGAAGATAAGAAGAATTGGCAGTCTAGAGGGTGTTCCAAGTCTAAGACGCCCGATAATGGCAGGAGAGGAAAGTCTAAGTATGGGAAGTGCTTTATCTACAACAAACCTGGTCATTGGAAAAAGTATTGTCTAGATTTGAAGAAGAAGGAAGAAGATGGATCTTCATCATTTACGGTGGAGAAGTCAGTATCTGATGATGTGTTGTCTACAGCAGTGTCGGATGTCTCAAACCATTGGTTGCTGGATTCGGGGGCGTCTTTCCATATGACACCTAATAAGGATTCTTTCATTGGATGAGAGCGAAACTATATTCTTATGGGTAATGATGCTAGCTGTAGAACAATGGGTGAAGGTATAGTAAGGATCAGGATGTTTGATGCCATGACCCGTCTTCCACTAACCAGAAGACGTATCATGAATTAAGAAAGAAAGAGATAGAAAGAGAAAGAAAGATAAGAAAGAAGAAACAATAACAGAATCTCAACAGCAGAACGGATAATTTATATCAATAACAAAAGTATTACATAGTATACAACAACTACCAGAGTTACGCAGCTTATACATCACATACTAGACAGTTATAAACACATGTCTAGTTATTACAACACAGTTCAAAACAACTCAAACAAACGACTCAGAGATACCAACACAACGGAATACTAGATAACTACAACGCATGAGCCTCCTGCTCCATTGCTCCTTCACAATTCGTCAAAGCTAACCTGAATCCCTTGGCTACTCATAAAAATTTGAGTACCTAAGAGTTTAAGAAAAATAGAAATAAACTCTGGGTCAGACATGGGTCTGGTGTGAGTAACAGGTTAAAGTTGCTTAACTTTTGAAAAACCTTTAAAAAGAAAAGTATCATGTAAGGCTTCCTACACATAAATATGGAAAAGTTTTTACCTTACCCTAACCAAAACATTTGATAGGAAATCCGGTGATATTATAATAGTGTCTAGGGTTTTCAAGTAAAATATAGAAATAGCTGGAATGCTTACATCTCACATTCCAACATAGTTGGGCACAATCAATACGTACAGCACTTATTGGATTTTGGATTCCATACAACGGCAAGGCTACCGGGGTACTGCCCGTCACAGTACGGGGCCTAGATCGCCATACCGAGGATCACTTCCAATCCCCTGCAACACAAGGCCGGAACCATCCCTTACCGGACAGTCCCGAACAAGACAACCCCGCAGTTGGCCGCGACCCAACCGCCCATATAGCCGAATAAAAAGGGACTTCTAGACAGGGGAAATCTCGTCCTACATGGGCATGACCCACTTAGCCTTGCTACACCTCCCCTATTTTAACCATTTCTGGTTGATGAGGCTTGAGGCTACGATTACCTTTAAAGAACACATCTCTTAGAATGCTCATCGTCCACCTGACGATGTTCTTAAAGCATTCAATCCATTCAAGTTCGTTCCGGGTTCGAACGAAACCGAAGGCATTATCTCGTTACACTCATTTTGGAATCACCCTCAGAGTTAACGACGATAACCCTTGCACTCTGAATGTTCATCTTAACTTGAGATTCACGACCTATCGTTAATTTAGATCGATGTGGTTTTCGGATATCCAAACATGGAAACCCGATCCCCTTCTCATCTAATCCAAAACGCCATGTTTTAGGTCCAAATTGTTTTAAGTTAAAACAATTAAATTTAATTATCTATATACACACAGATGATAATTCACATCATCACAATAGATAATCATCACCACAGATAATCCATATTATCATTATCAGAAGAAAATCCATATCATCATCACAATGCAACCAATGCATCCATATCACACAACATTACTAATCTCATATCTGATATTCAAACCATTCAGGGAAATCTATATCATCCATACATAAACAAGGATTAATAATCACACCATGTATAATTAATTTAAAATGAATTAAATTAATTACATCATCTCTAATTAATTTAAAGTAAATTAAATTAATTACTTCAATTTATAAATTCTGCTTATATAACCATTGATTACAAACCAATCATCTAATTAATTCCCTTGATTAATCATTCTTTAATTACATTCAAGTAATTAATTTCACAAATTCATTATCCTTAACCAAATACAGTAATTATTTTTTAATTACTCCATTAATTAATTAATTATAATTAATTACATTAATTACATTAATTAATTACTTTAATCACTTATCATTGATTAATTAATCTCAATTAATTCATCTTAATTACATTATTAATTATATTAATTAATGATTCCTAATTACATTTAGATTAATTAACTTCATTAAGTAATTAACCTTAATTATTAATCACTTTTAATTAATTAACTTCAGTAATTAACTATTCTTAATTACTTCATTGAGTAAATTGATTACCCCTAAATTAATTATATTAAATAATTAATTATGTTTTTTAATCATCCTTGATCAATTTTATTAACATTTAATTACCCTTAATTAATTACATTACTTAATTATTTCCCAAATGACTTAACCAATCAATACTTAAATTAATTACACCAAATAATTAATTATTAATTATTATCACAAAGTAATTATCTTCCATAATAATTACACAAGCAATTAACCCCAAACTCTTTCATACTCCAATAAGTTACATTCAGTAATTATTCATCTTGATTACTTCTCTAAGTAATTATCCTTCATTAATTACTTATTAACCCATCAAATGATTATTCTAAATTAATTAAACTTAATTAATTAATTTAAACTAATCAAATTAATTAATTAATTTCAATGAGCAATTAATACCTTTAATTACTTTCATAAAGTAATCATACTTAACCAAATTACATAATGATTATCTAATTTAATTAATCTAATTAATTATCAAAATTAATCACTTTAGTTAATAAATAAATAATCCCAAGTTAATGACCTTCATTAACTTATCAACAATTTCCTTAATTACCTTTCTTAAGTAATTAACTTAAATTAATCATTATTGATTACAAATCTATTAATCTTTAATAATCATTCAATTAATCACTAATTGTTTAATTAATTAAGTTTTTAACTTAATTAATCTTAATATCTTGATAAATTAATTTCAAATCATAAATTAAAATCTTAACTTATTTAATTAATGATATTATTTCCAAATTAATTAATCTTAACTAATTAACTTCAACCTTAATTAATAATTCAAAATCCTTACTTAATTAATTAAATAAATTAATTAATTATCCATTTAGTTACCTTACTAATTTGATAAACCAAAATCATTAAATCTTTGATTTATTTTAAATAAAACATTTATTATTAATGATTACATTATCATTAACAAAGCAAATTTAAAACAACCTACTTTAAAATTTGTTTCCAAATTACATTTTAAATTTTAAATTTAAAATGTAATCAAACTTAACTTTAACAAAGTTTTAAAAACATTTTAAAACCTTTCTAAAACTTATGCAAAAGAATTTCCTATTTTATAAAAGATGTTTAAAGGAATTTAAACCAACTTCATATTTAAATTATATTTCAATATCCAAAGTTGTTTAAACATTTAAGATTTTTTAAAACTTCCTTTATTTTCAAAACATTGATTCAAATTGGATTTGATTCCAGTTCAAAACTTATGTTTAAATCTTCTACTTTTAAATTTTAAAGCTTTATCTTTAAATTCAATTATTTAAACTCTTTTATAGTTGTTTAAACATTTTAATTTAAAATAAATTTTTAAAACTAGGATTCAACCTTAATTTTGAGTCCATACTTTAAATTTAAGTTTAAATTCTGTTTAAAACCTACTTTCAAATTTAAATCAAATTTTGAATTGAAAATTTACAGGTTTACAGAGAAACCTGTAACTATTGAAAATACCCGAGCCTTCCCTACAGTTACTCCGAGCAAAATCCTATACCGCTTCGAGAAAAAACTCGAATTACCCGAGTATAACTCGAGTCCTAAAAATTTGCAAATCCCAAACCTTCCTGACACCATTCCTTGCACCGTACATATGCACGTTGGTTCTGGCTGCCTCTAGTCACCACCAAGTCAATGAACATGTCGACGCTCATCACAGAAACACATCTCGATCATCCAAAAACTCAACATCTACTCGAAATCAGATTCGAGTCCCCAAACCAAAACCTAGAAAATATAGGAACAACTATCACCATCAAACCCCCAAACATGGAAATACGTCGCAACTCCGGCCGCGACTACGTCGAAGCTCTAGCTACTATATCTTTAAATATTATCGAACTCGATCACCCAGAGACATTGGGATGATCAAAATTCTTACACCAGCAAAAACTAGGTTTACAGAACAGAACCTAACTCCCCAGCCGCCTCAGTTATTTACCAACTCTTCCACTATTTTGCTCATCATCACTGATCACCCATCCATCACCAGAAGAAAGCCCGACCTTCCAGGTCCTCGGGATCATCAGAAACCCTATAAAAACCCATTTCTGGTCAAACCAGAAATATACTCAAATCCCTCTACTAACAATTGTAATTTTGGTTTCAAAAATCACATTCAAGCTTTAGATGTGATTCAGATTCCTGAATTGCAAAATTAACATGTTTGAATTTTTTACAAAGACTCAAGTTTTCCTGTTAATTTTATTTCCAGACAATTCCAAATTTAATTTAATTTAAATAAATTTTAAACCTTAATTTATGATGAAACAAACCATTTTTTAAAAAGCCTAAATCCTAACATAGACTTGTTTAAGAGAAAATAGATTTTTATCAAAATCCTTGCTTATGAAACTAGGTACAGGAAAAGCAGATACACAGCACATAATACCTACATTCAGTCATTCATATATATATATATATATATATATATATATATATATACAGCAATGCATTTAAAATTATACACACAAGCATACTAATCAACATGCAACCAGATACACACACACAAGACATACTTATTTCAGTCATCAATCAAGCAACAGATTTATAATTAAGTTTTTTAAAAAAAAATGTTACTCCCCTGAAACAAATAATGAAGAACAGAGCATCAAATTTGAAGTTGCTTTTGAAACCTTTAAACTGAAATGCCATAACTTCTTTGAATCTGATTAAAAACTTTAAGTTGCTTGCTGATTTGAACTTGCATTACAGATTTCTCTTTATATTCCCAGGTTGAAAGATGCATGTGGGCAAGTTTTGCTTTTGCATTTGAAAATGATTTTACAGAGTTTACTTGCTTGCTTTAAAACTCAAGTTGAAAAGAAAAGGCTTGCATGCTTTAGATTTTGAAAAGAAGGATACACATGCTTTTAGAACAGATTGAAGAAAATGATTTTGCAGAGGACAAACCCAGATTCATTTGAATCCTTAAATTTGAAAATATTGTAGTTGCATGTTCTTGATTTTATAGTGGATTGCAGGCTTTGATTAAGGAAGGGTTTCAGATTTTGAAGAAGAACAGAATTGAAAAAAAAAATGCAGGCAGATTGATATTTGAGAGGGTTACTGGGTTTAGTTAGAACCTGAAAAATGTTACAAGGTTGTGATTCTTAGAATTCTGGTTCTAGTTTTTGAAGATTTCAGATTTGATTTTGAAAGTAAATTTATAGGATATTGATTTTGGTTTTTGAGTTTTGGAAACAAATTTGTTTCAGCTAAAATTTTCTTCTTAACTTTGTAAAATGAAGATTAGAAAAGGAAAAGATTGAAGAAAACATGTTTATATAAGTGTAATTGATTTATTTAAAAATTAAAAGAAAAATTAAAAATAAAAGGACACTTGTAAAAAAAACTAACAGTTGTCATCTTTTCAATTAATTAATTAACACATGTCATTATACCACTTACTATATTAACATGTGTCTTAAGAATTATTTTATTTGTTTTTTATTTAATTTAAAAGTAAATGAAACCCTTTTCTTTATTTATTAAATACATACATATATAAATTATTTTCATAAGTAAATGTATATGCATCTCTTTTTAAAGAAAATGAAATGAAACAGATTATATAAAAATGGAAGCTTACTTACATAATTAGATATGTTCATTCTTTTGAAATTTCAAAATTAAATTCAAATTCAAATTCTATTCATACATTTAAAAATCCAAATTAGAACTAATTTATATTAACATATTTAATTTAACAATAATAATATTGTCCTTTAAAATTTATCTATATTTATACATTTATTATTATTTGAAAATTACATATTTATTAATTTACATAATTTATAAAAGAAATTATAAATTGCTTATCCATAATCTAGTTTATAAAAGAAATTATAAATTGCTTATCCATAATCTAACTTGTTTAAATGCATAAATGTTTAAATATATAAATGGTATTTTAAATTTCCATATATAATTCCAAATTATATTTATTAAGCTATATTCAAAAAGAAAAGAAAATAAACCTTTGTTTATCTTATTTAAAATTTAAACTATGCTTTAAAAAATATTTAAACAATTTAAAACATTTTCTTTAAGTATTTTAAAACCATATAGTTACTTATTAAATAGTTTTGAATAGCTATATATTAAATAAATAAAAATTTCCAAATTATCAACATCAATATCAGAATTTAAAAACAAGATTTTATTTGTTTATTAAACTTCAAATCAAACTTATCTATCAACAATATATATAAATATATATATATATATATATATACACATTATAAATAGAAATCATTTTATTAGCTTTTAAAAGATAAAATTCACCAATTAAATATTCATTTAATTGGATAATTAAATCAAGTTAATTTTTATTAACAGAATTTATCAAATCCATTTAATTTTAAATACAGATTATTAAATTGATATTGCCAAAATTTTCGGGATATCACATTCCTCCCCCCTTGAAAGAATTTGGTCCCCGAAATTTAAAAGCAAAGGTAATTTAATAATCTAATTAGAGATTTAATTTAAAACACAAGCATATATCAATCATATGCTAATAACCAAAGCAACCAATTTATCCAATCAAAGTTTAATTAGCCAGACAAAACTCTGGATATAATTTCCTCGAGCTTCCCTAAGTGTGTGTGTGTACATATATATACCGGGATACTCGCTCTACAAAATACAAACAATCAAAACTACGAAGCTAAAGAGCTTCTCCTCATCTAGATCTACAGAACTAGACAAGATATCAGACTACAGACGAGTCTGACTCAACAACCTAACCTTCCTGAAAAGCTGGTTCCACGACCAGAAATAACTCATACACGTACTCCCTCAGAGATACGTGAATCTCATTGAATCCAATTATCCAACTGGCAATTCAACTCTACTCTTCAAACATCAGAAGAACAATTCACTTCTTCTAGGAAAAGACAAAACAGAAACACTCCCAAACTGCTTCCGCTGCACAACTTTGATCTAGAAAAGAAGAAAAATGCTGATGATGAACGCGAGCACAATCTGGACAACACATCCCAGAATATGATTCAACATATCCATAAAAGAAAACTCAGAAGTTCCACCAATCCCGAGCTGCTTCACCAAACCTTATCTCGAGAAACCATCCTTCTACTAGTTGATCCACCGGTAGCACTCCTGGAATCCGGTCGATAAGAAAACTCAATCTCCCGATACAGACAACCCTCTGACTTCTCAGAAGACATCCAGAAAATCTTTGATAACCCAAGAGATCACTCAAACAATCGCAAGTCACCTTTGCGATCAATCCAGACCAACTCCCAAAGAAAACTGTTCTCTCTTTACCAAACAGAACAGCTTACACTTAACTAGCCAATCCACCGAAGAAACGGGTCCACTCTGCTGCATCTGAACTCCACCAGAAAACTGCTAAGCCAGAAAACTTCCTGCCAACACAGAATACTTCGAGCCGCACTGCTGACACCAAAGCCAAGACTTCCAAATCCAAAGCTCTTCGAGAAACTCGGAACTCAAGGCCAACCACCATATCCTGCTGAACCCAGCCAGAACACCGAAGCAGACACACTTTCTAAAACTTGTTCCAAAGAAAACTTCTTCGGAAAACTCCATAGTCACTGCATCTCATCACGCAACTACTACTTCCTAAGGTATCAAAATACCATCACACACTTCTGCTAAACCGACAGATCCAAACTTAACTCATCCAACTTCAAAGATAGACTCCGAACCTTAACAGGTTACCTTCAGAGATCGATGAAGTCCTTACACCAAGCTACAAAACTTACTCGAGACGGTATTAGGTCTACAGTCTCGTCAGATACACTTCCAACCTTTACATTCAAATTCCAACCAATGGTAGTAGTCGTGTTACGCACACCACTACCTTATCTACCTTTATAACCTATATTGGAAAAACCCAAACAGGTAACCCAAAAGGTAGGTAGAAATAGCTATATATATATATAATTACAAATACGCTCTCTCAAGATAGACACCACTCCAGAGCATGTGTATTCACTCAACCTAACGCTCTGATACCAACTGTCACGACCCGTCTTCCACTAACCAGAAGACGTATCATGAATTAAGAAAGAAAGAGATAGAAAGAGAAAGAAAGAGGAGAAAGAAGAAACAACAATAGAATCACAATAGCGGAACGAATAATTTATATTAATAACAATAATATTACATGGTATACAACAACTATCAGAGTTAAACAGCTTATACATCACATACTAGGCAGTTATAAACACATGTCTAGTTATTACAACACGGTACAAAACAACTCAAACGAACGACTCAGAGATACCAACACAGCGGAATACTAGATAACTACAACGTAGAAGCCTCCTGCTCCATTGCTCCTCCACAATTCGTCAAAGCTAACCTGAATCCCTTGGCTACTCCTAAAAATTTAAGTACCCAAGATTTTAAGAAAAACAGAAATAAACTCCGGGTCAGACATGGGTCTAGTGTGAGTAACGGGTTAAAGTTGCTTAACTTTTGAAAAACCTTTAAAAAGAAAAGTATCACGTAAGACTTCCCACACATAAATATGGAAAAGTTTTTACCTTACGCTAACCAAAACATTTGATAGGAAATCCGCTGATATTATAATAGTGCCTAGGGTTTTCAAGTAAAATACAGAAATAGCTAGAATGCTTACATCTCACGTTCCAACATAGTTGGGCACAATCAATACGTACGGCACTTATTAGATTTTGGATTCCAAATAATGGCAGGGCTACCGGGGTACCGCCCATCATAGTACGGGGCCTATATCGCCGTACGGATGATCACTCCCAATCCCCTGCAACACAAGGTCGGAACCATCCCTTATTGGACAGTCTCGAACAAGACAACCCCGCAGTTGGCCGTGACCCAACCGCCCACACAGCCGAATAAAAAGGGACTTCTAGACAGGGGGAAATCTCGTCCTATTTGGGCATGACCCACTTAGCCTTGCTGCACCTCCCATGTTTTAGCCATTCCCGGTTGACGAGGCTTGAGGCTACGATTACCTTTAGAGAACACATCTCTTAGAATGCTCATCATCCACTTGACGATGTTCTGAAAGCATTCAATCCATTCAAGTTCATTCCGGGTTCGAACGAAACCGTAGGCATTATCTCGTTACACTCATTTTGGAATTACCCTCAGAGTTAACAACGATAACCCTTGCACACTGAATCTTCATCTTCACTTGAGATTCACGACCCATCGTTAATTTAGATCGATGTGGTTTTCGGATATCCAAATATGGAAACCCGATCCCGGTCTTATCTAATCCAAAACGCCATCTTTTAGGTCCAAGTTGTTTTTAGTTTAGAATAATTCAATTTAATTATCTATATGCACACAGATAGATAATTCACATCATCACAATAGATAATCATCACCACAAATAATCCATATTATCATTATCAGAAGAAAATCCAAATCATCATCACAATGCAACCAATGCATCCATATCACACATCATTACTAATCTCATATCTGAGATTCAAACCATTCAAGGAAATCTATATCATCCATATATAAACAAGGATTAATAATCACACCATGTATAATTAATTTAAAATGAATTAAATTAATTACATCATCTCTAATTAATTTAAAGTAAATTAAATTAATTACTTCAATTTATAAATTCTGCTTATATAACCATTGATTACAAACCAATCATCTAATTAATTCCCTTGATTAATCATTCTTTAATTACATTCAAGTAATTAATTTCACAAATTCATTATCCTTAACCAAATACAATAATTAATCTTTAATTACTCCATTACTTAATTAATTATAATTAATTAATTACTTTAACCACTTATCATTGATTAATTAATCTCAATTAATTCATCTTAATTACATTATTAATTATATTAGTTAATGATTCCTAATTACATTTAGATTAATTAACTTCATTAAGTAATTAACCTTAATTATTAATCACTTTTGATTAATTAACTTCAATAATTAACTATTCTTAATTACTTCATTGAGTAATTTGATTACCCTACATTAATTATATTCAATAATTAATTATATTTATTAATCATCCTTGATCAATTTTATTAACAATTAATTACCCTTAATTAATTGCATTACTTAATTATTTTCCAAATGACTTAATCAATCAATGCTTAAATTAATTACACCAAGTAATTAATTGCTATCACAAATAATTATCTTCCATAATAATTACACAAGCAATTAACCCCAAACTCTTTCATACTCCAATAAGTTACATTCAGTAATTACTCATCTTAATTACTTCTCTAAGTAATTATCCTTCATTAATTACTTATCAACCCATCAAATGATTATTCTAAATTAATTAAACTTAATTAATTAATTTAAACTAATCGAATTAATTAATTAATTTCAATGAGTAATTAATACCTTTAATTACTTTCACAAAGTAATCATACTTAACCAAATTCCATAATGATTATCTAATTTAATTAATCTAATTAATTATCAAAATTAATCACTTTAATTAATTAATAAATAATCCCAAGTTAATGACCTTCATTAACTTATCAACAATTTCCTTAATTACCTTTCTTAAGTAATTAACTTAAATTAATCATTATTAGTTACAAATCTATTAATCTTTAATAATCATTCAATTAGTCACTAATTGTTTAATTAATTAAATTTTTAACTTAATTAATCTTAATCTCTTGATAAATTTAGTTTCAAATCACAAATTAAATCTTAACTTATTTAATTAATGATCTTATTTCCAAATTAATTAATCTTAATTAATTAACTTCAACCTTAATTAATTAATTCAAAATCCTTACTTAATTAATTAAATAAATAAATTAATTATCCATCTAATTACCTTACTAATTTAATAAACCAAAATCATTAAATCTTTGATTTATTTTAAATAAAAAATTTATTATTAATGATTAAATTATCATTAACAAAGCAAATTTAAAACAACCTACTTTAAAATTTGTTTCCAAATTACATTTTAAATTTAAAATGAAATCAAACTTAACTTTAACAAAGTTTTAAAAACATTTTAAAACCTTTCTAAAACTTATGCAAAAGAATTTCCTATTTTATAAAAGATGTTTAAAGGAATTTAAACCAACTTCATTTTAAGATACAAATCATATTTAAATTATATTTCAATATCCAAAGTTGTTTAAACATTTAAGATTTTTTAAAACTTCCTTTATTTTCAAAACATTGATTCAAATTGGATTTTGATTCCAGTTCAAAACTTATGTTTAAATCTTCTACTTTTAAATTTTAAAGCTTTATCTTTAAATTCAATTATTTAAATTCTTTTATAGTTGTTTAAACATTTTAATTTAAATTAAATTTTTAAAACTAGGATTCAACCTTAATTTTGAATCCATACTTTGAATTTAAGTTTAAACTCTGTTTAAAACCTGCTTTCAAATTTAAATCAAATTTTGAATTGAAAATTTACAGGTTTACAGAGAAACCTATAACAACTGAAAATACCCGAGCCTTCCCTACAATTACTCCGAGCAAAATCCTATACCGCTTCGAGCATAAACTCAAATTACCCGAGTATAACTTGAGTCCCAAAAATCTGCAAATCCCAAACCTTCCTGACACCATTCCTTGCACCGTGCATATGCACGGTGGTTCTGGCCGCCTCGAGTCACCACCAAGTCAACGAACATGTCGACGCTTATCACAGAAACACATCCCGATCATCCAAAAACTCAACATCTACTCGAAATCAGATTCGAGTCCCCAAACCAAAACCTGGAAAAATACAGGAACAACTATCACCATCAAACCCCCAAACCTGGAAATACGTCGCCAACCAAATCCCGATCACCATGTCGACTGCAACTCCGGCCGCGACTACATCGAAGCTCCAGCTACTACCTCCTTAAATATTATCGAACTCGATCACCCAGAGACATTGGGATGATCAAAATTCTTACACCAGCAAAAACTAGGTTTGCAGAACAAAACCTAACTCCCCACACTCCTCAGTGATTTACCACCTCTTCCATTATTTTTCTCATCATCACAGATCACCCATCCATCACCAGAAGAAAGCCCGACCTTCCAGATCCTCGGGATCAGAATCCCCATAAAAACCCATTTCTGGTCAAACCAGAAATATACACAAATCCCACTTCTAAAAATTGTAATATTGGTTTCAAAAATCACATTTAAGCTTTAGCATTTGATTCAGATTCCTGAATTGCAAAATTAACATGTTTGAATTTTTTTACAATTACTCAAGTTTTCCTATTAAATTTTATTTCCAGAGCAATTCCATTAATTTAATTTAAATAAATTTTAAACCTTAATCTATGATGAAACAAACCATTTTTTTAAAGCCTAAATCCTAACATAGACTTGTTTAAGAGAAAATGGATTTTTATCAAAATCCTTGCTTTTGAAACTAGGTACAGGAAAAAGCAGATACACAGCACATAATATCTATATACATTCAATCATTCATATATATACACACACACACACACACACACACACACACACATACAGCAATGCATTTAAAATTATACACACAAGCATACTAATCAATATGCAACCAGATATACACACATAAGACATACTTATTTCAGTCATCAATCAAGCAATAGATTTATACTTGAGTTTTTTTTTAAAAAATGTTACTCACCTGAAACAAATAACGAAGAACAGAGCATCAAATTTGAAGTTGCTTTCGAAACCTTTAAACTGAAATGCCATAACTTTTGAATCTGATTAAAAACTTTAAGTTGCTTGTTGATTTAAACTTGCATTACAGATTTCTCTTTATATTCCCAGGTTAAAAGATGCATGCAGGCAAGCTTTGCTTTTGCATTTGAAAATGATTTTACAGAGTTTACTTGCTTTCTTTAAAACTCAGGTTGAAAAGAAAAGGCTTGCACGCTTTAGTTTTTGAAAAGAAGGATGCACAGGCTTTTAGAACAGATTGAAGAAAATGATTTTGCAGAGGACAAACCCAGGTTCATTTGAATCCTTAAATTTGAAAATCTTGTAGTTGCATGTTCTTGATTTTTATAGTGGATTGCAGGCTTTGATTAAGGAAGGGTTTCAGATTTTGAAGAAGAACAGAATTGAAAAAAAAATGCAGGTAGATTGATATTTGAGAGGGTTACAGGGTTTAGTTAGAACCTGAAAAATGTTACAAGGTTGTGATTCTTGGAATTCTGGTTCTAGTTTTTGAAGATTTCAGATTTGATTTTGAAAATAAATTTATAAGATACTGATTTTGGTTTTTGATTTTTGGAAACAAATTTGTTTCAGCTGAAATTTTCTTCTCAACTTTGTGAAATAAAGATTAGAAAAGGAAAGGATTGAAGAAAACATGTTTATATAAGTGTAATTGATTTATTTAAAAATTAAAAGAAAAAATAAAAATAAAAGGACACTTGTAAAAAACTAACATTTGTCGTCTTTTCAATTAATTAATTAACACGTGTCATTATACCACTTACTATATTAACATGTGTCTTAAGAATTATTTTATTTGTTTTTTATTTAATTTAAAAGTAAATGAAACCGTTTTCTTTATTTATTAAATATACATATACATATATATATATATATATATATATATTATTTTCATAAGTAAATGTATATGCATCTCTTTTTAAAGAAAATGAAATGAAACAAATTATATAAAAATGGAAGCTTACTTACATAATTTAGATATGTTTATTCTTTTGAAATTTCAAAATTAAATTCAAATTCAAATTCTATTCATACATTTAAAAATCCAATTTAAAACTAATTTATATTAACATATTTAATTTAACAATAATAATATTGTCCTTTAAAATTGATCTATATTTATACATTTATTATTATTTGAAAATTACATATTTATTAATTTACATAATTTATAAAAGAAATTATAAATTGTTTATCCCTAATCTAACTTGTTTAAATGCATAAATGTTTTAATATATAAATGGTATTTTAAATTTCCATATATAATTCCAAATATATTTATTAAGCTATATTCAAAAAGAAAATAAAATAAACTTTTGTTTATCTTATTTAAAATTTAAACTATGCTTTAAAATATATTTAAACAATTCAAAACATTTTCTTTAAGTATCTTAATACCATATAGTTACTTATTAAACAGTTTTGAATAGCTATATATTAAATAAAATAAAATTTTCCAAATTATCAAAATGAATATCAGAATTTAAAAACAAGATTTTATTTGTTTATTAAACTTCAAATCAAAACTTATCTATCTACATATTTATAAGTATATATACATATATACATTATAAATAGAAAGCATTTTATTAGCTTTTAAAAGATAAAATTCACCTATTAAATATTCATTTAATTGGATTATTAAACCAAGTTAATTTTTATTAACAGAATTTATCAAATCTATTTAATTTTAAATACAGATTATTAAATTGATATTGCTAAAATTTTCGGGATATCGCATTTGATGGAGTGATACGCACTATGATAGGTGTCTGGTAGGTTCCAGGTCTTCGAAAGTCCTTAATTTCTTTAGGACAATTGGCATCTTTGGAATGCAAGGTAACTATCAAGAATGATAGTATGAAGATTTCAAGAGGTGCACTAGTTCTTATGAACGGAGATGTGTTTTGAAATCTGTTTTTGCTGAAAGGAACCACAGTTCTTGGAGTGTCATATGTTGGAGTAGATAGTTCTCGTGCTTTAGATGCCACAAAGCTTTGGCATCTCTGGTGGGATCACATTTCAGAGAAGATCTTAGAGTTTCTTTGTAGACAGAAGATGATCAAAGGAGAAAGCTTCGACAAGATGGACTTTTGCCAGGAGTGTGTGTTAGGCAAGCAAAATAAAGTATCTCTTGGAATTAAACTCCATAGATCGAGGCGAGTACTCGAGCATGTGCATATAGATGTTTGGGGACTGGTTGCTACTCCTTCTCTTGGTGGAGCAAAGTATTTTATCTCTTTCATTGATGATTTTGATTGAAAAGTATCGGTGTGCGTGATGAGGGTCAAATCATAGAATTTAAAGAGGTTCAAAGACTGGAAAGTGCTTGTTAGGAACCAATCTGGTTCTAGGTTGAAGGCGCTAAAATCTAATAATGGAGGTGAATTTGTCTCTAGGGAGTTTCTCGACTTTTGTAGACAGCATAGCATTCAGAGATATTTCACTACACCCGGCGATTCGTAATCCAATGGGATTGCAGAAAGGATGAACATGACTCTACTGGAGAAGGCTCGTTGCTTGATATTGACGGCGGGCTTGTCTAGAGGCTTTTGGGTTGAGGCATTATCAACTGCGGTGCATATCATAAATTGGATTCCATGCTTAGCCATAGGAAGGAATATTCTAGAGGAGAAGTGGAGAGGTAAAGCAGTGTATCTTGGTTACTTTCAAATTTTTGGTTGTTCTGTGTACGTTCACCATACAGGTGATCACAAGTTGGAGGCTAGAGCATACAAGGGCATACTAATGTGATACACCGATGGTATCAAAGGGTATCGAATTTGGAACCCTGTTGATCGAAAGATTATTCATTCTAGACATGTTACTTTTGATGATTCTGCTATGTTCAATCCGACGGAGAAGCTACCTACCACATCAGAAGATTTTGATAGGCTAAGGAGATGGAAGAAGTTCCCATGTTTAAGCCAAAGAGTAGAGTTATTGTTGATGCTGTCGAGGAAAACGCAGTTGATGAAACATCGTAGGATAAACCACAGGTACCTTCTAATTGTGCTGGTGATGTGCATGAATCTAGAGGAAGTTCACTTCAAGGTGGAGCTGAAAGGAGTTTAAGCGAAGCAGTACCTACCTAGGTCAGTCGTCGGACTACTAGGTCGCTCGAAATGTATGGTAATTGGCAGTTTGCAAACTTTAGCCTTGGTGACTATGCCCTACATGTGGCCCTTGAGGAGCCCTTTAACCTTGATGAAGCTTTGAAGTCATGTGACAGTTCGAAGTGGATGTGTGCTATGGAAGAGGAGTTAGAGTCATTGAAGAAGAACAAGACTTGGGATTTGGTCCCACCTCCTTAAGGAAGTTAAGCCATAGTTTGCAAATGGGTATTCAAGATGAAGGATGATGGAAGATACAAGGTTGGACAAGTTGCTAAAGGATTTTCACAAAGAAAAGATTGAAGTATGATGAGATATTCTCTCTAGTAGTGACGCATACGTCCATCCACATTTTGCTCGCTATCGTCGTAGCTCATGACTTGGAGCTAGAGCAACTGGACGTGAAAACCGCTTTCTTACATGAAGACTTGGATGAGACCATCTACATGAAGTAGCCAGAAGGATTTGTTGTAGATGGGAAAGAAAATTAGTTTTGTCATTGTATGGACTTAAGCAGTCGCCTAGACAATGGTACAAGAGATTTGACTCTTTTATGTTTTCACTTGGTTTTGATCGTAGCATCAAAGACGTTTGTGTGTATTTTATGCATTTAAAGAATGGTAGATGAGTGTACCTACCCTTATATGTAGATGATATGTTGTTTGCTTCTAAGGATAAAGCTGAAATCGATAGTTTGAAGCTAAAGCTAAAAGCGGAATTCGATATGAAGGACCTTAGAGAAGCAAAGAAAATTTTGGGTATGGAAATCCAAAGGGATAGAAAGTTTGAACTTTTGAGCCTCACTCAAAAGGAGTACACTCGAATGGTGCTTGCTTGGTTTAGGATGGAAAAGGCAAAGGCAGTTAGCACACCAATGCCTTTGCACATACAGCTTTCTAGTAAAGGCTCTCCAATCTCAGAAAAGGACAAGGCTTATATGATGAAGGTCCTATATGCAAGTGTAGTTGGTAGCTTGATGTATGCCATGGTCTGCACTGGGTCTGACATTGCACAGGATGTTGGATTAGTGAGTGTGTTCATGGTGAATCCAGGAAAGACGCATTGAAAAGCAATGAAGTGTATCTTCAGATACCTTAGAGGAACTCCAAACCATGGACTTGTCTTTGGCGACAGAGGAAGAGATTTCAGCTTGGTTGGATTTTGCGATTCCGGTTATGTCAGTGATAGAGATCGAAGGTAGTCAACCTTCGAGTATTTTTTCACCATTGGTGGGACAGCGATCAATTGGAGAGCGAGGTTGCAGAAGATTACGGCTTTGTCTACGAAAGAGGCAGAGCTCATAGCTGCGGTTGAAGCAGTTAAGGAGGAGCTCTATTTAAGGTGATAGTTGTGTGATTTGGGCTTCACATACGAAAGAGTGGATGTGCACTATGATAGTCAGAGTACAATCCACTTAGTTGAAAATTTGGCATTCAGCTCGAGGACAAAGCATATTGAGGTGAGAGAGTCGTTCCTTGTCTCGATGAGTGAAGAGAAGCTAGTTCGTCTTTAGAAAGTTTACACAAAAGAGAATGCAACAGACATGTTTAACAAGCCGTTGCCTGTTGCTAAGTTCGAGCATTGCTCGGGCTTGATTTGCTAAATGAATGCTAAATTCCATAAGGTGGCACGGGGGGAGAGTTGAGATGGTTCTTGCAGACGTTTGTTTCCATGGTGGAGATTGATAGGCCCTACACGGACTGGGTACTTCAAACACTTTGTTGACGGGCGGAGGCCTTGCCGAAGTTTGTTGACAGAGTGTAAAGGGTGATGGCATTGCCGAAGCTCATTGAGTAAATATCCATTGCTTGGAGCATGAAGGTGTAGATAAAGTTGGAAGGTTTGTTGGAATTCGATATCAAGGTGGAGATTGTTAGAAATGATACTTGAATTCGAGAAGCCATTGGAGAAGCTCGTGGAGTAAGAGAAGCAGGCTGAAACCCTAGTTTCGATAGAGGAGATTTGGACCGGTGGAAGGCAGAAATGCCAATCGAGCTTTCCTTGGAAGAGATCTGGAGCGGTGGTTGAATCGTTCAGTGATCTGGGCATGAACCTTTGGAGCATAGAAAAGTTTTTCCAAGTGAAATAATTAGTGCGGTGAAAAAGAATTGCCAAATGATATATTTCTTTCGATGTTTTGCCGAACGAAATATTTCGTACGGTATTTGAGCATGCAACTCTAATTAGGAAGATGCGGATGTCGGTCCAAATTTTTCGCTCGGCGTTTTGCAAACCAAATACCAAGTGATGCATGCCGAACCAGGACTGCCAAACCAAATTGTGCCGGACCAGATGCATGCCGAACCAAACATCATGGCTGCTATATTGTAGCTACCCCGTCCCGTTTCTTCACTCTATAAATAGAGAAGTTTCTGGGCAACAATGGCAGCCGAAATTGAAAGCTAATTTCAGCCAATTTCAAAGCCATCCTAGAGAGCTGAAACACTGTAGAATTTTGTCTATATTATAAATTCTTCTTATGTATAGCCTCCAAAGTGAATTAATCTTGTAACTCTAATCTTTCAGTGATTGATAAAATCTCCTCACCCCAAGTGGACGTACACTGCTTCGCGGTAGTGGAACCACTATAAATACCGGTGTTATTTATTTTTCTGCATTGCATAGATCTGTGACTGTCTGTTTTGGTGTTCATCTTTTGTTTATATCGTCTAAATACAATCACAATCCAGTTGTTTCCACTGCATTGGGTTTTTATTCCCTTAGACTGATCATCTGAATGGATTTTTCCCAACAGATATCCCATCTTAAAACATCTTGACAAGGAACCATTAATAATATGTTATTTTTAATGTGATAAATTTCTGAAGATTATAATACATTGTAATTATTATCACATAAAATATTATTTAAAAAATTTCTATTTAATATACTTTAAATTATTTATTTAATTAGTTATATCACACTTTAACAGGTATATAATAGAAAGAAAACATCTTTTACTTTGAATGAGATTGGTCATCGAGTTAGATATATGTAACAAATTACATCAACGCTCCTAAAGTGTACCCCTAACTCTATCAATCTTCCACTTGCACTTGGGGCTAATTATGAAATCTAATTTCAACTTATTTTCTTGGTTTCTTAATATCTAATCGGATCAGTCCGTTAGTGAATGAGTATGCTATATTCTTTTAATTATCTACTTTGTCAATCAATTTTTTCCTATGTTAATAAACTGCCTTTATCATGTAGAACTATTTGGAGTATGTCTCTTAATTTCCAGTAAGCTTTAGGTTCTTTTACGACTGTGTCACGGTATTGTTATCATATATATGTCATTAGATTTTCAACATTTGAAATCACCTCGGCTTAGTTTTAAATTTATGAATTTATTTATACTTTTTTACATTGCAGAGCTATCCAAGGCGATGTCATTAGCTTTTGTTTGAATCAGATACTACTTATTATTTCGAACATTTCTTACTTTCTTAACTTAAGTTTGAACATGAATTTAAGATTAACATACTATACTCGATATCATTAATGAAGCTTAAGGCAGTGCACTCCTTTATAAGGAATTTGTTGTTTCTATAAACAATTCTCAATTGCTTCAAAAATACTCGAGAATACTCCAAACTATTATTAAGTGCTCTTAGTTTGGATTTGTTACTTGCTCTATGTATCAAATACATGATCAAATTCTGATAATGTAGACAATATAACATGTATGATACTTCTTATTACCAATGCGCAAGGAACACATCTTACATGCTCCATACTAAACAATTTTAATATCTCGTCTACGTATATCATTTGCAATAATCCCATTATCCTTTGATGTTGATTATAAATGATGTCATTTTCAATACCAATTTCAGGCATTAAACAACCATAATGAAGTGACTTTAATGTGAATACGTCGTTGACAATCATAAGTTTGTTGTTTACTTATAGGTTTAGACAAATATTTTAGTACCAGTAATGTTCGTTCTATTGACACACACTTCATTTGCATTTTGGTTGAAATTCAAACTACGTAGTTTCTCTATAAATATACTTACTTAACTCTGATACTTATCTAGTAGCACTTTCGTATCATTTCTTGGATAATATCCAATACTCACAAACTCATTTATCACTCCCAATGACTTCAAGATATGTTGGTTGCGATGTGCAAAACAGTCTATTCTAAATCACTATTTAGAATTATTTTATTAAACACATATGTATCAAAACTCAAAGTCATCCAAGCGATAATTTTGTTAGTAAAATACAAATTAACTTAAGCAAGTTGAATGACGAACTATTACCTTAGTTTCATTAATTGAAATTTACGATTTTATTCTTACCAATGTGGCTTACATTCCAACCGCATCGATCTTCTTATAAAGACACTTTTGTAGCCAATGAATCATATCCTTTCAAGTAGTAATATAATAAAAAAAATCATATTTTGATAAAGTACATAGAATCCTATTCAAATTTGCATGTCATGCCACATGGTATTGTCAATACACCTAATAGCTTACTTAAGATTGAGGTAATTCTTTTCTTAACGTTAACAAAATTCAAAACTTCACCTTAATACATGATATTTATCATTAGCCATTCTAATATGTAGTGTCTATTTGGTTTGGTTACTTTTATTCCATCATTCGTTATTGATTTTTCCTTTGTTTTGTATCCAAATCCATTTTACTACTAATAATTGCTAAAAGAAATTCCTTGAAATGTGTGTTTCTTCAAATTACTACCCTTTCTCAATGTAACGGAATATGCATTTATAAATATTTTATTAGTTGCATATACATATATATAAAGTGATTAAGTAATTTATGTTCATTTTATGCTAATTCATCCATAAATTAAACAAAGTATAAGGAACTGTTATGCTATCATTTGACCTTTTGACTACATACATCTTTATGTATCAATCTTAAGAATTCACCAAATCCTACATCGCTCCCATAAAATGAGTGCTTTGTCCTTAGTTCCAAAATTGTTGTAACAAACTATATGTACTTCTGCATTATTTGGCTAATGCAACCGATACCATTATTCCAATAGATTTATTCATATTGAATATTCGAAACATACATAATAAAATAAAACTATATTCAATACCGAAAATTATTATCATTTCACAAATAATATTTGTCATATATATGAAAATACTTTGTTATATCTTAATGCATCCACTGGTAAGTGTTATATAGCATGCTCAAACTATTTCTGTCATTCCTATAATAGCTTGTGAAATACAAAGCTCCATTCAACTACATATTATGGGTTATTTATTTCTTTTATTGTAACTAGTTTATAGTGAAGAGTTTTTATCAAATATCTTAAACATAGAAAATGACTTTTATAGAAAACAATTTCCTATACAAAAAAAGAATTGAAATAAATTACATTTCTCCTTTCCTATTAAGTATCTACTAGGATTTCATACAATTTCGTTTCCAATGTCATTTCATAAGGCAAATTTTCCTATTCACTCTCTTCATCCTTACTACGCCTAAGTTATATCCACTCTTGTACATTTGTTTTCTCTTTCTAAATGGTCCAACCATTCAAATCCTTATTGTAATCAATCATATTGAAATACACAATTTCGTTTTACATTTTATTTGTCTATTTCCAATGAACTAATTTCATTTAAATTTTAAACATTATGAACTACGACCGATCATTATATAACAACTGTATGTGATTGAATATCAACCAAAGATCTATAATCTTATATTATTTTAGAATTCAAAACTCATAGAAGTTAATACATGGCCTTGTTAAGTGCAAATAAATAATCAATCGGTTGAGACACAAATGTTTTAGTGGTTGAACAAATTGGCTCTTGCATGGGTCTTGAAGTGACAACGTGTCAAAGTATTTAAAGTTAAGTATATCTTATATTTCTTTGTCAATCTTTATTTTAGTTCATTTCTATATATCCTAATAGGTAAAAAAATTATCAATATTATTTGTTACATAAGTTTATCGATGCAGATTAATGTAACTTTATACAGCAGATATTGTTGAAATATTAGAAAGGATAAATGTTAACATTTCATTTTTTTATAAGACTCCCACTAGGCATTTATGTTTCTCAAAGCCCTACAAAGAAACATCGAACTCTTTCAACTTCTATGGTCGGTGTCTGGTTTTGCTTGCCTTGGGATTTTATCATTGGGGATATCAACAAATCATAAGCCTACAAGTGATGTGCAAACACATTATTGGTTGTATTATATATAACTACAAACCTACGGTCTCTGTCCTAATCTTATTTCGACCTTAAGGAGTATCAACAAATTGAAAGAGATTAATCGCTCCTACCTACCATTTTACGACCATCTAAGTATAAATGTACGTATCTTGAGGAATATCAACAACTACGTACATATATCTGACCTTGTCTATTCAATATTAATAGTACTACATATAACTTCCTTAGCTTCAGGAATATCAATAAATAAGGAGTATGCAAGTAATCTATTAATATATATATGACAAAGGATAACTTTATATTAAAGATTCAATCTTCGATATATTTAATTGAGTGATATTGGCTTGTGGAATAATGTATAACTTTTGAAATACCCTTGTTATTTAAGTGTTAGACACAGCTAAAATTATGGTATATGTACGATATGTATGTATTTATTCCTTAAATCTAATTTGGGTTTCTTATTATTCAACCTTTATTATACATTCGTATTATATAAGTTTTAATTATTATATAATTTTTATAATTTAATTAAATTATATAACAGTCTTATTTATAATCTAATATTAATATTATTAAGTAAACCTTATTCAATTAATTTAACTAATTAAACAATTTCTATTTAAATTAATTTTATATTATTCACTTTAGAATTCTGTATTGAAGATATATATTGTAACACCTATAGATATACGCACGTATCTTTATATATGTATATTATAAAGCTTACTAATTAACATTTAATCAAACAATTTTAATTTCCAAATCTCGTATATACTTACATCACCTTTAAGAATTCAAGGTAATGTGATATATATATATATATATATATATTATTTATGTTATATATGACTTATTTAATTTATCAATCTAACTAATAATTAATCAATTTACAAGTTTTAGAAACAATTTTGAAAATGTTTTATAACGTTATAATAAAACTCTTATTTTAAATTTAACTTCTAAATTTTAAATTTGTTTTCTGATGTTCATAATAGATTTTGAAAATTGTCACAAGACCCAAATTTAAATTCGGCCTTTACGATTAGGGATAGCATTTATGCTCACTTCACTTTTGGGCCAGATAGGTAATCGGGTAGGGTAGGGTACTTGATTACGCAAATCCTAAATATACACCCTAATAAACGGGAAAGCTTAATTAATCAGCCCTAACATGACTAATTTTGATTGCATATACTATTTTTCTTTGATATTATTGATGCTCCGGTCCAAACTCTTTTTAGGTGACAAAACTAGGTACCTCATGAGTGAGTTTTACGTGCAACCTTTCGACTAGCACAAGCATCATATGTCATGTAAAGACAATGCTTTATCATAGATCACAACATGAATAATCTATATTATGCTAGTTGCAAAGATCAAACATAGGCCATCGACTATGCTAGGTGAATGCCTCAATCAACCTCGCTCGGATGCCATTGATTGAACCGGGCTAGTTAAAAGAGTGGGAAGATGGGATGTTTATAACACATTGTGGAAAATATCTTAAGTCTAATTATATACTAGAGAGGGTGAAGTGCCTATTTCTATTATTTAACACTTATAAATTTAAATCTCTATCTACTCAAACCGTAAAAAAAAAATCACAAAATACGCAAGTAGTAAAGTAAAATGCAATAAAATAAATAACACTAGGAATTTTTACAGCGATTTAGATTGACTAATCCTACATGCTGTCCTGTACTACATCCTACATATTTCACTACTACCACTTGCTTTCCATGGGTAGTAAGAACACATTTACAATCTTGATTTCATGGGCTACAAGATGCACCCTATTGATTTATCGGGCTACAATATCACCCTCTTGATTTCAAAGGCTACGAGAACACCTATAATCAATAGTAGAGTATGTTAAGTAGTTGCATCTTCAATACAGATTCTTGCAAATTTCATACAATGATTCTGTAGACCTACAATAATAATATATATTTGAACTTTTTGAGGGATAAGATGAGATCAGAGAGAGAATGATATTAATTCAAGTACAAATTCTTTAATCTTGTATGGTTTGCAAATCGTTGAAGAATTGGAGTGAAAGAGCATGGATTTGCAAAGAGATGGAAGAATATGTAATGGATCTTCCTTAGAAAAGTATGGAAATAAAAGAGTAAGATAAAATGAGAATACTGTATATAAAATTTCATTTTCCAAATCCTTTATATAGTGGTTAAAGAGACATGTCTATTGGTGAAGAGGTGGAGGGAAAAAATAGAAATACAGTCGATATGTCGGCATACATATGGATATGTCAACACACTTTGGATACGTCGACATACATATGTTTATTTCAGAATTAAAATACTTCACTTTTTGATTATTTGTGATCCGATTGTGTTCGGTGGTTAATGATCTTCAAGTATAATTACCATGGGGTCTTTAACAAAGATTCTAAGAATCACACAACTACTCATCACTTTAAATTTCTCTAGCATTATTGCTTTTGTGTTTCATTCTTCTTTAATCAATTTTGTTCTTCCATTTGCTCTAATTAATCTTTATATATATATATATATATATATATATATATATAATTCATTTTATTTCAATGAATTTTTATTTATCTATAGAAAATGTCTCAGTAATATTTCGGAAAGTATTGGACAACTCAGAGATATGTTAGTAGTAATATTTATGTGGTTGTTCATCAAAATAAATACATAAAGTTTTAATATGAATGTTGTTTAGGCACTGAGATTTATACCGCAGTGGATGCATTTCCTCTTTATATACACATTTTTTTTTAAAAAAATTAAATAAGATTTATTCAGTGTGTATATGTATACATATATACATATACACACTCAAATATATATGTGTGTGTCTGTGTGTATGTATATGTGCGTGCACGTGCGTGCGTGCATGCGTGTGTGTGTATGTATGCATGTATGTACATATTTATGTACACGCATAAGTATGTATACGTTAGATTAGACTTTGTTTGTACAACATGTATTAAAATTAAAGTAGACAATTCAAAGTTGGTATTAGTAAAGAAATAGTTTTAAAACAAAATTAAAATATTTTACATAAAAGTCCATATCGTAAATCTTGAGTTTAGAAAAAATAAAAACGTACACACACACAAAAAGACATACACACACACAGATATATATATATATATAAACACGCACACATATATTTATATATGTATGTATGATAATTAAATCAATATTTTAAAGCAAAACAATATGTAACAAATATATTCAATAGTTTGTAATTTAAAAGATAAACATTCAAGCAATAAAATTAATCTTGTTTAGATCCAATTGTTAACTTAAGAAAAAAGTCAAAAGTTTAAAAACAAATAACTTATGAATTTAATGTTGGCTTGATATTTTATGTAAACAATAACTAAAATTATTCCAAACCAAACTTGTAATATATGTTAGGTGCGCACTACAAGGTTAACAGTGATTTCCAGCGGCCGAAAGCCGTCGGCGGCCGTCGGAAAATAAGGCGTCGGGTAGCAGTTTTTCCAACGGCTTCCGACACAGGGCGTCGAACATATTACCGACGGTTTTCAACAGCTTCCGACGGATTCTAACAAGTGTCGGAATCCGTCGAAAAAAATGACCTACAGGCTGTCGGAAGCCGTCGAAAAATGACCATCTAGAAGCTGTCGGAAGCCGTCGGAAATCTGCTTTTTTTATAACCGCTGCAATATAGCATTCCATCCACATTTCCCATCCAAACACTATTACACCAATACTGCACAATCCAGTATACAATATTCCAACCAAATGTCAAAACCCAAACTACACAAAATTCATCAAACACACAAATACATCAAATTACATCAAAATAAAATACTTAATATACATAACCATTCCAACATTCACAACAACCCCAACAATAAGTGTTCTACCATGCCATACACAACATAACACAAAATCATCAACATCCACATCTTCATATAACCACACAACCAAGTGTATCAAATATAATCATACAAAAATTAACAACTACCTCCACCGTCTACCAAATCATTCAAAACTAAAAAAACATACCTAAAAAAGCAAGCAAGCAATGAATCAATCTTCTCGAGATCTAGAGCCAACCGAGGAAGGGAAGCAGCCACCAAACTGCTGCATGTACTCTAGCAACTGTGTGGTCTGCATGGCCTGTTGGCGGTTCTGCTCCTCCAGTTGGGACACTCTAGCCCATAATTCTTCTATATCTGCTAGATCGCGCTGAGTTCTATTCCGCCGAGCCCGTCTCTGACTGCTGGCCTGCAATAAATATTTAATTTAGCTGTGTGATCTCTGTAAGTGTATATGCATATCTACGTAAGCTAGTAAGTAACATAATGTTCATATCTTCTGCCTTCTTGTGCTTTACTGGTGTGATAAAGTTATTTGGTTGGTTTGAATTCAAATTCAATATGGAGGATTTTTCAAGGTTCAAATATTTTTAAATAATGGAAAAATGAATAAAATTCAAGTTTATTGTTTTGAAAAGGTCAAAATAGCATATTTGAAGTATTTTAAGATAAAATTATATAATCCAACATAGAATTATGACTTAAATATCAATTTAGCAGTAAAATAAATTATTTACCACTTGATTGCCGAATCCGTATCATCTGCCATGCTCTGCTGGATCCATAACGGACTCAAAAATAGCGTCCTCCTCATCAGTCGTCAGCTGATCTCGACCCGTATCAGTAAGGATTTTCTGGCGCGGCTCCGCAAACTTTTCCTGCATTAACAAATTAATAACATCATATCTTATTTCATTATAGTTTAACAAGCAGAACAATTACTTATACTGCATAAAATGAAATATGCTTACATGGCTCTTGCTGGATTTATCGTCCTGCCATGTATACGAAACAGTCCCGTCCGGATTTACATGCACAACAGCATGCGTACGAGTGAACACGTCCATATAGCCTACGGGACCATGTGCCTCAGCTTCCTGAAGTTGATTTTTACATAAAATTATTATACATTTAAAATTATATAGCATAAACTATTTACAATTATCATTCAGTAAATTTACCAACTCCTACCGATACTGCTGAAATGACTTAGATCCTCCGCGATGAATGACGGGATTTTTATTTCTGTTTGCAGATTTTCTATCCGACTTTGCCTGTACATTCAAAATTTGATACATTATTTTTTAATCACTTCAAATTAATAATTCAAAAAAAATTAGTATACTTGCCTTCGCCTCGTTCGTCTCCCAGTATCTCAACCAAGCTTGCCATACGCTCTCCCCCATCCATCTGGTTTCTTATCAGATTTCTTAATCTCAGATATCGAGTCCCTGTAGTTCTTGCGCATCTTCTTCATCTAGTATCATTGTGCCAGTAGCATATCGTCTGTCTGGATGTCTATCTCAGCTTGTGTTTCACGATAAAAAGTAAAAAAAAAATTACACTGTAAATGATAAACAGTAGAAAAACGACAAAAACGAATTAAAAATGAAAAACAGAAAAATATACATACTAGGACATCCTTCCACATACACTCTATGATGTGAGGAGGGATGTTATCCCACTTCGGCCAGCAGGCACTCATCCTACTGCGATAAGAAGTTCTAGAGACATCCAACACAACCTTCGAGGGAAGTAGGTCGAACCCCTTGTTTTTAAATACGATACAGATAAGTACGTACGTATATCATATAAAAATAAGATGCTGAATAAAATTTAATTCTTACCTCTCTACTCTAGGGACTAACGAAACTGCTGGACGCTTGGCTCTTGCGATGGGCCACTGCCATCGCCTCCTCATGATCAGAAAGAGCTCCTTCCTCTATATAGCATTATGATAAACCTATGACATATATACACATCATTATATAAGAGAATAATAACATGATAATGAAATATATTTCATACGTAAATGACATCAACGGTATAAATTGATTAATTAATGATTGAAATGGAAATAGAAATGGAAGTGTGTTATACCTGATTCATAATGGGTGTACTGTTCCGACGATAACTAGATTTCATTGCATTTTTAATAAAAATTGCTATATAAATGAAAAATGGAAATGACATAAAACATATAAACAATGGTAAACAGATTTGGTTTCATAGTCACATCAATTTCATAATACATCAAGAATTCAACGTAGTTACATCAATTGCAAAAAAATCAGATTCAGATTTATATCAGTCATCATCGTCTTCTGATTTAGATTTGGTCTCGTTTTCTACGATATTTTCCTCTGCACTGTCAAACGCTTCTACCAAAACATTTGATTCTTCGATAAAAGGACCAAAATCTGTATGATCGTCTGTAATTATTATTTCATTATTTTTCTCAAGATCTGCCTGATAAGCTTGTTCGTTCGAAATATTCTTTCTATCGAATGTGAATCTGGCCTTTGTTTTAAAAACTGCAGACCAATCTGCTTTATCTCTTTTTAGAGATGGATAAGGAGCGTAATAAACTTACGATGCTTGTTTGGCTAGTACAAAAGGATCATACTTGTGATAGTGCGATGTATGCTTTATTTTGATAAGATTATAATCCTTGTGCACACAAATTCCAGAACCTGGAACATTGCTAAACCAATTGCATCTAAATAGAAACACCTCCTTCGCTGGTCGTGAGAAATATGTCAGTTGCAAAATTTGTGTTAGAACGCCATAAAAATCATTTATATGATTTTCTGGATTGTCACTACCTTTAACAAATTCACCAGTATTATTTGTTAATTTTTCTGCACCGTATTCTTTGGTGTTAAATTTATATCCATTGACGAAATATATTGGATATGTCTTGACCACTCTTTTTGGTCCCATCGCAAGATGTTTCAACCCTTCGTCAATAATATAATTTCTCGGCACATAAACGTAATTTGAAAACCAACCGGAAAATTCTTTACTGAGATCTCTGTTCGGATGTTCACGTTCATAAACACTGCTTATATAAACAAATTATTACATTAGGTTATACACGCGCATGCATTATAGAAAAGAATAAAACACAAATTATTATTTCAGATTACCTAACAAATGATGCAACCTCGGCACAATTTAGAAGAATATAAGTGTGTTCTACATGGAGATCTCTATCGTCTAGCCATATTTCTACACATTTTCCAGAAGATCGACCATGTTGTCTAAAAATAGATAACATTGCTTGAGAGGACTCTTGCTCGTTTCCTTCGTCATTACAAGGAACACTTTCAAATGAAATATTCACATGGTCACTGAAATAGTGAGAGAAATAGAACGAAGCTTCTTATTCGATGTAAGATTTACATATCGAACCTTCAACTCGTGCTTTTTGCCTCACTTTTTCTTCAGATGATTCAAATATCTATGCAAAATTAATTTATATTAACTTCATCTTTCAAATGCAATTAAATTACGTGATAACATATTACATACCTCTCAATGGATACATCCATCCATATTGGACAAGACCTCGAAGTCGTGCTTCAGATGGTAGATGAACAGGTAAATGTTCCATTACATTACAAAAACCTGGCGGAAACATTTTCTCTAATTTGCAAAGCAATATAGGAATATCCACTTCAAGTTTACGTAAACGTTGCACTTTTAAAGTAGTCGAACAAAGCTCTTTGTAAAACATATTAATCTCCGTTACTACCTTCCAAACTTTTAACGGCAGTAGTTCTTTGAACATTTCCATCATTGTGTGACAGTCGTGACTTTTCATTCCGCTCAATCTACCATTTTTAAAGTCAACACATCTATGAAGATTTGATGATATCCCATCAGGAAACCTTAACCCTTCCATCCAATTTAACACAACTTTAACTTGATTATTATCTAATTCGTAACATGCTTTGGGTTTTTTACTATCATTTGGTTTCATATGAAACTCATGACGTTTGCATAATTCTTCTATATCACGTCTTGATTTCAAATCATCCTTCGTCTTCCCTTTCACATTCAAAATTATGTTAAAAAAATTATCAAATACATTTTTATCATTGTGCATCGCATCTATGTTATGACGAAGCAGAAGATGTTTCCAATACGGCAACTCCCAAAAAATATTTTGTTTGCACCAGTTATGAACGACTGATTTGCCTTCAATTTCTGTTTGCTCTCCAGTTTCATATATCTTTGGATAGTCCTAATAAGTTCATATATGTCTTCGCTTGACCATATCGTCGTGGTTGTCTGGTTTCTACTCTATTAGCTAAAAAAATTTTCTTGTCTCCTCTGAAGGGATGATTTACATGGAGAAAACACCGATGACAGTCAAACCATGAAATTTTCTTACCATGAGGTAAAGAAAACGCTCATGTTTCATCCATGCAATATGGACATGCTAGACGACCGGCAGTACTCCATCCTGAAAGCATTGCATAGGCAGGAAAATCACTCATAGTCCACAACAAAGAAGCAAACATACGAAAAAATTTCTTCTTAGACACATCGTATGTTTCTACTCCTTCGTTCCACGGTATTTTTAACTCCTCAATCAACGGTTGTAAATATACATCGATTCCTTGTGTCGGATCGTCGGGGCCAAGAACGACAACAGCGAGAGACATATATTGCGTTTTCATACACATCTATGGAGGTAAATTATACGGTGTGATGAAAATGGGTCAGGATGAATATTTAGAACCAAATTGAGAAAAGGGAGAAAAACCGTCCGTACATAATTCTAATCTAACATTTCGACTCTTCGCTGCAAAATTTGGATACGTTTTATCGAAATGCTTCCATGCTTCTCCATCGGTCGGATATGTCAACGTACTCTCTTCCTCCATTCTCACGATATGCCATCTCATATTAGATGCAGTTACAGAAGATGCATATAATCTTTGAAGCCTTGGAGTTATGGGTAAGTAATGCATATGCTTGTAAGGAACTTCCTTCCCCTTCTTTTTTCTTGGTTTGTATCTCTCTTGGTTACAAATTTTACAATTTCTAAGGTTTGCTTCTTTCCAAAACAACATGCAGCCTTTTAAACATGTATCTATTTTCTGATAAGGTAAACCAAAAGCCGACGTAAGTTTTTTAACTTCGTAGTAATTTTCACACATTAGATTATCAGGTGACATATGCCTTTTTGCAGCTTGTACAACAGCCGTATACCTAGCTTTAGTGATGTTGTATTTTGACTTCAACGCAATGTATTCTGCGATTACTGATAGCTGAGTGCCGCTTTTACAACCATCCCAAATAGGTTTCTTAGCAGCATCTAGTAAATCATAAAAAAAATTGCTTCAATATTTGGTTCTTCAACATTTCCATCATCGTCAACTTGAACCATAGGAGACATTGATCGTGTTGCATTTTCGACCATATTTTCTATACGGGTCGTCATAACTATTTCGTTAATGACACTTTCAGATTCTACAGGAGTATTTGTTACAACTTCTCCATGCCGATCCCAAACATAATACTCGGGTACGAAACCATTTCGGCACAAATGAACTTTCACAATATCTGTTAACAAATACTTCAAATGTCTACACCTACTACACGGACAACGGATTTCTGGATCGTTTCCGTTGTTACTTAAAGCGAATTCAACAAACACGTTTATACCATAATAAAGATGTTCCTTTATTGAACCCCTCAGTCCTTTTCTTTGGTACATCCATCTCCTCTGATCAACAAAATAATCAATCATTTTGCCTATTTGGCAAAATGAGAAGTTCAAAATTTAACATTTATTTTCAAGAATACAAATTCGAAAAAGATTATTTTCATGGTCGTATAATATTTGAATTTAAAGAACTACTTCACAAATTTAAAAATATTTTCAAATAGGGTACATTTTATTTTTTAACGTATCGATATAAAAAATTGTATAAATTTTTTTCATGGTCAGGCATCCTACTTCCCATTACAAACACAGTAAGCATTTACATTTCGTATATTACTTCATATCAAACGATTCAACAAAATTTCGGCAGTATTTCCCTTTTGTTCCCTGCATTGTACACAAATGCGTGTACGCAGAAAACAAAAAAGAAAAATTAGGTCGAAATTTTATGAACCGTTTAAGACGAAGTAGTATACAAAATCTAAATGCTTACTGTGTTCACAACTTGTCTAATACAGAGACAAATCCAACAAACATTGTACCAGATGAATATAAATGGTCGTTTTTTGAAAAAAACGACTATTTATATAACGATCATGTACAACACTCGTCAGACGGGGCCAAAAACTGTTTAAGGAACATTAGTTAATTAAATGTGCGCATTTTACGAAAAAATACAGTTTTACTAACTGTTCACATTTACAAAAATATATTTTAATTTAACACATTTATTCGACGTATTACATCAACTTAAGGCTGGTTTAACATTTTTGCCATTTTTCACTACACACAATTACAATTTAGACTCGTGCATTTTTTTTCTTGTTTCATAAGTCAATACGTACATAATATAATACTCCTAACTCGTTCATTCATTTTATCTTATTCCAACTAACACAATACAATGATAGTAGCGCTACACACATATACAATCGTAGAATCAAGGCATACAACGATTTACATATACATGAACAACCACAAATTATACATGTTTTTCACAATTTCATGATAAAAGATGAAATAGGTATACCACGTGATGCTATAAACCGTTATTACGCTATTGGAAACAATTGCAATTACTAATTAATCCTAATTTATCAACTTATGCAAATTTAGATTTAGGGTAAAAATTTATTTTTTGACAAAAATAAGATATTATACCGGAGAATGAGAGCAATATAGGTTGATTAGACAGCCGTGGAGGATGCTGAAGCTCGAAATTAGAGATTGAAAGCTTGGAGAAGGGAATTGAGGTTTTTTCTTAAAATTTTCATATGTAATACTGAGGAAGAAGAAGGCTCAGTTGAGCCCTATAAGTCGTGCAATTCCGACGGCTTCCGACAGCTGCCGACGGTCCGTCGAAAGCCGTCGAAAATCAGCCGTGGGAAGCCGTCCCCCTTGCTATCGGAATTAGAGCCTTTTTTTGTAGTGGTGACTCGCAATGTATTAAAGTAAGTACATAAATTGGATTATGATTAGTCCCAAATCGCAATAGATGAGCATATATATGGGACCGGTAGCATGTAACAACAAGAGATTCCTTTTCTAACAACAAATGTTGCCATGAAAATATATGTGCTCTACGAGGAATATAGGAATATCCAATCACGACGCTGGCACCGAAAGAGCTTTGTTCGGTGGTCTTGCCCTTTCTACACTACGTGAAGTGTACGGATAGCGGAAGATGTGAGGTGGTGCCAAAAATTTCAACACGATATCAGAGTCGATGGTTCGAGTGGACCAATATGATGCAGCGTTAAACTAAGTATACTCCAATATGTGGCTTGAGCTTGGGATTCTCATTGAGGTAGAGTTGTGTATTAGAACGCGACCGGCTTCAACCATGGAAAAGATAGCTTTTTAAAAAAAGCAGCTTGGCCAAACTGTTGAGAGGTGGTAGCGACCTAATCTAAACTGCTAGAGGTGTAAACGACCTTATCAAAGTGTTTTAGGACTCGTTATAAATTCAATTTGAATTGATAAAAAAAATGATAGCCAAGGTGGGATCTATTAGGCATGGTTCACTTCGTACTAAAGTGAATAGGTAGATTGGATTATGATTACTCCTACACCTCAAACTGTGAACATATATTTAGGATTAGTAGCATGTAAAACAAAGGATTCATTTTGTTACGATAAATGTTGCCATGAAAATATATGTGCTCTAAGGGGGATGTAGGGATATTCAATCAATATACTCAACCCAAAAGACTTCATTAAGTGGTCTTGTCATTTCTACATTAAGTGAAATGCTCACATAGCAGAAGATGCGAGGGAATGCTAAAAAATTTCAACATAAACTTATAGTATATTCATTCAATTCTCAACCTTATAATGTGAAACTTATTCTATTAATAAAATTGTTTTCAAATAAAATTATTCAAATAATGATTTTTGAAATAAATATGAATTAAACTACTTAGGGATATATAAATTTGTGATGATGAGATTTAGATCTACACGATATGAACAAACAAACAAAAGCAGTGACGAATCTAAAATTATTTACATAGATAACATATATAAAATAGATAAGAAGTACAATGAGATGTTAAAACATATTAATAAGACGAGGATTCAACAGATTCAAGAGAGAAAATCAGAGACCTAAATCATATTGCAAAATTCATATACATGAAAGAAAAACAAAAGTTGGAGGATTCAAAGCATATAGACATAATGCATTTTTATATAAATAAAGTGTGCTACTACTATCATCCAGTTTTTTTCTTCTGGCTACCATAACTAAATGCCACCTTCATAATTTCTATTCCATGCTTCTTACCACCAAGCATTATTTTTTAATTAAAAAAGCACCCAAGCATTTCATATTCTTCCTCATAAACCATAAATCAAACCAAAACAAGCCCCTTTCGCTAACGCCCGTCAATATAAAGTTTGATCATTTATCTCAACCAAGTCTTTGTCATGCATGAAATATAAAACTAATATCTTTGTGATCATCACAGTAGGATTATCCATTAAATATTCACCTCTCTTAACCTATTAGGGCAAAAGCGAGGTTTTTAAAGTTCTAGAGTTTGAAAATATTGAGACAAAGTACGTGAGATTTTCCTGAAAGAGATAGAAAGTAGAACTGTTCAGTAATGAGCGAAATAATAGAATACGGTGGCCAAAAGTAGATAGAAATATTGATATCTAATAAAATTATAATAGTGGTCAGAAGCAAAAAAATGGGTGCAAGTACCAGCATGTAAATAAAATATAAGGTTACATTTAGATGTAGCCAAGAGAAACACTTTAAATGATGAAAAGATTCCTTAAGAGGTAATCACTCCTTTTATATTTAATTTTGTTTGAATTTTATTTTGGAGTCTTGAAACCCTAGACCATCATGAAATTTTAGGTACAGGTAATAGGACAGGAAGAGAAAATTTTGCTAGGAAATTAAATTAAATTGAATGAATGAAAATAAAGGAATATTTGTTTTAAAGGAACAATAGAAACCTTTCTTATCCCTTCCTTAAAATCTCCCCATTTAATTCTCCATTAATTCTCTATAAATTCTCTCTCACCCCTATACATGCATGGATGACCATAGATGGTGCCATATGGGCCCTCAAACTTCCCAATATTCTATTTTCATTAATGCCATTTAAATCCAATTTAAAGGTCCTGCTAATATCATATATCGTTGCGTGTGTTTATAACTTTTATACAAAAATTTTGTTAAATACTAATGCCATTAAAAAACAAATCAAATAAAATTTTAATAACTAATATTTCACAAATATTAGTTCATTTAATTTATTTAAAATTCACTTAGTATTTATTCAATCAAATCTAATTTAAACATTATACCGACATCGCATATCAGTATGTACATTTATTACTTTTATGTACACACTTTGTTAAATACTAATCACGTTCAAACAAATTTAATAATTAATATTTCATGGACATTATTTAATTGAATCAATTCATGATGATTTGAATTAACTATATCATGTAGTTCATTTCATTATTTTGGTTGTGCGACTTAAAGGTGCAAATTCAATCAACGATTAATATCGAACAATTCAAATATTAATGTTCACGCATCACGTTAGCTAGCGGTATGACATTTTAACTGAATTTATCACTAACACATCTTTTGGTAAATGGTAAATCCAATTTTATGCATTATAAGTGATACCCTATAGTAACGAATATTTACACCAATTCACTTCGTCAAAATTATATCATATTAGGACTTATGGATTTTGATTTTGGTCAACTGTCCAACATCATCCATATTCAATTTTCTAAGTCTAAACACAAAATCCTTGATTCAATAATAACAGTCATTACTAATATTTTTTTTGGCTAGAGATTTGACTTTGAGTTAGCTAAAGTTGACAGTAATACTAACCTCGTATAACTAAGGAGGCTAATTCTCTATTGAATAGTGTTTCACTTCTAATGATCAAATCAAACCCAACTATACTCGTTCGATGGACGCTATGCCATGATTTTGAATCAAAATATAATGTCCGCATTGAATTTCTAAAATATTATCAAGTCGGGGGAATTATATAACACCGTCAATTCGAGATCCTCTATTTGACCTTAGTTATATTAAACAATAGAAAACTATCAAGAGAGTCATTCCATGGTTATCTAATAACTATCGGTATATAATCCCTTGATACGCTTCCAATAGGCATGAGTAATATGCTACCCAATATTGGAAGAGTGTTACACACTCTAGTCTCAATGGACGTATTGGTATCACATCTAAAAACATCTTGACTTGGAATACAAAGAATAATATGCTATTTTTAATCTAACAAATTTCTTATGATTATAACATAATGTAATTGCTATCACATAACATATCATTTAAATATTTTCAATTTAATATACTTTAAATTAATTAATTAATTCACAATATAATATGCATATAATAGAAACAAAACACCTTTTACGTTGGACAAGATTAGCCATTAAGTTATATATATATCTATATATATAATATGACCCGTAAATTTTAACGGTTTTATAATGTAATTAACTGAATTTTGTGAAATTTTAAATGATAGAATTTTGAAATAAAAACTTGATATTTGGAATACATTTATTTTAACATAGAAACTGGTAAATTTCCATCTGATAATATGAAAGTTTATTTTATTGTGTAATTTTATTTCAATTTAAATCAGTTAATATTTGATGGTAATAAAATATTTTTCCAAACCTGAATATTTTTATACAATAAATTTGTAAATCATCTTCTGAGCAAGACGTCATATTTCGTTTCTTCAAATTTGGACTACTACTGCTCCATTTATCTAATTTCTAGCAAATTAGCAGCATTTTCGGTACCGATTGTCAACATTTGATAGGATGATCATACCACTAATATCTGTATACTGTTTTAATCGTCTCATCGTGCTGATCTTTGCAGCATATTCGTTCTATGTTTTGGAGTCTTGTACACGATAGAATCTACGTAAATAGTAACCGTATCAGTACGATTTAAGCCTTTTGATCTACACGTGACCATTCATTTCCGTAGTGCATAGCTGGTATTTATTTTTCCTGGCTGTCACTATTTCCAACTATTCATTTTTGACTATTGCTATTATTCCCTGTATTAAATTTATATGATGGTACATATTCGTAGACCTTATTTTTTTGAGTTCCACTTGCTTATCTTTCACCATTTTTCATTGCTTATCTCGGCTCCAAATATTTCATTCCTTCAAATGGTAGCTCCGACGCATGCTTATCATTTTTCCCCCACCATCCATTACTGCACGTCCTTCCTCCACCGGCCGTACACAAAGCTTATTCCAAATTCATTTGCTTCGCCTGTTATAAAAAAAATACAAAGTAGAGGAACCGAAACCATGCATGCGTCTACCAGCCTTGCTTCTCCCATCAGCAAATCAGTCACAGCACTCTGCTAGCCACCAACCAGTGCTGCTCCACCCTTCGACTCGCCTACCACCAACGTTCCCAAACTACAGCCTTGCCACCGCCTTGTCCTTCCGACCTGTGACCAAGCCTTCATTCTTTCTTCTCTCTCTCGCCTTCAAACCAGGTGATTAATATATAATATATATGCAGTTTATAATATAAGGTTTATTGAGTTCGTATATGAACTTTTATAAATGTATATACATAAGCCTATATAAATATATATTTCTAGATTTGGTATTGGTATACATCTATTTCCAATATATGGTATAGTATATATATTTACTTGATTTTTTTACTGACTTTAAATTTTTATTATGTAAGTTATTTATAATAGCCTGTAGAGTTTTATATTCTACGTTATAAAAGTCATATGCAAGCTATATGTGGTTTACAATATGATAGTACTTTAGTTTGTTTATATGTATGACAGTATTGTTGAAGGATGTTTAAGTAAGTTTCCATACGCTGTGTGTTATTATCAAACCGACCGTAGGGAGGTTTGCCTATTTCCACTGGCCAAAATCAATTTTCCTGAAGCCAAAAAAACATGCTACATGTTTTGCTTCGTTTCCCTATTTTCCTCCTTATGCTTTGCGTTTCAAAATATCTATCCACCTTCCTTCTAATTTCAAATATCAAATCTTGGTGTCTTTCCCTATTTTCCTCCTTTTGCTTTGCGTTTCAAAATATCTATCCACCTTCCTTCTAATTTCAAATTTCAAAATTCAAAACATCTATCCACTTTTCATGGTATGGTTCAAGATTTCTGCAATCTCAAATTACTTACAAACCGTATGCAATAAAGATTTATAATTTCAAATTACAATTTCAAATTATTTTATTTAAATGCACTTAATTTTTTATCAAATTTGCAATAAAGAAAAAAATTAAACAAAAATGATTTTCTTTCATATTAAATATCACAACGGTCGGTTTCTCCACCGTTGTGCGGTTATACTAGTATATATGGATTTCATAAACTTTTGCTGTAAATAAAGGACTGTGTATTATATTATAGAGTAATATATATTTGTCTATATAAGTGGCGTGAGTTTTGTTTGGTCTACTGTTATATATATTGTAAGTTATATATATACTAGTTAGATATATAAGCTTTCATATTTTTGGTCCATTGGTTTATATTCCACTCTTACAGTTTTAAAAAAATATGCAAATATATATATATATATATATAAGATCTGGGTTTCAATGTTATAGTATAAAGGTATTTCAATGATGTAAGTATATATATATGTTTTAATATATCAGGTTTTGTTCATATATTAGTGTATATATGTTATCTTTAGAATATGATGTATGTACTGTATGTTTGCTATATATAATATGTAAGTAGTTTAGATTATTTACAATCTGTTCGTGTGTGTGTGCGCGCGCGCGCGCGCGCGTGTGTGTGTGTGTGTGTGTGTGTGTGTGTGTGTGTGTGTGTGTGTATGTGTGTGTGTGTGTGTGTGCTATAAAATATTATCTGTTAAGTTTTATGTATGAGTTTATAAGATTACTGTATATGTATATAAGTGTACATAAGTTATACCGGTCCTGTTTTATAGGTATAGTATGTAAAGGGTTGCAGCTAGGTTATGTAGTTATATATAATTTATATATGTTAAAACGGATTTGAAATCTGTTTTATTTTACATACGAATTTATACAAGTTTTAGATATTATCGTTTTGATCTTAAATTTGATATGGTTATATATTGATTTATATATATATTTTAGTTGTAAATAGTGATCTTTGATCTATGTGTTCAAAATTAAATGGCTTGGAAATAAATAAGGATTTTATTTTAATATATGTGTTTAATAAAAACAATTTAATTATATATATATATATAATATTTGTTTAAATTAAATATAAATTTCCTGGAATTAATAATAATAATAATAATAATAATATATAAAAGTTCTGTTATATCAAACTAATTTGATTTGTTCATCGATTCCTGTTATCAGCTCTGTTCATCGAACTCGTGTCAATCTTGCTTTACTTTGGAATTCGTGTTCGGATTCACAACTTATTTCATCATCAAATATCTCTAGCCTCAAAAGGTGAGAAATCACTCACGATTAACTTTCTTATCTTTATTAGTTTGATTTCAATTGAAATGACAATTGAAATATGCTGCTGTTAGATTTACATTGCTATATTTCAGCCATTATATGTAATTGTTCACCTGTGAGATATGACACCATATCTTGTTGTTCATATTTCATTCAGTTCGTTACTGATGATATATATCTATTGTTATTGTGAGAAATGTGGAATACAGATCTTAAGGCTAGGATTAACACTAGAGGAGGGGTGAATTGAGTTTAAAGAAATTACTAAATCTTTTTGAGTTTTTGTTAATTTGAACACAAATGTATGCAATATTCAGACACAGATATGATCACAGAATCAAACACAGATGCCGAAATAAAGTAAAAGCAATAAAAAAAGAACACACCGGATTTTATACCGGTTCGGAGTTACCCCACATCCAGTCTCACACACAAGTACGGATTTCCTTTCAAAAGCAATTGTACAATTACACCCTCGATTTCAAGGCCAAGAGGTACACCACTCCAGATTCACAATCCTCTGGTAGAGATACTTGATTTCAGGGGAAACAAGTTCACCCAATTGATTTCCTAGGCTACAATCACACCTTTTCTAACTTGATTGATTTCCAAGGCCACAATCACACCTTTTCTCGCTTGATTGATTTCCAAGGATATAATCACAACTTTTCCCGCTAAATTGATTACAAAGAAGTCTATAACTCTGAATAGCACTGAGATCTTGTTGAGATAGTGATAGAGAATCAAACTAGAAATGATCTAGTTAGATTCAATGTTGATTTCGGTAGAGTAATGTTAAGAATACGTATAAAGAAATGTGGAAGAAGAAGTGGAGTGAAAACCAGAAAAATATGATTATGAATTCGTTCAAAACCACCCTTATTTATAGTAGAACAATAGCCATGTTCATTCGTGAAGGGATATGACGAATAGACACTTCTTTTGAAATTCAAATTTTGAAATCAACTGCTACCATGTCGACATGGGGTACTTGAGTATGTCGACATGCCAAAGGAAATTTTCGTGATTTTTTTTCTTTGAAAATAACTTCTATCTTATATTAAAACTACTTTAAACTTTATAAATATACTTAAGTATTGTTAAAATACATAAGTAAATATAGAGAATAATATATGCTATAATTTTATATTTAAATCTAAGTATAAATATTTAAAAATTAAATATATTATTATTAAAAGATAGTTTAAAACCAAGGATGATTTGATTTTGAAAATAAAGATTATTTTGAGGCTAAAAGTATTAAAACCAGGATAGATGTTTTTGATTCTTTTAAAAGAAAGATTTTGAAAACATTTTGAAAACAATATATAATTTTGTAAAACATTTTGAATAAACGTTAGTGGATACAAAAAAATATTCCACTAGATTTTTCGTAGGTTCCATCCTACTTAAGGTTCCATCCCTTTAACGGGCTCGAAGTGGATTCCATTCCACGAGTAAATTGGATTTTAAGATGCCAGTGCTTTTCTAGGAGGTTTAACAAAATTCCTAATTAAATTACCTATTATTGGAATCTTAAACTCTTGATAATCTTGATACTCATGAGTCTTCACTCTTGATATCTTGAATCTCTATAGTGGACAGTCTTCATTCTTGGTACCTGCATGGTTAAATCCTGCATATACATATATATCTAAACTATAATATTGGTATTTATATTTTATAATCTTTTTCTAAGGTTGTTGTCATCAAAACCATCATCTCAAAGACTAATAGTTATATGTTATATTTTATCATATATGTTATTACTCTACAAGTTCCCTATTAGTGTAGGATTTCCTATGGGTTGAAATGATACATGCCCGAACGATCTATAGCATAGGGGAAAATCATTATGGATTAAAATGATAAACCCAAGCGATTATCATTGAATTGAATTTGGGATTGCGGGTTGAAATGATATATACCGTATATATTTTTTAAATTGCAGATTGAAATGATAAATATTCGTATCGCTTGACCATATGATATAAAATTATATACAGACAACGTAGATCTATATACAAATGTTTTGAAAATGATCTCTATGGTTTTGGATGGAAAAATATATGATTTTACTTAATATTGAAAATAATTTATATATAAATAAGTTTTAATATAAAGTAGATTCAATAATAAGTTTTAATTTAATAAAGTTTATTTAATTTATATAAAATATGCATAATAAAATTAAAAAAAATTATAATAGTTTTAAAAGTTAAGGTTGGGAAGATAAATGTGAATTTATTTGAAATTGTATTTAATTACGAATTTTATTTAATTAAATCGGTTTGGAACTATTGAGTTTGAATTTAAAGATATGATTTTATAACTTGTTTTTTTATTTAAGTAATTTAATGAATATTTCACGTTTAAATAAATTGAAGGAAATCTTTAGTAAATGTAATTTAAGGTTATTTAAATTTATTAAGTGAATATTCCAAAGACTAAATAATAATGAAGTTCAAGATCTATATGAAGCTGCTAAATTTAGTTTAAAAATGTTGAATATTTAAAGCTTTGAAATATATTGAAATTTAAACTGCTTATTTAAGGGTCAAATCTGTATTTGAAATCGATATAATTTGAAATTGTTTATTTAGAAATTGAATTGAATTGAAATTGTTGAATTGAGATTGAACTAAATTTGAATTTGGAATTTGAGTTGATTTGAATCGATTTGTGAAATTTGTGGAAATTATAAATATTTTACTTTATAAACCATTAATATATATATACACTATTTTAATATAAAACTATTTTTAATATAAAACTATTTTTAATATAAACTATTGTAATATACTAAATATTTTAATATAAACTATTTTATGTCATAAACTATTTTATTTTATATACTACTATTAATATTTAAACTGTTTAAGTGGTGGTGGTTATGATTTCAAACTTATGGTTTTCCATAGAATTATGATTTCAAAGTGTTTTGGTTCCGAAAGTGTTGTAACTTTGAAAGTGCTATAATTTGAAAATATATATATTTGAAATGGAAATGAATTTTGGTTTTGAAGTATAAATTAATTTGAAATGACCACGGTGGTATAATGACGTTTGGTTATTAATAGCGTATAATTCTACATTGTAGATAGTTCCACAAATTCTTAGAAGATGGGCATCCCAGACATCCTCTAAGTTACTTGTATTTCAGTTGATATTTCCCTCGAGTTGGATTTATTGATATAAGAATGTTAATCCTGACACGAGTGTTTGTATTTTGCATGACGCTCGGGTCAGACTGGGTGATACAGCATTTGAGGCTCACCTTTGGAGATTTTAGCTTCGTTGGAAATCCAACTATCGTTCAATTTTCAGCTTTTCCGGTTGATTTGTTCAGAGAGGTCATCGATTTGTATTGGAAACTTTACTGTATTTGAGATATTCTGTTGTATTTTATTTCAAACTCTACTATTTCTATAGTAGCTTCATGAACTACTATTTATCTAATGTCGCAGCATTATTATTATATTACCGTGATTGATTTATTTACTGCATATGCTGAGTTTTGCCAAATAGAAATTAACAATCCGATATTTTGAGCAATTCAAAGTCCAGCAGTGCGGATGCGAACGATTGAAAATACCGGGATGTTACATATACACACACATAACAAATTACATAATTGCTCACAGGGTATACCCCAATTCTATTAGTTACTATTCCCGATACATCAACACAAGAGTTTTCCTCTAATCTAACAAAAAAAACAAAATCACCGATTTTGTTATACAATAAACATAAGATTGCTTGCAAACCGCTATCGGTTTCTATGAAGGTGGTTCTAGAGCCTCTAACATGTTGTATATCAACACTCGGTTGAATCAAATTTCCTAAATGTAATAAGTTTTATTTCTAACAGTAGAAATGTGACGCCCCACCTCTATACCCACGCTAGCCAAGAACACTCCGGAGGAGTGCTGTCAACTAGCACGGAGAATAAGGCTGTTGAGGAGCGACCATCCATGTAATTGCTTATCACACGGTGGCTATAAATAATCTTCGGAAACAAACATAGAAATAATCATATCACAAATCAGTCACAGATATCCATATCACAAAGGCGGAAGAAGATATGAATATATAACTAACACATGAAAGTGTACATCAGAGTAGTGGTCAATAAGATCCACAATAATACAAAAGAATAGCAACACGTGCTATACAAAAGAATACAACTATGAGTCTATATCTCAAGTGTATACAACAAAAACTGCTAATCTAAACAGTTAGCCAAAAGTCAGAGTGATGAATCCCTGGGAAGAAGTCAAGCAGAAGCACCTGTAACATCTCGGTCTGATCCGAGTATTATTTAAGAAAATAATAAACGGATCAGTCTAGCTATAAATATCAGATGACATGATATAACATAAAAGATATGGCATAAACATAAACATCCATAACGACATACCACTATAAGTATGTAAATAATGATCAACAGAAGATCAATCAATAAGAGATAATCAATATCACAAGAATCTTCTCAAAGATTCGAAGGGGGCATCATACCCTAAACTTGTACTCATAACAAGTCAATGACATAAATTCCAGAAATCAACACGAGAAATCCAGAAATCATAAAAAGGGAAAGAGGCCTATCACATGACGGTCCGAAGACCATGGGGAGCTACCCCACATGTGTGAGTGGAATCACACAGAATGAGGTCAAGACTAACCAAAAAGCAGAAAGGTATGTGTGAATGGAATCACACAAGTGGTGTCTAGTCTAACCTTGCAATGAAAGAGACATCGCGCAATTTCTAGTCTAATTCATAAAGCGATCATCAAGATCAACGAGAAGTGTCAATTACACTAAGCTAGTAAATATAGAAGTTTAGCTTCATGTCCCATAACCACTTGCTTAACTTAAATATTTACGAACAAACTGTAAATCTTCACTAATAAAATTGTCACAAGAGGTTCAATCGAACAAGTCCAAGAATTAACCGACGAAGTGAACGCAAGCGTTTCATACCACTTGTTTTACTAAGTCGTTTAATTAGATTTCTCATCCGAGTGAGGTAAAGGCTTGTATATACTAATAGATTAGAAAACGGTTTAAGAAAAGAGCTTTGTTATTAAAAATAGAGTTGAAATTGTTTGTTAAAAGAGTTTTGATATTTACTACTAGTATTGAAACTTTTATATTATAAAGTGACAAAACACATAAGCAAGTGTAGAAACAATCAGTCACAAAGATCGCATACGGAGATGCGAATAAAATCCAAGGAAATCAGCTTAATATTTTTCAGATAAGATCCCCTACGGAGGGGGGGTCCAGGGGGGGTGGCAACCCCCCAAGGTGGGGGTGCGGGGGCAACGCCACCGCTTACGGGGTTCGACCTGCCCGGTCAGGTCGCGGGGGTCCAGGGGGCAGCGCCCCCGGCGGGGTGCGGGGCAGCGCCCCGACCAAAACGGTACGACCTAGTGAAGACAAAATGAGGTCTAACGACCTAAGGGGAATAGGGTCGAGCGACCTATAAAACTCGCGACCTAAAAGTTAGCAAGGTCGAACGACCTATAGAGGCATAGGGTGCAGCGACCTAAAACATCGCGACCTAGTGAAGACCTAAGGGAGGCGAGCGACTTATAAAACTCGCGACCTAAAAGTTAGCAAGGTCGAACGACCTATAGAGGCATAGGGTGCAGCGACCTAAAACATCGCGACCTAGTGACCTAACGGTTTAAGGGTCTTGCGACCTAACTGGAAACAAGGTCCAAACGACCTAACGACTTAAAGTGAAACCTGGCTGAGCGATATAAGGTCGGAGACGACCTACGACTTAACTCCGTGTGAGCGACCTACGACCTATGGTTGCTACGACCTAACGAGTTCCAATAGTGAAGGCTTAAGGTCTAACGACCTAAGGGGTACGACCTAAGGTCTTACGACCTAAGGTGTTGAGGTTGGACGACCTAACCAAATTGCATAGGCCATACGAGCTAAGGCCTAACGACCTAACTCCGAACGAGCTATACGCGAGTGACCTAGGGCGCTAACTCGCAAACGACCTAACGTTAACTCGCGAATGACCTAACTCCAGACGTGCCTTTTCAACGCGTGCGAGCTGAAGACCTGCCGACCTACGACCTAACTCCAAGCGACCTAAGTCCTAGGTCGTGAGCGACCTAACTGCGAGTGAGCAAAAATGGCCAGAGCCAAAGCAGAGCGACCTAACGGCCATACGACCTACGACCTAAGGTCCTGAGCGACCTAACTCCGAAAACACGAAAATGGCCAGAACGACCTAGGGGTTAACTCGTACGCGACCTACGACCTAAGGTCCACACGACCTAACTCCGAGCGAGCTAAAAACGGCCAGAACGACCTAAATGCAGAAATTTCTCCCAAACACCAAAAATCGGAGTTTTTCGTCAATCCAATCCAAACCAAAAGCAAATATGCATGCTAAAGTGATAGGGAATCATTCCCAACAGTCCAATATAGTTATAGACTAGAATTGTGAGATAAAAATCTCACCTTTGCACTAAAATTTATGAAGATGAAGCTTGAAAGCAAGGAGAAGCAATCCAAAGCTTGAATCCAATATCTTCTACTTGAATTTGGAGTTGAATGATGGAGTTGCAATTGAATTTGAGCTTGGAGTTTTAATTTCCCATTCTCTTCACCATTAATGCTAAAGCTTGAGTTAGTTAGGAAATTTATGAAGAGTGAGGAGAAGAGGGTTGGAACTTGGGCTTAATAGGCTAAACTAACCCAAAGTCCAAAGCGGGAAAAGTTAGTGAAATTTCACTAACTCCAAACCTATCGATGTTTATACTTAAAAAGTTGTAAACGACATTTCGAACTCAATGGAAGTGGTCTCGAGTCCTAATTTGACCGTTTGCAAAAAGTAGTTTTTCGGACCAAAATCCGATTAACGATTTAATATTTAAATAAAAATATTTAAATGTAAACTCGATAAATATGCGGGTTGTTACAAGAAATAAGAGAATCCAAACATAACCAAAAAAGAAAATGTTTTTATTAACATCAAACACTATTATAACACTTAATGGTGCATTGTAAGTAAAAAATATAACAACTTCATCATTTTGACAAAACTTGCAATTTTTTCTTTAAAGGTATAAATTTAAGAATACAAACATACCTTTGATTCTCATCAGTATCTATGCAAAAGCTATAAATTTAAACAGAGACAAAAATAACCATAGTAATACCATCTCTATCCTCAAAACCCGACTTTTGTATGAATAAAATTGATGTAATATGAAATATGCAAAAACAAGTATAAACACTAGAGAAAATGATGAAATTTGAAACAAGAAACCTATCCAGATTAACAATTCGAACTATTCTTCGAAGAAGATAATGATAAAAAAAATTAGTTAATTTATTTATCGGTAAATAAAGATGAATGAAATTGATTTAAAGAGAAATTTCAATAAACAAAGCAAAACTTTGGAATTAATTAAAAAAGAGGCAAATCGAATGTCAGATTAACAAAAAAATTCCCTGTATTTGAATTGATCGGATGTAGGAAGGTATTTGGGTAGTGTGTGAAATATCATTATGGCTTATAAACTAATTGATACAAAATAATTTGCTGTTGTAATATACATTAATAATAGGGATGAATGTGCTAAATAAGAAAGGGTATTATTGCAATCTGCACTGCATAGGGAGTCTATAAATATGGAGCTTGATTGTATTGTAAGATCGATCTCAATTCAATAAAATTGTTCTCTCTATAATGGTCTCCATTCTCTTTATTTTGTAACACATTATCAGCACGAACTTTCTATATACTGCATTCTCAATATTCTACATAGGAATGCGAATCAATTATTGTGCTCAACCTGTTCACCTTCAAACTTTCCAACTTCTCAACAAGTAATTATATATTAATTACCCTGACCGTTCCACTTCTGACCATTCCAATTCTAAGACTATTCATATTCAAAATCCTATTATATATTGGAGGAAACAAGTCTTTTATAATATATCTACATACGTTTTATTTCTTATTTCCTTTAAAACAGCAAGCAGGTAAAGGAATTGTTCTTGCATTTCTTTATAAACTCGTTACTTTTCCTCTCTACAAAAAGATAATTGTCAATATCATGTTTTTTTTGATAAAGCTGTCTAGTTTGGGGTTCGCTTCTATATTTTTCATATCTTTTCTTGTATTACTCTTATTTTAATTCTTTGGCTTCTAAATTCAATATTTCCTTTTTTTCTTTGCGGATGTGTTGCCAAATAAAATTCAAAAGTTTGCAATGGAATATACGCAAAATCTAACTTTCCTTTCTTATATAATAAATACATGAAAGTTGCAAAATCCAAATGTTTGGTTTTGTTGATACATTTTTTTGGGGTACGGTTGTTTGATACCATGAATGAAGATTTTCCATTTTTTTTGTTTTTAATTTTTTACAATTTAGCTGGAAACAAACAAATAGTGAATGCTGCTGTGGCGAATATTTTCACCTTATGCAATTTATTTTATGAACAGTTCACAAAATGGCAAACATCGCCAAGCTTGAATTTAAAGCTTTGGATATATCTAGAGACAACTACTTATCATGGATACTGGATGTTGAGATTCATTTGCGATCTCAATGCTTAGAAAATGCCATTAAAAATGGCAATACTATGTCCCAGCAGGACAAGGCAAAGGCTCTAATATTTTTAAGTCGCTATATCCATGACGATCTAAAAACAGAATATTTGACTAAAAAAGACCCTCTCCACTTATGAAACTCCCTGAAGGAGCGTTATGACCACCAGAAGATGGTCATACTTCCAAACACTAGGCAAAAGTGGTTGAACCGGTTTCAGGACTTTAAGTCTGTAAGAGAATATAATTCTGCAATGTTTAGAATCACTTCTAAACTGAAATTATATGGAGAAAAGATGGATGACGCACAAATGCTTGAAAAGACTTTCTCAACATTTCATGCCTCGAATATACTCCTGTAGCAGCAATATCGAGAGCGTCATTTTACAAAATATTCTGAACGCGTAGAATGCTTACTAATTGCTGAACAAAATAATGAATTGCTTATAAAAAATCACTCCTCAAGACCAACTGGTTCTACTGCATTACCTGAAGTTAATGCTAATTTTGCCCATTCTGAAAGAGGTAGGGGTCAAGGTCGAGGTAGAGGACATGGTCGTGGACATGGATATAACTCTAGGAGAGGAGGTTATGGTGGTTTTAAAGGCAACAAAACCACCAACTTTAAAAAGTAACAAAAGGAAATTGAGCCTGTAAAAAACAATGATTCAACTTCAGAAAATAAAAGGCATTATGAGGAAGTTTGTTATAGATGTGGACGATCTGGTCACCGGTCACGTACATGTAGATCATCAAAGAAAACAGTTGAAGAATATCATCGCTCGAAGAATATTGAGGCAAATAATGCCGTAAATTACTTGAAAACACTAACCTGAAGTTAGATGATTTCTTCGAAGACGACAATGGAAATTTCATTAATGATGAAAATCTATGTGCAATGATCAACAATATAACCAAGTTGATCAATTAGAAATATCTTGAAGTTTGTTATATGGATCTCGTTTTATTTCATTATCTTGCATCAATAAATCAGTTTGAAGTTTGTGTTCGTTAACTTGTATTTCCCTTTGCAGTACTAGTTAAAAATAATGTGTAATGTGGATGTTCTTTTTAATCAGTAGCCTATTTTAATCATATTACTTTGTTTGTTTACGTTACATTTATTTATGCATACAAATTTTTAATGATTGACTAATTATTGCCTTTAATTCTTAAGGTATGGAACACCATTTGGGTGATGATATATGCTTACTAGATAGTGCAACTACTCATATAATTTTAAAAAACCAGAAGTTTTTTTCTGAACTATCTGAAAATTTCTCAAATAAAGTCTCCACTATAGCTAGATCTGCTAGTATAATTGACGGGTCCGGAAGAGCCCATATAATATAACCAAATGGTACGCATATCTTTATTCAGAATGCATTATACTCAAACAACTCTAAAAGAAATTTGCTGAGTTTCAAAGATATAAGAATGAATGGATACCATATTGAAACTATAAATGAAAACAACAAATAATATCTTTGCGTTATTTCTAGAATTGAAAGCCAGAAGCTTATCCTAGAAAGATTTGGTACAATTTCAACTGGTTTATATTTTACAAAAATTGGCATAGTTGAATCTCACTCTATAAACATGAGCCAGAAGCTCACAAATACAATGACATTGATTCTTTGGCATGATCGCTTGGGTCATCCTGGATCAACTATGATGCGTAAAATTGCCAAAAACTCAAATGGACATGATTTATCAAACCAATTGAATTTACCAAGTGATTACTTATGTGCCCCATGTGCACAAGGAAAATTAATCACTCGACCTTCATATAGTAAAATCACATCTGAATCTCCAACAATTCTACAAAGAATTCAAGGTGATATATATGGCCCAATCCACCCTAAATGTGGACCATTTAAATATTTTATGGTATTGATTGATGTGTCAACTCGTTGGTCACATGTTTGTTTACTTTCTACAAGAAATTTGGCATTCGCCAAGCTACTTGCTCAAATAATAAAATTGAGAGCACACTTCCCTGATCATCAAATTAAATCAATTCGACTAGATAATGATGGAGAATTTACTTCTCAAGTATTTGATGATTATTGTCTATCATTGGGAATTGAAATTGAACATCCAGTAGCTCATGTTCATACTCAAAATGGTCTAGCAGAATCATTAATTAAGCGCTTGCAACTTATTGCAAGACCATTGCTTATGCAATCAAAACTACCCGTTTCAGCTTGGGGGCATGCAGTTTTGCATGCATCGAAATTGGTTAAAATTAGACCAACAGCTTATCATCAGCTTTCACCATCATAGCTCTTAACTGGATCTCAACCAAATATTTCACATTTACGAAAATTTGGTTGTGCTGTGCATATACCTATTAATCCCCCACTTCGTACTAAAATGGGTCCTCAACGACGGTTGGGAATTTATGTGGGATTTGATTCTCCATCGATGATTCGTTACCTTGAACCCCTTACAGGTGATGTCTTCACTGCAAGATTTTTAGACTGTAAATTTGATGAGACAATCTTCCAGCCGTTAGGGAGAGGAAAGACCGTTCCAGTAGAACGGCATGAAATATCATGGAATAATCCATCTATATCTTATTTGGATCCACGTACCAAACAATGCCAATATGAGGTACAAAGTATTTTGCATATTCAAAATATTGAAAATCAACTGCCAGATGCATTTAGTGACACTGCAAAAATAACTAAATCTCACATTCCAGCAGCAAATGCACCAGCAAAAATTGATGTCCCTGAAGGATCAAAAGTAAATATAGCAGCAAATGAATTTAAAGCAAGACAAAAACGTGGAAGGCCAATTGGTTCAAAAGACTTGGCGCCTAGAAAAAGAAAGTCTAATGAAAAATCATCAATTAAGGAAGCTTCTGAAGAGGTTATAAATGACCAAAAGGATCAGTCAAATGAAAATCCCAATTCTCCTAGAAGTATGGAAGGAAATATTATCCCAGAAGAGATAAAAGAAGATTCCAATGATAAAATGGTACCTAATAATAATGAGATCTCAATATTTTATATGAACTATGGAGAAATATGGGATCGAAGTAAAATAATAATTAATGATGTATTCTCATTTGCAGTAGCTACTGAAATAATTGAATGTCATGACCATAATGAGAATAATGAGAATGACGATAACGAACCAAATAGCATAAATGAATGTCGAAAAAGACACGATTGGCCAAAATGGAAAGATGCTATCCAAGTGGAACTAGATTCACTTCAAAAACATGGTGTATTTGGACCAATAGAGAAAACACCAGAAAATGTTAAACCAGTAGGTTATAAATGGGTATTCGTTAGAAACCGAAATGATAAAAATGAAGTCGTGAGGTACAAGGCACGACTTGTCGCACAAGGTTTCCTGCAGAGACCAGGTTTTGACTTTAAGAAAACTTACTCCCCTGTTATGGACGCCATAACATTTCGATATTTGATAAGTCTTGTAGTTTCTGAAAACTCGATATAAGATTAACGGATGTTGTGACAGCTTACCTTTACGGTGAATTAGATACAAATATTTACATGAAAATCCCAGATGGATATAAATTGCCTGAAGCAAAGTCAAAGTCCATGTACTCATTAAAACTAAGACGATCGCTATATGGCTTCAAACAATCTGAAAGGATGTGGTATAACTGTCTTAGTAAATATTTGGTAAAAGAATGATACGAAAACAATCTCATTTGTCAATGTGTCTTTATAAAGAAATCGGTAAAGGGATTTGCTATCTTAGCAGTTTATGTTGATGACATAAATTTGATTGGGACTCCAGAAGAGATTGATGAAACAATAAATTATTTAAAGAAGGAATTTGAAATAAAAGATCTTGGCAAATCTAAGCACTGTCTCGGTCTACAGATTGAGCATAGTACTAATGGAATATTAATCCATCAATCAAACTACATTGAGAAAATTCTAAAGCATTTTCAAATGGATAAAGCATATCCACTTAGCACGCCGATGGTTGTTAGATTTTTTAGATATTAAAAAGGACCCTTACCGTCCAAAAGAAGAAGATGAGAATATGTTTGGCCCGGAAGTGCCATACCTTAGTGCCATTGGTGCATTATTATATTTGGCCCAATGCACAAGACCAGATATTGCATTTTCAGTAAATCTTCTAGCAAGGTACAGTTCAGAACCAACAAAAAGACACTGCAATGGTATAAAACATATCATGAGATATCTTCGTGAACGACAAATTTGGGTTTGTTTTACTCTAACTCAGGCAATAATCCAAATCTAGTTGGCTATGCTGATGCATGTTATCTTTCTGACCCACATAAAGCAAGATCACAAACTGAATATGTCTTTAATAACAGCAATGCAGTAATTTCATGGCGATCTACAAACAAACATTAGTAGCAACATCATCCAATCACTCTGAAATACTAGCACTACATGAAGCAAGTGAAGGATGTATTTGACTGAGATCACTAATTGAGCATATTCGAAAAAGCTGCCAACTTCCATCAGTAACAGAAGGGTCAACCATTATTTATGAAGACAATGCAGCTTGTGTAGCTCAAATTCAAGCAGGTTACATTAAAGGTGATAGGACGAAACATATTTCTTCTAAATTTTTCTTCACACGTGAGCTACAAAAGGATAATAAGATAGAAGTGAAACAAATCCGATCCCAAGAAAATCCGACGGACTTATTCACAAAGGCGCTTCCAAAATCAACATTTCAGAAGATGGTGTACAAAATTGGTATGCGTCGGCTGTATCAACAAACTAATTGAATAACGCGTTATAATTCATGGGGAGCGTATGAAATACGCTATAATGTACTCTTTTTCCTTCACTAATATTTTTTCCCACTGGGTTTTTATTAGTAAGGTTTTAATGAGGCATTATCTTGATCCAGAAGTATCAACCCTCATAGTAACATTATAAAATATATATTACTTAAAAGATGAAATCATGTTGTACTCTTTTTCTTTTTTATATTTTTTCCCACTGGGTTTTTCATAACAAGGTTTTTAATGAGTCAGTTACTCTTATCATCTTTACATACGCATATTCAAGGGGGAGTGTTGTAATATACATTAATAATAGGGATGAATATGCTAAATAAGAAAGAGCATTATTGTAATCTGCACTGCATAAGTAGTCTATAAATATGGAGCTTGATAGTATTGTAAGATCGATCTCAATTCAATAAAATTGTTCTCTCTTTCTAATGGTCTCCATTCTCTTTATTTTGTAACATTTGCACTTTTTTCGGCCCAAATGTGTTACGGTGTACTGGTAACTTAATTTCCAAAAAAGTTATCCTTCAAATTAATATACCACACCGAAAATAGTTCATTCAATTAGAAAGAGGAAGAATTTCATTCAGAGGAGGAACCTTATAAAGATCGTATTAATTCTTATCAACAAAGAACAGGTTTAACCGAAGCTGTTCAAACAGGCATAGGTCAATTAAATGGTATTCCCATAGCAATTGGGGTTATGGATTTTCAGTTTTTTGGGGGTAGTATGGGATCTGTAGTAGGCGAGAAAATCACTCGTTTGATCGAGTATGCTACTAATCGATCTCTACCTGTTATTATTGTGTGTGCTTCCGGAGGAGCACGTATGCAAGAAGGAAGTTTGAGCTTGATGCAAATGGCTAAAATATCTTCTGCTTCATATAATTATCAATCAAATAAAAAGTGGGCCGTTCTCTGTATTATCAATAGGATCAATTATAACAAGTCACACGCTCATATTCCGGAAATACCGAAAAAAGAAATACCACAGTCGAACTACCAAAAAGGTCTATAAATCCAAGTTTTAAATAATTTTTTTTTTTGATTGAAAAACTAGAGGTTCATAGTTCTTATAAACCTAACTCATTGAAATTCCATCCAGTAAAACGGAAAAGTTATAAATTTCCAAAATAATAGATAGGAATATTGCAAATAGAGCCATTGCAACTCCCATAAGTGGTGAAAGAGGAAGTTATCATCTCGATTTTCTGCTCAATTTTAATTTTCTACATATGTGAACAAATGAATTTTGTAGTTCTTTACATTCATTGTTTTGTATTGCTAATATATGTTTATTTTAGTACCAAACAATTCGGGATTGATACTGATTTTAGTACAATGAATATGTAAAATCCAAATATTCTCCTCATGTCATGCCATTCTTTATGTAAATCTATTCTAGTTGATGTTTAAGTTTGAAACCTTTTTTGGATTCTTCTTTTGATTACTCTTTTAAATGGTTTAATGTTATATATTGGTGATGAAATAATATACATAAATATTTTGGTATTTTTGCTTAATATCGCGATCTTTTCAAATTGTCTGTTTTATTTTTCAAATTAATTAATTTATTCTAGGCCGATCCTTCATTCCCGGTATTAGAAATTTATTATTTTGGAAAAGCATTGAATGTTTGTTACTTTTTTTGACATCAAATACCATGAATAAGAAATTTTACTAAAGTGGCATGGTGATGTATATGGTGGGGATTGGAACCAAAAAAAGTAAACGGTGTGTGTTTGTGTATGAATCTATGATGTCCAGAATGTTAAAAAACAGTAAGCCAAAATGAACAACTTTGGGTATTACTCCCTTAATAAGGATACAAAGTTGCATATTTATGTTTGAAAGAAACGACTGCATCTGCTCAAAACACAATTTACAATTCCAAAACAAAATGTAAAATGTGACCAAATTATGCAGGGCAGGTTTCAACTTTTTTCTTAAAGTTTAGGTTTCCGATTCTACTATTTGACTCTAGTTATTACTATTTCGAAAATGACCGCAATAAAGTCGAGTGATGATGTGAGCAATGCATATATAAATGTTATAGAGGTCTTTGCACGAAATGTCTCTATTTCTAATGTTGTTACAAGAAAAGTCCCCGTTGAAATAAACATGTAAATTAGGTCTCCGATTTTTTTAAATTAAAAAATGCAAATTAGCTCGCACTTTTAAAAAATATTCAAAGAATTTAGAAAATTTTCGAAATCAAAAAGCTCAAACTAACTTGCAATTTCCTGATAGAAAGCGCAAGGTAACTCGCGTTTTTCAAAAATTTCAAAATCAAAAAACACACACTAGCATGCCTTTTTTTGATAGAAAGAGTAAGATAACTTGTACTTTTTTAAATTTTGAAAATTTCGAAAAAGATTTCAGAAACAGAAAAGTGCAATAGATAAATGTAAGACACCTTGCGTTTTTTTTTTTTTCATAGACAGGAACCAAATTTACATATTTATTTCTACATGCACTTTTCTTATAACAATATCAAAGGTATCTGTTACTCACTGCACAATGTAACACGAACTCTTCAATTATATACAAACAAATCATGGGTATAAAAAATTCAGTTTGTTAAGAAAAGAAAAAAAATTGTAGTCTGTAGCTGCCTTGCTGTCTTCGAAGTGGAAATTTGGAGCCACTTTACTTTGTTCTACAAACCGTAGTATTGTTTTCAAAAATTCATGATAGGCAAGCTATCAAATTCTTGTATTTTAAAGACAGGTCGACAACACTCATATTTTATGAACTTTAAGAATGGATTCTTAACCAAAACAAATGAAATAGTGCAACAATTATGTTATGAGAATCAAATAAAGCACAATAGCACATTCTTCTAATGAAAAGAAACATTATACTTTACTAGAACTAGAATTATAAATATGTTATTATGTGCCAGATATTGACATTGTACAAAAGATCTTAATTGTATTTAGTATGAAGGTACTTTGAGAAAATGACGAGTTTTGAGAAGAAAAAAATTGCTCGAAAAAATCAAGGTTTATTTTTAGATTGAAGGACAAATGCTAGTTATAATTAGCATTATATTCAACTTTTACAATATAAAAAATACAAATGCTAGTTTTAAGAACTTAGTTTGCAAAGCCTTCTAGTAATTTGTCACCGAAACTCCAAATTAGAACTAATATCAAATTTATTTAACAAAAAATAGATACTGGATATCTATTGTGAGTCATTGAAAATAAACTACTTAACAATAATAAGTTCTTGCACATATGAATTACAACTCCCGTTTGAAGTTTTAGCCATTGGTCTAATTCTAATACCTCAATTAACTTATTTCACCCAACATCCTGTACAATTGACACAATGGACGATGTCGGTTGATGGTATTCTAAATGAGAAGCTACCTTATCATAATATCGAACAACTTAGTTAACACTCTAATGAAAACCTACTTGTTACAGGTTTAGCAAATTAACAAATCTTCTTCTGTCAATTGACTTAATACCCACATAATATGTGATAACGTTAATTAAAACTAGCATTTGGGAGGAATTAATTTAAAGGAAAAAGATTTGTATATTTTTTGTCTTAAGAACACGACCTCAATATTTTTAACAAATATTATTCTAAAAATTATTCATAAGTACAAACATTTTCCAAAACCATTCATAAGGACAACAAAACTGTTATCCAGCGAAAACTGATACCTAAAAACTGCTACCGATAACTACAAACTGATACCTAAAAACTGCTATCAATAATTAAAAACTGATACCTACATAAAGTTGTCCATAAAATATTGAAGGTCTGTCCTTGAGGCTAAAAAGCCGTGAAATTTTATGCTTGACAATTTTTTCCGTTTTTCTAATTCCTCGGTGAGTCAACTAACCACTGCTATGTTTTGTTGTTCTACATTTTTAGATGTATTTTGAAAGTCCATCGAAATAGCTCTGCAAGTACCTGCACTAGTATTAAGAAAAAAAGGAAATAACATACGCAGCAACTGCATTACCGAATAATCACGCGTATACACTAAAATCTAATGCTTTACTAAAGTAATAATAAAAAATATGATAAAGTTTAGCATAAGAGTCTGAACTGCAACATAATAATAATTGATTTCAACAAACTAAGTGGAAAATGTAGATTAATAATATGAAACAGTACTATAATTGCAAACAAATAATATCTATTCGAATTATCTAATATAAGTAGATGACCAAATTAGAATAGTGGTGGACATAAACCGCACCGCTGTATGGAAACCGTCCGCACGGAGCCGCAAAAGCCGTGCGGAAACCCGCACCGAATTTTCCAACTAAAACTGATACCCCAAACCGGACCGACCCGCATCGATACGGTTCGGTTGCGGTTTGAACGATTGAACCAACCACATTAAACCGGACTGAATCGAAAATTTATATTAGTAATCTTATGATAAAAATATAAGCAACTCTTGTCTATTTTAGATTCTAACGATGTACATTATATTTTTAGCGTATGTTGTTGTTATATTAATAATAATCGCTGACATAAAAAAAGAAGTTATAGTTTTGGTGTAATATTTTTCATCTATTTTTTTGAATAAATGCTAATTATAACCTTATTCTAGTCATTTTCCTTAATGATTATGCATTGATTAATGCTGATATTTGGTTAATCCATCAAAAAAATCTCACTTGTAGGTAAATATCAAATTGAAATATTCATACAACTAAGAATTAATCTTTCATTTCATTATAACATTATGTGTTTTAACCTTTAAATGTAAAAGTTTCATACGATTGCCTTTGTAAATCGATTGTTGATGCAAGTAATTCTTTTATTTCATATTTAATATGGGTTCAAACCAAAACGGACCAAAACCGAAACATATTACATTCAAATCGGACTGAAACCGAACCGTTTAAAGGATTGGTATAATGGTTTGTATTTTTGATTAACCGTTTGATGCAGTGTGTTAGCGGTTTGGACTCCAAACCGCACCAAACCGATCCACGCCAACCCCTAAATTAGAATCAGAGGCTCCGAGAAAATAAAATTTTGAACTAGAAAAACGTTGAATTAGAAAAAATAGTAATGACTACACAGAAAATAAGTCATAAACAGATTGATCAAATGGCTTTGACCAAGAGAAGGAGAAAACAAGTAAAATTGATGTTTTGATTAAGAAATTCGATTGATATAAAATTTTAAAGTTAAATATGGTTGGAAAGAAGGGAAGAAATGGGTGAAGAAGAAAAAAAAATTCTTCTGATTTATTTTTGTTGTGTATACCAAAACATAAAATTTGAAGGGTTCATATATGAAATTAACAGCACAAAAGAGATAACGTCCCCACAGGATCCATTTGTAAATTTGTGCTGCGCTAGTTTACTTTTACTGCTCCCAATGCAAACACTAACATCCGATCCCTTCTATTTATTCTTCCAAATACCGAGGTAGGCACTCGACTGCTCTACATAAAATGCTTCTCCGCCTCTTTATATGACGAACGTCAGTACGCCCAGTCATTGTTCACAGCCCTAGAACCCCAAATGTCGTGTTCTTCCTCCAAGTTCTCGTTGCAAGTCCATTAATGGAGGAAGCCAAAACCCTAACACTGTAAGTCTCACCTCGACTAGCCTCTTGTCTTTCTCTCTTCATTCAATTGCAAAATGTTTGCTTTTCTACTTACTAGAATTATTCTCAAAAATCCAATTTCAACCCCAATAATCAGAAAAGCTCACAAAAAATTCATAAAATACTCGTCAATTGCACAAACTCATAAAAAAGAAGTTGTGGAGCGGTCAGCGTCAGCCATAGAAGGCGATACTATTACTTCAGCTACCAAACTTCTCTGATCGTATGACTTCACAGATCCCCAAATCGAAAAATTAATGGCGAAACTCCCAAATAATCCCTCATATGTTCGGACAAGTGTCATAAAACCTAAGTTGGATTAACTCCTCGACGTTGGTTTTTCTAACGCTCAGCTTGCAAAGTTCGTGTCCGCCAATCCCCTTATACTGAAAGCGAGCTTAGAAAACCGAATAAAGCCAAACATAGCACTACTTGAATACTTCTACAAAGCCGAAAAACATTTAATTCGTCCTCTTATTTACAGCTCGACTTTATTGCTGCACAAATTAGAAAACAACTTCTTCCCTAATGTTAGAACATAGACATATCATGGAGTTCCTCGTAACAATATTTTAAAATTTTCCATCCAAATGAAGAAGAGGATCATGCTGAGGTGTCTTGTTATGGATATACCAGTGAAGAAGAAGTTGGTTAAGAAGAGCTCTGCAACACAGTTGAATATTGGCAACAAGGATTTCCTGGAGAAGTACGTGGTTGCTTTTCAAGATCAAGCACCTGAGGTACTTAATGCTTACAATAGTTGTAGTTTTGCTTGTTTAGAAAGTGGATCTCTGATTTCATAGCTTGAGCATGTGTTCTTGATTGTTGTCAGTTGGTTTGGAAAGGAAAAAAAAAAAAAAAAGGTTTGTAGACGCGTAAAGCTCATCTTATATTTAACTTGCAGTTGTGATTAGTATTAATATACATGAAATATTTGCTGCATATACATAACAAACCAAAGATTCTGAAAAGCTTAGCATACACTAGGGAATGTGAACAAAGTAAACATTAAGACTCAGTTCCGCGTCTGCTTCTGCAATCAGCATCATGTTTACGTCTAATAAAATACAAGTTTATCAAATGCCCTCATGCACTAACAAATGATTTGTCGAAATCATTTCATCGGTAGAAAATCCTGCTTCCTTTCTAAATGTTCCTCTGCTAAAGTCAATATTGTATTTGTTATACGTCTAGTATACCAAAACAGAGAATAATCAATTATAAACTCGTCGCACAAGTTTATAACTCAGATTTTCACTACACTGGAATTCTGCAGTAATTATTATAACAATATGAATGTTGTAAATAAATTACAACAACAACGTTATACTATTTTGAATAAATAGTATAACCAGAATAACGGATAGAATATAGAATATTGTATATAAATGTACAAACAGAATAGAATTCTAACCCGGATTAATAGGAAATTCCGTCTGAGGCTTGTCTAACAATTTCCTTAAGAATTTTATTTCAAAATTCTCCCAAGATACAACAGACGTATTCTGCTCGAGATTGTAATGAGTATATCACTCTGTGATTTGAATATATAGGAACAGCGGTTAGAAGAGAGAAGATTCGAATCGGAAATGAGTGAGGAAAGTGATCAGTTTTCCTCTTTATTTATAGTTGGTTCGTATCCCTTTGAACGGTCGCGCCCGTTTCTACTGCTGTTTATCGGTTGCGTCCATTCGCCAAAACCGCATCTGTTCGCCAAAATTAAACTGCGCCTGCTAACGGGTCGCATCCGTTCAGAAAGATGCTGCCAACAGGTCACACCTCTTCGGGCCAAAACCCGCGTCCGTAATCACCCGCCCGCTTCTCTTCAAATCGCAGGCCCAGCCCGGTTTCAGACGAAGCCCAAAACCGTTAAACAATGGCCTAGCAAAAAGAATGGTCATTTTAGACTCGTACCCGGCCCGGTTCGGTCGGTCGGACGGACGGCGGTGGCGCGCGTGTGGTGGAGATGCATGATCTTCCTCCTCACAACGAAGCATACATTTGAGAGCCCCAGGCCCCCAACCTCCTCATGAGAAAGCCATATATAAACCAATATAGCTTCAATAATTTGACGATGTGGGACTTTGTATATTTCATTCATTTAATTTGTTAAGGAATTCCAACAATCCCCCACATGAATGATAATATACATATCCCCCACACAAAGTGAAATATCACAGAGTATATATGGAATAATGCTTTATCGTGGATAAGTAGATATTTCACTTTGAACTTTCCCTGGTTAAAACTTATCGGATCTACTTGGCTAATCGGTGAATTATTTCATCTTGAACCGTCGGCCTTTATTGTATATCCAGACAATAAGTTCTACGAAGCATTGATTCCCTTCTCATCCAATCTCTTGGTTGTGTTCATTTTGGTCCTGAACAATTTTTGGTTCTGCGAGTGTTTTAGAGAATAAAAGTCTTTTAATATTCTCATAGAGCCGACCCAGCTCACACTAAATAGGTGATCGCAACCATTAAGAGTATCCTACATATACCCCACTTGTTATTTCCAAGATATGATCATCATTAAAAAACATAGTTTTAACCTTTAAATACTTCTGTAGGCATGCATTTATGTTGTGCACCATAGGAATGAAATTGGACTATGTCTATGCAATGCATTACGTCTTGAGTTATTCAGAACTGGTTTGCCTATTGATCCTAGTCCATGGGATCTCCAGTCACTAGGATAGGTTTCCGTATAAGATAACTCTTTGTGGTTTAGGCTTTTAAACCCATCCCCCTCGATGCGCAGTCAATTTTCTCTCTTGATAAACCTTTAGTAAATGGATCCGCTAGGTTATCATTTGTTCTCACATAATCTATGGAAATTGATCCATTTGAGAGTAACTGCCTAACTGTGTTATGGCGTTGACGAATATGTCGTGACTTTCCATTATACACAAAGTTGTGCGCTCTACTTAGCGCAGCTTGGTTATCACAGTGTATACATATGGCTGGTACAGGTTTAGGCCAAAATGGAATATCTTCTAAAAAGTGACGAAGCCATTCTGCTTCTTCATCTGCTTTATCTAATGCAATGAACTCTGATTCCATAGTGGATCGAGTTATGCATGTTTGTTTAGTAGATTTCCATGACACTGTTGTCTCTGCTAGGGTAAAGACATAACCACTTGTTGATTTTGATTCCTCTGAATCTGCAATCCAGTTTGCTTCACTATATCCTTCTAAGACGGCAGAATATTTTCCATAATGTAAGGAATAGGTAGTGGTATTTTTTAAATATCTAAGCACTCTCATTAGTGCTTTCCAGTGTTCCTTCCCTGGATTGCTTGTATACTTGCTCAATCGACTTACTGCATAAGCTATATCTGGTCTTGTACAATTCATGAGATACATGAGACATCCTATTACACGAGAATATTTTGGGCTGACCCAAGATACACGATAAACCAAAAATCTGTAGGCACTACTATTTTGGGCTGACCCAAGATAATAACAATCTCCTGTTTTTGGTCCAAGTTTGACTCTCTTGGGAGGCGGAACTGGAACTTTTGCCAAGCACCCCCACACTTTGAGGTATTTAAAACTTGGTCCGTGTCCTTTCCATATCTCATATGGAATTGTTCCCGTTTTATTGTGAGGAACTTTATTTAATATGTGATTAGACATATTTAAGGCTTCCTCCCATAAGTTCGTCGGTAGACCAGAAGTTAAAAGCATGGCAGTAATCATGTCTTTTAACGTTCTGTTCTTCCTCTCGGCTACACCATTTTGTTGTGGTGAATATGGAGCTGTTGTTTGATGAATTATACCATTTTCGACATAGAACCGTTCAAATGGTGATTCATATTCTCCACCTCGATCAGATCTTAGTATCTTGATCTTTTTATTTAACTGATTTTCTACCTCAGTCTTGTATTTTATAAACGCTGTTATTACTTCATCTTTACTATTTAAAAGATATACATAGCAATATCGCGTATAATCGTCAATAAAAGTAATGAAATACTTTTTCCCACCTTTTATAGGTAGTGATTTAAAATCACATAAATCTGTATGTACCAAACCTAATGGTTCGGTGCTTCTGTCAACAGATTTAAATGGTTGTTTGACCATTTTTGCTTCTACACATGTCTCACATTTGTAGTTCTTATCTACTTGGAATTTTGGAATTAATCCCAAGTTTGATAATGTTTTCATTTTGCGGAAATTTATGTGTCCCAATCTATCATGCCAAAATAAAATTTCGTGCTCAAGCAAATAAGAAACTTCAATTTTATTAATAGCACAATCAGAATACATATTTTGTTGCCGACAACGGCTACATTTGCCTTAAATAGGCCATCACATAAATATGCCCTTCCTATATACATTCCAGCCTTGGACAGAATCATCTTGTCTGACTCGAGCACCATCTTGAATCCCTTCTTTGATAGGACTACACCAGAGATGAGATTCTTGCGTATGTCTGGAACGTGGAGCACATTATTCAACTTAACAGTTTTTCCAGAAGTAAACTTGAGGAACTGTGCCACTGCCTTCGATCATGGAAACTGCAGAATTACCCATGTGGAGTTTTTTTTTGTGATCGAATTTCTGATATGTAGAAAACATGGATTTGTCAGAACAAACATGACGAGTAGCGCCTGTATCTACCCACCATTGGTTAGGATTCTGAACCAGATTGCATTCATAAACCACCACCGAGAAGTTGGACTCGTCTACTTCCATGTTATCCACTATATTTGCCTCTTTATTGCGTTCCTTCTTGAGTCTGCAATCTCTAGCGGCATGTCCAACTTTTCCACAAACCCAACATTCGCCATTAAATTTCTTGGTTCGTTTGTTGTCTTTTGGTTTGTTGTCTTGAGCTTTCCTTTTCTTCTGGAAATTCTTCTTTTTGATTTTGGTTTTTGACCCTTCAGCCACAAATGCCTCCTCGCTTTGTTTTGTTATTCTACGGTTATCTGCCTCAATTTTCAATCGGACTATGAGATCCTGTAAAGAGATTTCCTTCTTTTTATGCTTTAGATAATTTCGGTAATCTCTCCATGACGGCGGCAGTTTTCCAGTGATGGCTTCAACCAAAAACGATTCTCCAACCATATGACCTTCCGCTTCGAGTTCATGAATGATGTTTTGCAATTCATGCAGTTGAGCAGTCACCGGTTTGGAGTCAACCATCTTGTAGTCCATGAATTTGTCTACAATGAATTTCTTAAGACTGATATTCTGCGTCTTATGCTTTGTGGTAAGTGCATTCCATAGTGCTTTTGATATCTTTGAAGGCTGATATACTTTGTATAGCACCTTGTCGAGACAATTCAGAATATAGTTTTGCATAAAAAATCGGAATGCTTCCACGTATTCACCTCTGCTTCCTTGCCTGGTGCATGAATCGGTTCCTCCTCGTCGAGGTACTTTTGCAGACCGAGTGTGGTGAGATAAAACAACATCTGATTCTGCCATGTCAAGAAATCATCATCATCTCTCTTGAACGGTTCAGGTCTGTTGTGAGTAGTACTCTTTGAAAATTCTACTGTTGTCATCTCTGTTTTAGTAAGAAAACAGTAAAATTCTTAAGATGTTATACGTCTAGTATACCAAAACAGAGAATAATCAATTATAAACTCGTTGCACAAGTTTATAACTCAGATTTCCACTACACTGGAATTCTGCAGTAATTATTATAACAATATGAATGTTGTAAATAAATTACAACAACAGCGTTATACTATTTTGAATAAATAGTATAACCAGAATAACGGATAGAATATAGAATATTGTATATAAATATACAAACAGACTAGAATTCTAACTCGGATTAATAGGAAATTCCGTCTGAGGCTTGTCGTAACAATTTACTTGAGAATTTTATTTCAAAATTCTCCCAAAATACAAAGAAGTATTCTGCTCGAGATTGTAATGAGTATATCACTCTGTGATTTGAATACATAAGAACAGCAGTTAGAAGAGAGAAGATTCGAATCGGAAATGAGTGAGGAAAGTGATCAGTTTTCCTCCTTATTTATAGTTTGTAACAACCCTGTATTTTGTAATTATTTTAATTGTATATTTTAATTATTTTAATTTTAATTTTGATAAAAAAAAACTTATTTTACTTATTGAAATGATTAAATTTTATTATTTAAATATAAATCTTGATTTTTATATGAATTATAATTCCAAAACTTGTGTAAGTTGAATATTTCCAGAAAAAGTGAATTTTTGGTCAAATAGTTAAACTTTGACTTTTAACTTAAAATTTAAAAGTTTTAAATTTTAAATTTTATCTTTTATTATGAAAATAGATTTAATAACTTGAACACTGCTTTTTGTTTCGTGGAAAACAGAGTTAAACTGCAAAAGATATGTACATTTCAATTTTGAGTATAAATTGTTTATTTGCAATTTTGTTATTTTAAATTGTATAAATTTTATTCTTTCTTTGTCATATTTTATTTTAATATGTTATATTATGTATATTTTGACTTTTAAATATTTTTAAAATGATAATAGAATTTTTCTAAAATTTACTATGATGATTTCCTATTTTTTAAAGGTTGTTTTCCTTTTTCTGCTATTTTCTTCATCTAAACTATATTTAAATTAAAATTTATTTATTTACTTTTGTGATTTCCTTTTTATTTTTTTTTCTTATCTTTATTTATAAATACTTTTAAGTACATAAAATTTTTCCCAAGTTCATTGCACTTATTTTTCATATTTTCAAGACTAGTTGCAAATTTTGCTGTTTTATTTAATTAAACTATATATAATTAATAATTAATTTATTATTTTTGTTTATTTACTAAATTTTCGTATTTTATCTGATTTTATATATATATTTCAGTTATATAAGGTTTAAAAAGAAAATAATGGAATTTTGAAGAGTTTGTGTCTCTTTAGTTGCTCAAGGCTCTTCGTTTTTCCGCCTCTTCATTTTCTTTTGCCTTTTCCTCTCCTTGCTTTAGCCGTACCTTTTTCTTGCATTAGCCGTGAATTCTCATTGCTAATTCAGGTGAGAAACTTCTCCTCTCTTCATTTCTCACGGCCACTTTATTTTCTGTAAAAATATTTGCAAGTTAATGGCCTCTTCCTCTCACTTTTCTTCTTATTTCCATTGATTTTGCCTCGCCTCTTCTCCTAGCTTTGCTTGGCCTAGCCTCTCCACCATCAGCTCCACCATCACCTCCTCCATCTACAGCAGCCATCAGCCCCTTCTCTGACTAAAAAAGTCAAGCCATGAGCACTTGATGATGATAGCTCCACAAAATTTGCACAAACTCCTCCAATAATGTCTTGCCAAGCCACAAACTTCACCATAGCCTTTCATATTCATTTCGGACACACCCCTAGCTCCACCACCACCTACTGACCTGACCTTTAGCTGCAGCTCTACCTCTGTCCAGATCTGAAAAGCCCTATAGCCGAACCCCACTTACCCATAGCCGAGCCACATGTTGACCAAACTTGCCTATATTGCTTTATTCCTATGTGTTCTTCATGTTGTTGCACTCCGCTACACCTTCATCTCCACTTGTTGCCTTTCCTATATGATGTTAAACCTGACCTATATGATGCCATACTTGACCCAAAAACACATCACGGCTGAGCATAGAGTCCTCTAAGGCCAAGCATTGAAGTGGTTGAAGCAAGGTCCAATCTATCTTGTTCATTTTTGCTTTGTATTTCAACTTGTTTCAATGTTATTGTGTGTTGAATATTTATATATTGCCTTGTTTGTTTTGTTTTGGGTTGTTGATACAAAATCATATCTTGGCTCTCTCCACTCATTCAAATCAAGTCATACTTGTCGTGCCTTTGGAATCACTCTTGGGTGTGTTGTTTGTCTCTAGCTTCGAAAATGTGAGACTTTCTCACTCTGACATTTATACTTATGAAATAGTGAATTGATGACAAGTGTTTAGTAATATAAAATGTTTATGCAAGTTAATGATGATCATATGATATGCTATGCCATGTTGTTACCATGTTAAAACTGTTAATTATAACCTGACATCTGATATATGACATTATATTGTGACATTGACATTGTTTATATTGTTTATGCATATATTCACACTGCAAGTTCCCTGTTAGAATAGAATCATTATGGGTTGAAATGATACATACCCGAACGGACTTTAGAATAGAAAAAAAATCATTATGGGCTGAAATGATAGGCCTGGGCGATTTTTATTGTATTTTATTTGGCTTGGGATTGCGGGTTTGAAATGATAAAACCCGGTTTTCTTTGTAAATTACGGATTGAAATGATATATATCTGTATCACTTGACCAAGGTTAGAAAATTATATACAGACCCCGTGGTATATTTTTAAATGATTTTTTTTAAATATGTATTTTCAAAAGTATGAAATTTTGATTTAAAATATATATTATGGTTTTAAGAAAGTTAAATATTAAATCTTGAAATTGTGAATTTAAGTGAATTCAAGTATGTAAATTTGGAGTAAATGTGACGTTTGACTTTAAATTTTATTTTAAGATGTAAATAAATAATGGAAATTAAATTTAAAGTTTTGAAATGATATTTGAAGTAAAATTTTAAGTTTATTAAATTTATAAATTAATAAACAGTGAATTTTGACTTAATGAATGAATGGAGTTTGCAAAATTGAATATTTGATCTTAAAATTTTATTGTGTTAAATCATATGTTAAAATGATTTTAAATGTGAAAATTTGAAGTCTAGAAATATGATTTTTAAGTTGTGATAATAAAAATTTGGAGTTTTATTATTATTTTTGAAAAGCTAAAATGAAACCTGGAATTTTATAGCATTTTCAAAATGCTTTAGTCTTTTGACAGCATTTTAATGCTATTGTTTTGAATCTAACAATGTTTGAAATAACTAAATATCTATTACGACATTTTATAAATGTCGCTATTCTTGAAATAAACCATTTTGGAAAATATAAGCTACGATAGCACTTTATAAATGCTGTCGTTGCTATAATTTGACAATGTTTTGAAATGTTATAGATTTTAACACTGTTTGGGCTATATTTTAAAGTATTAAATAATTTAACTTTTGAAATGGATTCTCTGTGAAATTTTAGAAGTTTTGAATATTTAAATTTGAATTTTTAAGGAATTTAAATTGAATTTGAATTTAAATAAAGTTTACTTGGTTATGTGTTAAACGGAATGAAATGTAATATAATAAATGAATTTTTGAATGGAATTTTGGAATGTATTTTTGGTAATGATGTTTGAAATAATAAATGAATGACATATTTGATTTTTAAATGATATTTAACTTTGAATATTTGAATTTGAATTCAAATAATGATTTGATTATGAAGTTTTAAAAGGATGTAATATTATAATGATTTTGAAATGGTTTGGAAATGATTTGATCTTTATTTTAATAAAGAATGTGAATGTTGAATGATATTTGATTTTGCTTTATTTGATAAAGTAATATTTGAAGTTTATATTTTTATTAAAAGATATTTGGTTTAATTGTAATTTATGTTTATTTTAATAATATTGGATTTATGAAATGAATATTTCAAAACTACATAATAATGAAATTAGATTTGAGATATGAATATATGGAATTATAAAGTTTAGTTTTGAAATGTGGGATATTAAAGTTTGGAAACATATTAAAATTGGATAGCTTATTTTGTAGATCAAATCTATATTTGAAATTTATAAGATTTGAAATGTTTTGTTAGAAAACTGAATTGAATTGAAATTGATGGTTTGATTTGAATTAAATTGGAAATTTGAAATTTTGAATTAAATTGGAAATAAATTTGTAAAATGTAAAGAATTAAATGAATGTTTCATGATTTCAAATGTATGATTTCAGAATGTTATGATTTTCAAAGTGTAATGATTTCAAGTATTTTGGTTTCGAAAGAGTTATAACTTTGAAAGTATTATGATTTTTGGAAGTGAATATAGGTTTGAGATGGAAATGATAAAGTATAAACTATTTTGATTTGAATATAGTTTTGAAATAAAAATGATTTTGGTTTCGAAGTATAAACTATTTTGATTGAATAAATAGTTTTGACATAAAAATGGTTTTGGTTTCGAGGCGTAAACTATTTTGAAAGGAATATAGTTTTGAAATGAAATGATTTGATCCTTTTGAAATATAAACTATTTTGAAATGACCACGGCGTTATAATAACGTTTGGTTGTTAAAGAGACCGGGATCGGAAGTTGTCATACTCTCTGCCAACTCCGAAAACCACTTTAACAACCGTGTACGCGGTGGAGATTCCAGAATGAAGTAGGATGGTGGCGACGTTCTTGAGGTATATTACGTGGACCCAACTCCCGTGAGTTGGCATAAGGTGGCTAAAACAGGAGCGATCTTGGGCCAAAGGAGGTAGCACCTCTGGTCGGACACATTCCTTCGATACTATACTCTTACTGGTGATTGATTTGATGGCCATCCTCCGATTTTGATTGGGAGTGTGTTCCGAGGTGGGCGTATGTGGCTGCTGCGTTACCACCAGCCCGTGTGCGTAATTGGTATATCTACCCTGGCATTGCCTTGTGCGCCGTGTCACCTACCGTACCGAGCCTTTACTACAAGTTTGTTTTTCTCCCGTAGCCCGTGTGGTATCCTATGACAGTCACCCAGAGTGGAGATGGCATGATAATGGATGGACTACTGGGACTATTATGTGCGAAGGGTGATATGGGTAGCCCGAAACGCTATTTAAAAGTATGTTTATTTTACTGTAGACGTTATTATAGTAGCGCAATATTACTACATAGTAAATAGTTTAATGGATCCTTAAAGGATGGGCGATCCCAAGCATCCTTTAAGTTACTGATGCATTTTTGTTACTGTTCACTTGAGTTTATTTACAGTTCATAAGTATTTATGTCCTGACTCGAGTGTTTTGTATTTTGCTTTACGCTCGAGTCAGATTGAGTGAGTTAGCATTCAAGATTCACCTTCGGAGTTGGAGCTTTCCTTGAAGATCCAGCCATCTATTTTGCTTTCTGTATCCAGTGATTTCAGTGATGTATTCTGATTTGTACCTGATGTATCTTGTAACTTTTTGTTGTATCATGTTTAACTCTGATGTATCTTATTTTTATGTAGTAGCTTCATGAACTACTATTTCTTTTAAATTCCGCTGCATTATTAAATACTTTGTGTCTGTGATCTGTGATTATGTATTTACTGTATATTCTGAGATTTGCCAAATTTTATTTACAACGCGGTATTTTGAGCAATTCAAGTCCGACATGTGCGGATGCGAATGGTTGAAAATATGGGGCCGTTACAGTTGGTATCAGAGCTTTGGTAGCTCTAGGCAAAACTCAGCATATAGAGTAGATGTATTTACAGAATCACTTTCATTCGAGTTGAATCTCTTTCTTTTGACTCGATTCCTTGGAATTTTGGAACGTTCCCTGCGGTTCCAAAATCCATTCTTATTCCCCACTATTCATCTTCATTTGATTTCGGAGTATCCCATAACTCCACTTCGAATGATCTTTATAGTGAATTGGTGGTCTCACCAGTATTCTAATTTTCTTGTAAAGGGGTGAAACTCCTTTACAATTAGCATCGATTCACCAGAGATTTATATTTATCCTCGGTTTAGATTCTAGTATCTCCTATTATCCCAAACTTTATCTCTTGAGGTCGAATGTAGATTTACCCAGAAAATCCACATCGATCTTATTCTTTAAGTCACGGTTGACCCGGTTAAGGTTGCCCGCGGTTTATTTCAGCTTATCCACCTCCCTACTCTGTATTTTATCATCCTGTCTTTTGTTTCCAATCTATTCTTCCAAACATTTTGAATTGTACTTATAAATCTATATTTTGTTTTATATATTGTGTTGTTTGAGTTGTTGATGTTGGATTGGGTTTCTGATCAATTCGTCTGATCAACGCTATCGATAAGATTTCCAAAACACTTTGACAGAACAAACTGACACAATATTATTTTAAAAATTTGGGAAATGAAATAAATTTTGATATATAAATAAATTTATGGAACTTAATAAATTGATTTAAATTGATAATTTGAAATGATAATACTTGATTTATCATTTATTGTTCTACAAATGAATTTATAATTAGTTGTTTATAAATTTGGGAACTGGCATTAATTTAAATCAAGAATTTGAGAATTTAATTTCCGATGGATTTCAAACCTTATGTTTAAAATTTTAAAAGGATATTATTTAAAGTATTTTCAAGTAGAAATTTGTCTCCAAAGAATTTTAAAGTTCAAAATTAGTGCTCTTCTCTTGGTCGCGGAAAAATAACTTCGGTGATGACTGCAGCATCATCGACATTCATTTTCGAGTTTCGAAGTGAAGAAACAGTTCTGTAGTCTTACTACAGCTTAGTTTTGGGAATTTAATTGATTTGAATTTCTAAAATATGACTTGATTTTAATATATATAGATATATGATTGAAATTTGATTTGACATATTATGTATATATTATTAGTTATCTCTAAATGGTTTGAATGGAATCAGAAATTTAATTCTTAAATTCTATCTTAAAGAATAATTTCAATTATGAAAGAAAAAATTATTTAAAAATTTGGCTAAATGATTCAAACTTGAGATAATTGAATTTGAAAGTTTTATTTGTATAACACACAATTGCATTTCAATATAACTTACCTTAATTTTTTTTTAAAAGTTAACAATGTAATTAGATAATATACAATATAAAAGGATTTTATAAATAAAATTTGAGTGGTTATAATAAATGTTATACACTTAAATTTTGGTTATAAAAGATTAACAGAGGTAAATAAAGAAAAAGAAAATTTAAAGAGATTTTATTTAAATAACTTAATAATCAAATTTGATTTAATATGGAACCTTAAGTCTAACCCAGAAATTTTAATAAAATTTATTTCCTGAAATGAATATGTTTGTATACTAAACAATGTATCTTTGAATAGAAAATAAAATATATTTGAATGGGATATTTTGTAATAAGGTTTATTTAACTTGAAATCATAGTTTAATTGATGTATAAATGAATAAAGGTGTAAAGAAATTTGATTGCTGTATTTGCTATGATATCTATTTTATAAATAAAATATTTTATTTATAAAATAGACATGTCTTGTAAAATGAATAATTTTGATTTAAATAGTTAAGATGTATTTTTAATATCACTAAAATTTGATTATTGAGAATTTGGTTTTCAAATGGAAATTTAAAGTGTAACTTATTGAAGGAATATCCTATTTATGAAATGAGTATTTTAAATAAAGTGTTAGGTTATTTGTTAAATTAAGAAATAGGTAAAATAATGAACTTTTGACTTAATAAATGAAGTATAGTTTAATTTGGATATTCCATTCATAAAAGTTGTTTTAATAAATATAAGTAAATGATATCCAAATGAATATTTCTAAAATTGAACTTATTTGAAATACTAATATGTCTACTGTAACATATTATAAGTGCTGCTGTTTCTAAAATAAAATGTTTTGGAAATTTTATAATTGAATAAATGAACTTAGAAATGTTACAACTTTGAAATGAGTATTATTTGACATTGAATTTAAATGGTTTAAAGGAAGATTATTTTAAAGGTGTTATGATTTCAAAGTATTATGATTTCAAAGCATGATGATTTCAAATTTATTATCTTATTTTGTTTTTCAAACTATCTTTTAGTTGTCCTTATTTTTCCTCATCTTTCTATAGAATGGGGAGGCTATTGCTTATACCAGTCTGTTTAGAAATCTTTCTATAATCTTTGAAAATCTTTGGTACTCATCTGGATCTGAACACTGCTTACCATCCACAGACTATCAGTCAAACGGGAAGGGTGAATCAGATTTTAGAGGAACTTTTTTGTGCTTGTATTTTTTATTCTGGAGGATCTTGGAAGATCATCTCCACCTTGTTAAACTTACCTATAACAATAGTTATCAGGTATGATTCGAATATGCTTGTCATCTTATCTAAATCTGGTCTCATTCTATTTTTTTTTCTGTGCTTTCCCGTACCTCGTTCCTTTTCGGGGACGAAAAGTTTTGAGTGGGGGAGAGTGTAACAATCCTGTATTTTGTAATTATTTTAATTGTATATTTTAATTATTTTAATTTAAATTTTGATGAAAAAAAAACTTATTTTACTTATTGAAATGATTAAATTTTATTATTTAAATATAAATCTTGATTTTTATATGAATTATAATTCCAAAACTTGTGTAAGTTGAATATTTCCAGAAAAAGTGAATTTTTGGTCAAATAGTCAAACTTTGACTTTTAACTTAAAATTTAAAAGTTTTTAATTTTAAATTTTATCTTTTATTATGAAAATAGATTTAATAACTTGAACACTACTTTTTATTTCGTGGAAAACAGAGTTAAACTGCAAAAGATATGTACATTTCAATTTTGAGTATAAATTGTTTATTTGCAATTTTGTTATTTTAAATTGTATAAATTTTATTTTTTCTTTGTCATATTTTATTTTAATATGTTTTAATATGTTATATTATGTATATTTTGACTTTTAAATATTTTTAAAATGATAATAGAATTTTTCTAAAATTTACTATGATGATTTCCTATTTTTTAAAGGTTGTTTTCCTTTTTCTGCTATTTTCTTCATCTAAACTATATTTAAATTAAAATTTATTTATTTACTTTTGTGATTTCCTTTTTATTTTGTTTTCTTATCTTTATTTATAAATACTTTTAAGTACATAAAAATTTTCCCAAGTTCATTGCACTTATTTTTCATATTTTCATGACTAGTTGCAAATTTTGCTGTTTTATTTAATTAAACTATATATAATTAATAATTAATTAATTTATTTTTGTTTATTTACTAAATTTTCGTATTTTATCTGATTTTATATATATATTTCAGTTATATAAGGTTTAAAAAGAAAATAATGGAAATTTGAAGAGTTTGTGTCTCTTTAGTTGCTCAAGGCTCTTCGTTTTTCCGCCTCTTCATTTTCTTTTGCCTTTTCCTCTCCTTGCTTTAGCCGTACCTTTTTCTTGCATTAGCCGTGAATTCTCATTGCTAATTCACGTGAGAAACTTCTCCTCTCTTCATTTCTCACGGCCACTTTATTTTCTGTAGAAATATTTGCAAGTTAATGGCTTCTTCCTCTCACTTTTCTTCTTATTTCCATTGATTTTGCCTCGCCTCTTCTCCTAGCTTTGCTTAGCCTAGCCTCTCCACCATCAGCTCCACCATCACCTCCTCCATCTACAGCAGCCATCAGCCCCTTCTCTGACCAAAAAAGTCAAGCCATGAGCACTTGATGATGATAGCTCCACAAAATTTGCACAAACTCCTCCAATAATGCCTTGCCAAGCCACAAACTTCACCATAGCCTTTCATATTCATTTCGGACACACCCCTAGCTCCACCACCACCTACTGACCTGACCTTTAGCTGCAGCTCTACCTCTGTCCAGATCTGAAAAGCCCTATAGCCGAACCCCACTTACCCATAGCCGAGCCACATGTTGACCAAACTTGCCTATATTGCTTTATTCCTATGTGTTCTTCATGTTGTTGCACTCCGCTACACCTTCATCTCCACTTGTTGCCTTTCCTATATGATGTTAAACCTGACCTATATGATGCCATACTTGACCCAAAAACACATCACGGCTGAGCATAGAGTCCCCTAAGGCCAAGCATTGAAGTGGTTGAAGCAAGGTCCAATCTATCTTGTTCATTTTTGCTTTGTATTTCAACTTGTTTCAATGTTATTGTGTGTTGAATATTTATATATTGCCTTGTTTGTTTTGTTTTGGGTTGTTGATACAAAATCATATCTTGGCTCTCTCCACTCATTCAAATCAAGTCATACTTGTCGTGCCTTTGGAATCACTCTTGGGTGTGTTGTTTGTCTCTAGCTTCGAAAATGTGAGTCTTTCTCACTCTGACATTTATACTTATGAAATAGTGAATTGATGACAAGTGTTTAGTAATATAAAATGTTTATGCAAGTTAATGATGATCATATGATATGCTATGCCATGTTGTTACCATGTTAAAACTGTTAATTATAACCTGACATCTGATATATGACATTATATTGTGACATTGACATTGTTTATATTGTTTATGCATATATTCACACTACAAGTTCCCTGTTAGAATAGAATCATTATGGGTTGAAATGATACATACCCGAACGGACTTTAGAATAGAAAAAAAATCGTTATGGGCTGAAATGATAGGCCTGAGCGATTTTTATTGTATTTTATTTGGCTTGGGATTGCGGGTTTGAAATGATAAAACCCGGTTTTCTTTGTAAATTACGGATTGAAATGATATATATCTGTATCACTTGACCTAGGTTAGAAAATTATATACAGACCCCGTGGTATATTTTTAAATGATTTTTTTTAAATATGTATTTTCAAAAGTATGAAATTTTGATTTAAAATATATATATTATGGTTTTAAGAAAGTTAAATATTAAATCTTGAAATTGTGAATTTAAGTGAATTCAAGTATGTAAATTTGGAGTAAATGTGACGTTTGACTTTAAATTTTATTTTAAGATGTAAATAAATAATGGAAATTAAATTTAAAGTTATGAAATGATATTTTAAGTAAAATTTTAAGTTTATTAAATTTATAAATTAATAAACAGTGAATTTTGACTTAATAAATGAATGGAGTTTGCAAAATTGAATATTTGATCTTAAAATTTTATTGTGTTAAATCATATGTTAAAATGATTTTAAATGTGAAATTTTGAAGTCTAGAAATATGATTTTTAAGTTGTAATAATAAAAATTTGGAGTTTTATTATTATTTTTGAAAAGCTAAAATGAAACCTGGAATTTTATAGCATTTTCAAAATGCTTTAGTCTTTTGACAACATTTTATTGCTATTGTTTTGAATCTAACAATGTTTGAAATAACTAAATATCTATTACGACATTTTATAAATGTCGCTATTCTTGAAATAAACCATTTTGGAAAATATAAACTACGATAGCACTTTATAAATGCTGTCGTTGCTATAATTTGACAATGTTTTGAAATGTTATAGATTTTAACACTGTTTGGGCTATATTTTAAAGTGTTAAATAATTTAACTTTTGAAATGGATTATCTGTGAAATTTTAGAAGTTTTGAATATTTAAATTTGAATTTTTAAGGAATTTAAATTGAATTTGAATTTAAATAAAGTTTACTTGGTTATGTGTTAAACGGAATGAAATGTAATATAATAAATGAATTTTTGAATGGAATTTTGGAATGTATTTTTGGTAATGATGTTTGAAATAATAAATGAATGACATATTTGATTTTTAAATGATATTTAACTTTGAATATTTGAATTTGAATTCAAATAATGATTTGATTATGAAGTTTTAAAAGGATGTAATATTATAATGATTTTGAAATGGTTTGGAAATGATTTGATCTTTATTTTAATAAAGAATGTGAATGTTGAATGATATTTGATTTTGCTTTATTTGATAAATGAATATTTGAAGTTTATATTTGTATGAAAAGATATTTGGTTTAATTGTAATTTATGTTTATTTTAATAATATTGGATTTATGAAATGAATATTTCAAAACTACATAATAATGAAATTAGATTTGAGATATGAATATATGGAATTATAAAGTTTAGTTTTGAAATGTGGGATATTAAAGTTTGGAAACATATTAAAATTGGATAGCTTATTTTGTAGATCAAATCTATATTTGAAATTTATAAGATTTGAAATGTTTTGTTAGAAAACTGAATTGAATTGAAATTGATGGTTTGATTTGAATTAAATTGGAAATTTGAAATTTTGAATTAAATTGGAAATAAATTTGTAAAATGTAAAGAATTAAATGAATGTTTCATGATTTCAAATGTATGATTTCAGAATGTTATGATTTTCAAAGTGTAATGGTTTCAAGTATTTTGGTTTCGAAAGAGTTATAACTTTGAAAGTATTATGATTTTTGGAAGTGAATATAAGTTTGAGATGGAAATGATAAAGTATAAACTATTTTGATTTGAATATAGTTTTGAAATAAAAATGATTTTGGTTTCGAAGTATAAACTATTTTGATTGAATAAATAGTTTTGACATAAAAATGGTTTTGGTTTCGAGGCGTAAACTATTTTGAAAGGAATATAGTTTTGAAATGAAATGATTTGATCCTTTTGAAATATAAACTATTTTGAAATGACCACGGCGTTATAATAACGTTTGGTTGTTAAAGAGACCGGGATCGGAAGTTGTCATACTATCTGCCAACTCCGAAAACCACTTTAACAACCATGTACGCGGTGGAGATTTCAGAATGAAGTAGTGTAACGATCGCGATTTTTCGTTGCCGAAAAACCGAAATGTTATGGGTTTTAAGTAAGAGAAAAGAAAAGAAGAAGAGATAAGAAGGTAGAAAATAGAGGAAAAAGAAAACAGAACGGAACAGAAAATAGAACAACATCAGAATCTCACAATTCGCAGCGGAACAACATATAATAATTAAATGAATAATCTTTAAACAAAGAACTATATCAGTTATTACATTACATTACATCATATCATCAGAGTGTACAACAACAAACAAACAGCGGAAAAGAAAGTACTATATACTAGTAATACGCCATGCCTCCATCTTGCCTTCAGCAACTCCTGAATTCCAGAATATCCTGATAAACCTTAACTCTTGACTTCCCGTGTGAAAATTGGTGGGCACCCAGAGTTTAGGAAGGAAAACAATAAACTCCGAGTCAGTCATGTGACTGGTGTGGGAACTCAAAACAGTTTATTTTTCTTTAAAATCAAAATAGAGGAATATTTTTAAAAAATCAATTCGCAATGCTTTTAAAAATGAGACTACCATAAGGCCTCCCGCACACACACACATGCAAACGCAGAATCGGAGGAGATTTCTCCTTATGATAGTCAAAGATGCTTGATACGTATTTAAAAGAACATTTGATATTATTACTAGTGCATAGTGTAGAGAAAATTCATTTCGAAAATAAAGATATAAATCTTAGCCAGCATAGACATTTCGCACTTATGCCTACTATAGCTACCATCCAAACAGTGGGTTACCACCATAAGTAGATGGCAGGTAATACAACTAATACCGTACAAGGCTCGTATTTGAAGAATGGATTTTCCAACAAATGGTCAGGCCAAGGAACTTCCCATTGCCACATGGAAACGCCTCTGGAAGGACGCCCCGAGAACCACCGTTCTCCGCTAAACAAAGCCGGGAATCCCTTTTCCCAAGGAATATTACAAACCCTCAGATATGCCACCCCCGGTCCTTTGGAACCTTTCACCGAGCGCTCGTCACCATCATCACACAATCATAAAGTGTTTTCAACATGAGTAAGTATCTGGGCTCCATACCATGATACTACCCTTTTCCAGAAGGAATGGCCATACCCTAGGGAAGCGATCCCTGAAAACCTTGCCGCACAATTCCTGTTTCGACCATTACCGGTTTGTGAGGCTCGACGAAGTCACGTCCACAAAAACACACTTTATACAAAAAACCGTGCTTTGGGTCAACAAATGATCATAGAAATGATCACCAAGATAGACGATCAAATAAACGATCCTATCACAAATAATCAACACAATGATCATTTCACAGCAACACTCAGTATATCACATTACCAAATTGGGAGTATATTGCTGATAACTTCAACTATATAACCTCTGAGCTCGTACGTCTCAGAGAAGGGTGTTAAGCTAAGAGAATAAATTCTCCGCCACCAACAGAAATATATTTGAAAGAAATCGGCTTTATATCTCAATTTGTAATGTCAGACATACAATCCATACAAGTCTGTTCCGGGCTCGAACAGAACCGAAGGCACTTACAAAGAAGTCCTTGCAATCCGAATAATCTCTAATCACGTTCGGATTTCCCATCACATATGGAGATCTCAATACCGGGGATCAGCCAGTGCAGAGACAATCAACAAGAAACCCTTACGTTTTTGAAAATATCCGGTCTTCAACACCGATCTTCAAATGCAATTCATAACGACGTATCACATATTCGGAATGGGTTATACGACCCCAAGGTCCTTTCCCGGTTAACCCGAATAGTGAGTGCTTATTTTAAAAAAAAAAGTGTGGCATTCAATTTCAAGCAAATCACAACAAATACCTATTTAAAGGTAAATATTAATAGTCGGTTATTGAACTACCAATAGATATGCACAATCATCACCAGATTCCAAATAATTTTCCAAATTATTTATTTTCCAAAAATATCTTTATAAGATATATATTTTCCATTCTTTAAAAATAAATCAATATTTATTTTTAAACTCATTTTCCAAATTCCATTTATAAATTCCATATTGAATTTATATTTCCAAAAATATTCATGAATGTACGTTTTCCATTCGATTTCTAATATTCATTCTCAATTTATCTTCAAAAGGATAAATTCAAAATATTCACTTAATATTGGAAAAACATTCCCATACTTATTTATTTATAAGTAATTCACATTCTTTTTATTTTCTACACTTGGAAAATATTCTATATACTTTAATCGAAATTAAGTATATATTTCATTCTTTAAGGAAATCATTCTCTTTAACATATTTATTTGGACCAAAATGAATGTTGCGTAAAACATCGTTACGACGTACCAAAATCACTAGTATAGGGATTCGAAATTAAAATAGATATATAAATCCCAATACTATACAAAACATTTCCTTTCGGAAATCATTTATTATAACAACAGTGTTATAATCTACCATTTCCTTCTATTTCTCGAAAACGTCTATTTCAACAATGAATGTTGAGATCTATGGTTTCAATGGTTAATATATTTTAAAACATCTTTAGATCGTTTTAATTCTATTTAAAACATCACATTCAAAACATTTCTTTAACATAATATTCACTATTCAAAAACGTGAATATACCTTGTTAATAAATTTCGTCACTTCTATTCATTTTATTTTAAAGGATTATTCACTGTCTAAAACATGAATATAACTCCATTAACAAATTACAACAATTTTACTTATCAAAATAAGTCGTTGCGAATTTTTAAGACAATGTTTATAAATTCCATTTCTATTTATTTTACAACAACTTCCTTTTATAAATTTCCTTTATAAATCTATTCAATTTCATATCTCAATGATATACTAAAATTTCATATTATAAGTTAAATACTTATAATTTATTTCTTTACAAAATCGTTCTTTTAAACTTCATAATTATAAATCTTATAACTTATAAGATTCATTTATTTATCCACATCTATTCCCTAAATAACTTTATAAGTTTTATTTATAAAATTCTATTTATAACTTCACCGTTATAATTCTATAAATTTCATTCATTTATGAAATTCATTCACAATTCATTCTAACACTTATAAAAGCTCGTTTTATAATTCCAATATTTTTAATTTATAAATATCAATTTATAAATCTTTTTTTTAATATAGAACAATTTATATTACTATTTTAAAACGTCTTTCAACTCCTTATAATTTCATCATTTTGATTTATAAAATAATCAAATTTCATAAATTCTATAGGTTTCATTCCTTTATGAAATCCATTTACAAATCATTCTATCACTTATAAAAGCTCGTTTTATAATTCAAGATATTCTAAATTTATAAATATCAATTTATAAATCTTTTAATATAAATCAATTTATATTATTACTTTAAACATCTTTAAACTCTTTTATAATTTCATCATTCTGATTTATAAAATAAAAATTTTATAAATCCTATTTTTAAACTTCTTATAATAAATTCAGAAATCCCAGTTCAAACTATTTTATAAAATCACTAATCCCATATTTTCAAAAATCAACTTTTAACTGTATTTCTCAAAAATCATAATTTTTATAATATTAAAATTATAACGTTTATTTATTTAAGATGAATCAATTCCAAAAATATTTTATAAACGTATACTTTCAAAAATCACTTTAGAAATCCCTTAAAAATCAAAATCGATATTTTTAAAGTTCAAAATTGAATCCGATGAGGCAACACATCAAATAGTCAATCACGACTTTCAAACATCATACATCAATATGATAAACAATCAAATATCATAATATCTGAAAATAAATAAATATTTGTGAGGAATTCAGTTGGATCCCTCCAACCTGTTTCCCTGCATCCACAGACATTAGCACAATACCAATTCCGTTTCAAGACGGAATATCGCGGTATATGGGATTTTATAAAATATTATCCGCTTACTAACGGCGCAATAGGGTCTCATCCGCTATACAATTGCGGGAAATCAATCAACTGCAATATATACATATGCTAATATATATATATTGCTATATATATAATATAATACCAATTCCACTTCGAGGTGGAATATCGCGGTATATGTGTGTAATAAATAACCTCCGCTTACTAACGGCGTATAGGGTCTATTCACATCCAATATATATATATATATATATATATATATATATATATATATATAACAATCATCATTCAAGCATTCAATCAACACAACTAACAATTTTAAATCTAACTATTTAAAATTTAAATAAACAACAAAATTCCTTTTGAGTGAGAAGTTCTCACCTTTGCTTTTATTAGCAATCCATTTTCTTCTTGACTCGATTTTCTTGATTTATACCTTGTATAAATATTATGCACAATTTATTAATATTCGAACAGATCGAATAATAAATTTTCATTAGATAATTTTAATTTATCGGTGATTTCATTTTTAATAGTTAAATTACTGATAGTTTTATTTAAATCAGTTTCTTCTTTAATAAATTTATTTAAATAAAAATTAAATTTAAGAACTAAATTTCTTTGATACTTTCTTTTAACCCAATTTTCCCCTTAAATAAATTTATTTATCAAATAAATCAAATTCCTAACAAATCTTCTTAAATAAAATATTTAACTAAAAATTTTCTTTTTATTAACTATAATAGATAAAACAAATTTATTATCGTAAACTATTTATTTTATAACAACTTAACTAATCATTTTACCTTAAATTAATATCCTTATATCAATTCCTTTTAATAAATTTGTTTAACTAAAAATTTAAATTTTAAACTAAATTCTCTTTTTAATAAATTGTTTTTGGCTTTCAAACAATTTCTTTTTAATACTTTGATTTAACGAAAATTAAATTCAAAACTATTCTTTATAAATTCAAATCTTTATTTTATATAACATTTGGACAAATCGCATAATCACTTTCCATTCGCTATTTTTTAATTAACTAAAAGTTTAATTTAAACTAAATTTCCGTTTAATAATTTTATTTTAACAAATTTTCCTTTTAAAATAATTCTAACTGGAAATTTCCAATTAAACTAAATTCCCCTTTTTTTATAATTTATTTTAACTAAAAATTAAATTTCCTTTTTATTTTTAAACAGATTACTCTTAACAAATTTACCTAATAAAATTTAAATCTCAACTAAATTTACTTAAATAAATTTATTTAGCTACAATTAAATTTTAAAACTAAGTTTCCTTTTTTTTAAAATAAATTTTATTTAGCATACAAATACCTATACTTATCATTTAAAATTCCTATAAAAAATTTTTTCCTTGTCTAATATATACCCACTTTGTATAAACATTATATAGATTCATTAATATATGGATTTAAATTGAAAATTTTATTTTCTTTTAACCAATTTAATTAACCAATTTAAATCTCCCTTATACATTATTTTTAAATAAACTAGGGATTAAAAATATGTACATACGTATTTATACTTACTGTAAACAGTTTTCTGCATATATATATATATATATATATATATTTTCCTACAGTAAAAATTAAACTAAATTAAATACAAACAAGATGGAATTTCTACCTAACTGCAGATCCAAAATCCTAGCATTTGCCTTCTTCCCCCCCCCCCCCCCCCCCCCCCAGCCGCCAGTCGCCCCAAACCAATCGCGAGCCCCACCGAGCAATCGCCCCAACGTCGACGCCGTCGCTGCCTCCATTGCATGTGCACATGCGGCCGCACCTCGAGCCTCCCCTATTGCGACCCCTCCTACGCGCGCTCGTTGCCGCCATCCAAATCGTGAATCGCGCGCCACCCATTCGAGGTCGCCGCTGCCTTAGCCTCGCCGCCATCGCGACTCAAGCTCGCGAAGCTCGTCGCCGCCTCGCCTAACGCCTCGTGGCGCCGCCTCACGCGCAAGCATGCGCCTCCGCAATCGTGAATTTAATTTAGGGCTTCGGCCTTTTTTTTTTTCTGAATAAATTTTCGAATGATAAAGGAAGGGGGAAGGACGAGGTACTTGAACGAGAGAAACCATTATTTTTTTCTGTGATTTTTTTGAACGAGAGGGAACGTGATTTATCAGAGAAGAAGCATGCACTGCACGATTTGTATCGTGATTTTAGGCGAGATTTTAGGCGTGAGGAAAGGAGGCAACGTGATGTCGTTGACCAAATTTAAATTTTAAATTTAAATTGAATTCGATTTTATTTCAATGCGTTTACACGCCGTGTGACCACATATCAACTCCAAAAATTATGAAATTTGAAATCCGAGAATAACTCAATATTACGGACCCAATGGAACTGGTTTCGTCGAATTCCGAGACTGTGCCTCAGACGGCTATTTTTAAATATCGATTCAAACGACATATTTTCAAAAATGAGCAAATCACTTTCAAATTCAATTATGAAGCTTCTATTACCTTCAGTATTATCAATATGAATTTTACAAGCCTTTGAAATATTTTTAATCGGCTTAAAATTGAAGATTCAAATTTTTATTCAACTTTCAATAGATTAAATTTTATAATTTAATCGCCAAATTCATTCTGATAATTTCAAATTCAATTCAAACCATCATTCAAATATTTAAAATTACTTAAATATTTTCAAATTAAATTATTCAAAATTCTGGATCGTTACAATCTTCCCTCCTTAAAAGAATTTCGTCCCGAAATTACAAGTTAAGAAGAATGCCCTTATCCCGTCTGCTATTTTTCACAATCCAAATAGTTTTATCAACTTACTAACCTAAATCTTTTTACTAGAGATTCATTATCATTTCAACTAGCTTTCCAACTCCAATTATAGGTTTCAAACAACATTGTTTTCCTAACAATTCAAATTTAAATTCAAATTCAAATTTCAAACTTTCAAAATTTCTCAAAAAATTTCTAACACCCTAAATTTTCGAAAAATTTCGCCAGCGTCTCCTTTGCGCGGCTAGCTCGGTACGACTACAAAATGGCACCACGGCCCTTAGAATCAAAAAAGAAAAGAGAAAGCCAAGTGGCTGGAGAAGAAAATCATCAAATTTCATACTGAAATTGAAATACGTATCTTTTTGTCGAGCAATTCAATTTTATCTTTGAAATCAAAATTTCCAATTCCTTTTCTTTTATACCTGTATATCCTGCTAGTAGTAGCATCCAAATCCAACATTCAAACCATTTTGCCAATTCTATTACAAAATTTCCAATATACGCTTCTTATACATTTTTACTTCACTATTGAAGTTACATATTCATTTCATTCAATTTTACATTTCAATTCAATTCACAATTTCAATTCTATTTGAATTCAATTCTCAATTTAAATTTCATTCGAATTCAATTCTCAATTCTAAATATTGAATTTTATCGATTAACTTTCATTTACTAATTCCTTTCAATTAGTACATTCACTTATTCATTTCAAATTTCAATTTCCATATTCATATTCATTCCGAATTTACTTAATTACTAACAAAGAGAATTTCAATTTATTTCTTTTACTTACTTGAATTTATATACAAATTCAATTTTATCTTCAAATTTAGCTCACGACTAAACTTTAATTTAACCAATTCAAATTCCAATTCATTAGTCCATGAATTAATAATTTATCAAGTTAGTTGAATTCAATCCATTTTATTTTATTCCATTACTAATGATAATAATTCAATATTATCACTTCCTAACAATCATGCAACCATATACTATAATAATTCATAGAAAATCATTTCTTTTCTATACAAAATAGTTTTGGGCAAAATTATCTTATTTACCCGATTCAAAAACAATTTTATATTCACTAACAAATACGCGCTCATATCAATTATTACACTCAAACTCATTCTAGAGTACTGCTGACTCTATCTCTAATGAGTAACACCCAACAGAACCATGGTTGTCGCTTAACCATATGCTCTGATACCAAATGTAACGATCGCGATTTTTCGTTGCCGAAAAACCGAAATGTTATGGGTTTTAAGTAAGAGAAAAGAAAAGAAGAAGAGATAAGAAGGTAGAAAATAGAGGAAAAAGAAAACAGAACGGAACAGAAAACAGAAAATAGAACAACATCAGAATCTCACAATTCGCAGCGGAACAACATATAATAATTAAATGAATAATCTTTAAACAAAGAACTATATCAGTTATTACATTACATTACATCATATCATCAGAGTGTACAATAACAAACAAACAGCGGAAAAGAAAGTACTATATACTAGTAATACGCCATGCCTCCATCTTGCCTCCAGCAACTCCTGAATTCCAGAATATCCTGATAAACCTTAACTCTTGACTGCCCGTGTGAAAATTGGTGGGCACCCAGAGTTTAGGAAGGAAAACAATAAACTCCGAGTCAGTCATGTGACTGGTGTGGGAACTCAAAACAGTTTATTTTTCTTTAAAATCAAAATAGAGGAATATTTTTAAAGTTCAAAATTGGATCCGATGAGGCAACACATCAAATAGTCAATCACGACTTTCAAACATCATACATCAATATGATAAACAATCAAATATCACAATATCTGAAAATAAATAAATATTTGTGAGGAATCCAGTTGGATCCCTCCAACCTGTTTCCCTGCATCCACAGACATTAGCACAATACCAATTCCGTTTCAAGACGGAATATCGCGTTATATGGGATTTTATAAAATATTATCCGCTTACTAACGGCGCAATAGGGTCTCATCCGCTATACAATTGCGGGAAATCAATCAACTGCAATATATACATATGCCAATATATATATATATTGCTATATATAATATAATACCAATTCCACTTCGAGGTGGAATATCGCGGTATATGTGTGTAATAAATAACCTCCGCTTACTAACGGCGTATAGGGTCTATTCACATCCAATATATATATATATATATATATATATATATATATATATATATAACAATCATCATTCAAGCATTCAATCAACACAACTAACAATTTTAAATCTAACTATTTAAAATTTAAATAAACAACAAAATTCCTTTTGAGTGAGAAGTTCTCACCTTTGCTTTTATTAGCAATCCATTTCCTTCTTGACTCGATTTTCTTGATTTATACCTTGTATAAATATTATGCACAATTTATTAATATTCGAACAGATCGAATAATAAATTTTCATTAGATAATTTTAATTCATCGGTGATTTCATTTTTAATAGTTAAATTACTGATAGTTTTATTTAAATCAGTTTCTTCTTTAATAAATTTATTTAAATAAAAATTAAATTTAAGAACTAAATTTCTTTGATACTTTCTTTTAACCCAATTTTCCCCTTAAATAAATTTATTTATCAAATAAATCAAATTCCTAACAAATCTTCTTAAATAAAATATTTAACTAAAAATTTTCTTTTTAGTAACTATAATAGATAAAACAAATTTATTATCGTAAACTATTTATTTTATAAAAACTTAACTAATCATTTTACCTTAAATTAATATCCTTATATCAATTCCTTTTAATAAATTTGTTTAACTAAAAATTTAAATTTTAAACTAAATTCTCTTTTTAATAAATTGTTTTTGGCTTTCAAACAATTTCTTTTTAATACTTTGATTTAACGAAAATTAAATTCAAAACTATTCTTTATAAATTCAAATCTTTATTTTATATAACATTTGGACAAATCGCATAATCACTTTCCATTCGCTATTTTTTAATTAACTAAAAGTTTAATTTAAACTAAATTTCCGTTTAATAATTTTATTTTAACAAATTTTCCTTTTAAAATAATTCTAACTGGAAATTTCCAATTAAACTAAATTCCCCTTTTTTTTATAATTTATTTTAACTAAAAATTAAATTTCCTTTTTATTTTTAAACAGATTACTCTTAACAAATTTACCTAATAAAATTTAAATCTCAACTAAATTTACTTAAATAAATTTATTTAGCTACAATTAAATTTTAAAACTAAGTTTCCTTTTTTTTAAAAATAAATTTTATTTAGCATACAAATACCTATACTTATCATTTAAAATTCCTATAATTTTTTTTTTCCTTGTCTAATATATACCCACTTTGTATAAACATTATATAGATTCATTAATATATGGATTTAAATTGAAAATTTTATTTTCTTTTAACCAATTTAATTAACCAATTTAAATCTCCCTTATACATTATTTTTAAATAAACTAGGGATTAAAAATATGTACATACGTATTTATACTTACTGTAAACAGTTTTCTGCATATATATATATATACATACATACATATATATATATATATATATATTTTTTCCTACAGTAAAAATTAAACTAAATTAAATACAAACAAGATGGAATTTCTACCTAACTGCAGATCCAAAATCCTAGCATTTGCCTTCTTCCCCCCCCCCCCCCCCCCAGCCGCCAGTCGCCCCAAACCAATCGCGAGCCCCACCGAGCAATCGCCCCAACGTCGACGCCTGCCTCCATTGCGTGTGCACACGCGGCCGCACCTCGAGCCTCCCCTATCGCGACCCCTCCTACGCGCGCTCGTTGCCGCCATCCAAATCGTGAATCGCGCGCCACCCATTCGAGGCCGCCGCTGCCTTAGCCTCGCCGCCATCGCGACTCAAGCTCGCGAAGCTCGTCGCCGCCTCGCCTAACGCCTCGTGGCGCCGCCTCACGCGCAAGCATGCGCCTCCGCAATCGTGAATTTAATTTAGGGCTTCGGCCTTTTTTTTTTTCTGAATAAATTTTCGAATGATAAAGGAAGGGGGAAGGACGAGGTACTTGAACGAGAGAAACCATTATTTTTTTTCTGTGATTTTTTTGAACGAGAGGGAACGTGATTTATCAGAGAAGAAGCATGCACTGCACGATTTGTATCGTGATTTTAGGCGAGATTTTAGGCGTGAGGAAAGGAGGCAACGTGATGTCGTTGATCAAATTTAAATTTTAAATTTAAATTGAATTCGATTTTATTTCAATGCGTTTACACGCTGTGTGACCACATATCAACTCCAAAAATTACGAAATTTGAAATCCGAGAATAACTCAATATTACGGACCCAATGGAACTGATTTCGTCGAATTCCGAGACTGTGCCTCAGACGGCTATTTTTAAATATCGATTCAAACGATATATTTTCAAAACTGAGCAAATCACTTTCAAATTCAATTCTGAAGCTTCTATTACCTTCAGTATTATCAATATGAATTTTACAAGCCTTTGAAATATTTTTAATCGGCTTAAAATTGAAGATTCAAATTTTTATTCAACTTTCAATAGATTAAATTTTATAATTTAATCGCCAAATTCATTCTGATAATTTGAAATTCAATTCAAACCATCATTCAAATATTTAAAATTACTTAAATATTTTCAAATTAAATTATTCAAAATTCTGGGTCGTTACAAGTAGGATGGTGGCGACGTTCTTGAGGTATATTACGTGGACCCAACTCCCGTGAGTTAACATAAGGTGGCTAAAACAGGAGCGATCTCGGGCCAAAAGAGGTAGCACCTCTGGTCGGACACATTCCTTCGATACTATACTCTTACTGGTGATTGATTAGATGGCCATCCTCGGATTTTGATTGGGAGTGTGTTCCGAGGTGGGCGTATGTGGCTGCTGCGTTACCACCAGCCCGTGTGCGTAATTGGTATATCTACCCTGGCATTGCCTTGTGTGCCGTGTCACCTACCGTACCGAGCCTTTACTACGAGTTTGGTTTTCTCCCGTAGCCCGTGTGGTATCCTCTGACAGTCACCCAGAGTGGAGATGGTATGATATTGGATGGACTACTGGGACTATTATGCGTGAAGGGTGATATGGGTAGCCCAGAACGCTATTTAAAAGTATGTTTATTTTACTGTAGATGTTATTATAGTAGCGCAATATTACTACATAGTAAATAATTTAACGGATCCTTAAAGGATGGGCGATCCCAAGCATCCTTTAAGTTACTGATGCATTTTTGTTACTGTTCACTTGAGCTTATTTACAGTTCATAAGTATTTATGTCCTGACTCGAGTGTTTTGTATTTTGCTTTACGCTCGAGTCAGATTGAGTGGGTTAGCATTCAAGATTCACCTTCGGAGTTGGAGCTTTCCTTGAAGATCCAGCTATCTATTTTGCTTTCTGTATCCAGTGATTTCAGTGATGTATTCTGATTTGTACCTGATGTATCTTGTTACTTTTTGTTGTATCATGTTTAACTCTGATGTATCTTATTTTTATATAGTAGCTTCATGAACTACCATTTCTTTTAAATTCCGCTGTATTATTAAATACTCTGTGTCTGTGATCTGTGATTATGTATTTACTGTATATTCCGAGATTTGTCAAATTTTATTTACAACGCGGTATTTTGAGCAATTCAAGTCCGACATGTGCGGATGCGAATGGTTGAAAATATCGGGCCGTTACATAGTTGGTTCGTATCCCTTCGAACGGTCGCGTCTGCACCCGTTTGTCCAAACGGTCGCGCCCGTTTCTGCTGCTGTTCATCGGTTGCGTCCATTCGCCAAAACCGCATCTGTTCGCCAAAATTAAACTGCGCCTGCTAACGGGTCGCATCCGTTCAGAAAGATGCTGCCAACAGGTTGCACCTCTTCAGGCCAAAACCCGCGTCCGTAATTATCCGTCCGCTTCTCTTCAAATCGCAGGCCCAGACCGGTTTCAGATGAAGCCCAAAACCGTTAAACAATGGCCTAGCAAAAAGAATGGTCATTTTAGACCCGTACCCGGCCGGTCGGACGGCGGCGGCGCGCGTGTGATGGAGATGCATGATCTTCCTCCTCACAACGAAGCATACATTTGGAAGCCCAAATCCTCCAACCTCCTTATGAGAATGCCATATATAAACCAATATAGCTTCAATAATTTGGCGATGTGGGACTTTGTATATTTCATTTATTTAATTTGTTAAGGAATTCCAACAGTATTCGCCTGTAAGTCCACTTACTAAGTCATATTTAGGTTTCTAGTCCAGCTCCCTAATAGCCATGTCGATAGATGTACAGAAATGCTGGCAAATGACCTCCTTTTAATGTACCTGTAATATGAATTAACTAGTATGAGGCACGGGCAAAGTCTAGGCATATTCTGATCTTGATTTTCAATGAAGAAAAATTTGAAGTTTTTCATTTATTATTTCTCATGTTCCATTTTGTTACTTAGTACCAAGTGAATTATAGAAGTATGTTTGATATATGATTTATCGTGATTGCAGTGTAAAATATGATGTCCTGTAAATGTTCTTATTTTTGTTCGGAGGTGGTTAGCGGCAGTACATCAACGCTATTTATGGGCCTAATATGTATTAGCATTTAAATTGGGAACATTAAATCAAATTTGGAAGCCTTTTACAACTAAGTGCCACCATGGATGTCATTTGTTCTTTGATAGTAGTGTACATTCATGTAGTGTGTAATCGACATATATTAGTTCCATCCGTTAATTCAAATTATGTAAGCAGTTATATAATTCGTTTCATAAAAATGAGGTGGTGCATGTCAACAAAAAATATTTTGAAGCAGCATATGACATCTTCGTTTAATATTTAGGTAGGAAATCATAGTTAGATCATTTTTAATTTGTGTGTTGACCATTATACGAGCCTTAGAGATATACTTCATACGTTGTTGGAGTAGCTTTGCAAACTTAGCTAAAAGTGGTGGAAAATGAACATTGGATAGTAAATGTCCTTGCCAACTGTACTAAACCAGCATAACTTAGCAAAGCATATTTGTTTCCAAATATTTGTGAAATAAATGTGTGTTGAATATTTTTAATGATAATGTTGATGCAACTTTGTGAAAAATTTCATAATACCTGCCATTTTTTGTCATAGCTCTTAAATAAAGTACATTAATAAGTGATGTAGGTATTAATGAGGCGAAAGTCGTTCTGTACTACAACATAGTAGTCTTACTATTTACCTGATTTGATTTGAGATGATATAATATCATTCGAACCAGACTTTTTGTCGGCTCGAAGTTTTCTATTTTCTCTTCAACTCTCGGGTGTTCTCAATTTGAATTAGGTTTGCTGGGAGTAAGGTACTTCGGTTTTAGATGAATGGGCTTTCAGAGACATAAAGGTAGATAAACTAACACTTATTACGCCGTGTAGTGTTAATTGCCTTTATTTTGCTGAATGCACGTAAAGATGGTATTATAACCGTCTAGTAGTTAAAACTGATCATTCAACGGGCATCTTCGTATGTTGTTCTTGGAATTATATGTAATTATTATATTTCATCCAAACATTGTAATCGTGGGGTTATGTAATGAAATGTAATGAATTTGCAAATGAATTAATGAAAATGTTTGTTTAAAATTTGTGGGTTCTTGTGCTTTTAATGTTATTGATAAAATAACTAATCTCATTTTGTTATTGAAAAATAATACTAAAGATGACTGTAGTGTCAATATGATCCACTTTCGAGCCTCAAAACGGAATGTTACACCCAATCAGTCAGACGTCCGTCTGACCTAAGTGTCCGTTGAACAAGAACTAATAAGGTGGATGTCTGTTTAATTGGTGCATAGCTTTCACAACACTAGAATTGCCTTTTCCCAACGGTTATAATTGTTACAAATGAAACTTGTAACGGTTATAACCGTTTCAAGCATGTACATGACAAATTTTATAACATTTTTCCCAATGGTTCTAACCGTTGGGAAGAGTTTGGACTTTCCCAACGGTTATAACCGTTGGGAAAGTTATCCATTCTCAACGGTTATAACCGTTGGGAGTTGGGATTTTCCCAACGATTATAACAGTTGGGAAATATATCCAATCCCAATTCCCAACGGTTACAACCGTTGGAAAAACCTCTTCCTCAAGATTAACGAGTCAGTTCCCAATAGTTATAGCCGCGGGCAATCTCAACATTATTAACGGTCATAAATGTTAGCAGTAGGAAGATCACAAATATTATTTTAAAATACCATGATATATGTTATGGATCGACGTTGTATTACATCATCCACTATATATGCATATAATTAAACAAAAATAATGATTAAAACATATCTATAGTCAACACATTATATAATTAGACAAAAGATATGTTTACGCCAAGTATTATACATGAAATAAGGAGGTAATTTCATAATATTTCGGTTTTGAAGTGAACAATACCCAATTATACATAGTTTCATGTTTCCAAACACAATAACTAAATATAACCTGAAAAGGAAATATGAAAAATAGATCTTGTGTTTCAAGATCTGCTCCTACCACTGTGCTAGCTGTGGACTTGCACCCATCACTATGCTAGGTGTAGAAACTCGATCACCCTATGTATTATTTGGAGCAAAATATTACATATTGGTACCTAAACAAAAATAGAATAATGTAACAGTATCCTCCTCCTATAGCGGAATACTAGAAAAATAATTCAACTTATTTATTTTAATAGCATAATTGGTGTGCATGAAGCTCTCATCTCATTGGTGGAAGCCACCCACGGAACAAACTGAAAGTCTCATATGGCTATAATTCAACTTGTAACATCAACAAATGATAATATATAAATGTAACAGAAGAAATTAAGTATTGGAAACAAATTAATATTGTTTCATATGGTAGACATGCAGACCAATGTATACATTAACTATACAGGCTATAGTTATTCCAGTAACAAGCATCTAATGCAAAAAATACCGTATCCTTCTTTATTTTGCCCCTCTAATTTGAAAAACAAATAAGAATAATTAGGAGAAGAAAACAAAATTTTAAGGATAATGGTAAATAAGTTATGTTAAATTATATACTTGTTTGGTCTGCAGAAGCCGGTTAAGGGTTGAATCCATTATAACGCATAGAGCGACAATCCTATCTTCTGATGAGTGTTGCCAAAAGTGTTTTCAAATTTCTTTATTGACAAAATTACAACAATAGTGGCAAGCAAAACTGTAAGTATTTGCAAGAGAAAAGAAAAATTAGTTAATATCACAATACAGTCATATTATTATACATAAAATTAATCATTTGATACGAATGTTATCATAAGAGTAGCATTATCATTTACTAGTTTCTAATTAACCAAAAAAGCAATGATATATTCGTCTATCATGGCATTTAGGTTTAAAAAGACATAACAATTATTTCAGAAGAGATTAAGGTAGACTAACGTGTATAATTACATGAGAGTAGAAGACAACATTAACTTTGTGGGCGCATTCAATTCTCTGGGATATTCTGATCATTAGTATACCGACAGGAATCAAGAAACCAAAAGAAGCCCATAGAAGAAAAGCACGTACTTCTATTTGGAATGAGAGTTTCTGAGTCAACTGTAAATAGCGATCGGAATAAGATATATTTTAACTAACCAGAGATAATAGTAGAATATACAAAATGTTAAAAAATTACCGCTATATTAGAAGTTGAGTAGTAGTTTGAACTGATTTAGTTTTTTCATCTGAAGAAGTTACTGATTCAAAATGAAAAATGAACACCAAGTAGAGGAACACTATAATTTAAGTTACATCATCTTTTATTAAGACCAATTGATTTTAGCAAATTTAGCATCCAATATTTAAAGGCTAAGGATGTACTTATGTTCAAATCGTGTAGAATCACAAATTATCGTTTCAGCTTAAGCAGCTGTAACACCATAAATAATTTTAATCGTTAGACAATTATTATGTCCCAGATATTAGATGTAATACAACCAAATCACAACAATTTTATAGCATGGAAGATAAAAAACCTAAACAAACACCAAATGTAATTGTAAGATATTATTTGTCAAAAGAAAAAGGCATTAGATCAGGCCAAAAAAATTAAAAATTAATCATAGAATTGACTGCAAGATCATGAATACAAATTTGCTGCATTATATCTTCAATAAATGTTTTACCCTCAATCTAAGTTATAAAGTCAATCTTAATCTTAGTTCACAGTGCATGTCAACTGAAACAATAGTCCCAAATATCATTACTTTTATTTCGTTTCAGAAACAGAAGTGGATGAAATACATACCTCACTTTCATGAGCAACAACTGACTGAACTGGCCTATTACCGTTACGTGATCTAAGAACCCATATTAGCAACTGCTCATCATCGCCAACTAAGCCAAATAAATACTCATGCCTCAAATTCCATGCAACGTCCTCAACTACACCTTTATGTACCGGTTTACAGATATTTTATTAGAAACCTCAATCATAAGATAGATACACACACGTTAAGCAGATCACTATTTGTTGAAGATATAATACGAACTGTCATCGTGTAATTGCATGGATGCACTATTTATACTTAAATGAGGTAGACAAAATAACAATATAACATGACATGCACGTGATTCAATTTAATGGAAAATATCATTGCTTGGTTCATAAATGAGCATTGCTCGGTTTATAAACTGAGTATTGCTCGGTTTATAAACGGAGCTCGATTTAAAAGCTATGCAGGTGCACTCAGTTTTGAAAACTGCCAATGCTCAGTTTATAATTGAGTGTCGTTGTTCAGTTTTAAAATTGAGCGCCAACGACATCGCTCGGTTTTATGAGCAATGCGCAGGTTTTAAAACTAAGATCCAATGCTTAGCTATAAAACTGAGCAATGATGAGCAATGCTTAGGTTTTAAAACTGAGCAATGCAGAGTAGTTTTACAGCACCATCTTCTGCCTCCTCTCGTGTTCCTCCATTGAATTCTAATCCGTTAGGATGTGTTCGTGAACCACTGTGCGACAACTAAACAAACCATTTGTCCACTACAGTGGTTAACGGTATGTTTCCTCAGTTATCTCCCACTCACCCCACCTCTCTCATAGTTATTCATGAAACATTATAAATCATGGCTCCATAAAACGTGCCCACTGTGTGAAAGTCATTCGTTCTTATTTTTTTCAAAATCTGTTTACTGCTAAACCATACAAATAATCATTTTGTCACATCATACCCGTTACGTAATTATCTGATTTCTCTCTGTACAAAATAATCCCACTGTCGGCGTATGCATAGCTGGAGAAAACCAAAATCCGTCTGCTGCTTCCTGTTTGTTAATTTCAGTATGTTGAAACAGTTTGACAACATCACTTTGCAGGTGTGCCTCCCGTTCTCCAACCAAGTACGTTTCCTACGACTGATAGTTTGGATGAACCAACGACAAGTAGACCCACAGGTTCTTTGCGTAAACCTTCTTCAAGATATAGGTGTTGTGCCAACTAATAATTTGTACTGCCTCCTTCTTCTCCTGTTCAATTAAACAAATTTGACCAACCATAATGTACCTGTAGGTAAATTTAGGAAACGACGTAATCAAGTTCTTGTGTTGCAATCAAAGAAAATCTACAATTCAACAAATTTACGCAATGATGACCAATTTTTTCATTCTTCCGAGTCATACATGTGTTTTCCTTGCCTTCCAAAATTGAGTATAAAGCCTCATAACTGACTAACAAATTCTTCACTACAGTGTGCACTCTTCATTTATGTTCTTCGGTCACATGTACGAGAAGGCATGGAAGCGTACAAAATAGAACAGATAGCGAAATATCCAACTTCGAGCTTTGGTTTTGTAGTCCCTTGGCAAATGTTTTCCATGACAACCCTGACTTAGCGAAAAATAACATACATCAACGTAGGTTATCCTCGGTCTTTTGTTTGTGTTGTCGCATTACTTCCTCATGTGAACTTAATTTCTTTTACCTATGTTAGGTTGTATCTTTAAATCATGGGATTTTGGCCCACCCACTAACACATGTCGTAATTGTGGTGCCAGTGTTTGGTTCGAGGAGAGAAATCAAAAGGATGAACTCCCCAGCTCTGCAAACTTCTCAGTTTGTTGTCAAGGTGGAAAATTTTGCTTACCTCTGTTAAAGGAAACCCCGCCGTTGTTGAAAAATTTATTGGATTATAAAGAAGGCGGAACGGCTTCGCATTTCCAAGAGCAAATCCGAATGTGTAATTCTATGTTTGCATTCACATCAATGGGGAACATGTGGACAATAGCGTTAATGATGGTAAAGGAGTTTATGTATTCAGATTAAATGGTCAAAATCATCATAAAATCGGATCTCTGCTTCCAGTTGATGGGGTTCCCAAATTTGCACAACTGTATATTTATGACACAGAAAATGAAAGGGAAAATAGGTTGCACGTTTGCTCAAGCAACAAAACTAGAGATGTGGATCCAAATTTGGTAGATAAACTAATACGTATGTTTGATGAAACAAATAAACTTGCAAAGGCATTTAGAATGGCAAGAGATAGATTCAAGGTTGGCACTTTACATGATGTTAGCATTTGAATTCTTTTTGGAAGGAACAATGATGGCAGGCAATATAACTTACCCACTTCTTCCGAGATAGCTGCTTTAATAGCTGGTAATGACAATCAAACGGGTGTCTATAGAGATATTGTGCTGGAAGAGAAAACAGGCATCTTGTGTCATATAAACGAAAAGTATCCCAGCTTCATGGCAATACAATATCCAATCCTCTTCCCTTATATCGAAGATGGATATAGTTCATGTATTGAATATCGCAATGCTCAGTTTGCCTCTGATGGCGAAAGAATTTTTCTGACGATTCGTGAGTACTATGCTTTTCGCCTGTAGAATAGGCAGAATGAAGGGGATATTTTACTTAGAGGAGGTCGTTTTCTTCAACAATATATTATTGACACATACACAAGCACTGAGGAAGATATGTTGAGATGGATTAGAAATAATCAATCGAACATACGATCAAAACTTTATAAAGGTTTGCAAGATGCTGTGCTTGAAGGGGATACGTCTGGTAAATCGATTGGTAAACGAACAATCTTACATTCCAGTTTCACCGGCGGTCCTAGATATATGGTTCAAAATTATCAAGATGCGATGGCTATTTGTCAATGGGTTGGATGTCCAGATTTTTTTATAACGTTTACCTGTAATTCAAAGTGGCCAGAAATAAGATATATGTTTGAATTCATTCCGGATCAAAAACCTCATCATCAACCCGACATCATTGCCCGTGTCTTCCACATAAAACTTAAACAATTTATCAAAGATGTATTTGAAAATGGACATTTTGGACGAGCAAAAGCAGGTACAATCTTCATGCCTTCCTGAATACAGAATATATGCACTATCCATCTACATTTCAATTATGTTGGTACTCATCGATCTCTAACTTTACGATTTCTTTTCCTATACAGTTATATACACAATAGAATTTCAAAAAAGAGGCCGGCCACATGCTCATATCTTACTATTTCTGCACTCCGATGACAAACTAATGACCCCGTAGCAAGTTGACCAGATTATAAGCGCTAAAGTGTCAGACCCAGCAATAGATCCAATCGGTTATAATGTAGATGGACAATTCATGGTGCATGGCTCCTGTGGTGTGGCTTATAAACATGCATAGTGTATGGAAGGTAGTATATGTGGAAAAAAATTACCCAAAGCCTTTTGCGAATGATACAAGCTTTGACAAAGATGGTTTTCCAGTTTATAAACGTCGAAAAAATGGCCATTCCATTCGCACATCTGCGGAAATTACAGTTGACAGTGGCTGGTTTGTACCTCATAACGTTGACTTATTAGTTAAATATAATGCGCATATAAATGTCGAGCTCTGCAATAAAACTAAGTCTGTTAAATATTTGTTCAAATATATCAATAAGGGACATGACAGAGCAACAGTAGTCATCGAAGAAAATGTTGCAAATAAAGAAATGGTGACCTATCAAGCTGATGAGATCAAAAGGTATCTTGATCGTCGATATGTGGTCTGAAGCATGCTGGCATATATTTGAATTTGAGGTGCAATATCGTAAACCGTCGGTACAAAGACTACATTTTCATCTTCCTAGGGAGCATAAAGTTACTTTCACCGATAATGATAACATATCTCAAATTGTAGGTAGGCGAAATATTGAAAGAACCATGTTCACAGAATGGATGAGAACTAATATGCTACATGTAGATGCAAGATGTTTGATATATGTGGATTTTCCATCAAAATGGGTATGGTACGAAAATGATAAGCAGTGGAGAAGAAGGAAACAAGCTAATAAAATAGGCAGAATATACTATGCACATCCAACTTCCAGGGAAAGGTTCTATTTGCGAATGCTTTTAAACGTTGTTAATGGCCCAACCTGCTATGAAGACATTAGAACAGTAAATGGTACGCTATATTTAGACTTTCAATCTACATATGTTGCTCTAGGATTGTTAGAAAATGAAAAGAATGGAATACTGCTCTCTTTGAAGCTGGAAATTGGTCTTCTGGAAAAAGCTTACGTGAAATGTTTGCGACGATGCTACTTTTCTACGAGATTTCCAACCCATTTGAGCTTTGGAACAACTGGGAACTGCTGTCTGACGATATACAATGGCATCAACGGCACATACGAAATAACAAAGATTTGTTCTTAACAGAAGAAGAACTAAAGAACTATTGTTTGATAGAGCTTGAAAATATACTTAATTTGAATAATCGTTATGTAGCTCACTTTCCCCTTATGCCAATGCCAAATTTATCGTTGCAGCGTCCACGTCACAATAGAATAATAGAGGAGGTACTAAGCTATGATTGTTCTACTTTGGAAGAGGAAGCGTGCACGATGTTGTGTCAACTAAACGTAGAGCAGAAGACTACTTTCGATGTTGTCTCTGCATCAGTATATGAAAAGCAGGAGGTTTTTTCTTCGCCTACGGAAGTAGGGGCACGAGAAAAAATTTCCTTTGGAATACGTTAATTACAACAATGCGTTCATAAGGTAAAATTGTTTTAGCTGTTGCATCGTCCGATACAGCATCTCTACTACTTCCAGGTGGTAGAACTGCCCATTTTAGGTTTAAAATACCAATTGACGTCGGAGAAGATACGACATGCGGCATTTCAAAGCAATCAAACCTTGCACAACTGATAATACGATCAGATTTAATTATTCGGGATGAGGCTCCTAATCATCGAATTCTTCGGAAGCTTTTGATCGCACCCTTCGGGACTTGATGGACGACGGCTTAAAGTGTTTGGATGAACATACCTTCGGTGGAAAAACTGTTTTGTTAGGGGGAGATTTTAGACAAGTGCTTCCTGTCATACCAAAAGGATCGAGAAATGCAATCGTCCAATCCTCCATAAACAAATCTCAGTTATGGTCCAAACGTCGTGTTTTCAAACTAAATCTTAACATGCGTCTAAAGTCGACAGATGGTACACCTTCTGAAATAAAAAAAGTTGGAAAATTTTACAAAATAGGTGCTCGATGTGGGTGATGGAAAAGTTCCTGCCACTGCATTACAACAAGGTGCTGAGCCAACATGGTTAAAGATACCACAAGATTTGTTGATTAAGGAAACTTCTAATCCAATTGCAGAAATAGTAGATAGTACATACCCAGACTTGCAGAAACGATTGAAAGAGCTAAATTATTTGCGTCTTCGATGCATTTTGGCTCCAACGAATGATTGCGTTAAAGAAATTAACAGCTACATAACACCAACTCTTTCAGGATCTTTAGCTACGTACCTAAGCGCAGACACAATAAGCCCGGCCTCTGAAGGACTTGAGGATCAACATATATTGTTTCCTACTGAATTTTTGAATACTTTGCACCCTTCGGGTATTCCTGGCCATAAACTCAACCTTAAAGTAGAAATTCCGATAATGCTTCTTCGAAATATAAATCAAAGTATATGCCTCTGCAATGGAACACATTTGATCATTTCCCAACTAGCAGCAAGAGTAGTTGAAGCTGAAATTATTACTGGGACCTATGTTGGAAATAAAGTTTTCATTCCTCGAATTTTCTATACATCGGAAAATACAAAATGGCCGTTGATTCTCCATTGCTTGCAGTTTCCAATCAAAGTTGGCTTCGCTATGACAATTAATAAAAGTCAGGGACAGACTTTGGATCATTTCAGCGTATATTTGCCACAACCTGTGTTTTTCCATGGTCAACTGTATGTAGCTATATCAAAAAAAACATCACACCGAGGTCTTAAAATGCTAATCAAACACAAGGAGCGAAGGAAGTTGGCTATACTAAAATATTGTTTTTCGTGAAATATTCGAAGATTTGTAGCTACCTTCACACTGTTTACACAGATTATTCCAGTTTAAACCTCTCTAGAGAAGTCGACCTCTGTGTAATTTAGTGTACCACGCTATATTTTCTACTATGTTGTAAAAAAATTCATAATTACCAATCGACAGCCTTTTGCCACAACAATAGTGTTTACGCAATTTTTTTTCAAAACATTGATCAATTGTTACCCCTAATACAGATTGGTCTTTGCATTTCATTGCCAATGATACGTGAGGCTCTTTTGAATGCTTGATTTTACCTTTAATGGAAAAATCATTCGACTTTCAGTCTACTCATAGAAAATTGTTTGAACTTCTTACTTTCTTAGTAAATTAATTGATTGGAATACTTGATGTATATGCTGAGTAACTTAACATATAAGATTACTGTTAACACTTATCTTCAACATGGATCAGTGCAGCAAGTCACTATTACTGCAGTATATTATTAGTCCTTAATGCTACTGAAATTACAAGGTTTATATTTAGTGTTTCCACTGTGATCTGATAAATAAACAGGATTACTACATATGTATTTGTTAATGTTAATGTATTAATTAATGGTACTATTAACGCCAACTAATTATTTATTAATAGTGAATTAGATGTTAATGGTTTGTCATGAGTTTTTTTTCCTTTTTAACAATTTCACTAACTTACTAAAAATTTCACTAACTATCGAATTTAAATTCTCAAACTCTTGCATATCGTGACCTCACCTATTGAATTCCAAACTACGCTACTGCCCATTTCATCATTATTCTGTTCTCACGGTTGTTTGACATTTTGCATAATTACTTTATTTTCAAGATTGTTGGACATAGTTGTTGGAACTATAAAAAACATGTGTTTCGACTGTAACTTTTACAGATTAAATTTGTTAACACCGGCGAGTGATTCAAAAAAATTGTGTCCTATGTACACCATCTTAAATGTGGATATGTATGATTTTGAATTTATTTTCTTAGTTTCTTTTTCTTATCAATCTGTTGTTCTTTTTTTCCTAGACAGTGAAAATAATGATCTAAATAACGTGCATTCAAATATCTGAACGTGATTCATAGAACTCAGAAAAATGACATACAAACTATTGGATAGAATCAGCTTAAATGGTCATTGAAAGGTAGTAATTTATAAAAAGATATGTTCATTTTCTAAATGTATAGATTTGTTTTACCATAGAACAAGTTTAAGCACAATAAGAATGAAACATTTTTGTTCGCTGCAAAAATTGAGAAAGAAATAATATCATTTGCTACATTTTAATTTATCATCAATCAATAATGAAGTTTTCGCTTTGTATTCTTGCTTAATTATAATTCTAACATGTTTGAGTTTTTCCACCATATGTTTGCAATATTATCAGCCAAATTTTCAATTATCACAATTTAATTTTATGTATGTTATTTGTAAAATAATAAACCACACTGTTTATTGTTCCAAAACCTTGATCAATAAGAGTATATGAGGGTGGTTTCATGGAAGAAGAAAAGTGACATAAATATGTTTAGGTTTACACCGATCATATTAAAACTTAAAATAAAGATAAATATAGTTATTTTACCTATGATGAAATTTATCTTCATATTCACTCACGCGATTAGTGGTTAGTGTAAATAGTGGTTAGTGTATTAGTTTCCATTTTCTAAATAAGAAATTTTATTCACAGATTGAACAATAACAACAGATGCATATAAATTTTTATATCCAGTACTGTTGCTGGCTGAAAAATATCAGAAATTTATACTTATGCATGTTTTGGTTATTACGACTTAATAAATACCAAAAAATCTTATATAATACCTTTGGTTTCACTATAAGTGGTCTTTAAACAGAATCTCATGCAAACAAGCCATCAATATTGCAATATTCAGGCATGTGGTTGCAATTTTCAAGTACTCAACAGCAAATGCATCCATAATGATACTAGTATATATGTTCTGACCTATCTTTTACTATCACAAATGATATCGTACAATGATCCCTTACTCCAACTGAATTAGAAATGAGATTTTAATATCACAATCATTGTTGTTTGATTGGATTCCTTAGTTGTCTGGTTCCATTCTTTTATAATCATGGACTAAATTTAATTTTTTTAGCCTTCCTTTCTCATTTTCTAAAGTAAGGTGGCATCATTTATACTGACTGTATGCATGAACTCTTATTATCCACTGAACTAAATTTTAATAGCTGTGAATTTCTCTTCAATGTTAAATTATATTGTTATTAATATAGATTGCTTACTATACGGAAGACAAAAATATGTTGATAAACAAATAATCAACTTAAAACCTTTTTTCCATTAGAAGTCAAACAATGCAGAGAGTTAACCGATGGTACATTCTTTTGCTCTCGTTAACTGCATACATGAATTTGGGACTGTATCGTTGTTTCACTTATATCAATAATGCCATTGCGTACAAGCCGTAGAAAGAAATTTATTCTCATTTAAACATTAACTACATATATCTTTATTGCATTATGAGTAAATTCATCATGAACTGACCTATGATATGTAGTTTGATTTGTAGTACTAGACTTGATTCAAATGGTTTTTGTGCAGTTCAACTAAAACTAAAATGTAAATTAACTCATCATTGATTACTGTTACGAATCAACAATATGATAAGCTAAATTATTACTTTATTTCACCCTTTGTTTGTACTGACAATGTTATAAGCTATTTTTCTTATTCACAAGTACTGCTTCCTTAACTTTATTTTCAGCTTCATTTTCAACTTGCAGTATTTTTCTCCCCTCTTCATAGGAAACTTTTAAATTTTATACTTGGACATTCATTCACATAAAAAAATGCTTTTCTTCTCATAGAAACAAAACTGTATCGATATTTTTGTAATGCACCTTTTGTGTTCAGCTAACGATTATCTGACCTGACTTTGTTTACTGCTTTCATTTTACCTAAATTGTTGACATACAGAAAGACAGGCTTCATTTTAAGACAAAGAGACAAACATTCTTCGCAGATTCTGCTACATGGTTAGTGATTATAACATTTGCAAATGACTCTTGTCCGCTTAGTTGCACTAAATTATGCCTGTTTTATTACCTATTTATCTTTTCTTCATTACATCAATATTGATTTGAATCTATCTGTGTGCAAGCATCGGATCAAGGGTTGTTACTTAAATTACCATTCACCGTTATTTTTGAATATCTTCACATGTGTGCCCTGACGATTAGACCTTCCGAATCATGCATACCTTCTGTTTTCTGTTAACGTTTTCATTTTTGTGTTCTGCCTTTAATATTCCACATATCCGGCTTTGAATCCAAAATTAATAGGTTTAACAATTTTTAACTATTTTTCATTACATAATGTAATTAGTTTTGAGTCATTTGACCTCCACTTCTCTTGTACGAACATGTGATTTTTTTCCTGTGCTTTTATTTTAGTATAAAGAACGACCTTATTCTGACTAGCCTTTATGTGTTTTAACTCAAGCACTTCCTTCAGTATTAAAGATAGACGGAGCAGAGTGTATTTGGCCAGGGTTATATATTTTATATGGCCAACGGCTGAGATTAAAAGTCGTGTTGTAATTAAATATTATTTTTCATTTATTTATTCACAGTTATGAAAAATGGTGGCGACATCAATGGACCGATTCAGAACTCAACAGATGTTCACCATGATGCTACAACATCCGACTTTGATGTACCTTGGCAAGACGCCGTAGGCCAAAATCACACTGTGTACTTCTCTCTCTGTAAATATGTAAATCAAATTAATTGTTGTTGTGAACTACTAAACAGTCCGAACACAAAATTCAATAAGCCGGTGACTGTTCGAACATGCGGCTTACCAAGGTGCCAAAAATGCTCTATGTTCTGAGAAGTGAGTGCGCCCCATCTGCATTCTGTGTTTCTTTCAAGGTCATTATTTATTAAAATTTATTCGTTGTATGTATAAATTGGTACTTCTGAGTACTAGCATCATCTCCGAATCTAGGTTGTTTCGGTTTTAAATTTTTAAATCTTATTATTTTATGCAGCCAAGGAAACCGCTATTTCAGATGGAGAGTAATAAGATGCCGTGCAAATCAAAAGAGGAATTGCATTACAAAGCAAGGCAATAGCAGGTGCGTTTATTTCTTAAAAAACAACAAATGACATAATCATATTAAACTGTCTTGAGTATGACTTCTGGCCTATTAACATAATAGTTATTGTACTCAGAATTTATGATTATGTATGTTTACATTTCGTACCTCCTAGCATTTACACCAGAAGATAAATTAAAATCAGCAGTTTCATAATTATTTAAACTCCATCACATTTATTCCAACAGATCACGAAAAGACACTAAGTATTACATCTACAATCCTTTATGACCTGCTAGCTTTCTATTACTCATGCAAATCACCTTCTCACAACAAATTTTCCTCCTCCTCTCACAGTCATGGAAACTTTACACTCATCTATACAATCATTGACTGTTGACAGTGTTGGAGCAACAATCCGAGTCCGTGTTGCCAGAATGTGGGGCTCCATAAACCTAAAGAGAAATGATGTTTTTGGATTAAATATGCAGCTGCTCGGTTAGCCTTAGAGGCATTTCTGACTTTAAATAAATTAGAGCGTTATACATTTAATATGCAGCTTCTCCATTCTATGTATACACCTTTACATCCTGATTCACTATTCTTTTCCTGATACCATATTCGCCACTGCCATATCCATCTCTGCTGTACACCTAACTTTCATAAGCACCACTCTATATTACTGATCCTAGCTAACCGAGCAGCTGCATATTTAATCCAAAAACATCATTGCTCTTTAGGTTTATGGAGTCCCACATCCTGGCAACACGGACTCAAATTGCTGCTCCAACACTGTAAATAGTTAGTGATTGTATAGATGAGTGTAAAGTTTCCATGACTATAGGAAGAGGAGGAAATTTTGTTGTGAGAAGGTGATTTGCATGAGTAATAGATAGCTAGCAGGTTATAAAGGATTGTAGATGTAATACTGGGTGTCTTTTCGTAATCTGTTGGAATTAATGTGATAGAGTTTAAATAAGTACGAAATTGCCAATTTTAATTTATCTTCTGGTGTAAACTCTAGGAGGTACGAAATATAAACATGCATAATCATAAATTCTGAGTACAATAACTCTTATGTTAGTAGGCCAAAATTCATACTTAAGAAAGTTTAATATGATTATGTCATTTGTTGTTTTTGAGAAAATAAACGCACCTGCTATTGCCTTGCTTTGTAATGCAATTCCTCATTATTTCTTTTAATTTGCACGACATCTTATTGCTCTCCATCTAAAACAGCGGTTTCCTTGGCTGCATAAAATAATAAGATTTAAAAATTTAAAACTGAAATAACCTAGATTCAGCGATGATGCTAGTACTCAGAAGTACGAATTTATACATACAATGAATAAATTTTAACAAATACTGACCTTAAAAGAAACACAGAATCTGGATGGGGCGTACTCTCTTCTCAGAACATAGAGCATTTTTGGCACCTTGGTAAGCTGCATGTTCAAACAGTCACTGGCTTATTGAATTTTGTGTTCGGAATGTTTAGTAGTTCATAACAATAATCAATTTGATTTACATATTTATAGAGAGAGAAGTACACAATGTGATTTTCGCCTACAGTGTCTTGCCAAGGTACATTAAAGTTGGATGCTGCAGCATCATGGTGAACATCTGTTGTGTTCTGTATCGGTCCATTGATGTCGCCACCATTTTTCATAACTGTGAATAAATAAATGAAAAATAATATTTAATTACAACACGACTTTTAATCTCAGCTATTGGCCATATAAAATATATAACCCTGACCAAATACACTCCGCTTCGTCTATCGTTAATACTGAAGGAAGTGCTTAAGTTAAAAGCACATAAAGACTAGTCAGAATAAGGTCATTCTTTATACTAAGATAAAAGCACAGGAAAAAATCACATGTTCTTATGAGAGAAATGGAGATCAAATGACTCAAAACTAATTACATTATGTAATGAAAAATAGTTGAAAATTTTTAAACCTGGTAATTTTGGATTCAAAGCCGGATATGTGGAATATTAAAGACATAACACAAAAATGAAAGCATTAAGGGAAAATAGAAGGTATGCATGATTCGGAAGGTCTAATCGTCAGGGTACACACGTGAAGATATTCAAAAATAACAGTGAATGGTAACTTAAGTAACAACCCTTGATCTGACGCTTGCACGCAGATAGATTCAAATCAATATCGATGTAATGAAGAAAAGATAAATAGGTAATAAAACATGCATAATTTAGTGCAACTAAGCGAACATGAGTCATTTGCAAATGTTATAATCACTAACCATGTAGCAGAATCTGCGAAGAATGTTTATCTCTTTGTCTTAAAATGAAGCCGGTCTTTCTGTATGTCAACAATTTGGGTAAAATGAAAGCAGTAAACAAAGTTAGGTCGGATAATCGTTAACTGAACACAAAAGGTGCATTACAAAAATATCGATATAGTTTTGTTTCTATGAGAAGAAAAGCATTTTTTATGGGAATGAATGCCCAAGTATAAAATTTAAAAGTTTCCTATGAAGAGGGGAGAAAAATACTACAGGTTGAAAATAAGCTGAAAAATAAAGTTAAGGCAAGTAGTACTTGTGAATAAGAAAAATAGCTTATAACATTGTCAGTTCAAAAAAAAAGGGTGAATAAAGGTAAGAAATTAGCTTATCGCATCGTTGAGCCATAGGAGTAATCAATGATGAGTTAATTTGCATTTTATTTTTCGTTGAACTACATAAAACCATTTGAATTAAGTCTAGTACTACAAATCAAACTGCATATCGTAGGTCAGTTCATGATGAATTTATTCATAGCACAATAAAGATATATGTAGTTAATGTTTAAATATGAATGGGAGAATAAATTTCTTTCTACAGCCTGTAGGCAACGACACTATTGATATATGTGAAACAAGATAAGGTCCCAAATTCATGTACGCAGTTAAGGAGAGCAAAAGAATGTACCATCAGTAAACTCTTAGCATTGTTTGACGTCTAATGGAAAAAAGGTTTTAAGTTGATTATTTGTTTACCAACATATTTTTTCTTCTATATAGTAAGCAGTCTATATTAATAACAATATAATTTAAGACTGAAGAGAAATTCATAGTTATTAAAATTTGGGGCAGTGGATAATAAGAGTTCATGTATATACTCAGTACAAATGATGCCACCCTACTATAGAAAATGAGAAAGGAAGGCTAAAAAAATTAAAATTAGTCCATGATTATATAAAGAAAGGAACCAGATAGCCAAGGAATCCAATCAAACAACAATGATGGTGATATTAATATCTCATTTCTAATTCAGTTAGAGTAAGGGATCATCGTACGATATCATTTGTGACAATAAAAGATAGGTCAGAACATATATACTAGTATCATCATGGATGCCTTTGCCGGTGAGTACTTGAAAATTCCTACCATATGCCTGAATAATGCAATATTTATGGCTTGTTTGCAGGAGGTTCTTTTTAAAGATCACTTATAGTGAAACCAAAGGTATTATATAAGATTTTTTGGTATTTACTAAGTCATATTAACCAAAACATGCATAAGTATAAATTTCGATATTTTCCAGCCAGGTAACAGTACTGCGTATAAAAATTTATATGCATCTGTTATTATTGTTCAATCTGTGAATAAAATTACTTATTTATAAAATGGAAACTAATACACTAACCACTAATGACACTAACCACTAATCACGTGAGTGAATATGAAGATAAATTTCATCATAGGTAAAACAAATATATTTATCTTTATTTTAAGTTTTAATCTGATGGGTGTAAACCTAAACACATTTATGTCACTTTTCTTCTTCCATGAAACCACCCTCATATACTCTTATTGATCAAGTTTCTGGAAAAATAAACAGTGTGGTTTATTATTTTACAGATAACCTACATAAAATTAAATTGTGATAATTGAAAATTTGGCCGATAATATTACAAACATATGGTGGAAAAACTCAAACATGATAGAATTATAATTAAGCAAGAATACAAATCGAAAACTTCATTATTGATTGATGACAAATTAAAATGTCGCAAATGTACTATTTCTTCCTCAATTTTCGCAGCGAACAAAAATGTTTCATGCTTATTGTGCTTAAACTTGTGCTATGGTAAAACAAATCTATGCCTTTAGAAAATGAACATATCTTTTTATTAATTAGTACCTTTCAATAACCATTCAAGCTGATTCTATCCAATAGTTTATATGTCATTTTTCTGAGTTCCATGAATCATGTTCAGATATTTGGATGCACGCTATTTGATCATTATTTTCACTGTCTGGGAAAAAAACAACAGCTTTATAAGCAAAAGAAATGAAGAAAATAAATCCAAAATCATACATATCCACATTTAAGATGGTGTACATAGGACACAAAAATTCTGAATCATTCGCCAGTGTTAACAATTTTAATCTGTAAAAATTACAGTCGAAACACATGTTTTTTAGTTCCAAAAACTATGTCCAACAATCTTGAAAATAGAGTAATCATTCAAAATGTCAAACAACCGTGAGAACAGAATAATGATAAAGTGGGCAATAGCGTAGTTTGGAATTGAATAGGCGAGGTCACGATATGCAAGAGTTTGAGAATTTAAATTCGATAGTTAGTGAAATTTTTAGTAAGTTAGTGAAAATGTTAAAAAAGAAAAAAAATCTCATGACTAACCATTAACATCAAATTCACTATTAATAAATAATTAGTTAGCGTTAGCAATACCATTAATTAATACATTAACATTAACATATACATCTGCAGTAATCCTGTTTATTTATCTGATCACAATGGAAGCACTAAATATAAACCTTGTAATTTCAGTAGCATTAAGGATTAACAATATACTGCAATAATAGTGACTTGCTGCACTGATCCATGTTGAAGATAAGCGTTAATAGTAATCTTATATGTTAAGCTACTCAACATATACATCGAGTAATCCAATCAATTAATTTACTAAGAAAGTAAGAAGTTTAAACAATTTTCTGTAAGTAGACTAAAAGTCGAATGATTTTTCCATTAAAGTAAAATCGAGCATTCTAAAGAGCCTCACGTATCATTGGCAATGAAATGCAAAGACCAATCTGTATTAGGGGTAACAATTGATCAATGTTTTGAAAAAGAATGCGGAAACACTATGTTTGTGGCAAAAATCCGTCGATTGGTAATTATGAAATTCTTTTACAACATAGTAGAAAATATAGCGCGATACACTAAATTACACAGAGATCAACTTCTCTAGAAGGGTTTTATACCAGAATATTCTATGCAAACAGAGTGAAGGTAGCTACAAATCTTCGAATATTTCACGAAAAACAATATTTTTACTATAGCCAACTTCCTCCGCTCCTTGTTGTTTGATTAGCATTTTAAGACCTTGGTGTGATGTTGTTCTTGATATAGCTACATACAGTTGACCATGGGAAAACACAGGTCATGGCAAATATACACCGACATGATCCAAAGTATGTCCTGGACTTTTATTAATTGTCATGGCGAAGAAAACGTTATTGAAAACTACAAGCGACGAAGAATTAACAGCCATTTTGAATTTTTCGATGTATGGAAAATTCGAGGAATGAAAACTTTATTTCCAACACAGGTCCCAGTAATAATTTTAGCTTCTACTACTCTTGCTGCTAGTTGGGTAACGATCAAACGTGTTCCATTGTAGAGGCCTATACTTTGATTTATATTTCGAAGAAACATTATCGGAATTCCTACTTTAAGGTTGAGTTTATGGCCCGGAATACCTGAAGGGTGCAAAGTGTTCAAAAATTCAGTATGAAACAATATATGTTGATCCTCAAGTCCTTCAGAGGTCGAGCTTATTGTGTCAGCGCTTAGGTACGTAGCTTAAATTTAAGGTTTCTAAAATATAAGGTTTCTTAAATTTGCTTGGTTAATTATTATTTGTTGCTTAAATTTATAGTTTCTAAAATATATAAGTAAAGAATAGAAACAGCTCAGTTCAATCTATTTATTAATGAAAGAGCACTATTTGTTGGTTTATGTAGTTCTCAAAGTGTAATATTCATGCTTCACTTGTATATTTTAAGTTGAGCATATGATATAGTACTATTTCGAACAATACATATTATTCTCACCAACCTACAAAATAAAAATTGAAAAGATGTTGCACACTTAATGCATAAATTGTCGAAGTAGTTTAAATTCAAAACGGGCAGTACAGCTGTGTCTATGGATTAAAAATGGTTCAGCCTTTTTTATTCAGTAAGTAAGTGGCACTACTATTGGTTTCCATACAAAAGATTAAATTTTGTACCATTTTGTACATGCTTGGATTACAATTGGTTGAAACAGACTTTACATAATATATGAAAAGGTAAAACAGAATGAAGGAAAAAGAAATAAATGGACTAAAAAGAAATCTAATGTGAAAACAGTGTAGAAAAAAAGCATTCGGTTCCATTCACTAGGTAAAAACCCATGATAACAAAACTATATCTTTATTTAAAACAGCAGACAGCAGTACGCTATTCGCAGTTTGAAGGAAAAAAGGCACCAAAAAGTACCTGCAGTCGGGTGGAGACGCAGGCTAACAAAACGGACAGCTCCACTACAGCTTTAAATCGTGTTGTGCCAAGCGTGTGCAAGATCCGCTGCGTTGAAAGCAGACGCAAAAGTCGGCATGGCAGTAAATGTTGCACACAGATCAGAACATCCCACCTTGAAATAATGTTTATACCGCAGAGCAAACCGTTACACCATCACCTATAAAATTGATTTGCAGACCATGTCATAGAACAGTAAATTAATGAACCGACATGAAAAATAAGGCAACAAGTAGAGCATCTTAATTTTCAGACTAACTATCCAAACAAAATAAATTTAGTAGCAAGTGCGTTAATCATTACCCAGATGAATATTTTTCAAAATAATTATTGCTCGTTAAAAAATTTATAATATTTGTTGTGATAATTGTTCCCTCTAAAAGGCCAATGCACACCTCCTGTTTTTGTTCTTGGATGTCCAAAAAATGACATTTTTTAAAAATAGTAGCAACCCCTAACACTATAAAGTCATGGTATATAACATGTGCAACATCAGTGCGTATATTTAACACTTTACATTGTATAAATGGCCATAGGAAAATTCAGCATAACATGAGTTTTATCAATTACAGAAGCGTGAGATCAAGAAAGTAAATACATATTAATTTCAGTCATATGTCTGATGTTTCATGCCTATTTGATCACATATAGATTTATCCTAACACAAGCTAGAAAATATAGCGCGATGCGTCCAAATAGAAAATGATAAATTTATTTTACATGTGATCCTAAATCAAGAAAATTTAAATATTTTAAAAATAAAGGAAGTGCGAACCCGTGCTTCGTGTACGTGCAGGCGAAAATATTTTTGGCGCACTAAGAAAATTAAAATATTTTTAAAATAATCATAATATTCTATGTGTAGATGATGCGAAACATTATTATAATATGTTCATCAGTTAAGGATTGGATTCCACCTCAATTGCCATAATGGTTCGACCGAAACGTTTGACTCGATTCAAAAGGAAAGCCGTGAAATTTTAGGTTTAATCAACAAAAAATCTTCAAATTCGTTAGCAAAAAGGTTCAAAAAAATACATAAAAATTGGCCAATTGCTAAAATTGAATCCAGACATTTAACTTTGTTGTCTTTCATTACATATAAATTATTACGTCTTCGCAAGATACATTGAACAAAAACTAAAAACTCACTATATAAAAGGAAAGAAACGCACAAGTCGATTTAGTAATGTCATTAAATGAATTGTATTGGTTTCTACGATAATAAAGATATACTGATTTTTCTATCTGTTGCCAATTGATACACTGCCAAATGTATTAAGAAATATGAAGAAACAGGATTGCATTATCCATTATCAGACATATGAAGAAATATTCAATACTATAGCGATATATGTTTTAAATACATTGATTTGCATATATTACTGTTGCTTGAAAAAATATTGGAAAATACGAACATATGATTTCATGGCAGCTAAATTTCCTACTTAATCACAGCCATTATGGTTTATCAACTATTCCTGTAAAGCAGATGAACGAAAAACCATACAAATAAATTAATTCAGTCGACTGCAGCAGTGTGGCAAAGAAGCACTGTCCAATGAATTCTACTTTGTAGGAGTAAAAATAGTACGAATAATAAAGCCAAATTATGCAAAATTACCAATATAGTGGGAGATAACCGTATCCCGGTCTCTTTAACAGCTAAACGTTATTATAACACCGTGGTCGTTTCGTTTCAAATAGTTCATACTTCAAACCAAAATATCATATCATTTCAAACTATATCAGTTTGGTATCATTATACCCTTAAATAATATTCATTTCCAAAATCATAACACTTTCTAAAATTTTAACTTTCGGAAATTATGAAACTTCGAAGTTATACACTTTGAAAATATAACTTTGAAATCATAACACTTTGAAATCCATAACACTTCTTAAACCGTTTAGATATTAAATATATATATAGTAAAATAGTTATAAATAAAATAGTTAATATAATAAAATATTTATATATAAAATAGTTAAAATTAAATAGTTCATATTAAGGTAATTAATATTTTTTAAAAATATTTTTATTTAAAATAATTTATATTAAAAATAGTTTATATAATAAAACAGTTTCCTCAAAGTTCACAAATCAATTCAAATCAATTCAAATCCCAAAAATTCGATTTAATTCATCCTCAATCCATCAATTTCAATTCAACTCAAAACCATTTTACAAATAAATATATATATATATTACAATTTTGAACCATTTCAATTTCAACAGATTTCAAAGCGTAAATTCATTTATATTTCAAATTCAACCTTCCATTATTTAGTATTGAAAAATTCACTTAGTCAATCCAATATCATTTAAATAAATCTTAAATTACGCTTTTTATATAAACCAATATTCCCCTCAGCTTATTGACTTGAAATATTCATTTAATTACTTTAAATCAAAAATCAAGTTATAAATCATATCTTTAAAATCTCAAATTTAATAAGTTTCAAATCGGTTTTATTTAAGTAAATTCAAATAGATTTTAAATTAATTTCTATTTCTCTTTCCAACTTAATTTATTAAAATTATTATAAAATCTATATTGAAAATACAATATCTTAAAAATCAATATTTATTAAAACCATATATATTTCTTTTCAAAACCTTGGAAATCATTTCAAGATATATACATATATAGACCAGCGGTGTCTATATATAATTTTCTAGCCTATGGTCAAGTGATACAGATATTTATCATTTCAATCCGCAATTTAAATATCAACGGGTATATATCTGTTCAACCCGCAATCCCAAATTCAATTCAAATGAAAATCGCTTGGATTTATCGTTTCAACCCATAACGATTTTCTCATATTGTACAGTTCGTTTGGGTATGTATCATTTCAACCCATAGGGAATTCTATACCGACAGAGAACTTGCAGAGTGATAACAGATATGATAATAATATAGTAGGCATATATCATCAATGATTAGATAAAATATAAACAACAGGATATGGTGTCATATCCCACAGGTGAACAGTTACAGATAATAGCATATAAATAGCAATGCAAATAACTAACAGCAGCATATCTCAATTGTCGTTTCAAATTGAAATCAAATTTTAATAAATATAAGAACGTTAATTGTGAGTGATTGCTCACCTTTCAATGCTAGATAAATGAAAGAGCATAGAGGCAGATTATGAATCCAAACACGAATTTCAAAGCGAAACAAGATGGGCACGAATTCGATGATCAAAGCAAGGCTGGAATAGATGAGAACAATCAATCAGTTTGATAGAAATAGAACATATATTATTATTATTTCCTTGAAGTCAATATATTTTAATTTAAGACAAATAAAATAAAATAAATAAATATATGTAAACAAAACCGTCATTTTAAACTAAACACGTATACTTTTCTTTTCAAAATTAAATGTGTATATATACATTAAAATTTAAATATTAATACCTAAAACTTAATTTGCATAATTAAATTGAACTCTTGGATATACATAAAACTGTAAATAATATAAATTTAGAAATCAAATAGCTTAACTATATTATTGCTAAACAGTGAATTGTAAACATAACTTTGAAATATTCTTCTATATGATGTTCAATCTATATACTTACGCAAATTTAACATAAATAAATTAACGCGTACAACTAACATCTATACACCTAAAACAATTTTATCTGACATGCTTTTCTTGCTGTTCATAACCATAAGTCACAAAACATAAAATAACTATCATATATATAACTGATAACATATGTAGAAATATATTAGTATATCAACAATAAAATAAAAAAACTTATACAACATAACTATATATATGTGGCAACAGAGGCTACGACAAAATATATCTATGCATATAGTACTATATTGTAAATTTATTTTACAATTACGTATATTTATAAACATATATTCATTAATATAACTGACACACACACACACACATATATACACTAAATATCAAAGAAAACTGCAACCAAAACTTATGTAGACCAATGTATCATAAATAACAAAATAATGACAGACTGTAAACGATAACATACGAAATATATACAGAAGTATACTCCCAGATCCTACATACTGATACTATATGTATATAGTTCATTTTTCTCAAAACATCAATAAACCAATACTAACAGTTAATATACAAAAACAACTTTATAATATAACGTATATTAAAACACTTATAAAATCAAAATATAACCTACATATATATAATGTATACCAAATACTATCAAATAATATAATATACTGTAAATATGTTACGGCACATTCAACATATATGACAAGCATGCTTATATATAGATTTACAAATAGATCAAATGTATACACTAATATATATGTAAACCACTTTATAAAATAAATAAATAAAAATCAATATATATCAACAACTACATCACCTATATATATTTAACTGATGTAAAAAAATGCAGATACCGTATACATATATTTTTAGTTAACTTAGTATATACTTCTTTTGTATATAAAAAATTATATTATATATATAATTATTTACATTATCAACACATTTCATATAAAACCGTATACAAACAAAGCATATACATATAATACTATAAACAGTGAAGAGGAAAATCGGTTTATAAGAAACTTAATTTTTTTATAAATGTATATGAATACATGTAACATTTCAACCTATAACGATTTTCAAATAATAATAATTAAAGGAACTTGCAGAATGATAACAATATATGTATATATACAAATTAACATAACATCTAATCATCCACTATCAACAATCAACATCCATCATAATTATCATCCAAATCAAAAAATAAATATCAGCAATTAACTAAATTACAATAACAGGTATTCAAGTGGTAATTTAATTTAAAAAGTAGATTAAATAACAATTTAATTCGAAAGGATACAAATTATAGGGATGGCAATTTAAATTATATCAAATAGTCATAAATAATTTCCTAATCACATCATAAATTAATTTAACAAACATAAGAAATTCTAGAAGTTGTGAGTGAGTTAAAACACTCACCTTTGATTTTAGCCCATAAAAATCCAAACAGAAGCGCAAAACTCAACAACCTCCAAATTCAACAAAATCAATTTCATGTTGTCCGAAATTTGAATATGAATCCAACTGAAGAAATCGCGCGTGAATCAAAGATTATATGCAAAAGATATTTATGTTATAAGAAATACTATTATAATAAAAATTAGTACGCGTTAAAAAAATATACAAATTTTAATACTTACCTTTTTCTCAAGATGAGGCTTCGAGAAAAGATTGAAGAACAACTAAGATGAGGACAAAAAGTGTACGAAAAATGAAAAAAAATCATTTTTTATAAAAGAAAGCTTTTGGATTTGCAAGAATGAGAGCTTTTGAATGAAAAAAAAAATGTAAAAGAAGAAATAAGCTGTATGTTATTTATAATTAGGAAATGAAGGTGGAGGGACAAAAATAAATGTCACATTCTATTTTGGAAGCTTTAGGCATTAGTAATGCATAAGGAAATGTATTTAGAAATGGAAAAGTACAAACGAAAGTAAAATTTTGTATATGTAAAATTGAGGTGGCAAGAATTAAATACAACCTAAAAGTCTAGGTATAGAAGGAGAAATAAAACGGATCAGGTATTAATAATAAGATAACTATTTTAAAACGTGCATGCAACAATTAATCATAAAAGAAACGAAGGACCATGTACGTCGCACAACCTTATGAAATTCAATTTTTTTGAAACGTAACCAAATTAACTTCATTAACTTAAATAACATTCAAATTTGTACGCATTTAGGTTTTATCTACGCATAATAAAAATTATATACTTACCTTAAAAATAAAAACGTTCAATTTGGTTTTTCCGAAATGAACTTTTATTTCCATTAAAACACCCTTTTTGTTTAACACAAAACATGCATTTCTTTTATTAAATCTATTAATTGTCATCAATGTTTTCTTTCATTTTAATTGAAACATTTGAATTACATTGATTGCAATTACTTACAAAGTTAACTTTTAAAACAGACAATAAAATGTATGAAAAATAGAACAATTGTTTGTTTAAACACGTTTATAAATTTGTATACACAAGAGTAATAAATAACTTACTGAAATAAATTATTTTCCTATTCTTGTAATCAATCTGGAAGCTAAAACACAGTTCAAATAAACATATATTTCTTTCTTTAAAATCAATCATTCTATTATTTATTTTAATGTAATTAAAACTACATTCACAAATGAAACATTCATTTTATTTGATGTAAATGTTCTTTCATTAAATCAAACTTTACTTATGTTTTCAAAAAACATAAGCTGCTTTTAATTGCACCTATTAATTTACAATCAATATTCTCTCATATTAATTGAAAATTTTCAATTACATTAAATTTAGTTGATTAAGTTTCAAAATGAACTAAAGAATGTAACGAGAAGTAGAACAATTATTTCCTATCTTTAGTTTGTACTTACTATCATATTTCCATTTTATTGTATTTTTGTCAATTTTTCACGTTAATTATAAATTTAAAACCCCAATTAATTAATTTATCTTGATCTCATTCTTTTATTAACTCAATTATTACCTTATTAATAAAATTAACATTTCTATTCCTTTGATTACGTTCACACTATAGTTATGGTCTTATTCCACATTAATGTAACATTATGTTGACTTTTATTTATAAGTGATTAATTAAATTGGTAACAACACAAACTGTCACCATTATACATTTTTATAGCATCTGTAACTTTATTCTTTACAAACAGTTATTACAGCAACTGTAACGACCCGGAATTTTTACGACATTTTAATGAATATTTAATCTAATTTAAATTAAATATAAGCTTGTCAATGTTTAAATTGATGAGATCTTGGATATTTAACAGCTATATATGTTTGTAAAAGGAAATTTTGATTTGAAATTTAAAATTAAATACTTCAAAACCATTTAAAACAAAATCGGTTTTATTCAATAGAATCAAATCAAAGTCTTTATATTTCTGATATTTGATAAAATACATATGAATACAATTTTAATTTTTAAAATGATGTTTTAAAATAAACAAACATGAAAATATTAAACATAAACATGGAAGTGCAAAACCATATAAGTGTAAACATACAAAGTTAGTATAAAACACAATTATATATTATAAATGTAATTAAAGTAACATAAAAATACAAAATATAAATTATAATTTGAAATAAATAAATACAAGTATTTTTAGTCAAACAATGATCTTAAACATTCACATTGTACAACACAACATCCTTAAATCAAATGTTAAAAACATCATTTGAACAAGTATACAATTTCATATAAAATATAACTAACAAAATAAATAAACAAAAATGTTAACAATAACTTTTAGGAAATTATATCAGGAAGTTTGAAAAACATATAACCTGTATATGCAAGCTACTTAACAAATGAAACATTCAGGCATAAGAAACAAAGTCCATTTTAATATAAAACAAGTTCTCACTTCATAGATAAAAATAAAAATAAAGAAAAAAAAATTTAAAACCTGTATCTTACAAAGCTTGTGGCCGAAGTGATAACATCTTGTACAACAAAGTTAATAACATAAATATCTATGTACTAATAGCAACTGTCAGTAACAATTTATTACTTGCTGTCATAATTAATAACATAAACATTTATTAGCCTAACTTCTTGTTCAACTAGTACACAGCCGAAATCCTGATCATAATCTTCTTCTGCAAGTTATTAACTCTTAGCCAATTAAAAAGTATGGTCAAACAAATAAAACTGTCCAGTTGCAACCTGTTTTGTTCAAGCATCTATATATACATATCACCAATAACTTTCAATTTATCCATTAACACTGAACAACTTAAACTAAAAAGAAGAAAAACTGTAAACAAACAAAGTTAGTTCAAGATAGGAAACAGAGAAGCAAAGAAAGAGTTTCAGGGTAGATCAACTGCAGTCTCTTCAACATATTTTCTGTTCAACAGTTTTAGGTGAGTAAACAAACTAATTTCAACTTTAGTTTGTATATTTGTTTATTAATGTTATGTGCTTTATATAGTTTAACTTACTGCTCTGTGTATGTTTGTTGATCTGGAAACTTTTACAGCTGTTCTTGATCAATACTTCAAGTTTTTACAAAGTAAAGCAAATAAAATTTACAAATCTTATTCATATAACTATTTAAATCCTGTATTGTGTAAATTCAAGCTTGTTTATATGAAAACAAAGCCTGCAGAATATGTTTAGAGTTAAACAGTATGATATTAACACTGAATTCAAATTACAGGTCTAAAAGAAGATTAAGGTTTAAAATTCAAATGTTTAAATTTGAAAATTTAATAACATATTTTGATTTCGTACAAGTAATTATGGTTTTTAACATAAAAATTATGATTTTTATGCAAAAGTATTAAGAGCAGTTTTGAAATGAAACAAAAATGGGTTTTTGTAAATTCTGGAAGATAGAGTTAACTTTAATTCCTGAAATTTGGAATGAAGGTTGAAGTCGTATTAACACTAGAAAAATAGTAATTTATTTTTCGAATGCATATGTTTTGTGTTTGAATCACAAGTAGGGTTTAAGCCCATATTTTTCCAGGCTCTGTAAAATCGTGATTTCGGTATCATTATAAAATCGAGAGAAGCGCGACTGTAGGTGGAGTTAGAGGAGGTTGTGAGTGACGTTCAGGCGAATTTTCATCACCTCTGGTGATGTGTGGTGGTCGCGCGATCCATTTTGACAATGGCGTAGTTGATGATTATTTCGAGCAACAGGGCATATTTTTGATTTTTAGCGTGAAATCAAAATCTGGGTTTTTATGTCGTGTCTAGGGGTGTTTTGTGATGTGTGAGGATCGCCACGAGTTACTGATGGCAACGCGAACCACCGTGCACGTGCACGGTGGTGATCAGTGTCGCGTTTTTTTTGGGTTCTGGGTTATCGCGTGGGGTTGCTCGAGACATTGGCGAGGTCGCTTCGAGTAATTCCTGTGTTTCCTTCGAGTCGCGTGCGAGAGGAGCTACAGCTAAACGTTTTCAACTTAACATTTAAAAAAATGAAGAAGAAGAGAAGAACTGGAGAGAAGAAGAAAAGGGGAGGGGAGAGCAACGAGAGAGACGCGGGGAAACTCGTGTTTTTCTCGAGTAAAGAACGGTGTGTCTCGGTGCTTTCAAATGGTCATGTACTGTTTTTTTTGTACAGGTTCATAGCTATGTTAATTAAACAAATGTTAAATAAATTAAGCTAGTGTTTTAATTAAAGATTTGATTCAAGTAAATATATAAAGGTAAGAGATTATTAGTAAGTAGTTAGAATGTTGATTAAAATTTATACTTGAATTTTAAATTAATAACTTTATGTTGAATTTGAAATAAAAATTTAATCCTAAGTTATATCCATTAAAATCTTAAGAACATAAGCTTATCATTAAAAAGTTAATTAGTGAATGGAAGTTAACTTACGAGATTAATTAAAGATATTACACTTTAATTAAATTGATAAATAAAGTAATTTGTGATAATTAAATAATTAATTCATTTTAATAAATAAGTTATTAGTTAATAATTAATAATTAAGAATAAACTAATCAATTGGGTAATTGAGTAATAGTTAATGAATAGAAGTTAATTAATTAAATAATTAATTAAAGGTTAGATAATTTATAAATTACTAATTAATGATTAACTAATTAATTAATTGATCATTAATCAGCTAATTAATCAGTAATTAATTTACAGAATAAAATAGTTTATTCTTAAGCAAATAATTTAGTTAAGTAAAACCAAACTGTTTGATATGCATTGATAACTCTGTTTGGTTGACTGTGATATCTGTTGATGATATTTCTGTGATATGTTATGATATATTATGGATATCTGTGATAACTATATATGATTTATCTGATATATCTGTTATGTTAATTTCTTGATACTAAATTGAACTGTTAAGTTAAATAGACAACTTGGCCCTTAAAATGGCGTTTGGATCCGATGAGACCGGGATCGGAAAAATCAATTTTGATTCTCCGAAAACCACATCGATCCAATTTAAACGTTAGGTCGTGAATCCTGAAGGGAAGATCGAGATGGTGTATTCAGAATGCAAGGGTTATCGTCGTTAACTCTGAGGGTGATTCCAAAATGAGTGTAACGAGATAATGCCTTCGGTTTCGTTCGAACCCGGAACGAACTTGTATGGATTGAATGCTTTCAACACATCGTCAGGCGGACGATGAGCATTCTAAGAAATATGTCCTATAAAGGTAATCGCAGCCTCAAGCCTCATCAACCGGGAATGGCTAAAACAGGGGAGATGCAGCAAGGTTAGGTGGGTCATGCCCAAGCAGGACAGGATATTACCCTGTCTAGATGTCCCTTTTTATATTTCGGCTTAGTGGGCGGTTGCTAGCTACAACCGCGGGGTTTATCTTGTTCGGGACTGTTCAGTAAGGAATGGTTCCGGCCTTGTGTTGTAGGGGATGAAGGGAGTAATCCTCGGTACGGTGATCTAGGCCCCGTACTGTGACGGGCGGTACCCCAGTAGCCCTGCCATTGTTGGAAATCCATTTTCCCTACGAGACCCTACGGTTTTGATTTGTATTACCCACTTTTGTGGCTAGTAGCTGGAATTTAATGAATGTAACAATTTCGGCTATTTTCTATTTACTTGAAAACCCTGGACACTATTATAATATCACTGGATTTCCTATGAAATGTTTTGGTTAGCGTAAGGTAAAAACTTACCCGTATTTATTTGTGGGGAGTCTTACGTGATACCTTTATTTTCAAATGTTTTTTTAAAGTTAAACAACCTTAAACCGTTTACTCATACCAGACCCATGTCTGACCCGGAGTTTATTTTTGTTTTTCATAAACTCTCGGGTACCCAAATTTTTACGGGTAGCCAAGGGATTCAGGTTAGATTTGACGAATTCTGGAGGAGCAATGGAGCAGGAGGCTTCAGCGTTGTAGATATATATATAGTTCTGTTGTGTTGGTATCTCTGAGTCATATTGTTTGAGTTGTATTAACTAGACGAGTGTTTATAACTGTCTAGTATGTGATGTATGTATGATTGTCACATGTATTGATATTGTATAACTCTGATATATGTACAAACTATGTATTATTTATGTGATATATTATATTTTGTTCCGTTCCGCTGTGAGATTCTGATGTTGTTGTTCTTTCTTCTTCTTTCTTTTCTATTTTCTCATCCCTTTCTTTCTTTATGATGATACGTCTTTCTGGTAGCAGAAGGACGGGTCGTCACAGTTGGTATCAGAGCATAGGTTGGTGATAACCTTGGCTCTGGTAGGAATTACTCATAAAATAGAGTCAGTAGAACTCTAAAATGAGTTTGAGTGTATTAATAGATATGAGCGCGTATTTGTTAGTGAATATAAAGTTGTTTTATATTGCGTTGATTGATTTATTGAGTGGTATATGAACCTTCGTCGGCATAGTCTCGAAAACTGTATCGAAGGGGTTTCTAAACACTTGAATAGAGCAATTCAACACAATATTGATTTTTAAAGTAGGGTAAATGAAATAATTTTACCCAAATTTATATTTTGATATAAAAGAAATATTTTTCTGAAATAACTATATATACTTGGATGTTTGATTGTCAATAGTACAATCAAATAAAAATTTAAATTTGAGGGTCTATAAACAAATAAAATTGTTTAAGTATGATCTTTAATACAAAAGGAATATAGCTAAAATTTGATTAAACAAGAATTTAAGTCCCGGAAATTTGAAAGTGTTTAAATGAATTTAAACAAAGGATTTGGAAATTTAAAATCTCGGGAATGTTTGAAATGTTTTTCCAAAGATTTGAAGGAAAGAAAAAAAAATGGAATCTTGTTTTGGAAAATATTGTTGAATGGAAATTGTTTTGAGAGAATTGGTGAAAGTAAGGAAGCACTGAACTCACTTCAGTCGCTGGAAAATAATCCTGATGATGATGGCCACATCATCAGTATTCATTTTCGAGTTTCTAAAGTGATGGATTGCTACCAGGGTGGTTAGTCATGATATTGTTTGGACTTGTTGGGTATACAAGTTGTTTTAGAGATTTTCAAAAAGAGGAAATTTGTTTTGGTGAAAACAAGTGTTTGAAAATTTGATTTAATATACCAAGTGGGTATGGGTAGTTATCATTTTAAAATGATTTTGGAAATGAAAACCGGGCAATTGGATTATAAGAAATTCTATAATGTGAAAGGTTTAAATAAATCAACTATTGAACTTATAAAATAAGAGTTATATTAATAAGAAGAAATCGGGAAATTTAATCCCGGAATTAAAATTTAACTTAAGTAAATAAAGATAAGAAACATATTAGAGTTTAACCTGAAGATAAGTTAAATGGAATTGGAGTTCAAAATGAACTTAATTGGATATAAACCTGGAAGGGAAAATAATTGTAATGGCAAAATGAAATGTATACCTTAAGATAGTAAGAGTTATACATATATCATCTGAAATTGGGGTTATGTGATGAAGTGACTCAAATGAGCAATATAAGCTGTTAAGTAGATAAATAAGTTTTGAGCTCACATATTGAGAAATAAATTTAAAAATTGGTAAGTAGCTAAATTTAGCTGAAGTTGAGTTGAAATAAGATTATATTTAGATGAATTCAATCGAGTCATAAATAATATTGAATAAAATAAAATTCTTATGTAAATAAGTAAATGTAAACCAAGTAAGTCTTGAATTGGATTTAAATAGAAATGGTGTGAGTTGTAAACAAGTCTAATTCAAGCATAAATTGAATAACCTTATTATGAATAAATTCAATAATGAATTGTTAATGTAAATAAAAATAATAATAATAATAAACTAATCAGGAAATTAGTTGGGATTTGATTAAAGGAAAATCAAATCAAAGATGTGAATGGAAATTGGTGAAATAGAATAAACCTACATTGTTTGGTGGAACAGTTTGAAGGAAATAAATGACTTAAGTAAATTGTGAGATGATTGTTTAAAATATGGGTTGTCAAATTTAATAAAATGGTTTGGAATCAAACTTTTGAAATAAAGGAAAATGCAACGGAAGGATTGTGGATAAATTAATTGAGATGGACTCAAGTGTAAATTGAGTTGAAATCAATTTAAGATTTGTTATTAAGCTTAAGTGATTATTTATTCACAATGATATTGTTAAATTGCCTAAGGAAATGGGTTGTTTGAAGTAAATGAGAATTAGATCAATTCTATGAATTATTGGAAGCAAAATAGGATGATTTCGAAATCATTTGCAATAAATAAGGAATTGTTTGGCTTAAATGGATTATATATATAAGCAAGTACGTGTAAATCCCTTTAAACTAAAGAGAATGATCTGAAATTTATTGGAATTAATTGTGATAAGGATTGGAACCTTACATATGTGCTTATGAAAATATGTAATGGAGACTCTGCCATAATTTTTCAAAATTTTGAAAAAAAATTTAGCAACAAAACAATTTCAAGTTGGAGATTGAAATAAACTAGTAGATGAAACTAATTTAACATAATGATAAGAATCAGTTACAAATAATAAGATAGTCAATAAACAAATTAAATATTCAGAGTTGAAGAAAATTTGGATTCACATGGAATTAGAAATTCAAGTTGAAAATAAGAAGATATAAAGGCTAAAGTGGTAGGGTAATAATATAAGAGTATATATAATGCTTATATCAAAACTTAAGAAATGGATGGTGAAACTCTTAAGTAAAATTTGATATTGAAGGAAAAAAAATTTATTCCAAGTGGATAGAATCAGGATAATGTGAATAAAAGAAAATTGATATGGTTGATAATCAATTTATATAAATACGTAGGATGAACGTATATTATTTTATTCGCATAACGAACTGATCCAGATTCGAGCACAGAATTTTGAGATAGTTATATCGATCCGAGTTAGGATTTTTCACTCGATTTTCGACGACGAACCATGGATTGGGATTTTGATTGGTTCTGGGGAATTCTCTATCATAGTTGTGACTATGCAAGGAGAATGACAGACTCTAATCTAGAAACCAGTTCTGAGTCCGCACTAGGAAGTCGAGTGGACAATACTAGTTCGGAAGTGAAATTGTGTGATTGTGCGAGCGATCGGATTTGATACTGCGTACGAATAATATATGTACATCGTACGGGCTTGATTTAATAAGTATTGAAATTCTGTAAAGAAGTCGATAAAATTTAGAAAGAGTTAATACTGTAGCTTTTAAAATTGAATTGCTAGAATGGATGTATGGAATTTATTGTATATTCCATATATCTCAGGAAATTTGTTCATGATTCATCATTGATTGTTAAACCAGTAATTCAGGAAATTTGAAGTTGAGTCGAATTTAATTGTGGTCAGGAATCCAGTTTGGATTATTGATCATCGAGAGATAAACTCTCGATAGTTTTAGGGAAACTTATCCGAACTTGTGTTCGGATAGCTAGCGTTGTTTGTTAGAATAGACTGTTTGTTTGTTGTTAATATATAAATGATATGTATGTTTGAATGATTGGCATAACAGCTTTTTGAATTAACTGTTGTTTAAATTTCGGGGACGAAATTCTTTTAAGGGGGGAGGAATGTAACGACCCGGAATTTTTATGATATTTTAATGAATATTTAATCTAATTTAAATTAAATATAAGCTTGTCAATGTTAAAATTGATGAGATCTTGGATATTTAACAGCTATATATGTTTGTAAAAGGAAATTTTGATTTGAAATTTAAAATTAAATACTTCAAAACCATTTAAAACAAAATCGGTTTTATTCAATAGAATCAAATCAAAGTCTTTATATTTCTGATATTTGATAAAATACATATGAATACAATTTTAATTTTTAAAATGATGTTTTAAAATAAACAAACATGAAAATATTAAACATAAACATGGAAGTGCAAAACCATATAAGTGTAAACATACAAAGTTAGTATAAAACACAATTATATATTATAAATGTAATTTAAGTAACATAAAAATACAAAATATAAATTATAATTTGAAATAAATAAATACAAGTATTTTTAGTCAAACAATGATCTTAAACATTCACATTGTACAACACAACATCCTTAAATCAAATGTTAAAAACATCATTTGAACAAGTATACAATTTCATATAAAATATAACTAACAAAATAAATAAACAAAAATGTTAACAATAACTTTTAGGAAATCATATCAGGAAGTTTGAAAAACATATAACCTGTATATGCAAGCTACTTAACAAATGAAACATTCAGGCATAAGAAACAAAGTCCATTTTAATATAAAACAAGTTCTCACTTCATAGATAAAAATAAAAATAAAGAAAAAAAAATTTAAAACCTGTATCTTACAAAGCTTGTGGCCGAAGTGATAACATCTTGTACAACAAAGTTAATAACATAAATATCTATGTACTAATAGCAACTGTCAGTAACAATTTATTACTTGCTGTCATAATTAATAACATAAACATTTATTAGCCTAACTTCTTGTTCAACTAGTACACAACCGAAATCCTGATCATAATCTTCTTCTGCAGGTTATTAACTCTTAGCCAATTAAAAAGTATGGTCAAACAAATAAAACTGTCCAGTTGCAACCTGTTTTGTTCAAGCATCTATATATACATATCACCAATAACTTTCAATTTATCCATTAACACTGAACAACTTAAACTAAAAAGAAGAAAAACTGTAAACAAACAAAGTTAGTTCAAGATAGGAAACAGAGAAGCAAAGAAAGAGTTTCAGGGTAGATCAACTGCAGTCTCTTCAACATATTTTCTGTTCAACAGTTTTAGGTGAGTAAACAAACTAATTTCAACTTTAGTTTGTATATTTGTTTATTAATGTTATGTGCTTTATATAGTTTAACTTACTGCTCTGTGTATGTTTGTTGATCTGGAAACTTTTACAGCTGTTCTTGATCAATGCTTCAAGTTTTTACAAAGTAAAGCAAATAAAATTTACAAATCTTATTCATATAACTATTTAAATCCTGTATTGTGTAAATTCAAGCTTGTTTATATGAAAACAAAGCCTGCAGAATATGTTTAGAGTTAAACAGTATGATATTAACACTGAATTCAAACTACAGGTCTAAAAGAAGATTAAGGTTTAAAATTCAAATGTTTAAATTTGAAAATTTAATAACATATTTTGATTTCGTACAAGTAATTATGGTTTTTAACATAAAAATTATGATTTTTATGCAAAAGTATTAAGAGCAGTTTTGAAATGAAACAAAAATGGGTTTTTGTCAATTCTGGAAGATAGAGATAACTTTAATTCCTGAAATTTGGAATGAAGTAAGGTTGAAGTCGTATTAACACTAGAAAAATAGTAATTTATTTTTCGAATGCATATGTTTTGTGTTTGAATCACAAGTAGGGTTTAAGCCCATATTTTTCCAGGCTCTGTAAAATCGTGATTTCGGTATCATTATAAAACCGAGAGAAGCACGACTGTAGGTGGAGTTAGAGGAGGTTGTGAGTGACGTTCAGGCGAATTTTCATCACCTCTGGTGATGTGTGGTGGTCGCGCGATCCATTTTGACAATGGCGTAGCTGATGATTATTTCGAGCAATAGGGCACATTTTTGATTTTTAGCGTGAAATCAAAATCTGGGTTTTTATGTCGTGTCTAGGGGTGTTTTGTGATGTGTGAGGATCGCCACGAGTTGCCGATGGCAACGTGAACCACCGTGCACGTGCACGGTGGTGATCAGTGTCGCGTTTTTTTTTGGGTTATGGGTTATCGCGTGGGGTTGCTCGAGACATTGGCGAGGTCGCTTCGAGTAATTCCTGTGTTTCCTTCGAGTCGCGTGCGAGAGGAGCTACAGCTAAATGTTTTCAACTTAACATTTAAAAAGAAGAAGAAGAAGAAGAGAAGAACTGGAGAGAAGAAGAAAAGGGGAGGGGAGAGCAACGAGAGAGACGCGGGGAAACTCGTGTTTTTCTCGAGTAAAGAACGGTGTATCTCGGTGCTTTCAAATGGTCATGTACTGTTTTTCTGTACAGGTTTATAGCTATGTTAATTAAACAAATGTTAAATAAATTAAGCTAGTGTTTTAATTAAAGATTTGATTCAAGTAAATATATAAAGGTAAGAGATTATCAGTAAGTAGTTAGAATGTTGATTAAAATTTATACTTGAATTTTAAATTAATAACTTTATGTTGAATTTGAAATAAAAATTTAATCCTAAGTTATATCCATTAAAATCTTAAGAACATAAGCTTATCATTAAAAAGTTAATTAGTGAATGGAAGTTAACTTACGAGATTAATTAAAGATATTACACTTTAATTAAATTGATAAATAAAGTAATTTGTGATAATTAAATAATTAATTCATTTTAATAAATAAGTTATTAGTTAATAATTAATAATTAAGAATAAACTAATTAATTGGGTAATTGAGTAATAGTTAATGAATAGAAGTTAATTAATTAAATAATTAATTAAAGGTTAGATAATTTATAAATTACTAATTAATGATTAACTAATTAATTAATTGATCATTAATCAGCTAATTAATCAGTAATTAATTTACAGAATAAAATAGTTTATTCTTAAGCAAATAATTTAGTTAAGTAAAACCAAACTGTTTGATATGCATTGATAACTCTGTTTGGTTGACTGTGATATCTGTTGATGATATTTCTGTGATATGTTATGATATATTATGGATATCTGTGATAACTATATATGATTTATCTGATATATCTGTTATGTTAATTTCTTGATACTAAATTGAACTGTTAAGTTAAATAGACAACTTGGCCCTTAAAATGGCGTTTGGATCCGATGAGACCGGGATCGGAAAAATCAATTTTGATTCTCCGAAAACCACATCGATCCAATTTAAACGTTAGGTCGTGAATCCTGAAGGGAAGATCGAGATGGTGTATTCAAAATGCAAGGGTTATCGTCGTTAACTCTGAGGGTGATTCCAAAATGAGTGTAACGAGATAATGCCTTCGGTTTCGTTCGAACCCGGAACGAACTTGTATGGATTGAATGCTTTCAACACATCGTCAGGCGGACGATGAGCATTCTAAGAAATATGTCCTATAAAGGTAATCGCAGCCTCAAGCCTCATCAACCGGGAATGGCTAAAACAGGGGAGATGCAGCAAGGTTAGGTGGGTCATGCCCAAGTAGGACAGGATATTACCCCTGTCTAGATGTCCCTTTTTATATTTCGGCTTAGTGGGCGGTTGCTAGCTACAACCGCGGGGTTTATCTTGTTCGGGACTATTCAGTAAGGAATGGTTCCGGCCTTGTGTTGCAGGGGATGAAGGGAGTAATCCTCGGTACGGTGATCTAGGCCCCGTACTGTGACGGGCGGTACCCCAGTAGCCCTGCCATTGTTGGAAATCCATTTTCCCTACGAGACCCTACGGTTTTGATTTGTATTACCCACTTTTGTGGCTAGTAGCTGGAATTTAATGAATGTAACAATTTCGGCTATTTTCTATTTACTTGAAAACCCTAGACACTATTATAATATCACTGGATTTCCTATGAAATGTTTTGGTTAGCGTAAGGTAAAAACTTACCCGTATTTATTTGTGGGGAGTCTTACATGATACCTTTATTTTCAAATGTTTTTTTTCAAAGTTAAACAACCTTAAACCGTTTACTCATACCAGACCCATGTCTGACCCGGAGTTTATTTTTTTTTTCATAAACTCTCGGGTACCCAAATTTTTACGGGTAGCCAAGGGATTCAGGTTAGATTTGACGAATTCTGGAGGAGCAATGGAGCAGGAGGCTTCAGCGTTGTAGATGTACATATAGTTCTGCTGTGTTGGTATCTCTGAGTCATATTGTTTGAGTTGTATTAACTAGACGGGTGTTTATAACTGTCTAGTATGTGATGTATGTATGATTGTCACATGTATTGATATTGTATAACTCTGATATATGTACAAACTATGTATTATTTATGTGATATATTATATTTTGTTCCGTTCCGCTGTGAGATTCTGATGTTGTTGTTCTTTCTTCTTCTTTCTTTTCTATTTTCTCATCCCTTTCTTTCTTTATGATGATACGTCTTTCTGGTAGCAGAAGGACGGGTCGTCACAGCAACTCTCATTATACTACATTTATTCAATTTCCAACCTTTACACATTATTTATTAATAAGTCAACATTTAATTTATTAATTACTTTCTATATCCCATTATAAATGAATGCATACATTAATTAAGATTTTAATCCAATTAATCATTTTATCTTGGTTCCATTCTTTTATTACATCAATTATTACTTTATGAATAAAATTAGCATTCCTTATACAGTTTGTTACATTCACGGTCTCAGTTGTTGTCTTAATCCTATTAATGTAATATTAAAGTTCATTTGATTCTAATTGATTTCCCATTTTAATTTAATAGACAAAATAAACATGTAACTTATAACAATCGTTACCATAACCTTTAATTACACTTGTGAATTCAAATTCTTATATAATATTGATTTTATTTAATTACCATTAACTCTCTATTTCATACAACAATTAAATATTTGCATTTGTTTCTTATATTCAATCTTATATCCAAGTACAATAATATTTACATTATTTCCAATTTGTTATAATTCCATTTAAATTGTTAATTATTAACTTTAATTACCATTGTTACATTCCATTTTAGCATTCATTTCATTATTAAATTACAAAGTTTTTTATTTCTTTCCATAATAAATTACTAAAACTTATTAAATTAACAAATTTAATAGTCGAAAATTTAGGGATCATTACAATCTCCTCCACTCAAAACTTTTCGTCCCCGAAAAGGAAAAGAAGGAATTAAGAAATCAATATCTTATTCAAAATATTAAGTTTATAAACAAATAAATTTACAAGTTTAAATAATTTAAATAAAATATATCAATTTATAACCATTAAATCCTTTTTATACTCAAGTTATAAAAAGTTTGAAAATACTTTATAAAATTTTCTAAGTCCAAATTTTATGAAAAACTTGGATAGAGTCTCCTTTGTACGGAGAGGCTTGGGAGAAATTATAGTATCAAAATTAACAATATATACCATATATTTTCAAAAATATATATCCCAACACAGGAAAAATGATATAATAACGCTATAAAACAGTAGTCCAAGAACTTACCTATTTGTCGAGCAATAAACGCTTATTTTATGAAACCAAAAGCAGTAGCAATTGCTTCAATAACCTGTATTTCACTTATATAATCCAAAAACAGTTAATAACCATATAAAATAGAATATTTGAGTAGTTTCAATTTATAACCACCAAATCAACATAAACAATAATCACTTGCAACTAACATACAATCATCATATAAAATCAATACAAATCAATTATTCATCCATATCAACCAAACAAATAGCTTGTTCGGGCTAAGACACTTTTAATCACATAAAATGACAAATAACTACAAATCATATCATTTACTTAATGGTCTTAGATAAAATTCAATAGATTATTCATACATCCAAACAATTAGAAGCATCATTTCCCAAACAATCTATAAACCAAACAAATAATAGATTCTAACATTATTTAAGTATATTCTTATTAATTTATTTTAACAAGATTTATTGTTCATTTTTTCATTCATTCGGTGACTATTTTCTTTAATCATACATTTATTTCTTACAAAATTTTATTCACATTCATTCATTCAGTGTTCATTTCATTTATTTTCATTTATTACTTACAAAGATTCATTTTCATTTGTTCATATGATGTCTGTAACGACCCGCTATTTTGGACCATTCAAATCGACAATAAAACCATACATTTCTGACTTGAATAATTCAAAATACCGAATTGTTAAATAAAATTTGGTAAAACTTAAAATATACAGTAAATAAATCAATCACAGATCACAGAGTAATATAATGCAGCGGAATAGATAAAGAATAGTAGTTCATGAAGCTACTATATACATCAGAGTTAGAAATAAAATACAACCGAATAGTTCAAATGCAGTGAAGTCTCCAATGCAACAGATGACTTCTCTGAACCAATCAACTGGAAAGGCTGGAATCTGAATCGATAGTTGGATCTCCAAATGAAGCTCTGAACTCCAAATGTGAGTCTCAAATGCTGTATCACTCAGTCTGACCCGAGCGTAAAGCAAAACACAAAACACTCGAGTCAGGATTAACATTCTTATATCAATAAATCCAACTCAAGTGAAATATCAACTGAAATACAAATAACTTAAAAGATGTTTGGGATAACCATCCTCCAAGGGTCCATGGAACTATCTACAAGGTAGAAATATATACTATAACACCGTGGCCATTCCCATTTATTTATACTTCAAACCAAATATCATTTTACTTCAATTATCTCTATATTTCCCCAAATAGTATTTATATAAAATAAATAATTTATAAAGTAAAGTATTCAATTCCCTCAACTTAACATATCGTTTCAACATCAACCCGACCTTCCCATTCAAATTAAATTCAATCTCAAATTATCAATTTAAATCTTAAATTAACCACTTAAATTTTATCGATCCCAATTCGGGTTTGAAATCATCAATAACCCTTTATATTTCAATATATTTCAAAACTTTAAGTATTCAACGTTTCAACTAAATTTTTATTCAATTTAGTTTTCTAAATAATAAATTCAAATTTGGTTCAACCTAAATTTCACTTTAATTCAATTTAGTTGCTAAATAACGAATTCAACTACGTTGATTTCAAATACAGATTCGAATCTCAACATAAACCATTTAAATTCCAATATAGTTCAAGGCTTTAATATTTAAATGTTCTATATAACAGTTTCATATAGATCTCGATTTAACCTCATTATTATTTAGTCTTGAAATACTCCCTTATTAGATTCAATATCATTTAAGTAACCTTAAATTACATTTTACTCAATATTTTCTTTAATTTTATTAAACGTAAAATATTCATTAAATAACTTAAATCAAACATCCAGTTACAAAATCATACCTTTAAATTTCCCATTCAATAATTTCAAATTGATTTAATTAAATAAATCCTTATTTAAATAACATTTTTAATAAACCCAAATTTATCTCCCAATCTTAATTATTCAAATTTTCACAACCGTAAATTTTGAAACATAAATCTTAAATACTACTTAAACATATTATATGGATTAAATCAATCTTAATAATATTATTATTAAATCTATATATAAAATTTCCATTTAAATATAATATTTTAAGAACCAATATTTGTTAAATCCCATATATTTCTCTTCAAACTGTAGAATTTATTTTCAAAATAATTATATGGACCAACGGTGTCTGTATATAATTCCTATCATATAGTCAAGTGTTACGGATATTTATCATTTCAATCCGTACACTAAATTTATACGGGTGGATATCATTTCAACCCGTAATCCCAAATTCAATTAAATGAAAATCGCTTGGGTCTATCATTTCAACCCATAACGAAATTCTCCTTTTGTAAAGTCCATTCGGGTATCTATCATTTCAACCCATAGTGATTTCTATACTAACAGGGAACTAGCAGAGTGATAACAGATATGAAAAATAATAATAACAACAGGCATATATCATCAAAATAAATATAAACAATAGGATATGGTGTCATATCCCATAAGTGAACAGTTATAGATAATAGCATATATAACAATTTAAATAACTGCAGCCTCATATTTCAATTGTCATTTCAATTGAAATCAAATTTAATAAATAAAAGAACGTTAATCGTGAGTGATTGCTCACCTTTCGAGGTTAGAGAGATGGACACTGAAGTGGATTACGAGATCCAAGCACGAATTTGCGAAGCGAACAAGATTGGCACGAATTCGACGATCAAAGCTGATAAATGGAAATAGACGTAATCAAATCAGAATTCGATCGAAGGATAAAATTAGTTTAAGTGAACTTACATATACGAATATACAACTATATATATATATATATCTATTTAAAATCAAAAATCAAAACCCAAAAAAAATCCAAATCTATATATACAATACAACATTATAGACAAAATATGTTATATCGCTTTATACATAAACCATTCTCCTTTATCTAGCTTGTACAAACCTGGTAATATAAAACTATAACAACCAAAACTGTAAAACAGATTTTTTTTTCTTTTTATTTTATTAACATATACTCTATATAGAACTACAACACAAAGTAATATATATATATATATATATATATATATATATATATATCTCTGTAAAATATGTAGGTCGACCCAAAACTCTGTAAGGTAAAATATAAACTACCTATCTAAATTTATACTTAAATCCTAACCAAACTCATATATAACACTCTAATATACATACTGACCTTTATAATTGACTATGCTTGGACGTTAAGAAAAACTGTAGCTTTCCAAACAAAACGTATATATACACCTGTCTATAAAATTCGAATATGCCAGCTAATATTTGACTCAGATATGAATATATTCTCTTTTAAAAATCCTCAATTATATATTAAATCATAATATTCCTAATCATCAGAATCTACAACGAAGCATTCAAATACATGGTATACTTTATACACTAACTTTATATACCTAGTAAACACATCGCCCAAAAATCTTTGTTTTTATATTTGAAACCAAACTAAAATATGCTTATATAAACTTACAGTTAATTCCACCATCTTATCAAAAACATGTTTTATTTATATGATTTATAAATATATAACAGATTATATTATTGAAACCAGGTTATAAATATATATAACTTTAGCTATAAACGCATCTTATAGTTCATATACTTTATATATATATATATATAACAAACATAACTTATATATATAAGTGAATTGATAAAACTGTCATACCCAAGTGTATAAACAAAAGCAAAGTGGAGGAAGGCACTGCTGTTGGTTCACGTCTCGATAGATGTGGAGTCTTGGAGGACAGGGTGTAGGGTTCTATGGTTGGTTTGATGTTCGCGGGAATGATGAGTTTGGTTTGTACAGACGTGGAGAAGGCCGTGTTTGGCTTCGGTGAAGGGGGAGGTGATGGTGCCAGGCCGCGGTAGAGGTTGAAGTGGAAGGAGCACGGTTGGCTAGGGGTGATGGTGGCTAGATGTAGCTGCCGAGGCGGAGAGAGGAACCAGAGCAGGACGTTGCTTGAAGTGATGACGCGGAGGATGGGGTTGCTCTCGGCTGGAAAGTTGATGGGGGTGGACGGACTGGATCTCGCTGAGGGCTGCACCAAGGGTCGGTGATGGGGTTTGCCGTCCAGAGGGGTGGCGTGGGATCTAGGGTGGTTTGGCTGGTCTGTTTATGGTGGAGGCGGTCAGCCTTGCGTGGGAGAGAGGGTGGTAGATCGGCTTGAGGTAGTGGGTTGGGATCGAAATAAAGTAAAGGAGAAGTAACCCAGAGGGGAAGAGGAAAAGTGGAGAGGAGCAGCAATTTAAAGATGTAGAGGGGAAGAGATGAATGCAACAGTTATTTATAGAAAAGAAAAGGTAAAATAGAGGAACCGTGAAAAGGAAGCTAGTGAAAACGTAAGCCAATAAATAAAAGAGATAGGAGTGGGAACGGTCTCATGAAATTTAGCTAAAATCAATTTTGATTTGTTGTTTTCGACCGTAAGTTTTCAAATTTGAAACCGAAAGAAACGCAAAGGAAAATTAGAAAAGAATATATATAAAAAGTAACGAAAGTGATAACAAGGGTCGCCCAGTAATCCAGCTGAAATTAAAAGCAAATAAAATAGCAACGGTCACGTTGCTTTGATTTAGCTGACACATAACAGCAATTGATTATTTGCTTGAGACGCACGGAAAAGATTTAAAAAGGCAGTGTAACGGACCATAAAATAAATTGAAATGATTGATTGATAACCTCTGCAAATTTAAAGAAATTAATAACAACGTGCTCAGATTACGCTAAAACAAAATTTGAACGTTTGGAACAATAAATGTTAGAACTTATTTCAAAAGTAACAGCAGGTTCCTAGATTGACGGGCAGATAATTAAAGCAATTTATTAGCTAGCTTGAACTTAATAGAATTACAAAATAAATAAACTTACATAAAATTAATTGAAAATTTACCATTTTCTATATTTAATGATACGTAATCCAAATAATAAAACTTTATTTCAAAATATTATCATTAAAATTTCTCAAAAATCCAATTAAATCCGTTATAAAACCAATTAAAATTTATTAAAATTTCATGGGTCGTTACAGTCTCCCCCACTCAAAACTTTTCGTCCCCGAAAAGGGAGGAGGTAGGAGAATAAAGCAACCAGAAATCTATAGATTGAAAGATCAGATAAACAATAAATTTTAAAACTACACAAATTTTATTTGAAATATCTATTTGAAAACTTCATTTGAAATTTAATTTTCTTTAGTATTTAATACTTTTCAAACTCCTTTGAAATCTATTATTTACATTATTACTTATTTTTACAAAGACTATTGAAAATATTAAATCCAAAATTTATGAAATTTTAATTTATCTCAAGATACCTTTCAAATATTATCAATAAATTAATAATCATTTTCTTTAAAGATGTTTTATTAAATTAATAACTTCAAAAATATTTACAATATTTAAAATCTTCTATTAAGCCAAGTTGTATATAAATAAAAAGTATTTTAAAGATTATATTCAAAAGGAAAGAAAGGTAGATTCAAGAAACAGAATATAGGTGAATAAATAAGCTGAGCAGATAAGGTAGATTCAAATGAATTGTAACGGGCACGAATAGTTAATTTCAAACCAAAAGAGTTTTAATTTCAAATATTAACACAATTTTTTCATTTTGAGATAGTTTAAAATAAAATACCTTTATAATAAAATACTATTATATCAAAACAAAATTTTCCTTTCGAAAATACTTTTATAACTCGATGTTTCAACAAGTTTATCCTCGTTCTTGCAGACTCTGGCTATGCGTTGATCAGGCGTAAAGCTAGAATTCTTCAAGTACTTAATAGACCTGTTTCAAAAACCAGTGAAAATACTTGAAAAACCTGTAAAAACAGATATGGAAAGTACAGTCCAAACAAACAACTAAACCAAAACCTTTGTCCGACCATGGTTCGCAGATACACAATGGTTACGCCTGGGTCCCCCAGGAAACAATCCATATCCGTAAGCTTTCTCAGCCCTGCGAGTTACGCCATGATGACTAGTAGAGTGCCGGATACACAATGGTTACGCCTGGATCCCCCAGGAAACAATCCGTACCCCTAGGCAAGACTCAGCCAGGCACTTGCGCTACTATTCGCGACCTACACAGATTGCAGGATACACAATGGTTACGCCTGGATCCCCTAGGAAACAATCCGTACCCCTAGGCAAGACTCAGCCAGGCAATTGCGCTATGCATTCACGAGAGAGAGAAAAAAAACCATGGGTTACGCCACGGTGGGAACACTCAAGTATTACATCCGGAAAACCAAAAATCAGAAAGAATAATATCGATAGAATGAATCCACGATGTGGCCACAAAGCGGATATCAAGCAGAAGGCACTTTCCATATCCATATTTCGAAAATATATATCATATAGTACCTTTTCAAATCACTTTCAAATATCGTACTTATATAAAGTCCATATATATAGGATTCCATTTTTTCCAAATCGAATACTTTCCAAATCAATAGTAGATCAAATCATACTTATATAGACTTCGGTTACATAAAATTCTCTTTCCAAATTGAGTGCCTTTCAAATCAATAGATTTCAAATCAACTTCATACTTATAAAATCCTTTTTATATAAGTTCGACCACTCCCAAATCAAGTGCTTAACAATACAAAGTTCTCAATTTCAAATCATTTCAATATCAATTCAGTTTCAAAATCATATATGATTTCACCAAATTTTCTTTCAAATTAAATATCTAAATTTCAAAGTTCCGAAAATAATAGGTTTAGAAAATTATCCCATTTTCCAAATTAAAATAATTCAAGTCAAACAAATTCATTTTCAAAATCACCATATAAGTACTGGTTTTTAATTCCAATTTAATTTCAAAACCAAATATTTTCCCAAAATCAATTATACTCAAATTGGCTTCTAAATTTATAATTATCCCCTTTTTTAGAAACTTTTAAACTATCTATTTCTATGTGAAATATCCAATTTACCTTTCTGAAAACCATTATTCAACTATTTTTTTTTCAAAACATTTCAAAACTAAATTTATATTCTTTATCAAACATTTTATATTCTTCGAAATTTCTTAGCTTTGAAAATTAAATCTCGATTTGGAAGTGTTCGAACATTCAAAATAGTTAGGGAAATCAAATTTTCAATTCAAGAGTTGAAAATCAACAATAAATCAATAAATCAATTATTAAATCCAAAACTCAAGGACTGAACACCGGTCTCATTTTAAATTGTTTCAAATATATACTTATATCTTTCTAAAATATCAAATCATACTTCGGAATTTGAAATCAAAATTTGTTTCACAATATCACTCGCATAGCAAAGCTACTAGAGTGCCTCCCCCACTCTAAAAACTCGAAAATCAATGTCGATGATGCGTGCACTCATCCCCGAAATTATTTTCAAGCGACCTAAGTGAGTTCTGGACTTCTATTTTCTTGAAAACTTCTTTGAAACTTCTTCAAAATTATTGGAATTCATTTGAACTCATTAAAAACATTTCCTATCCGGAAAATACCTTTAAATCGTATTATTCTTATATATTTTCCAAAATCTTAAAACCAATTTCAAAATACCGGAATTCAATTCTCGAATTTCAAATTTAACTTTATAGTTATAAATCATTTTTATATAAATCAATTTCTTATAATTTTTCAAAATTTCAAATCCTTTCAAACTTTTTATATAGAATAATATTTCTTATTTGTTTTATATATAGGTATAAAATCCTTATTGAAGACATTTTCACTTTTATATGTATAATAAAATTATAGTTATCAAAATAATAATTTCGATATATAAAACAATTTCAAAAATACAACATACTCGATTTTTCAAAGGGTGATTCAAGAAAGGATTTCAAAACAAAGATAGAGATTTAAATTTCATATCAAACGAAACAGGAACATGAATATCTTAATTTGAGAACATCGGTTAAGCAAAAGATACAACAGGGTTTACTGAAAGCAACCTAACAACTACTGAAAACAAATAGATCCACAGAATACCACCCTACATAAACAAAGCATCGGTATTATTTCTACCGGGTGGGACTTCAACGGGTCCAGAACACTCCCCCTCAACGTAGCCCCAACTTCTACATTTCTTGCATAAATGCACGACACGCCCATCCTCCCTAACAAACTGCGGAAACGCAGCCTTCCTTCCGTACTTCCTCACAGGACAATTCCTGGCTATATGCCCAGGCAGCCTGTAGTGATAGCAAATGGTTGATTGGTCGACCGATGCAGTGGGTGCAGCTTTTACTTTCTTCACCTTCTGGCAGCGACTGGGAAAGTGCCCCGTACTACGGCATTTAAAACAGAAGATCTTGGATCGATAACGCTTGCCCTCTTTCTTCTTTCCTTCATCTCTCTTCCCGCACATAGCTGCATAATGTCCCTTCTCCTGACACCGATAACAGATGACATGGTCATAAGGACCAGGTCCTGCCCTTTCCCTCCACAGCCTTTCCCACTTCTCCATTACTTCCTTCTGTTCCTTACGGGCTAGTGCTCTTCGAGCTCGACGAGCTGCTTTCTGCTCTTCCGATTTTGCCATATACAAAATAGTTTCCTTTCATTCAAGGAGTCCAAAATCAAATAAGATAGAGGTTCAAAATTTTAAGGGGAACCTTGACCCAAGGAAGTTTCAAAACAAGTGGAAAAGCTCGAACGAAGATGAGGAAATACAAATTCAAAAATAGACGATGGATATACTTCTATAAATCGCGGGCGACCTTAACCGGGTCAACCGTGACTTCTGGAATATAATCGATAAAGAATTCCAGAACAAATCGGCATATCAAGATATATCAGCATCGTAAACCGAGGATATGGAAATCTTCGGTGAATCAATGCCAATTATAAAGAGTTTTCACCCCCTTTACAAACCATTTAGTGGAGTCATTGGATACTCCAGAATCAAAAGAATATAAATAGAGAGAGACAAGAATGAATTTTTGGACCGAGGGACATTCCAAAATTCAAAGGAAATCGAGACAGAAAGGAAGAGATTCAACTCGAGCGAAAGTGATTCTGTAAATAAATTTACCATATATGCTAAGTTTTACCTAGAGCCAAAGCTCCGATACCAACTGTAACGACCCGCTATTTTGGACCATTCAAATCGACAATAAAACCATACATTTCCAACTTGAATAATTCAAAATACCGAATTGTTAATTAAAATTTGGTAAAACTTAAAATATACATTAAATAAACCAATCACAGATCACAGAGTAATATAATGCAGCGGAATAGATAAAGAATAGTAGTTCATGAAGTTACTATATACATCAGAGTTAGAAATAAAATACAACCGAATAGTTCAAATGCAGTGAAGTCTCCAATGCAATAGATGACTTCTCTGAACCAATCATCTGGAAAGGCTGGAATATGAATCGATAGTTGGATCTCCAAATGAAGCTCCGAACTCCAAATGTGAGTCTCAAATGCGGTATCACTCAGTCTGACCCGAGCGTAAAGCAAAACACAAAACACTCGAGTCAGGATTAACATTCTTATATCAATAAATCCAACTCAAGTGAAATATCAACTGAAATACAAATAACTTAAAAGATGTTTGAGATAACCATCCTCCAAGGGTCCATGGAACTATCTACAAGGTAGAAATATATACTATAACACCGTGGCCATTCCCATTTATTTATACTTCAAACCAAATATCATTTTACTTCAATTATCTCTATATTTCCCCAAATAGTATTTATATAAAATATATAATTTATAAAGTAAAGTATTCAATTCCCTCAACTTAACATATCGTTTCAACATCAACCCGACCTTCCCATTCAAATTAAATTCAATCTCAAATTATCAATTTAAATTCAATTTAAATCTTAAATTAACCACTTAAATTTTATCGATCCCAATTCGGGTTTGAAATCATCAATAACCCTTTATATTTCAATATATTTCAAAACTTTAAGTATTCAACGTTTCAACTAAATTTTTATTCAATTTAGTTTTCTAAATAATAAATTCAAATTTGGTTCAACCTAAATTTCACTTTAATTCAATTTAGTTGCTAAATAACGAATTCAACTACATTGATTTCAAATACAGATCCGAATCTCAACATAAACCATTTAAATTCCAATATAGTTCAAGGCTTTAATATTTAAATGTTCTATATAACAGTTTCATATAGATCTCGATTTAACCTCATTATTATTTAGTCTTGAAATACTCCCTTATTAGATTCAATATCATTTAAGTAACCTTAAATTACATTTTACTCAATCTTTTCTTTAATTTTATTAAACGTAAAATATTCATTAAATCACTTAAATCAAACATCCAGTTACAAAATCATACCTTTAAATTTCCCATTCAATAATTTCAAATTGATTTAATTAAATAAATCCTTATTTAAATAACATTTGTAATAAACCCAAATTTATCTCCCAATCTTAATTATTCAAATTTTCACAACGGTAAATTTTGAAACATAAATCTTAAATACTACTTAAACATATTATATGGATTAAATCAATCTTAATAATAATATTATTAAATCTATATATAAAATTTCCATTTATATATAATATTTTAAGAACCAATATTTATTAAATCCCATATATTTCTCTTCAAACTGTAGAATTTATTTTCAAAATAATTATACGGACCAACGGTATCTGTATATAATTCCTATCATATAGTCAAGTGTTACGGATATTTATCATTTCAATCCGTACACTAAATTTATACGGGTGGATATCATTTCAACCCGTAATCCCAAATTCAATTAAATGAAAATCGCTTGGGTCTATCATTTCAACCCATAACGAAATTCAACTTTTGTAAAGTCCATTTGGGTATCTATCATTTCAACCATAGTGATTTCTATACTAACAGAGAACTAGCAGAGTGATAACAGATATGAAAAATAATAATAACAACAGGCATATATCATCAAAATAAATATAAACAATAGGATATGGTGTCATATCCCATATGTGAACAGTTACAGATAATAGCATATATAACAATTTAAATAACTACAACCTCATATTTCAATTGTCGTTTCAATTGAAATCAAATTTAATAAATAAAAGAACGTTAATCGTGAGTGATTGCTCACCTTTCGAGATTAGAGAGATGGACACTGAAGTGGATTACGAGATCCAAGCACGAATTTGCGAAGCGAACAAGATTGGCACGAATTCGACGATCAAAGCTGATAAATGGAAATAGACGTAATCAAATCAGAATTCGATCGAAGGATAAAATTAGTTTAAGTGAACTCACATATACGAATATACAACTATATATATATATATATCTATTTAAAATCAAAAATCAAAACCCAAAAAAATCCAAATCTATATATACAATACAACATTATAGACAAAATATGTTATATTGCTTTATACATAAACCAATCTCCTTTATCTAGCTTGTACAAACCTGGTAATATAAAACTATAACAACCAAAACTGTAAAACAGATTTTTTTTCTTTTTATTTTATTAACATATACTCTATATAGAACTACAACACAAAGTAATATATATATATCTCTGTAAAATATGTAGGTTGACCCGAAACTCTGTAAGGTAAAATATAAACTACCTATCTAAATTTATACTTAAATCCTAACCAAACTCATATATAACACTCTAATATACATACTGACCTTTATAATTGACTATGCTTGGACGCTAAGAAAAAAAGTAGCTTTCCAAACAAAATGTATATATATACGTGTCGATAAAATTCGAATATGCCAGCTAATATTTGACTCAGATATGAATATATTCTCTTTTAAAAATCCTCAATTATATATTAAATCATAATATTCCTAATCATCAGAATCTACAACGAAGCATTCAAATACATGGTATACTTTATACACTAACTTTATGTACCTAGTAAACACATCGCCCAAAAATCTTTGTTTTTATATTTGAAACCAAACTAAAATATGCTTATATAAACTTACAATTAATTCCAACAGCTTATCAAAAACATGTTTTATTTATATGATTTATAAATATATAACAGATTATATTATTGAAACCAGGTTATAAATATATATAACTTTAGCTATAAACGCATCTTATAGTTCATATACTTTCTATATATATAACAAACATAACTTATATATATAAGTGAATTGATAAAACTGTCATACCCAAGTGTATAAACAAAAGCAAAGTGGAGGAAGGCACTGCTGTTGGTTCACGTCTCGACAGATGTGGAGTCTTGGATGATAGGGTGTGGGGTTGTATGGTTGGTTTGATGTTCGCGGGTATGATGAGTTTGGTTTGTACAGACGTGGAGAAGGCCGTGTTTGGCTTCGGTGAAGGGGGAGGTGATGGTGCCAGGCCGCGGTAGAGGTTGAAGTGGAAGGAGCACGGTCGGCTAGGGGTGATGGTGGCTAGATGTAGCTGCCGAGGCTGAGAGAGGAACCAGAGCAAGACGTTGCTTGAAGTGATGACGCGGAGGCTGAGGTTGCTCTCGGCTGGAAAGTTGATGGGGGTGGACGGACTGGATCTCGCTGAGGGCTGCACCGAGGGTCGGTGATGGGGTTTGCCGTCCAGAGGGGTGGCGTGGGATCTAGGGTGGTTCGGCTAGTCTGTTTATGGTGGAGGCGGTCGGCCTTGCGTGGGAGAGAGGGTGGTAGATCGGCTTGAGGTAGTGGGTTGGGATCGAAATAAAGTAAAGGAGAAGTAACCCAGAGGGGAAGAGGAAAAGTGGAGAGGAGCAGCAATTTAAAGATGTAGAGGGGAAGAGATGAATGCAACAGTTATTTATAGGAAAGAAAAGGTAAAATAGAGTAACCGTGAAAAGGAAGCTAGTGAAAACGTAAGCCAATAAATAAAAGAGATAGGAGTGGCAACGGTCTCATGAAATTTAGCTAAAATCAATTCTGATTTGTTGTTTTCGACCGTAAGTTTTCAAATTTGAAACCGAAAGAAACGCAAAGGAAAATTAGAAAAGAATATATATAAAAAGTAACGAAAGTGATAACAAGGGTCGCCCAGTAATCCAGCTGAAATTAAAAGCAAATAAAATAGCAACGGTCACGTTGCTTTGATTTAGCTGACACATAACAGCAATTGATTATTTGCTTGAGACACACGGAAAAGATTCAAAAAGGCAGTGTAACGGACCATAAAATAAATTGAAACGATTGATTGATAACCTCTGTAAATTTAAAGAAATTAATAACAGCGTGCTCATGGTTACGCTAAAACAAAATTTGAACGTTTGGAACAATAAAGGTTAGAACTTATTTCAAAAGTAACAGCAGGTTCCTAGATTGACGGGCAGATAATTAAAGCAATTTATTAGCTAGCTTGAACTTAATAGAATTACAAAATAAATAAACTTTCATAAAATTAATTGAAAATTTACCATTTTCTATATTTAATGATACGTAATCAAAATAATAAAACTTTATTTCAAAATATTATCATTAAAATTTCTCAAAAATCCAATTAAATCCGTTATAAAACCAATTAAAATTTATTAAAATTTCATGGGTCATTACAATGTCAATTTCTTTTTATTGCATTACATTCATTCATTTATTATTTAATTTTATTTATTTACATTCATTTATTTATAGTATTCATGTTCAATTCAATTACTTAGCATTCTATTCACTTACTCAAGTTTATAATCATCTATTTACGATACTTACTTTCTATCACAATTTATTATAGTAACATTTCAACTAGAACTTAAGTTTATAACAACTATAACATCGAATTCTTATTTATAAAAGTAATTCATTGAACACTTTCATTACATAAATTTTAATTATAAAATTTTCCATTACATTTTCTTATTAAACGTTTCGACTTTTAATATTTGGAAAGTTATATATATGTTTTTAAGATTGCAATTGAAAGTTATACAAGTCTATCTTATTTCTTTTAATTAATTTAATGTTCAATAAACATATCCTTTGTTTTATAGGTTAAAATTTTCAACTTTCTTGTTATTTCATTTATAACCTAGCATTTAATCTCTTATTTCATTTAGAGGTTCCAGTTGTTAATTAGTTAAATTCCATTCATTAATTAAAATCTCTAATCTATAGAAATTTAAGAACCAAATACCGGTTCCATTTCAAATCATTTAAAATAATATATATAACCATATTTATATATACATCAAATCATGTTTAAAATAAAATTTTATATTTATTTATAAAAATAAATGTGTAGTACACTATTACAACAGCCTTCCCACTTTGAAACTCGAAAATGGATGTCGATGATGTGTGCACTCATCACCGAAATTATTTTCCAACGACTGAGAGGGGAGTACAAAACTTATTTCTTTCCAAAATTTCTTTAAAAAAATTCTTTCAAATCGCATTGAAATATTTGTATCAGAAAATACTTCAAAATAATATTATTACTATATTCCAAAATCATTCGAAAGAAATTTTCAAAAATCCCGGAACTTAAGTTCTAAAATTTCCAATTTATTCTCATTTTATTCGTAAATTTTATTTTACAGCCAATATTTATAAATTTTACTACCTAACAACAAATATATTACAAACAATTATATCAATTATAAAATATATTATTTTATATTCAAAAATATAATAGGCAAAATTATTTCATTTACCTATATTTCAAAACAAATATTGTGTCGGTATGTCCTATTAAGTGTTTAGAAATCCCTATCGACGTCATAACGTCCTATGCACCAACCAGAATTTATAAATATAAAATGGAACAAATTAACACAATATAAAAACCTTTATAACACTAACAAATATGCTCTCTCACATATATACATTCAACGACTCATCATAGGCTACTACTACCTTATTGATAAAGAGTCAGACCCCACAAAGCTAAGACTTTCGCTAAACCTAAGCTCTGATACCAACTGTAACTGGACAATGCCGGTAGGGTAAGGTCAAACGACCTACCTTTTTGGACGTTTTAAGCAGACACACATGTCGAACTCAAACCATTCAAAGGGGCAGATTGTTATGGGATAAATAAGAAAAAGCAGAAAAAGAAAGAAAAAAAAACAGAATCTTGCAGCGGAATTATGAAATATAATTATTTTGAAAATGAAGGTGGAGGGATAAAAATAAATATCACATTTTATTTTGAAAGCTTCAGACATTAATAACGCATAAGGAAATGTACGTAGGAACGGAAAAGTTTGCAAATGAAAGTAAAATTTTGTATACGTAAAATTGAGGTAGCAAGAATTAAATATAACCTAAAAGCCGAGGCTCAGTTATTAAACAGAAGGAGAAATAAATGGATCAAGTATTAATAATAAGGTAACTATTTTAAAACGTTCATGCAACAATTAATCGTAAAAGAAATGAAGGGACCATGTACGTCGCACAACCTTTGAAATTCAATTTTTTTGAAACGTAACCAAATTAACTTCATTAACTTAAATAATATTCAAATTTGTATGCATTTAGGTTTCTATCTATGCATAATAAATTTTTTATACTTACCTTAAAAATAAAAACGTTCAATTTGGTTTTCCCAAAATGATCTTTTATTTCCATTAAAACACCTTTTTTATTTAACACAAAACTTGTTTTTCTTTTATTAAATCTATTAATTGCAATCAATGTTTTCTTTCCTTTTAACTGAAACATTTGAATTACATTAATTGCAATTACTTACAAAGTTAAATTTTAAATAGACAAATAAATGTATAAAAAATCGAATAGTTGTTTGTTTAAACACGTTTATAAATTTGTTGTTTATACACAAGTGTAATAGATAACTTACTGAAATAGATTATTTTCCTATTCTTATAATCAATCTGTAAACTAAAACATAGTTCAAATAAACATATATTTTTTCTTTAAAATCAATCATTCTATTATTTATTTTAATGAAATTAAACCTACATTTACAAAAGAAACATTCATTTTATCTGATGTAAATGTTCTTTTCATTAAATCAAACTTTCCTTATACTTTCGCAAAACATAAGCTGCTTTTAATTCCACCTATTAATTTACAATTAGTATTCTCTCTCCTATTAATTGAAAATTTTCAATTATATTAATTTCAGTTGATTAAGTTTCAAAATGGACTAAATGAATGTAATGAGAAGTAGAACAACTATTTCCTATCTAATAGCAATGTAAACAAATTTATACACTATTGGATATAAACAGTAATTATACATTTCTTACTAAATAATAGTTTCTCGTCTCTACAATCAATCTTTCAGCTACCAAACATTTCAAATAAATAAACATATGTTTACTCCTTTACTAAACTTATTCATTTTTATTCTTTTATTTTAATTTACACTCATATTATTAAATCAACCAATACCTTATGAAATTATTAACATAAGTTTCTATCTTGTTATCCTCTTTTTCTACAATTGACGCCTTTTCTTACATTAACCACAATATTTATAAACTAGCATATTTTTATCATTTTTTGGTTGCAAAGACGTTTATAACAAACTAAAATAAGTTTACATATCAATTCAGTGTTAATTATTTCAATAATTACAGTGTTCAATTTCAACTGCCATTAATCCGATTAATTATAATTTAGTTCCAATAAATTGTTTTTTATTTGGTTTCAATTCTTTTTACTCAAATCAGTTATTATTCTATAGACATGGTTTACATTGTTTTATATTTCATTACATTAATATCCTCCAATTTCCATCTTTAATTTGTATTAACAATTACATTTCCATCTTATTAAATTTTGGTTAGTTTCACACATTAATTATAATTAAAGTCTCGATTAATTTATTTATCTCAATTTCATTCTTTTGTTAAGTCAATTATTGTAACGACCCTCCATTCATCTCCACAGCATGACGCATCCTTAATAAGAAAGAAAGGGATGGAAAAGAGAAAGAAAGAGAAGAGAGAAGAAACAACACATCAGAATCTAAACAGCGGAACGAATAAATTATATTAATAACATAAGTATTACATAGTACAACAACAATTATCAGAGATACACAGCTTATACAACACATACTAGACAGTTATAAACATCTGCCTAGTTATTACAACTCAATACAACTCAACAAAGAGATACCAACACAGAAAACACACAATGGAAACTATATATCTAACGTCGAAGCCTCCTGCTCCATTGCTCCTCCACAATTCGTCAAAACTAACATGAATCTCTTGGCTACTCGTAAAAAATTTGAGTACCCAAGAGTTTAAGAAAACAAAAGATAAACTCCGGGTCAGACATGGGTCTGGTGTGAGTAATAGGTTAAAGTTGCTTAATTTTAAAAACCTTTTGAAAAGTAAGGTATCACGTAAGACTTCCCACACATAAACATGGAAAAAAATTTACCTTACGCTAACCAAAACATTTGATAGGAAATCCAGTGATATTATAAAAGGTCTAAGGTTTTCAAGTAAATATGAAATAGCCGAAATTGTTACATTATTAAATTCCAGCTACTAGCCACAAAAGTGGGTAATACAATCAAAACCATTGGCACTTATTGGATTTTGGATTCCATACAATGGCAGGGCTACCGGGCTACCGCCCGTCACAGTACGTGGCCTAGATCACCGTACCGAGGATCACTCCCAACCCCCTGCAACACAAGGCCGGAGCCATCCCTTACTGGATAGTCCCGAACAAGACAACCCCGCAGTTGGTGCGCATTTCCAACCGCCCACTAAGCCGAATAAAAAGGGACCTCTAGATAGGGGAAAATCTCGTCCTACTTGGGCATAACCCACTTAGCATTGCTGCACCTCCCCTGTTTTAGCCATTCCCGGTTGATGAGGCTTGAGGCTACGATTATCTTTATAGGACACATCACTTAGAATGCTTATCGTCCACCTGACGATGTTCTGAAAGCATTCAATCCATACAAGTTCGTTCGGGGTTCGAACAAAACCGAAGGCATTATCTCGTTACACTCATTTGGAATCACCCTCAGAGTTAACGACGATAACCCTTGCACTCTGAATCTTCATCTCGAATCTGAAAGTACTATCTCTGTCAAACTCATCTCGGAATCACCCTCAGAGTTATACTGATGAATAGTCCTTACACCTCGAGTCTTCACTCTTCACATAAGATTCACGACCTATCGTTAATTTGGATCGATGTGGTTTTCGGATATCCAAATATGGAAACCCGATCCCGGTCGCGTCGAAATCCAAAGTGTGTCTTTTAGGTCCAAGTTGTTTTAGGGTTTAAAACAATTCAATTACATTATCTATATACACACAGATAAATAATTCACAGATTCACAACAAATAATTATCATTATCATCACAACGGATAATCCATATTATCACTATCAAAGATAATCCATATCATCATCACAATGCAACCAATGCATCCATATCACTCAACATGACTAATCTCATAGTTGAGATTTCAAACCATTCAAGGCAACCAATATCATCCATTCATATACAAGCAATGATCTATAATCATACCATCTATAATTAATTTAAAATGAATTAAATTAATTACTTCCATCTCTAATTAATTTAAGGTGAATTAAATTAATTACTACATCAATATAAATCTTACTTACATATTCAATAATTAATTACAAATTAATTAATTAATTAACTCTAGTTAATCAACTTAATTAATCACCCTTGATTAATTATTCTTTAATTAATTTCACAAAATTAATTACTTTATACCAAATACAGTAATTAACCTTTAATTACTTCATAATTAATTAACTATAATTAATTACATTAAACCTTAATTAATTACAATTAATTAATTATACTTAATTACTTATTATTGATTAATTAATCTTAATTAATCAATATTAATTACATCATTAATTATATTAATTAACGATCCTAAATTATATTTAATTAATTATCTTATTTAGATTAATTACATTCAGTAATTAATCTCAATTAAACCATAATTATTAATCACCTTTGATTAATCACATTCAGTAATAAACTACCTTTAATTACTTCATCAAATTAATTACTCCTTAATTAATTATCTATAATTAATCCCTTGATTAATTATACAAAGTATTTAATCCAAATTACTTTCACAATTCCATCATTATCCACTAATTACATCCAGTAATTATCTTTAATTACTTCACTGAGTAATTACATTCCATTAATTACATTAAGTAATTATTATCAAACCAACAAGTGATTAAAATTAATTAAACTAAATTAATTAATTAATTTAAACTAATCGCAATAAACTCCATTAGTTACATTAAGTAATTAATTCCTTAATTACTTCCATTAACTAATTAAACTTAAATAAATTTCACAATTGATTATCATTTAATTAATTAGGGGTGGGCATTTAACCGACCGAACCGACTTAACCGACCGAACCGATCTTAATCGAACCGCTTTAACCGAATAAATTGGTTAACCGAACTTTAGGTTAACCGACCGATGTTAACCGACCAAAATCGGTTCGGTTAAAGGTTAACAGTGGTTATTTATCGGTTAACCGTTAACCCCATATATATTTCAAATTATCGGGCCTGCCCAACAATTGCTACCCGACCCATTGCTTTCGTGAGACTCTGCGTGATTGCATAACCCTAGTTTACTTTCCTCCGCCGCTATTCAATTCAGCAGTAACTACTCCCTCCGTATTCAATTTCATTCACTCAAATTCGCTGCGCCGAGTGCCTTGCTTAACCATTTAATTTTCGTTCTTATCAGAGATTCAGAATCACAATCGTGATAATCCAGTCCGCCGCGCCGAGTGCCGCCTTGCTCTTCAATCTTTGCTCATTAGATCCGCAGATCGCCCATTTCAGCAATGGTTAATAATAGCCGGAAGAGAAAAAATGTGAGTTCGATTTTCATTTTGCATCGTTCCACTTCCAATCGTGATTTGGTTGCTTCTTAGTTCTTTTAAATAGACTTACACTTGCATGTTTTCGTTTCTGAGATTATTTATTGATCTTTTAGTTCTTTTGTATTTATTGATCTGTTTGTATTCATTTTGCTTCTTAGTTCTTTTACATAGACTTACACTTGCATGGTTAAATGAAAGATTGCTCTTCCAACGTATATTATATTGATGCAGAGAGACATAATATTTAAATTAGATCTGGAAAGGTTAAAGACTAAGGTGGAAATATTTAGCAGTCAGTTTAAAAAACAAAGAATGATGGTGGACTGAATTATCATTTTTATATTGTCAACTGGTCTTGAATCAAAGTGTGAAAATGGTCCTCATTTTTTTTTTCTATATTATCGATTGATGTAAAAACCAAACGATGAAACTAAATGACACATTTTTTGTCGACTTCATTTTAACATCAAATGGTCAAATTTCCATAATTCTAACTCGGGCAACAACCCAGTGTAGATTTTGTATAAATCCATCCCTGAGATTCAAACGGTAGCAAAAAACTATTGTATGTATCAGTAAACCTACTCGAAATATTTTTGATGATAGTATCATTGTTACTTGTAAAAAATAACAGCTTAATTGTTGGAGAAATATTGGGTATGTCGTTGATGATATTACAAGGCTACCATAAGCGATGATAAACAAGATTATTCAAAGTATTGACTAAATGCTTAAGATAATTAGATTTACTGCAAAAAGTGTTTCTTTCGTCAAAAAGTAACCTACATTTGAGAATAAAAGAACAAGGGATCAATGCATAAGGTAGGTGGAGATCTGAAAGAGCTTGAATAATGTATATACTAGACTTTTGACATATTTGTTTGATTGATAAAGATCGAAGTTTATTTGGATCATACTATAGAAGACCATATTGCGAGTTATAAACTACATTCCATGATTTTACAGAAGGAGGATGGGTTTTACAAAATACACGAATCTTAATTGTGGTTGGAATTAAAAAGGCTACATACGTAACATATTTTTGTATATATAAAGTTAATGAGGGCAGTGCCAGTTGCGTGTGGATTTTGATGCAAGGTCGTTGATTGTGGTTGCAGTCATGGTGAAGTTGGCTCAAAGATAGATGACAGTATAATTTTCTTTGGCAGACAATAGGCATTTTACAGTTGAAAACACAATAAATAGATCCATGGTCTTATACAAATTGTTATTGATAACCAGCCCATGTTAGTACCTTAGATATGCTAGTAGTAACTAACATCGTTTGCATCCCTCTTTCCATTTAGGGGGTTATTTTCCAATCTAAAAACAAAAATGGCAACCGCCACAAAGTAAGCTAATTCCTGACCAATATATCACTTTGCTTCAAGGATCATGATACAATTGACTTGCTAACCCAGATCGAAATTCATTCAAGTTATCATGAGGATTATGAAATAGTAATGGGTTTATGCTCCTGTAACGTCAATATGATATTAGATGAAATTTACCATCTGAAAGAGTACTTTGCAGCGTTAAACTCTATTCTCAATGACATCCTATCACATGCTTTGTTATCATAAGCAGATATAATAAAGTCAAGCATAAGGATGTCTGCTATGTTTGCAGTTATGCTTCTGTTTTTGCTAATTTTATGTCTTTATCAATTGTAAAACAGGTGGAAATATGTGGATCTTCTAGAGAAACAATGGATCTTAATGATAAGTATGCGAAAGAAGCGGATGATGAGGAAACCGGGGACGACAACATCGATGTTGCAAAACCGCCTCTACACCAAAATCGCAAGCCTTCTTCTAGAAAGCCTTCTCTGGTACAGAAACATTTTACTAAAGATATTAATCCCAAAGTTAACAAATGTGCTTGCAACTACTGTGGTCAACAATTTGCATGTGATTCCAGATTTAATGGCACTACACATTTGAATTATCATGTAGCAAAATCATGTAGGTCAATTCCACGTGACAGTGATAAGAGACAAAAAAGTTTAGTTTTTGGAAAAAATAGCGATAGTGAAGATAGTTGCACTCTTACCACATAGTCATTTAACAAAGAGGAATGTAGAAAATCATTAGCTCGAATGATAATTATTGACGAACTCCCTTTTAGTTTTGTGGAGGGTGAAGGTTTTCTTGAATTTTGTCGGCAATTGTGTCCTAGTTTTGAAGTTCCTTCACGTAGAACAATTTGTAGAGACGTGCTTCAATTATATTGGGACTCGATAGATTCTCTTAAAAAATTGTTCTCCGAATCATTGCATGGTGTTTGTCTAACTACCAATACATGGACTTCTATTCAAAACGTGAATTATATGGTTTTAACAGCACACTTTATTGATGAAAATTGGAATTTACATAAAAGGATTATAAATTTTTGTGTAATTACTAGTCACAAAGGAGAAAATATTGGAAAACTTATTGTCCAATGTATCAAAAAATGGGAACTCAAAAGAATAGTGTCGATCACGGTTGATAATGCTAGTGCAAATGAAGTGGCAATCAATTATGTGAAAAACAAATTAAAAGATTATAATGTTGGTTGTGTTTTGAATGGTGAATTCATTCATATACGTTGTTGTGCCCATATAATCAATTTAATTGTTCATGATGGGCTAAAAGAAATTAGCAATACTATAGTTGGAATTCGTACTGCAGTTAGATTTGTGAGATCATCTCCGGCACTGACGCAGCGGATTAATCAAAATAAACTTCAATCGGTGAAAGTAGCAATCGGTGGATTGATGAATACCAAAATGCCTAAATTCGTTGATCCGAAGATACCGAATTTTAGCTATCTCAAACACGTTGATAGCGCACTATACCGTGTTCCAAGATCTACGATTCTTCGTACGTTGATCTAGCGCACTAGATACCGTGAATCGGCTTCTACGATCGTTGAATCGAGCGCACTCGATTAACCGAAAGAGGAGATAGGAGATTACACTCAACTACCAATTTAAGAAGAAAGCACACAGCAATCAACAAGAAATTTTATTCAAAAATCAACCAACAAAAATGTACAACATACTCCCTATTTATAGAAGTTTTACAACCTGCTCCTTAAGTCGGCTGCGACTTACGACTCACTTTAAGTCGGCAACGACTTAGTACCATAGCGACCTAACCCCCTTTACAACACAACACACGCAAACGACTCACTAGGTCGCTAGCCGACCTAACTGACTCAAGACACAGGTCACACGTCTTAACAACTGACGACTCATTTATTTTCACGACCGACACATCTCTTAAGTCGTAGACGACTTAAGTTACACTGCCACAAAATTACAGACTCAACACTTAGGTCGTATACGACCTAACGACCTACGACTCAAAGAAACACATTATAACATCACATACTGGCTCAACAACATACTGCTTAGCTCTTTGCCGACTTATCAATCAACACAACACATAAGTCGGTGACGACCTATAAAACCACACGACTTAAAGAACACAGACGACTTAACTTCCAAGCGACTTACTCTTCGGTTTCCGCCTTAACTTAGGTCGTAGCCGACTTAGTCCTTGCATTCCAACTCGTGCTGTTATCTTGTTAACCCGTGATGCTCCTCCTGTAGCTTTAGACCGTACACAACTTAAAAGCCCCGAACGACTTAAACCCATGCTAGGTCGGAAATGACTTAGGACTTCATCATTAACTCGCACGCCTTCCCCCCGTGACTCCTTAGGTCGGAAATGACTTATAGGTACCATCTTAAGTCGTGAACGACTTATGCTAATGGCTTGCAATTGTTCGACCTTGGTCTGAGCTGCATCATCCTCCCCTGGTTGAGAACAATTCGTCCTCGAATTTGTATCTTTTTCCACAACAATCTCACCTCCATGATACGGAATTAAATGTTTGATGTTAAAAACATCAGAAGTATAAACGTCATCTGGTAATTTTAATCGATATGCATTCTCATTGATTTTCTTTAAAACTTCAACTGGACCAATTTTCCACGCTTTCAATTTATTGTACGTTCCCACCGGAAAACGATCTTTTGTCAACACTGCATAAACTAAATCACCTTCGTTAAATTCAACATTTCGTCGCTTCAAATATGCAAATTTCTTATATTTCTCATTTGACTTTTCCAATCGTTCCTGAACGATTTTATGACATTCATTCAACCCATCAACAAAGTCTATAGCTCGTTTAACCGTCCCCTTTGGTTGTGGCACTACGGCTAAGTCCAATGGTCCCCTGGGTAGATTTGAATATACAATCTGAAATGGACTGAATCCCGTACTACGATTCACTGCATGATTATGAGCAAACTCTGCCTGGCATAACTTCATGTCCCAACTCTTCAGATTATCCTTCACCAAACATCGTAACAAATTTCCCAACGATCTGTTAACAACTTCTGTTTGTCCATCAGTTTGCGGATGATAAGCGCTACTAAATTTCAGCTTCGTTCCAACCATCTTCCACAAACTCAACCAAAAAGGCTTAGAAATCTAGTATCCCGATCAGAAACAATAGATTCTGGTAAACCACGCAATCGATACACCTCCTTAAAGAATAATTGTGCCACTCGAACTGCATCCGCTGTCTTCTTGCAGGCAATAAAATGTGCCATTTTCGAAAATCTATCCACCACAACAAATATAGAATCATTTCCCCTTTGAGTTCTCGGCAAACCCAAAACGAAATCCATGCTGATATCAACCCATGGTTTAGTCGGTATAGGTAACGGCACATACAATCCTGCATTTGTTGCTGTTCCCTTCGAAACCAGACATATATGACATCTCTCCACAAACCTTTCAACCTCTTTCCTCATCGACGGCCAAAAGTAAGATTGAGCAATCAAATGCAAAGTACGATCACGGCCCACATGTCCTTCCTCGTGTAATTCCTTGATAATCTTCAATCTCAAACTGCTCTCTGGAATACATAATCGATTTCCTTTAAACAAGAATCCATCAACCAACATAAATTCATCAGTACTCCCATCCTTAACTTTCTCAACAAACTTTGCAAAGTAAGGATCCTCTTCAAACAATTCTAGTAATAATTCAAACTCTGTCACCTTAACTTTCATTGTAGTCAGCAAATGGCTCCTCCTACTCAAAGCATCAGCCACACGATTCGTTGCCCCAGATTTATGTTTCACGACAAAAGTAAACTGTTGTAAATAAGCAATCCATGATGCATGTCTCGCTGAAATCTTATCCTGTCCTTGCAAATGTTTCAACGCCTCATGATCAGTGTAAAGAACAAACTCTTTCTGAAATAGATAATGCCTCCAATGTTTAACAGCTTGCACAACAGCATAAAACTCAACATCGTATGTACGATATCTCATCTTTGCTCCTGATAATTTCTCACTGAAATAAGCAACTGGCCTCCCACTCTGACTCAACACTCCTACAATCCCAACCTTTGATGCATCAGTGTGTAGCTCAAACAACAACTGAAAATCTGGTAATACAAGAATTGGTGCTGTCGTCAAAAGTTCTTTGATTCGTTCAAAAGCAACTCCTGCTTCCTCCAACCAAGAAAACTGTTTCCCTTTCATACAATCAGTAACTGGTGCCATCACGCTACTGAAGTGTGGAATAAACCTTCGGTAGAATGATGCCAATCCATGAAAGCTTCTAACTTCAGTGATAGTTCTCGGCTGTGGCCAATTTCTAATAGCTTCAACTTTACTCTGGTCCACCTGGATTCCTTTCTCAGATACAACATATCCCAAGAATAAAACACTTCTTGTCATGAACACACATTTCTTCGTAGCTGCATAAAATTGTTCCTCACGAAGAATAATTAACACCTTTCTCAAATGCTCTACATGCTCCTCTGTGCTTGCACTATAAATCAGAATATCATCAAAGTAAACTACCACGAACTTCCCAATGAATGGTCTAAAGATTTGATTCATCACCCGCATGAATGTACTAGGTACATTTGATAAACCAAATGGCATAACCAACCATTCGTTTTACCCCTCTCTCGTCTTGAAGGCTGTCTTCCATTCGTCTCCCGGTCTAATTCGAATCTGATGATAACCACTCTTCAAATCAATCTTCGAAAATAGTAGCCCCACTCAACTGATCTAGCAAGTCATCCAACCTTGGCATAGGAAATCTGTAGCGAACAGTAATCTTGTTCAAAGCTCTATTATCGGTACACATTCTCCATGTTCCATCCTTCTTCGGCACCAACAAGGCTGGTACGGCACAAGGACTCAAGCTTTCCTAAACACGTCCCTGTTTTAACAATTCCTCTACTTGCCTTCGTAACTCCTCATGTTCCTTCGGACTCATTCGATAATGTGGTCGATGTGGTAACACTGCTCCCGGAACAAGATCGATTTGATGTTGGATGTCTCTCAGTGGGGGTAACTCCTTAGGCAACTCCTCTGGAAATACGTCTTCAAATTCTTTCAAAACTGGCTTTGCTTCTTCTGGAATCTCAACCTCTTCATGACTCTCTCGCCCAATCAAAAAATAGACTTCAGGCTCCTCTTCAACTTCCTTAACAAACTCCTTCAAAGTCAACAGAGTTTTCAATTCCTCAATCTCCTCCAGCTTGCACCCTTCTGTTGTTGCTTCTTGGGAACCAAAGTGATTTTAGTACCCTCGAACATGAAACTGTAGCTATTAGCACGACCATCATGTTGCACTGCTCTATCAAACTGCCATGGTCTTCCCAACAACAGATGACACACGTCCATGTCTACAACGTCACACCAAATTTCATCTTTGTACTTCTTCCCAATAGAAAAATTCACACAAGCCCTTCGACACACCTTCACTTCACCTCCCTTCCTTAACCATGCTAGCTTGTACGGTTTAGGATGCTTCTCAGTTTTCAAGTTCAACTTCCTTACGGCTTCTGTAGAGATAATATTATCACAACTCCCGGCATCAATAACGAACTTGCAAACCTTTCCCAAAATAGTGCATGTCGACTGAAAAATATTGCTTCTCAACCAACTAGAATCATCTTCTTGCTTTGGTGTAAGACATGACCTCCTCATCATAAGATTACAACCTTCATCTCCAGACAATTCTTCTTCCTCCTCAACATAAGGTGCATTTAAACATTATGCCTCCTCACCATCATCCTCAATCTCAGCAACCATTGCTCTCTTCTTCGGCTTCGGACATTCATTGCTTTTGTGACCCAACTCCTGACAATTATAACATTTGAAACCACTGCTAACCTTAGCCTTCTCAGCCTCCTTCACCAATGGTTTTGTAACAGGTTTAGGAACATTAGAACTTCCACTAACACCCTTCACTTGATTATTGAAATTTGTAAACACACCACCTCCATGCCTTCCTTGCTTCTCCCAAGCCAACGCTTTCTGATGTGCCTCTGCCACTGATCTAGGATCAAACATATTAACCATATCCTGGATCTGCATTCTCAATCCTCCAACGAATCTGGCAGTTAGCTGTTCTTCCGTTTCCATAATATCATTCCTGGCAATGAGTTGGTAAAATTCATCAGCATAATCACTAACAGACTTCGTCCCTTGCCTCAGATTCTGCAACCTCTAGTACATAAGTGATTGGTAGTTGTAAGGCAAAAATGTAGCTCGCATCAACTTCTTCATCTTCTCCCATGATTCAATCTTTAACTTTCCCATTCTCTCCCTTGTAAGTTTAGTTTGCTGCCACCACGCCAAAGCTCTCCCCCTCAACCTAGTAGCAACCAACTTCACTCTTCTATGCTCAGGAACCTCCTTGAAATCAAAGATCTCTTCAACATTTGACAACCAATCTAAGAATTCTTCAGCTACCATTCCATCCTTAAACTCTGGAATTTCCATCTTCATCCCCGACTCCCATCGACGATCATCTTCAACATCCCGATAAGAATTTCGAACTTGGTCTCGATCTCGATAATGAATGCTAGCTCTATCGCCCTCTTCATCAAAATCAAAAGTACGCCTACATCGATCTCGACCATTATCATCCCTTCGTTCATGCATGCTTCTTCTACTATGTCTCTCTTCATCTCTATACGCCTCATGGTCAAATTCACGTTGACTTCTTCTCTCTTCATGTCCATAGTCATGATGAACTCTCTGTGATGAAATTGATGTTTCTCTTCTATCTCTAAAAGAATGCGGTGATACCCTCCTCGCTTCCGTAACCAATGGCGAAACTCGGTTTCCTCCATGGTTCGAGATTGGTGATCTCCTCCTTTGAGTTTGATTCAAATCATTCATCAACTTCTCTAACTTTCCAATGCCTTCATCAAATTTCTCATTAATAAGTTGTTCCATAAGCTCGGCTTCTTCTCTTCTATACAAAGCTTCAACGTTTTGATGACGATTAGCTCTCCTTGGTGGCATGGTTCAAATCTTCACAAACACTTCAACAAATACTTCAAATTTCTTTAACAAAGCTTCAACACAAGACAGACAAGTCACGGCCTAACACTTAGCTCGGCCTCAACTTAGCTCTACACGGCTTAACTTGGCTCGGATCAAGGTCTCCAAGCAACTTCAAGTTCAAACACTTCTCCAACTCTAGATCCAAAATGAAATGGATCAAAATCTTCAAACTCGTTGCAACTTCAAGATGAACACGATGAACTCCAACTTCAAACTTCAAATACTTGGCTCCAAGAATCAACTTAGCTATGATTGGCTAAGTATGGCTCTGATACCAAAAACTGACGCAGCAGATTAATCAAAATAAACTTCAATCGGTGAAAGTAGCAATCGGTGGATTGATGAATACCAAAATGCCCAAATTCGTTGATCCGAAGATAACGAATTTTAGCTATCTCAAACACGTTGATAGCGCACTATACCGTGTTCCAAGATCTACGATTCTTCGTACGTTGATCTAGCGCACTAGATACCGTGAATCGGCTTCTACGATCGTTGAATCGAGCGCACTCGATTAACCGAAAGAGGAGATAGGAGATTACACTCAACTACCAATTTAAGAAGAAAGCACAAAGCAATCAACAAGAAATTTTATTCAAAAATCAACCAACAAAAATGTACAACACACCCCCTATTTATAGAAGTTTTACAACCTACTCCTTAAGTTGGCTGCGACTTACGACTCACTTTAAGTCGGCAACGACTTAGTACCATAGCGACCTAACCCCCTTTACAACACAGCACACGCAAACGACTCACTAGGTCGCTAGCCGACCTAACTGACTCAAGACACAGGTCACACGTCTTAACAACTGACGACTCATTTATTTTCACGACCGACACATCTCTTAAGTCGTAGACGACTTAAGTTACACTGCCACAAAATTACAGACTCAACACTTAGGTCGTATACGACCTAACGACCTACGACTCAAAGAAACACATTACAACATCACATACTGGCTCAACAACATACTGCTTAGCTCTTTGCCGACTTATCAATCAACACAACACATAAGTCGGCGACGACCTATAAAACCACACGACTTAAAGAACACAGACGACTTAACTTCCAAGCGACTTACTCTTCGGTTCCCGCCTTAACTTAGGTCGTAGCGACTTAGTCCTTGCATTCCAACTCGTGCTGTTATCTTGTTAACCCGTGATGCTCCTCCTGTAGCTTTAGACCGTACACGACTTAAAAGCCCCGAACGACTTAAACCCATGCTAGGTCGGAAATGACTTAGGACTTCATCATTAACTCGCACGCCTTCCCCCCGTGACTCCTTAGGTCGGAAATGACTTATAGGTACCATCTTAAGTCGTGAACGACTTATGCTAATGGCTTGCAATTGTTCGACCTTGGTCTGAGCTGCATCAGGCACGATTTTCTAAATTTAGAGAGATGTGTTCAAGTTTGGGAATTGAGAATAAATCTATGCTTGTTTTAGATGTACCCACTAGGTGGAATTCAACGTATTTGATGTTGGAAGCATCTTTGAAATACAGAAGGGTTTTTGATGATATGAAAGAAAATGATGGTATTTTTGTTGCTTATTTTGATGAAGAAGTTCGTCCTCCGGGTACTGTGGATTGGAAAAATGCCGAACTTTTTGTTAAAATCTTAAAGAATTTTTATGATATTACTTTAAAATTTAGCAAAACTTTATCTATTACCTCAAATGGTTGTTTTGCCGAGCTAAGTGGAATTCAAGAAGAACTACGAGCATTGATTGCGAAAACGAATCCTTATGTTGGAAGAATGGGATTTAATATGAAAGCAAAGTTTGACAAATATTGGGGAAGCATAAGTAACATGAACAAAATTTTACTTGTTACGTGTATGCTTGATCCAAGGTATAAATTTAAATTTTTGAAGTTATGTGTTGAAGACATGTATGATGAAGTAGTTGCAGATGACATATTAAAAAGTGTGAAAGATATTTTGATAAGGTTGTTTGACTTCTACGTGAGCGATTGTACATTTGGAACACAAACATGTGATGAACCACGATCTAGTACTTCCATTGATAGTGAAAGTGTTTTGAATGTTAGTGATGTTCTTTCTAGAAAAAGAAATACTTTTTTACGACAAGTTCGACAACGAGACAATGAATGCAATGAACTAGAAAAGTATTTAAATGCACCGATTGAGGATGCACCAAATGATTTTGATGTTTTACTATGGTGGAAGGTAAATAGCTCCAAATATCATGTTTTATCTCTAGTCGCTCGAGATCTCCTTGCTATTCCGGTGTCCACGGTTGCTTCCGAATCCGCTTTTAGCACCGGAGGAAGGGTTATAGATCCTTTTCGTAGTACTTTGAGTCCACGAATGGTTGAGGCATTAATTTGTACTCAAAATTGGTTAAGGTCCAAACCAATTTTTGTCGACCACCGGATTGAGGTTCCAAACGATGATGTTTACTATTACGATGATGCTTTCTCAGGTGATATTAGCGTTCATAAAATAATCTAGTTTGTATATTTGTTTGATTTTACATACAATACTCTAACTAATTTGTTTTCCATGTAGAATTTGTGCATGGTCATCAATGTGAATTGCCATTATCTTCAATTTTCAATGTGGATAATCCATCTCCATCATCAATGTTTTCGCCATGGTAAATATCTCCTTAATCACAGTGTGTATATTCACTTCAATTTATTCAGTTTATTTCAATTTCAGTCTAACTATTCAAACATATGCATGTGTACTGTTGTGTAGACATATACTCACATTCATGTTTTCCTTAAACACTAGTCAAATATATGCATGTGTACTGTAGTGTATCATAAGTTTTAAACTACCATTATCACATTGACCAAGGTTAATTATAGCCAATCTAAAGTAATATGGAAAAAATAAATTGCACTTGGATGCAAGAAATATCTGGAACACACTGATTCAAACTGGTAGGATTCCACATGATGCTACTGCATCTTTATTTATTTTTTTCCATTTAGTAATTTCATATAGTAATATTGATAGTTTATACATAGATTCTTGTGTGGAAGTAATGTGAGAGTAATCTTTAAGTGTTTGTTATGTGGACACTAACTAATACCTTTAAAATGAGCAAGCACATAGAGACTTCACAAAGTTTAGCCGGACAGTGCTTGGTTCCAGTGACCACTTAAATAGATTGTGCATTTTTTTCAAAGGTACATAACCTTTTTTTTATATCCGCTGCTCTGTGGCAGCAGGCAATTTTTTTTACAAGAATAAACCTGTAAATTACATTAATTAAAATAACTGAAATCAAAGAAATAATATCGAACATACAGTCATTAGAAAACGAATTTTAAAAGCAAATTTGACACCCGTCATGGCCGTTTGTGATAGATTTCAGTCGTATCAAAGTAAAAAGAACTATAAGGAAAACTAAGAATATGAGTTCAATTTTACACCATTTTAATAATATCAGGATAGTGATTACAGTTTGACAAAGGCAAATGCATTTGCAGGACTGTTACATTGATCAGTATTCATGCATATACATATGAACAATCCACATAAAATTGTTAAGTCTGCATGAATTGGTTTTATTTTCAATATCTGTTAGGGAACCCATTACATTACAACTTTGCAAACTGTTGTAGCAACTGAATTATCAGTGCAGAAAATAGTTGGTTGGCAGGATACATATTTTAGTCCATATATTTCATACATACATTAATAATACATTCACAGCTCGTGCAATGCACTGGTAGAGCTACTTGATTGGTGCTTCCTCATATACGCTCTGATTAAAACCAGAGTAGAAGTTCCCTCATTAACTTGCATTTGTGTATTAGAAAATGAATAGCTAAATTAACATGTGTAGTTAAAGTTTATGTTAAAAAGAGCATATTTTTATACATAATAGATTTCATTTATACGATATGTTAACTTTTGAGCATAAACTTTCTCAATGCGTAGCATAAACTTCCTCAATGCGTTATATTCTCTTCAAAAAACTGCAGTTCGTTTCTAATAGGTTTGCATACATATAGAAGACTCGAAAGTTTAGTAATGGATAGAGGTACAAAGGCATTCATTGAAACTGGTATGTACTGGAGTTCATAAATTTTTGAAATCTATAACTTAGGAACTGCGTACAAGACCTTGTATTCATTCGAAATCAATGCATCTTTGAAACTCATTTTATTCACAACTTCCCTGACCTGTTTGAATGGTGTAGTGGTTTGAATGGCACAGTGGAGTGATCTATGTGGTTTTAATGTAGAATAAAGTTCTTGTTAATCTTCTTTCATTTAAGAGGTATAATGAGGTTAGCTGAAAATTTAGTCTCTGTGCTCTGTGCTCTGTGCTCTACGCAATCTACATGCTTTGTGCCGATAAACATATTCAGATGTAACTACTGCATCTGGAACTTTACCTGGATTAATAAAGACTGATAAATGTATGGCTTAATTTGTTCATACTCTTCAGTGTTATCTACAAACTGATAAGTTCTTATTATTTAATTTTCAGAAAATGTCGAAGAATACGAGGATGGAGAAGAAAGTTCTTGTGATGAACTGAGGTTTAAGTGTATGGTGACTTTATTTTAGCTGCATGCAGCATTGTTTTCTAGATCATTATTGTATAATTTATATTTGCAATGAACTAAGGACTGAGGTTTGTACACACAAAGAGGTTAAGTATATGGTGACTTTATTTTAGCTGCATGCAGCATTGTTGTATTATTTTCTAGATCATTATGGTATAATTTGTATTTGCTATGAACTGACAAATCTTCTAGATCATTATTGCTGAGCTAAGTGTATGATGGCTGATGGCGGGTCTTGATTATAATGTATAATATATATTATAATGTTCAAGTTTGGGAATTGATTATACATAATATTGTAAATTTTATAGATCATTATTTATTGCTGAGCTAAGTGTATGATGGCTGAGCTATGCAAACATTTCAAAATTGCAAACAATCAGTCGGTTAACCGTTCTAACTTTACCGATTAACCGATTAACCGTTTAACCGCGAATAATAGTCGGTTAACCGTTCTATGTGACCAGTTAACCGCGGTTTAAATTTTGCGGTTCGGTCGGTACTACCAACATCGATTAACCGAATATCGGTTAACCGAACCGCATATTATTTTAGGTTAACCGCAAAAATTAACCGATTTATGCGGTTAATCGACCGCGCCCACCCCTATAATTAATTAATCTAATTAATTATAAAAAATTAATCATATTAACTAATTGTTAAATAATCCTTAGTTAATGACCTTCATTAACTATTAATCATTCTTTAATTACTTTTCTTAATTTACTTCTTATTTAACCTCTAATTATAAATTAATCTAATTTGTTAATTTATAAATTAAATAAATAATTCATTCTTTCATTAATCTCTAAGATAAATTATTTCTTTATTAAAGACCTCATTAATATTAAAGTGTATTTAGAACATTACATCTTAAATTCAAAATGAAGTTTATTTAAACATTAATCAAATTTAAATTCAATTTATAATCCTTTAAATAAATGTAAATAACCTTTATTACTTACATTTGAAACTTATATAAGATAAGCCTTGAAACTAATTTACTTAATTTTATTTAAAAATTAAGTTTTTAAGTACATTACCATTATACTTGCAAATTCAAGTTATCAAATCATTTAACTTTCATTTATAAACCTTTTATAAAGAACTTATTCAAAAAGAATCAAGTTTAAATATTTGTTTTGAAAACAAATTTACCTTTAACAAGCTATTTAAATTTAAACTTATTTTGAAAACATTCAGAATTTTTAAAACTTATTCAAATATCCAGATTTGAATTCAAGAAAACATGAATCCATTATTTATTTAAAACATTTGATTTAAAACTTGAATTAAACTTGTTTTAAACCTTGATTTTGAAACTCTTTATTTAAAATCCAAATTTCATTTTAAACTTTAAAATTCAAAAGCTATTTGGAAACTGAACTTAGCCTTTGAATTTAAACTACTGTTTTAAATATTCAAAAGCTATTTGGAAACTGAACTTAGCCTTTGAATTTAAACTACTGTTTTAAATTATGTCCAGATTTTAACATAAAATTCAAAATTAGAAAACTGTCAGGTTTCTCTTCTTCTTTTTTTTAAAAAACTGAAAAACCCACTTTAAAAATTTAAAAACCTTTAAGATTCAAAACCATTTGAATCTATACTACATACTAGATTTAAACTTGTTTTAAATCTTATCATTACAACTTTTGAATTCATTCAAATTTGTTTTAAATTTAAAATTACAGGTAGGTTACAGAAAAACTATAACAACTTCATTGACCCGACCAACCAAACTTTGCTTCGAGTCATCAGGTTAAAAACTTCGAGCAACTTTCCAAAATCACGAGTAAAAACTTGAGTCAACTACACTGCATCTACCCAGAGTTCATCAGAAACCAAAAGTGCACGGTGCACATGCACCGTGCCTCCGGCCATCTCCATCCACCTCTGGTGGCCTCCCCACATCGACGACCAACTCCTCATTCCAACACGACCAACAAATCTTCCCTCCACAACTCGAAATCGAATTCAAGTTCAATCTGAAAAACCTAGAATAGAAAGACCAAACCCCTCACCAAAATCTGTCATCGCCACATTCACGGCCTTCCGACCACCAGAAATCTAGCAACCCCGGCCATGCTTTCACCCACGACCAAGCTTCCAACACCTAAAACTAAGTTGAACTCGATCATCCCTACAGGCTGTACCTACCCAAACAAGTTGCCTACTTAAAACTAGGGCTACAGATAAGAAACCATCACCGTTGCTTCCATGGTGATTTGCATCAACATAAATTATCTTCCCAAGCTTCTCTGATTACTCCTCTACCCTCAAGAAGAATCCCGACCCTCCAAATTGCAGAGATCACCCAAAAACCCAATATCCCCTTTTTAGTTCAACACAGAACTGCATTCTAAATCTAATTCTAAAAACCGTGAATTTAGTTTTAAAAAATAGAATTTTGAATAATGTTTTCGATTCTAATCCTGAAACAGTGAATCAACATGTTTTGAATTTAACTTATATACAAATTTGCTCAGTTATCTTAAGTTTCAGAGACAATTCAAATTTTTTTTAACTTGAATAAATTTTAAACTTTAATTCTTGATTCAACAAACACATTTTGTATGAATCTTAAACACTAACATAGACTACATTATGTGATAATGGGGTTTGAACAAATTCTTGAACCTGGGAATATAATACAAAGAACATAGCATGTTCAAATTATCCATTCATACATACAGAAAATCAGCTGATATAAATACATATCATTCACATTTAATTATAGAAATCAACATGCAACCTATTAAAATACTTAAATTCATTAAAAATGACGTTACTCACCTTTTTTGAATCAGAAGACAGAGCCTTAAATTATTTTTGCAAAAGCTATTTTTATTCTTTTGAGAACTGGAATATGCAGTGCCCCTTTTTAGAAACTTGAATTGCTTTGAAGATTTGAGTTACTGATGCTTGAAACTTGATTTAAAACTGCATGCAGCTGCTTTGATTCCCAGATTTAAGAAATGCAGGGTTTTTTTTTAAGATGTGCAGGTTTTAATAAAATGCAGGTTTGCATTGAATGCTACAGATTTGCATGTTTTGATTTCAATTTTGAAAATGATTTTGCATGTTTCAGATTTACAGGATTTGAAGATGATTCAGATTTAAGTTTCAAAGGAAGTGTGTGTTTTTCTTTGCATTTTAGATTTAGAAAAGGAATAAAAAGGAAAGAGGATTTGTTTATATAAAAACTGAAATACTTATTAATAAAAATAAAAGAAAAACAAAAATAAATGACACTTGTCTTTCAATTTTAACACTTGTCATGAAGGTAAGTTAATTAGTTAAGATATGTCTTTTAATTTGTAAAATGTTTACATTTGTTTTTTTTAAGTTAATTAGTTATAATTAGGTTAAGAGTATTTAATTAGATGTTAATATAAGATAAATGCAAATCCATGTTTAATTAATTAGTTAATATGTATTTATTTATATGTAGATAATTTTAAAATGAATAAATCCAATTATATTTATAAAATAAAGTTTATACAAATATTTTAAAATCAAAAAAAAAAATAAAAATATTTATACTTTAAATTTTCAAAGTTTTGAATTCAAATTCAAATCAAGTTATATATATACATATATAACTACACAATTAAATTTTGAAAACCAAGGATTTTTATTAAAATTCTATTTGTTAAAAACAATGTATTATTATATTTTGAAAATAACAAATTTGATAACTATAAATAATTTATAAAAGAAATTGTTTTCTTTATTGATAAATTATTTATTATATCACACTATATCAAAATAAACCTTATTGTTATTTTTATTTTAAATTTAAACTTGAGTTAAAACATATTTTAAACCATTTAAATAATTTACCTTATGTATTTAAAATCATATAGTTATTTATTATATACTTTTAAAAACTTAATATCAAATAAATCAATTTAAACAAATTAAATTTTTATCTTATCAATTTAAAACCATATTTTATTTATTAAATAACCTTTTAAAAGTTTAACTTTAAAATTATACCCAATTTTACCAAAGATATCTACATATATTTAGAAAACAGGATTTATTTATTTATCAAATTAAAAACAATATCTATTTACAACATACACATATTCTATATACATTATAAATATAAAACAATTATTAGGTTTAAAAAAAATAAAATCTATCAATTAAATATTTATTTTAATGGATTATTAAATTAATTCAAATCTTATCACAAAGATTATCAAATCAATTTAATTTCTATTTCAGATTATTAAATTGATATTGCTTCAAAATTCCGGGTCATCACAATTATTACCTTATTAACAAAATTAACATTTTTATTCTTTTGATTACGTCCACACGATAGTTATGGTCTTATTCCATATTAATGTAACAATTTGTTGACATTTATTTATAATTTGATTAGATAAATTGGTAACAACACAAATTGTCACCATTGTACATTTTTATAACATTTGTAAGTTTATTCTTTACAAACAATTATTACAACAATTCTCATTACACTTTATTTTTTCCATTTCCATCCATTACACATTATTTTATAAATAAGTCGACCTTTAAATTATTAATTACCTTTTATATCCCACTATAAATCAATGCACACATTAATACAACAAATACTGTAATTCGTTACATAATACTAATCTTATTCAATTACCATTAATCATGTATTATCTCATTAAATATGTTCATATTTACATTTATTTCCTTATATTAAATTTATAGCCAAGTTATAATGTTTAAATTATTTCAATGAATTGGAATTACATTCAAGTTGTTAATAATTAGCTTCAATTATCATTTATTACATTTCATTTTAGAATTCATTTCACTATTAAATTACAAATTTTTTTATTTCTTCAATATTATATTACCAAAATTTATTATATTAACAAATTTAATTATCGAATTTTATATGTCGTTACACTATCCCCTACTCAAAACTTTTCGTCCCCTAAAAGGAAAAGAAGTGAAAATAAGGAATTAAAAAATCCATATATCTTATTCAAAATATTAAATTTATAAACAAATAAATTTACAAAATTAAATAATTTAACTAAAGTATACCAATTTATAACCATTAAATTCTTTTTATACTCAAGTTATAAAAAGTTGGAAAATACTTCATAAAATTTTCTAAGTCCACAATTTTCGAAAGATTTCGGCGGAGTCTCCTTTGTACGGAGAGGCTCGGGAGAAATTATAATATCAAAATTAACAATATATACCATATATTTTCAAAATAATATATCCCAACACGAGAAAAATAATATAATAACGCTATAAAACCGTAATCCGAGAACGTACCTATTTGTCGGGCAAATAACGCTTATTTTATGAAACCAAAAGCAGCAATAATTGCTTCCATAACATGTATTTCACTTATATAATCCAAAAGGAGTTAATAACCATATAAATGGAATATTTGAGTCGTTTCAATTTATAACCAACAAATCAACATAAACAACAATCACTTGCAACCAACATGCAATCATCATATAAAATCAATACAAGCAATTATCCATCCATATCAACCAAACACATAGTTTGTTCGGGTTAAGACACTTTTAATCACATAAAATGACAAATAACTACTAAGCATATCATTTACTCAACGGTCTTACATAAAACTCAATAAATTATTCATACATCCAAACAATCAGAAACATCATTCCCAAACAATCTAAAAACCAAACAAACAACAGATTCTAACATTATTTAAGTTTATTCTTATTAATTTCTTATCACAAGATTTGTTGTTCATTTTTTCATTCATTCGGTGACTACTTTCTTTAATCTTACATTTATTTCTTACAAAATTTTATTCTCATTCATTCATTCAGTGTTTATTTCAGTTATTTTCATTTATTACTTACAAAGATTCATTTTCACTTATTCATATCATGTCAATTTCTTTTTATTTCATTACATTCATTCATTTATTACTTAATTTTATTTATTTACATTCATTTATTTGTAGCATTCATGTTCAATTCAATTACTTAGCATATCAATTCACTTACTCAAGTTTATAATCATCTATTTACAATACTTACTTTCTATGACAATTTATTATAGTAACATTTCAATTAGAACATCGAATTCTTATTTATAAAAGTAATTCATTGAGCAGTTTCATTGCATTAATTAAAATCTCTAATTCATAGAAATTTAAGAACTAAATACCGGTTCCATTTCAAATCATTTAAAATGATATATATAACTATATTTATATATACATCAAATCATGTTTAAAATAAAATTTTATATTTATTTATCAAAATAAATGTCTAGTAAACTACTATAGCAGCCTTCCAACTTTGAAACTCGAAAATGGATGTCGATGATGTGTGCATTCATCACCGAAGTTATTTTCCAACGACTGAGAGGGGAGCACAAAACTTATTTCTTTTCAAAATTTCTTTTAAAACAATTCTTTCAAATTATATTGAAATATTTATATCAAAAAATACTTCAAAATAATATTATTACTATATTCCAAAACCATTCGAAAGAAATTTTCAAAAATCCCGGAACTTAAGTTCTAAAATTTCCAATTTATTCTTATTTTATTTGTAAATTTTATTTTACAGCCAATATTTATAAATTTTACTACCTAACAACAAATATATTACAACCAATTATATCATTTATGAAATATATTATTTTATATTCAAAAATATAATAGGCAAAATTATTTCATTTACCTATATTTCAAAACAAATATTGTGTCGGTATATCCTATTAAGTATTTAGGAATCCCTATCGACGTCATAACATCCTATGCACAAAGCAGAATTTATAAATACAAAATGGAACAAATTAACACAATATAAAAACCATTATAACACTAACAAATATGCTCTCTCATATATATACACTCAACGACTCATCATAGGATATTACTACCTTATTGATAAAGAGTCAGATCCCACAAAGCTAAGATTTTCGCTAAACCTAAGCTCTGATACCAACTGTAACGGGACAACGCTAGTAGGGTAAGGTCAAACGACCTGCTTTTTTGGACGTTTTAAGCAGGCACACACGTCGAACTCAAACTATTCAAAGGGGCAGATTGTTATGGGGTAAATAAGAAAAAGTAGAAAAAGAAAGAAAAAACAAAACAGAATCTTGCAGTGGAATTACGAAATATAATTATTTTGAAAATGAAGGTAGAGGGATAAAAATAAATATCACATTTTATTTTGAAAGCTGCAGGCATTAATAATGCATAAGAAAATGTACGTACGAATGAAAAAGTTTGCAAATGAAAGTAAAATTTTGTATACGTGCAATTGAGGTGACAAGAATTAAATACAACCTAAAAGTCGAGGCTCAGGTATTAAACAGAAGGAGAAATAAATGGATCAAGTATTAATAATAAGGTAACTATTTTAAAACGTTCATGCAAAATTAATCGTAAAAGAAATGAAGGGACCATGTACGTCGCACAACCTTTGAAATTCATTTTTTTTGAAACGTAACCAAATTAACTTCATTAACTTAAATAATATTCAAATTTGTATGCATTTAGGTTTTTATCTACGCATAATATATTTTTTTATACTTATCTTAAAAATAAAAACGTTCAATTTGGTTTTCCCAGAATAATCTTTTATTTCCATTAAAACACCCTTTTTGTTTAACACAAAACTTGTGTTTCTTTTATTAAATCTATTAACTGCAATCAATGTTTTCTTTCCTTTTAATTGAAACATTTGAATTACATTAATTGCAATTACTTACAAATTTAAATTTTAAATAGACAAATAAATATATAAAAAATAGAATAGTTGTTTGTTTAAACACATTTATAAATTTGTTGTTTATACACAAGAGTAATAGATAACTTACTGAAATAGATTATTTTCCTATTCTTATAATCAATCTGTAAACTAAAACATTGTTCAAATAAACATATATTTTTTCTTTAAAATCAATCATTCTATTATTTATTTTAATGAAATTAAACCTACATTTACAAATGAAACATTCATTTTATCTGATGTAAATGTTCTTTTCATTAAATCAAACTTTCCTTATACTTTCACAAAACATAAGCTGCTTTTAATTCCACCTATTAATTTACAATTAGTATTCTCTCTCCTATTAATTGAAAATTTTCCATTATATAAATTCCAGTTGATTAAGTTTCAAAATGGACTAAATGAATGTAATGAGCGGTAGAACAATTATTTCCTATCTAATAGCAATTTTAACAAATTTATACACTATTGGATATAAACAGTAATTATACATTTCTTACTAAATAATAGTTTCCCGTCTCTACAATCAATCTTTCAGCTACCAAACATTTCAAATAAATAAACATATGTTTACTCCTTTACTAAACTTATTCATTTTTATTCTTTTATTTTAATTTACACTCATATTATTAAATCAACCAATACCCTATGAAATTATTAACATAGGTTTCTATCTTGTTATCCTCTTTTTCTACAATTGACGCCTTTTCTTACATTAACCACAATATTTATAAAATAGCATATTTTTAGCATTTTTTGGTTGCAAAGACGTTTATAATAAATTAAAATAAGTTTACATATCAATTCAGTGCTAATTAGTTCAATAATTACAGTGTTCAATTTTAACTGCCATTAATCCTATTATTATAATTTAGTTCCAATAAATTGTTTTTTATTTGGTTTCAATTCTTTATACTCAAATCAGTTATTATTCTATAGACACGGTTTACATTGTTTTATATTTCATTACATTAATATCCTCCAATTTCCATCTTTAATTTGTATTAACAATTACATTTCCATCTTATCAAATTTTGGTTAGTTTCACACATTAATTATAATTAAAGTCTCGATCAATTTATTTATCTCGATTTCATTCTTTTGTTAAGTCAATTATTACCTTATTAACAAAATTAACATTTCTATTCTTTTGATTACATTCACACTATAGTTATGGTCTTATTCCACATTAATGTAACAATTTTTTGACATTTATTTATAATTTGATTAGATAAATTGGTAACAACACAAATTGTCACCATTATACGTTTTTATAACATTTGTAAGTTTATTCTTTACAAACAATTATTACAACAATTCTCATTACACTTTATTTTTTCCATTTCCATCCATTACACAATGTTTTATAAATAAGTCAACTTTAAATTATTAATTACCTTTTATATCCCACTATAAATCAATGCACACATTAATACAACAAATATTGTAATTCGTTACATAATACTAATCTTATTCAATTACCATTAATCATGTATTATCTCATTAAATAGGTTCATATTTACATTCATTTCCATATATTAAATTTATAGCCAAGTTATAATGTTTAAATTATTTCAATGAATTGGAATTGCATTTAAGTTGTTAATAATTAGCTTCAATTATCATTTGTTACGTTTTATTTTAGAATTCATTTCACTATTAAATTACAAATTTTTTTATTTCTTCAATATTATATTACCAAAATTTATTATATTAACAAATTTAATTATCGAATTTTATATGTAGTTACACTCTCCCCCACTCAAAACTTTTCGTCTCTGAAAAGGAAAAGAAGTGAAAATAAGGAATTAAAAAATCCATATATCTTATTCAAAATATTAAATTTATAAACAAATAAATTTACAAAATTAAATAATTTAACTAAAGTATATCAATTTATAACCATTAAATTCTTTTTATACTCAGGTTATAAAAAGTTGGAAAATACTTCATAAAATTTTTTAAGTCCACAATTTTCGAAAGATTTCGACGGAGTCTCCTTTGTACGGAGAGGCTCGGGAGAAATTATAATATCAAAATTAACAATATATACCATATATTTTCAAAATAATATATCCCAACACGAGAAAAATAACATAATAACGTTATAAAACCGTAATCCGAGAACGTACCTATTTGTCGGGCAAAAAACGCTTATTTTATGAAACCAAAAGCGGTAACAATTGCTTTCATAGCCCGTATTGCACTTATATAATCTAAAAAAGAGTTAATAACCATATAAATGGAATATTTGAGTCGTTTCAATTTATAACCAACAAATCAAAATAAACAACAATCACTTGCAACCAACATGAAATCATCATATAAAATCAATACAAATCAATTATCCATCCATATCAACCAAACATATAGTTTGTTCGGGGTAAGACACTTTTAATCGCATGAAATGTCAAATAACTACTAAGCATATCATTTACTCAACAGTCTTAGATAAAACTCAATAGATTATTCATATATCCAAACAATTAGAAATATCATTTCCCAAACAATCTATAAACCAAACAAAGAACAGATTCTAACATTATTTAAGTTTATTCTTATTAATTTCTTTTCACAAGATTTGTTGTTCCTTTTTTCATTCATTCAGTGATTACTTTCTTTAAGCTTACATTTATTTCTTACAAAATTTTATTCTCATTCATTCATTCGGTGTTTATTTCAGTTATTTTCATTTATTACTTACAAAGATTCATTTTCATTTATTCATATCATGTCAATTTCTTTTTATTGCATTACATCCATTCATTTATTACTTAATTTTATTTATTTACATTCATTTATTTGTAGTATTCATGTTCAATTCAATTACTTAGCATATCAATTCATTTACTCATGAACAATTCATAAAATATTCGTTGATCTCGCAAATTCATGAAAATGGAGTTGTAGAACGATCATCGTCAGCCATAGAAGCTGATACTGTTACTTCAGTTACCAAACTTTTCAAATCCTATGATTTTGCAGATCCCCAAATCGCAAGATTAATGGCGAAACTCCCGAATAATCCCTTATGTATTCAGACAAGTGTCATAAGACCTAAGTCGGATTTCCTCCTCGACATTGGTTTTTCAAATGCTCAGCTTACGAAGCTCGTGTCCGCCAATTTCCGTATACTGGAAAGCAGCTTAGAAAACCGAATAAAGTCAAATATTGCACTACTTGAATCCTTCTACAAAGCTAAGAAACATTTAATCCGTCTTCTTATTTACGGCTCGACTTTATTGCTGCACAAACTAGAAAACAATTTTTCCCTAACGTTAGAACATTGACATATCGCGGAGTTCCTCGTAACAATATTTTAAATTTTCCACCCTGTATCCACGAATGCTACTTCAGTCACCATAAAAGTTTGAGAAGACGGTACAGTTAGTTGCTTCTAAGGGATTTCATCCATGCACTGCTCTGTTCTGAAGAGGGCTTTATGTCATTTCTTCAACAAGTCCCTCGACGTGGAAGGAAAAAGCGAGTCTGTATAAGGGTCTTGGATGGTCCGATGAAAATGTTGCCTCTGCATTCAATAGTCATCCATGGTGCATGCTTGTATCAGAAAAGAAGATTAAACTGGTAATGGATTTTTTTTGTTAATAAAAGGCAGTATGAGCCATCTTATTTGGCAGAATACCCAGTCTTTTTTCTTTAAGTTTGGTGAAGAGGATCATGCCGAGGTACCATGTTATGGATATACTAGTGAAGAAGTAATTGGTTAAGAAGAAGAGTTCTGTAGAGCATTTTAAGATAAGCAACAAGAATTTCTTGGAGAAGTACATTTTTACTTATCGAGATCATGCACCTGAGGTACTAAATGCTTACAGTAGCAATTATACTTTTTCCTGTCTGGAAATGAATGCCAGACTTCATAGTCTGAGCAAATGTATCACTTTTTTCCGGTTGGTCCTTTTTCCTAAAAGTTCAAGTAGGGTCGTAATGTTGTGGGCCTTGTGGCCATTGGGAAAAAAGGTTTTGTATACGTGAAATGCAAAAGCTTATGCTATATTTAACTTGCAGTATTAAACATTTTTAACGAGCTTATAAAGATAGAAAAATACATGAAATATCTGCTGCATTTCTAGACCATGTGTTCTAAAAAGCTTAGCATACAATAAAAAGTGTGACGTGTATGCTTACGACCGTGCGTGTTAGCACTTGGTCGGTTCCTCCTTGTTGGGGAAAATCCCTTCAAATGATCAGTCTAAGAGAATAAAAATCCAACGAATGAAAAACAATTGGATCGTGATTGTAGTGAGACGGAACAAACAAAAAATGAACACCAGAACAGATAGTCACATATCTATGCAATACAGAAAAATAAATAACACCATTATTTATAGTGGTTTCACTACTGTTAGGCAGTGTACGTTCACTTGGGGAGAATAGATTTTACTAATCACTGAAAGATTAGAGTTACAAGATCGATTCACTTTTAGAGGCTATACATAAGAAGAATTTACAATACAGACAAAATTCTGTAGAGTTTCAGCTCTCTAGGATGGTTGTGAAATTGACTGAAATTAGTTTTTAATTTCGGCTACCATTGTTGTACAGAAGCTCCTCTATTTATAGAGTGAAGAAATAAGGAGGGTTAACTACTATATAGTAGTCCTGGGGTTTAGTTCGGCACACAATTGGTTCAGCAAAACGTCCGAACGGAAAATTTGAACCGGTATCTTCCTTATTGGTTTGGCAAATACCAAACAAAATATTTCGTTCGGCATCACCAAATCATCGAACGAAATATTTCGTTCAGTCTTCTCCACCGCTCCAACACCGTGCTTTCGTTCGGTCTTCTTCACCGCTCCGAATTGAACTATTTCCTCCAAGTGAACTCACCATCGAACGAGAAATCTCATTCGGTCTTCCTCCATCGCTCGGCAATTTAGAGTGGCAGCTGCTCCAAACTACTTCATCGAACGAACGAAGCCCTAACTCCTAAAATCATCACTGAACACTTCTTCTTCCTCTACCGCAACATGATTTTAGTTTTTACTCTAAGGTTTCTCCTGCGTCTCTTCCTCCGCAACTCCTTCTTCTTCATCTTCATCGATGATTAGCTAGGGTTTCACTCGATTTAGAAATCTCAGGTATCAATTTCTAACAATCACCACCTTGATACCACATTTCCAAACAGACATTCCAACTCCATTTACACCACTATGCTCCAAGCAATGTATGCTTATTCAATGAGCTTTGACAATGTCATCACCCATTACACTCTATCAGCGAACACCGGTAAGGTCACCGCCCGTCAACAAAGTGTTCGAAGTATCCAGTATGTGTAAAAGCCATCAATCTCCACCATGAAAATAAACGTCTCCATGAACCAGCTCAACTCTTCCCCCGTGCCACCTCATGGCACTTAACACTTCATTAAGCAAATCAAGTCCGAGCAATGCACGAACTTAGCAATAGGCAATGACTTGGTAAACATGTCTGCTGCATTCTCCTTTGGGTGAACTTTCTGATGATGAACAAGCTACTCTTCACTCATCGAGACAAGAAACGACTCTCTCACCTCAATATGCTTCGCCTCGAGTTAAATGACAAATTTTTAGCTAAGTGAATTGCACTCTGACTATCACAGTACACATCCACGCCTTCATACACGAAGCTCAAATCACACAACGGTCGCCTCAAATAAAGTGCCTCCTTTGCTTCTTCGACCGCAGCTATGAGCTCTTCCTCTGTACTAGACAAAGCCACCAATGATGAACACATATCCGGAGGTTAATTTTCTTTGATCCCCATCACTGGCATAGTCGGAATCACAAAATTCAACCATGCTAAAATCTCTTCCTCTGCCGCCAAAGACAAGTCCATGGTTTGGAGTTCCTCTGAGGTATCTGAAGATACACTTCGCTGCTTCCTAATGTGTCTTTCCTGAATTCGCCATGAATCTACTCACCAATCCAACGGCCTGTGCAAAGTCAGGCCTAGTGCATACCATGACATACATCAAGCCGCAAACTGCACTCGTATATGTGACCTTCATCATATAAACCTTGTACTTTTCCAAGAGCCTTTACTAGAAAGCTATATGTGTAAAGGCATGGGTGTACTGATTGCATTTGTCCTTTCCATGCTAAATCGAGCAAGCACCTTTCGACTGTATAGCTTTTGAGTGAGGCTCAAAAGTCCTAGCTTTCTATCCCTTTGGATTTTCATATTTGCTTCTCCAATGTCCTTCATTTCGAATTCCGCTTTTAGCTTTCGCTTTAAACTATCGATTTCAGCCTTATCCTTGGAAGCAATCAACATATCATCCATGTACAAAAGTAGGTACACCTGTCTACCATTCTTTAAATGCTTGAAGTACACACAAGCGTCTTTGATGCTAAGGTCAAAACCAAGTGGAAGCATAAAAGAGTCAAACCTCCTGTACCATTGTCTAAGCGACTACTTAAGTCTGTACAAAGACTTCTTCAATTTGCAAACCCAATTTTCTTTCCCATCTACAACAAATCATTCTGGTTACTTCATGTAGATGGTCTTATCCAAGTCTCCATGCAAGAAAGCGGTTTTCACGTTTAGTTGCTCTAGCTCCAAGTCACGTGCTACAATGATAGCGAGCAAAATGAGGATGGACGTATGCCTCACTGCTAGAGAGAATATCTCATCATATTCTAATCCATTTTTTAAAAACCCCTTTAGAAGCTAGTCTAGCCTTGTATCTCATATCATCCTTCACCTTAAATATCCATTTGTAACCTATGGCTCGGCTTTCTTGAGGAGGTGGTACCAAATCCTAAGTCTTGTTCTTCTTCAACGATTCTAATTTCTTTTCCATAGCGCACATCCACTTCGAACTGTCACATGACTTCAAAGCTTCATCAAGGTCAAACGGCTTCTCAAGAACCACATGTAGGGCATAGTCAAACTGATCATCAAGGCTAAGGTTTGCAAACTGCCAATCATTGTACCTTTTGCCTTTCGGATGACATAATTGTCCTACGACTGACCCGGGTAGGTACTGCTTCGCTTAAACTTTTTTCAGCTCCATCTTGGACTGAACTTTCTCTAGATTCATCTACTAGAAGGTACTTGTGGATTGTCCTGTGATGTTTCATCAACTGCATTTTCCTCGACAGCATCAACAAGAACTCTACTCGGTGGAAACATGAGAGCTTCTTTCATCTCCTTAGGCCTATCATAATCTTCTATGTGGTAGATAACTCCTCCGGATTGAACATCGCAGGCTCATTAAAAGTAACATGTCTGGAATCGATCAACAGGGTTCCAAATTCGATATTCTTTGAAACCATCGGTGTATCCCATTAGTATGCCCTTGTATGCTTTAGCCTCTAACTTGTCATCACCTGTATGGTGAATGTACATAGAACAATCAAAAATTCGGAAATAACCAAGCTACACCGCTTTACCTATCCACTTTTCCTCTGGAATCTTCTCATCTATGGCTGAGCACGGAATTCGATTCATGATATACGCCGCAGTTGATAATGCCTCTGCCTAAAAGCCTCTAGACAAACTCACCGTCAATCTCAAGCAACGAGCCTTCTCTAGTAGAGTCATATTCATCCTTTCTGCAACCCCATTGGATTGCGGATCACCGGTTGTAATGAAATGTCTCTGAATGCCATGCTGTCTACAGAAATCGAGAAACTCCCTAGAGACAAAATTCACCGTCATTATTAGATCTCAGCACCTTCAACCTAGAACCATATTGATTCTCAATAAGCGTTTCCAGTCTTTGAACTTCTCTAAACTCTCTGATTTGACCTTCATTACATACACCCATACTTTTCGAAAGAAGTCATCAATGAAAGAGATAAAATACTTTGTTACACCTTCCCAAATATCTGTATGCACGTATTCAAGGATTCGCCTCAACCTATGGAGTCCAACTACAAAAGATACTTTAGTTTGCTTGCCTAACACACACTCTTGACAAAAGTTCATTTTGTCGAAGCTTCCTCCTTTGATCATCTTCCGTCTTCGAAACAACTCTAAGATCTTCTCTGAAATATGACCCAACCTGAGATGCCAAAGCATGAGAACTATCTACTCAAACACACGACTCACCAAGAACTGTGGTTCCTTTCAGCAAATACGGATTTCGGAACACATCTCCTTTCATAAGAACTAGTGCACCTCTCGGAACCTTCAGACTATCATTCTCGATAGTTACCATGCACCCCAAAGATGCCACTTGTTCTAAAGAAATTAAGGACTTTTAAAGACCTGCAACATTACGGACAACTGTCAGAGTGCATATCATTCCGCCAAACCTCTTGATCCTTACCATACCTTCACTCATTGCTCTACATCTAACATCATTACCCATACGAATAGAGCTTCCCTCTCGTACAATGAAAAAAATGAAGTAATCCTTATTAGGCGTCATATGGAAAGACGCACTGAGTCTAGCACCCAATGGTCTGAGACATCTGACACTGCTGCAGGCAATACGTCGTCAGATACAAACTTCTCCACCGCAAATGATGAAGATCCGTCTTCTTCCTTCTTTAAATCTACACAATCCTTTTTCAATGATCAGGTTTTTTGTAAATAAAGCACTTCCCTTCCTTAAACTTTCCTCTCCTGCCATTACCGGGCTTCCTAGGCTTGAAATGCCCTCTAGAGTGTCGATTCTTCTTAATCTCAACCTCTTTCAACAAATAGGCCGTGATTACTACTTCCACCTCTACTTCATTCACTTATCTCCTTCGTCTGATCTTTCAAGCTCTCAGATTGAAGGCCTGACTTCACATCTTCCACTGTTAATGTGTCTCTAGCGAAGATAAGCCTGTTAGCGAAACCGTATATCGCTCCGAAAGAGAACATAAAAGAATCATTGTCATTTGCTCCTCATCCATCTTCAAGTATGTAGTCTTCATATTCATCACAAGATCATCAAAGAAATTAAGATGTTCCTTCACTGAAGTTCCTCTCTCATCCGCATGATGAAAAATGTCTTCGGTAATATCGGACGGTTATTCAGAGATTTTTTCAAGTAGAGATTCTCTAGCTTGGTCCAAATTGCCCCTAGCAGTGGACTCACTGCTAATCTCTCTCGCATAGCTAGCTGTAAAGTAGTAAACGTCCATTTCTCCATCTCTTCCTTTCCACGATTGAGATGTCAGCCGTCAACTCCTCAAGGGCAAACACTACTGGATGGATTTCATTCCTCATTAGAACAGCCTTCATCCATCATTGTAACTTCTCAAAGTCTTTTTCCCCATTTCATTTTTCAATTGCCAATTGTGATCCTGACGCGATATACATCCCTCTAGTATAGGGTCTTGTAATAAGTGGAGTCGCTTCATCTCCTAGCATAACGTCTAACACTCTTCAATCAACCTTGCAGCTCGGATACCAGACTATTGGGGAAAATCCCTTCAAATGATCAATCTAAGAGAATAATACTCAACGCAGCAGAAAAGAACTGGATCGTGATTGTAGTGAGACGAAACAAACAAAAGATGAATACTAAAACAGACAGTCACAGATCTATGTCATGTAGAAAAATAAATAACATCGGGATTTATAGTGGTTCCACTACCGCTAGGCAGTGTACGTACACTTAGGGAGAGAATATTCTATTAATCGCTGAAAGATTAGATTTACAAGATTGATTCGCTTTCGGAGGGTATACATAAGAAGAATTTACAACACAGACAAAATTCTGCATAATTTCAGCTCTTTAGGATGACTGTGAAATTGGATGAAATTAGCTTTCAATTTCAGTTACCATTGTTGTCCTGGGGTTTGGTTCAACATCATTTGGTTCAGCAAGACGTCGAATTTGAACTGGTATCTTTCTTATTGGTTTGGCAAATACCGAACAAAATATTTCGTTCGGCATTACCAAATTACCGAATGAAATATTTGTTCGGTCTTCTCCACCGCTCAAATTGAAGTACTTCCTCCGAATGAACTCACCACCGTACGAGAAATCTCGTTCGGTCTTCCTCCATCGCTCGGCAATTTTGTTATGAACCAACCTAGGTAGAACTCACCCCCAAAAGCTAGCTTGTAAGAGGAGGGTGCCTAGTTGGTTATTTAGTCATCGTCCATACCATATTAGGCGATGTACGACATTACATACCACCACGCTTCCAAAGTCCGACGTCCACGTCGGCGCTCTATTGCACTGACATCGCCCATACAATGTTAATGTTCAATAGAGTGACGCCACGCCCATACATGTCACCAACGAGTTTCGAACTTTTTCTATCGTGGTGTTAGGCTCTGATACCATTTGTTATAGCCAGGATTAGAACTTCTGCTTCTTGTTAACATTGGCGCAATGCAAGCTTGTTGCAGTTTGTAATGGCAAAAAGTATCAGTTATATACAAGAAGACGAAACTGGGTACTGAATGCTTTTGGAATTGTGGAGTGTAATAAGTTTAGTGGAATGGATTATAAAGTGAAGAAAGAAATGTAATTTGTGGAATATATGTTAACTGTAAATAGAAGAGATAAAACTGTAACAGAGAAAGCAATATTGAAATAAAGAGAAACCAAAGAATTGTTTCCTTGCAGGTTTTTGAACACTTGATTTTCATCAGGCTGTAAATCTGGATCGAACGGCTCTGATACCAATTTTTTATGCCCCTTTTTCTTCATCTGTGATCAACTAATCATAGGAAATTGAGTGTGTGACAGTGGAAGATTGAAACTCTGGTGTGGCCTTGTTATTTGCAGTGGTAAGTTTACTGAAAAACAGTGAGTAGCAAAGCAAGAAATATATGAAGTGCAGAAGATAAGGGAAAAAGAAAGAAAACAGTAAGTAAGGGACTGTAAGAGGAAAAAGCAACAGAACTAATGAAGAAGAAATTGAAATCTTTGTTAATTTTTCTCATCGTACTTACAATTCAACCTTCCTATCTATTTGTACATATCATTGGGCATGTAAAACAGTTATTGCATCATCAAAATACGTATCAGATCTCAATAAAAAATCCCAACAAGATCCGCCTGAAATATTCAACTTTGGTTCATGTGCACGGCCCGTTCATCTGTGCACATGCACTTGCAAATCTATGGTGTTCTGGGTGAAGCTGCAGCCATGACTAGACTCGCCTCATCAAACTCTTCCAGCTGGAGTCTCGGGTTGGTCGGCTTCGCTTCTGGATCATCACCAGCGACTACGGTGGTGCCATGTACAAAGGTGTTCGATAAAATGTCTTCTACTCTTTTCTTTTTAAAACTGTTCGATAAACTGCTTTCTTCATAGTTCATCACTTCCAACTTGTTAGATGCAATGTCTGCACCCCTTGTCTTCCAGCCTCTTGGTAATGAAGTTTGGACATGGGTTTGTCATAGTTGATTGGAGTTTGCCATTGAATCTCTGACGTTGGCATGGTGTTCGAGCTTTTGCCACTTTGAAAACTGCAAGTGTTCGATAGAATAATTCTAGTACCAACAAATTTAGAGCGGAAGCTGCTTCAAACTACTTCATCGAACGAACGAAGTCCTAGCTTTCAAAATCATCACCGAACACTTCTTCTTCCTCTACCGAAGCATGATTTTAGTTTCTGCTCTAGGCTTTCGCCTGCGTTTCTTCCTCCGCAACTCCTCCTTCATCTTCATCGATGATTAGCTAGGGTTTCACTCGATTTGGAAATATCAGGTATCAATTTCTAACACTCCTCTGCTTCTGATGTTAAACATCATGTTTACATATAATAAAATATTATATTTATCAAGTTCTCTCAGGCACCAAGAAATGATTTGTTCAAATTCATATCATCAGCGGAAAAGTCTGCTCCGTTTCTGAACGTTCCTCGGCCAAATTCAAGATTGAATGAGTGCGTATGTCTACTTAGCTGTATTCAGCTTTCCAGTCCAGCTCCCTGTCAGCATTGCCAATAGATGCGAAGAAATGCTGCAAAAATCACATTTTACTTCATTTTTCTGTACGTATGATTTAACATCACAAGGTCAAAAAAAGGGGCAAAAAAGAAAAAAAAACTTTATCTCTTGGTGTAAATGCTTTGTTTTTTCCAAAGTAGACTACCTTAGGATTATAGTGAACAGGGTTCGGTTTAAGAAATCTAGTAACCTGTAGAAACATTTAAAATGTGATCTGATTTTGCAAACCTAGCTGATCCATGAAAAGTAACATATTTACGGATTTTTACTTGTTAAAGCCACTTTTTAAAACAAAATTACAAGTTTAAACTATTTAGAACGTTTACATTTGGTTTACATGCAAAAATCCGATATCTTATACCGATGTTGCTTCAAACAACTCCAGTACTTATATTTTAAAACAATATTAATTGCATTGGCGATACAATGCAAGCACAATTGTTGCTTTTAAAAAATCTTGTGCTGAGCTTGCTTGAAATAGCCATAGCACAGGATATTGTTTTTTGCCATGCAAGCAGATAATGATATGTTGCTGTTAATAGTTCTCAAATATGAAAATGTTCTTGAAAGTTCTCTAAATGAGTTGAACAATATATATTAAATAGTAATTGTACTTGAAGAACATTTCTACTTGTTAACATGAACCACAAGAGATGATTTGTATTTTGCATTGGATGATGCTCTGTATTACTGTATATGCACAAACTACAATTGAATCTAGATGGTTTTATTTTCTTTCCAACTGGCTGTTCCCCCCATTAGATAATTTATAGATTTATATTATTGTAGGAAGCATGTATGTCTGGAGTTTGACTTGTAATTTCATCATGATAATGTTCTTTACTCATGAAATTCATGCCCAAACTTCAGTTGAACTTTGACGCTTTTATTTCCTTTTCAATTGTTTGATTCATCTTTGCCTAATGTCTCAAAAAACCAACTCTTTTTGGTCTCTCCATTTTGTGATATTAATAACTCTTCGCTTACATGTTATGCAAAGTTTATTTTTATGGGACAACTAAAGTTTATGGGTCCGGAGTGCCTTATCACACGTGCATGGATATAATGAAAGAGATTTCAATTTAGCCCTAATCAATTCAAGAGAGACTAAAACCACAAACAAACGAAGATTAGCGGAAGCATACCGGAGTCCATTGATTATTTGTATATGGGTTTGCAATCCTCCAGAAAAGCAGTTTATCCTTCTGTCGATGTTTTTCTTCTAATGGGGAAGAAGAAAATAAAGAACGTACTGTTTTTTGGGGACCACAACCGTTTAAATAACGGACAAAAAATTAGTTATTTCTTATTTACAATTTAGCCCCTCATTAAATTGTAAATACCGCTTAATGTTTTATACCTTAATTTTAATAGCATTATACACTTTAACATATGCGCCCATAATATAATTTTAATCCAACAATCTCCCACTTGGGCAACATATGTTTCCTTATAAATGTTCAACCTTATGAGCTCAAAATTTGCTATAAAATAAGGTAATCTTTAACAATCTTGTCCATTAACCATATTTATATAGGATCACAGTGATCTTTGTCACATTAATCATGACTAAACCCATCAGTGATCACACACATATATATAGTTAAATGACATAGATTAATATGTTTTCAATTGGTCCTCCTTAATTTTAAGTGAGGTCAGAATCAAAATAGTAAACAGAGTAAATGAACTGAATACTTTACTTCTGATCAGAAAGTTAAACACATAAATGTCTTAAAGCATATATATATATATATATATATATATATATAGCATATATAATACAAACTCCCACTAAACCATAACATCGTCGAGCAATACAACACCCATATGAGCAATGTGCTCATGAAAGACCTTGGGTGGTAAACCTTTTGTGAGCGGATCCGCTATCATGAAGTTTGTTTCAATATGCTCTATAGATATATGTCCACTCTGCACTCTCTCTTTCACAACTAAGTATTTTATGTCAATATGCTTCGACTTAGTTGAGCTTCTATTATTGTCAGAATATAGCACTGCTGACTTATTATAACAATATAACTTCAGTGGTCTTTCTACATTTTCCAAAATGCGCAGCCCAGTGACAAAGTTTCGCAGCCATATTCCATGATTTGATGCCTCATAACATGCTACAAATTCTGCTTTCATAGTGGAAGCAGTAACAAGTGTTTGCTTAACACTTTTCCAGGATATAGCTCCTCCTGCCAACAGATAAATATAGCCAGATGTAGACTTTCTGCTATCTTGGCATCCAGAAAAATCAGAATCAGAATACCCTGCGACCTCCAAATGACCTGATCTTCTATAAGTGAGAATGTAATCTTTTGTTCTCTGAAGATACCTCATAACCCTCTTGGCTGCTTTCCAATGGTCTATACCAGGGTTGCTTAAGTATCTGCCTAACATCCCAACAATGTATGCAATATCTGGACGTGTACATACTTGAGCATACATTAGACTCCCAACGGCTGAAGCATAGGGAATCTTTTGCATTTCTTGGATTTCAAGATTGCTTTTAGGGCACTGACTAAGACTGAATTTATCTCCTTTAGCAACAGGGGTATCTCCTGGTCTACAATCTTGCATGCCAAACCTTTTGAGTACTTTATCAATATAGCTCTTTTGTGATAATCCAAGAATACCCCGAGATCGATCTCGAAGTATCTGAATACCCAATACAAAAGAGGCGTCCCCAAGATCTTTCATCTCAAAATGTTTGGATAGAAATTTCTTGGTTTCGTGCAATAAGCCTATATCGTTAGTTGCAAGCAAGATGTCATCGACATATAGAACCAGAAATATATGTTTACTCCCACTGAACTTGTGATACACACAATCATCAACAATATTCGTCTCAAATCCAAACGAGATGATTACTTGATGGAATTTGTGGTACCATTGACGAGAAGCTTGCTTAAGTCCATAGATGGATTTTGTTAATTTGCAAACCATATTCTTCGGATCTCCCGACACAAAGTTTTCTGGTTGTACCATATAAATTGTCTCATCAATGTCTCCATTGAGAAACGCCGTCTTAACATCCATCTGATGTAACTCAAGATCAAAATGAGCAACAAGTGTCATAATTGTTCTAAAAGAGTCTTTCGATGAAACTGGAGAGAAAGTCTCTATAAAATCAATGCATTCTTTCTTAGTATAGCCTTTTGCTACAAGACGTGCTTTATACCTCTCCACATTACCCTTTGCATCCCTTTTGGTTTTAAATATCCATTTACAACCAATTGGTTTTGCACCTTCTGGTAATGGGACAAGTTCCCAAACTTTATTATCTTGAATGGACTTATACTCCTCATTCATGGCGTCAATCCACTTTTGAGAGTTTGCACTTTTCATGGCATGATGAAAGTTGATTGGGTCATCTTCCATCATTCCAGCATCATTCTCTTGTTCTTGGAGAAATACAATGTAATCATCTGAAATAGAACTTCTCCTTTCTCTCATGGACCTCCTTAATGGCACTGGTTCTTGAGGTTGTTGAGTTTGTTCTTCTGGAACAATAGCTTCATTTTGAATAAGGGGTTGTATAACATTGTCTTATTGAGGTTCCGGAATCACTTCTTGATCAATGATAGGTGTAGGCAACTATATAACATTGTCAAAAGTGATAATAGGAACTGGGTTTGAATCCAATTCCTCCTCAAAATAAATGTCATTAACTTTATTTCCCCCCCCCCCCCCAAACTCAATATCCTCAAAGAATACTGCATTTCTCGTCTCAAAAATATTCTTAGCTATGGGATCATAAAACTTATAGCCCCTAGAATGCTCAGAATAACCAATAAAGTAGCTGCTCACTGTTTTGGAATCCAACTTCTTTTCATGTGGCCTATAAGGCCTTGCCTCAGCTGGACAACCCCAAATATGAAAGTGCTTTAGACTAGGCTTTCGACCTGTCCAAAGTTCATAAGGTGTTTTTGCAGCTGCTTTAGTTGGTACTCTATTGAGAATATAAGCTGCTGTCTTTAATGCTTCTCCCCAGAGAGAATCAGGTAAGGTGGAATGAGCAATCATACTCCTTACCATATCCTTAAGAGTTCGGTTTCGTCTTTCAGCAACACCATTCATGCTAGGTGATCCTGGCATGGTGTACTGTGGGACAATACCACATTCCTCTAGGAATTTAGCGAACGGTCCTGGACGTTGTTCACCTGAGCCGTCATATCGACCGTAGTACTCACCACCACGATCAGATCTGACATTTTTAATTCTTTTGTTTAGTTGATTCTCAACTTCAGCTTTATAAGCTTTGAACACATCCAGTGACTGTGATTTTTCATGAATGAGATATAGGTACCCATAACGTGAGTAATCATCTATGAACGTTATGAAATATTGTTGACCATTCCAAGATGCCGTAGGGAATGGCCCACAAATGTCTGTATGAATCAATTCTAAGACATCTGTAGCTCTATTGGCACCTAATCTCTTAGTTTTGGTCTGTTTTCCCTTGATGCAATCTACAAAAACATCAAAATTTATAAAGTCAAGAGATTCTAAAATGCCATTAGACACTAAGCGCTCAACTCTACCTTTTGAGATATGACCTAAGCGCTTATGCCACAAGGATGCTGAATTTTCCTTATTTAATTTACGTTTAGTACCACGTGAATCTACATGCAAGGTTTCATTATAAGATGCAACTGTTTCCAATAAATAAAGATTGTCATAAGCATTTAAATAACCAGTTCCAACAATATTTGAATTTAAAGACAAAGTAAACTGTTTGTTTCCAAATGAACAACAATATCCAAATTTGTCCAACACAGAAACTGAAACCAAATTCCGTCTAAATGACGGTACAACAAAAGTGTCTTTTAAATCCAAATAAAAACCAGTTTCTAACAACAATCTAAAATGTCAAATTGCTTCTACTTCTACCGACTGTCCATCGCCCACAAAGATGTGTCTTTCACCATCACTTGGCTTTCGGCAGCTCAGGCAACCCTGCATAGAAACACTTATGTGAGTAGTAGCACCAGAATCTATCCACCAAGTGTTTCTAGGTACTGAAGATAAATTAATCTCAGAATAGACCAAAGTAACAAATGTACCTTACTTTGCACGCCATGCGTGATATTTGGTACATTCTTTCTTCATATGTCCAGACTTGTGACAAAAGAAACAGCCATCCTTTTCCTTTTGTTGTTTCTTTTGATCTGAATCCTTAGCCGCTTCATTGTTAAATTTCCTTTTCTTACCCTTACCTTTAGAGGTGCTTGCCAAATGAGCACTCTCAGTCTTATCTTGCTTCAATCTTTCTTCCTCTTGCACACAATATGAAATGAGCTCATTAAGAGTCCACTTCTCCTTTTGATAGTTGTAACTGACCTTAAATTGACTGAATTGAGGAGGAAGTGAGATAAGCACTAAATGCACAAGCAAGTCATCCGAAAGCTCAAGCTTTAGTGCCTTTAATTTTGAAGCAATGTGAGACATTTCCATAATGTATTCCCTTATGTTTTCCTTGCCTTTGAACCTCATGGAAATAAGTTTCTTCAAAAGAGTACTTGTTTCCGCCTTATCGCTTTTGGCAAAGCGTTTCTCAATTTCAGCAAGGAAATCTGTGGCATCGGTAATCTCTTCGGATACCGCACCCCTAAAAACCTCAGGTATGCCCCGTTTAATGATCATAAGACTCATGCGATTTGAACGGTCCCATTTCTCAAAAATTCTCCTTTCATCGGAGGTACTAGCATCTGTAAGAGAAGCAGGCCGATCCATCCTTAATGCAAGGTCCAGATCCATGCAACCAAGAACAATTAATATGCTCTCCTTCCAGTCCTTAAAGTTATTACCATTAAGGACCGGTACTGAATTAAGGTTAGCAGATACAGTAGCAACGGCTGAAAAAGAACATTACAATTATATAAATAACATGCTCATATAATTAAGAATCCATATAAAACAGTAAATTCAAATATTGGTTAATCCCATCTCAAGATATCAAACACATCGTTAATATCAAGTCTTTGGACAGTAATATTAACTGTAAACGATACTCTTGTTGTAGCGATCAAGTATTGACAATAAGTTATGTCAAACAATATGCAATCTTTGGACTAATATATTGCTCACATAAAAGAAATACCCTATAATTGTCACACATTTATCGCCACAAGTATGCATGGCATTCGGCCAAATATTAATTCACCTTTGGGTTCGTTAATAAATGCATGAATTACACACACTATTATTCTGATATTTTAATTAAAATTAATCTACACAAAAAATGATCACTTTGGTGATATTTTGTTTCAATTAAATTTATTTAAAATATTAGACATCTTTAAGAAAATCTGAAACCATATTTGAATTCAAATTGTTTATATACATGATTCTATGAAACTGCACACCCAATTCTTAACATTCAAACTATACATACATTAAATATACAGTAGTCATTCGGAGTCCGTTGATTCAATTGTATATGGGTTTGCAATCTTCCAGAAAAGCAGTTTATCCTTCTGTCGATGTTTTTCTTCTGATGGGGAAGAAGAAAATAAAGAACGTACTGTTTTCTAGGGACCACAACCGTTTAAATAACGGACAAAAAATTAGTTATTTCTTATTTACAATTTAGCCCTCATTAAATTGTAAATACCGCTTAATGTTTTATACCTTAATTTTAATAGCATTATACACTTTAACATATGTGCCCATAATATAATTTTAATCCAACATATAATACATAGTGTTTGGGAATTTTTGTATAAAGTTACCACTACGAGATATGAATGATTGTATATTAGTATGCAAGTATACTCTTAGGCATATTTGTTTCTGAAGCCCTATCATTTAGCATTTCATTCTTGGTTGTTCATGTGATGCGCACTGATGGTTTGTTTTCTTTTTACCATAAATGTATACTTTATTGCTTCTTTGCATTTTTTTTTTGTTTCAATCTTCTCTTATGTTATATACACACACTAGTAACATTCTTGGTCCTAATTATGATCGCCCACACAAAACATACAATGTCGCCCATCTCCTAATAGGCCTCGTTGCTCCTTCACAACCAGCCTAGATATCCATCCTTCGATTAAAACAATTACATTCCAGATTAACAATGACGCATCAGTCTTCGCTATTGGTGTGGTGCTCAGCTAACAAAACCATCCAATCGCCCTTTATAGCAAGCGTCTTCCTCCCTCTCTCATCAAAGCTTCAACCTTTGCCCGTGAGATGTTTGCCCTCACTCGGGCAGTCCAAACATTGCGACCTTATCTTTTCGGGTAGGTGATTTTAGATTATTATTGACCGTCAAAGCTTACGTCAATTATCGACACGAACGATTCAAACCTCAAAGCAGCAAAAATGGTTGACAAAGCTTCTAGGGTTGATTTTACTATTCAGCATGAGCCAGACTTAGAAAATAAAGTTGTAGACAACCTCTCTCGATGGACTTCTAATGCTTTGTTTTTTTTCATTTCAACGCCACAATTCCACATCGTCTACGACATTCAAGAAGCCATCGCTGCGAATGCGAAAGCACAACACTTAATGACTCGTATCAGAATCGACCCGCCTAAATGGAACCAAGCTAAGGATTAGTAGTGCTTATCATCCTCAATTTCAAATTGATGGCCGAATCGAGGTTGTGAATTGATGTTTGGAAATTTACCTTAAAGCGGCTGTAGGCAATTTTCCCAATAAATGAACAAAGTATCTTCCATGGGCGGAATGGTTGTATACTACTTGCAAACATTCCTCCACAGGAATGTCCTCATTTCAAGCCGTTTACGACCATGAATCACCCATTATTACCGACTACATAGTGGGCATGTAAAGACCACACCGTTATGCTCAGTTTAGCAAAATACATTATAATTAATGTCGTCCGCTAATCTCAAGAATATGGTTGGTTAAGAACAACCGAATGTGAATATATCTTTATAGTAACACCGACACGTCTTATTTACCTTTCTAAGGATCTGAACTAAAATTTTTGATGTGTGCAGTATTAATACAAAGTAATAAACACATCGATTAAAATTATCTAGAACAATATATAATATAGATAAATCAGAATCACAGATCACAGCGCAATAATATATATCATCATCATATACATAATAGAATGTGAGTCTACAAAATATCAGCATTACTTACTAAATATATACATCATATTCAAAATCTTGTATTGGGTGCAAATTCACAACTGTCAATATATACAAGTATGAAGTAAGCTAAAATTATCAAAATAGTCTACTTCAATGCTAGCCCAAAATTCAAAAGTCACTGGGTTTCTGTACCTGTAAGTCTCGACCTGACCCGAGTATTATAAAAATAAACGGGTCAGACTATATCTAATAGAGAGATGAGATACTAATATTATAAGCATATGACTTGAAGTAATAAGCCATAATAAAATATGTCGAACAAACAATCATAATAAGGCATATTAATTAAATTAGCTATTTTATAGATCCATAATGACTTATTTATTCTCCAATTTCTTATATGCCTAAAACCCGAAAATCCATAAAGGGCATATCAAACCAATATAAGGCATATCTAACAAATCACCGTTTCATAAATACATATCAAGTCTCAATAGACTATCATCTCAAAATATGATGATAACCAACTAAAAATTCCTCAGAGTCATAAAGGATACAAAATATCCATACTAAAAATCTCTGATGAAATAATTATCAATAATGAAATAATAAAGGTAGTCAACTATCAGTATGATGCAGTGTGACGCGGGGTCAAACTAAAATAAATAAACTCCACCACATAACGCAATAGTCTAACGAAAAGATATAGACTATCGGGTAAAAACCCCGACTCCTAACGATAAGAAATAGGTAGTCGTGTTTATGACAAAACTATGTGAATTTACCTAATGAATATTAATTGGTAAACATTGTCCACTGTAAATAAACTGATAGAGATGCAATATAACATCTGTCCAAACAATAAAAAGACAGCCGTGTTATATCAGAATAGACCTAACCCTAAGAAATAGGTCTACCTACCCAAATCTAAAAATGGATCGATTCTCAGATCGATGGAAAATGAGTTATCTTCTCTCGGAGATCTATCGGTCTGAAATCCGAACACCCTAAGATAATTCAACTCTAAGTGTTAATTATTATCGCTCAAGTAATTACAAGAATTTAACTAACCGCCATACTAGAAAGTAAATTCAAGTATTTACTACAAGCTAGTAATTTCCACTTCAAACTCTATACAACAAATTGTAATAATAATTGAAAAAATTGTACAAATTGTCCCATATCACCCGACAATTTAATCGTTTATTAAAATTCGTTGTTTCATAGAAAATCAAAAAAAAATCTAATAGAATCAAACTTAAGCTTGTTTACTTAAAATTAAAAAGGTAAGAGTTAAAAGATTTCTAATTTAAAAATAGAATTTCTTTACTAAAATTAGAAATCAAACTAATAAATTTCTTTATTCTTAACATTTGTACGTGTGCGTAAGTACTTTACATAAAATCTTAAAAGTTTTAAATCTTAGATGTCTATATTTTTTAGAATAAAACCTTTATATATAAATATGTACATATTTATATATATATTTAATAATACTAGAAGAAATGGCAAGCTTTTTAACAATCAATTGTAAACCCTTTTTAATATTTAAAACTTTTTAAACGCATATTTTCTTTTAAATTATAAATCAAAAAGAGTATAATATTTTAACAATCAAGTGCTACCAGAAATCAAAAGATAATACAGTCCAAAACAAGTTCAATAACATAGCAAAACAACAATTAAACTAATAAAATTTTACAATCAAGAACTGGGCAAAACTGACTAGTTTTATTTTTCACCAATTAAATTCATGGGCATCAATTGCCCAGGTAATTGTAGTTTTAGCTCTGACGATTGGGATTCTTCGGTTCAGGTGAGGTGTAAAAGATAGTAGATGAAATAGCAGGTCTAACCAACCATTCAAGCACCATCAATATCATATTGTATACATACAAGAAGGGTTTCAACTCAAACAAGAGTAACAGTATTCAATTTAGAACTAACAATATTCAAACTTTGATTATTCAAATTCTTGTTTATTTTTGTTTGACTGAACAACACATTCGTTCAGATTATCTAACAAACGACCAATTTAAACATCCAATATTAGATATAATTGTGTGAGATAGAAATCTCATCTTAATCATTCGCTGCATAAACTCGCCCAATCAGATTATGACCTCTCGTTTATGCTCATCAACGCTACCAGCATGGATTCACCTCCATGCCTTATGCTTCCCCCACCATGAACGCACCACCCAACGCCTCCACTTTGACGCTGCAAACCACCGTCATCGTTCCAGGCAAGGCGCGAGCGAGTTTTCTATCATGACGAAATTCTGACATCTGCCTCTCCATGCGCACTCCCTCCATGTCGAAGCCAGGTCGACCTCCTCGACCTAGAATCACCAAGCACTCGCCATCACCATCTGCGTGAATACGCACCTCCCCTCATCGCCCTCGCCATTAATTACGCGCGATCATGACTTGTTTCTCTTTTTTTCTTCGAACGTTATGGATTTAGGGATCTTCAATTTAGGGAAAAGAGAGCGTGATTTGCAAAAACAATGGAGATACGGTTTTCAGTTTAACTGAGGGAATGAATTTGAACTAGCATGGATTTGGGCTTTGCAGTGTTAAAGTGGAGAGATGAAATGATTTTAAGCTATAATTAATGTTATTCTCAATTAATTCTTCTATAATTTATTTTCCATTTTATTTTATTTTTATTGCAAATTGAAATCCCTTTATTCACATATGAATAATTCTATCACTGTGTTGATATAAAATAAATTAATTTCCAACTATATCAATCATATAAAAATTAACTATGCTTTAAAATACTTCAATATTTATTGAAACATTTATTCATATTTCCAAATATTATCAAAAAGAAATTTATTAACTAATTCTATTTTTCTATAACAAAATCCTTTATTAAATAGATTTTACTCAATAAAAATTTGATTTCAAACATAAAAATCATCGATTTGAATTCAAACACTTCTATTGTAATTTAATTCATATGATATTACGAGTTCGAAAACATGGTTGTTAGAGACCTCCCCTGTAGCCACCCGTAGTTCCGTACCCCTTTAAGTTGATAATAATTCTTCCCGTTCAACCTAAAGTATAAGAAAGAGCGAATAACTAGGGAAAAAGAAGAAAGAGGTAGAAAAAGAAGATAAAAACAACATCAGAGTCTCACAATCGCAACGGATTAAAATACCATATATAATAACAGCTTTTAAATACAAAGAAATCTGTACTTTTATATATACATACCATTATCAGAGTACAACAATCATCCACCACTTTGGACAGCTTATACTTGTCCTAACACAGCAGAAATAATAACCAAGCACAAAGATACGTCTCTGTCCTCCAGCTCGCCTCCTGAGCTCCATAGCATATTATCCTCGATCTGTTAAACTCGATCTGACCCGAGCATCATAATAAAACAACACCCGAGTCAGTTTGAAAACCAGCGTGAGAAAACCACACTCAATTGGATTTATTTTTTCTTTCTAAAATCCTTTGAAAACAAAGTTATCTCGTAAGATCATGCCACAAATAAATATGTCGGGTTTTTACCTTACGATAACCAAAACATTTTTATCAAATCCGTCAGGTATTATTATAGTGTCTATAGAAAGTAAAATAGAATCTAGCTGAAATGCTTGCATCTCACGTTCCAGCAATAGTTGGGCGTAATCAAAACCGTACAGGCGCTTATTGGAGATTGGATTCCATACAATGGCAGGGCTATTGGGGTACCGCTCGTCACAGTACTTGGTCTAGATCAGAGTACCGAGGACCACTCCCGATCCCCTGTAACACAAGACCGGAGCTACCCTTTACTGGATAGTCTGAATAAGATCACCCCGCGATTGGGATCAGCAACCACTCACTAAGCCGAAAAAAGGGACATTTAGACATGGGAAATCTTATCCTACTTGAGTGGTACCCACTTAGCCTTGCTGCATCTCCCCTGTTTTAGCCATTCCTGGTTGATGGGGATTGAGGGTATGCGTTAACTTTTTAGAACTTTGACGACCCGCCTTTCATTCCACAGAAAGATGCATCATCAATAAGAAAGAAATAGGTAGAAATAGAATAGATAGAAGAAAGAACTAAACAATATCAAAATCTCACAGCGGAAACAGAACAAAATATGATATTTCACATAGATATTGCATAGTCTTTACACATCAGAGTTACACAGATTACATATCATCATCGTATTAGACAGTTATAAAGACATGTCTATCCATTACAACCAAAATACAACAGACAAACAACACTACTCGGCGAAAATAGATAGATAGATACGTCTGGGCTCCTGCTCCAAGCTTCCAAAATATTTGTCAAGCCAAACCTGATCACTTGGCTACTCATAAAAATTTGAGTACCCAAGAGTTTAAGAAAAACAAAATAAACTTCAGATCAGACATGGGTCTGGTGTGAGTAAACAGTTAAGTTGTTTAACTTGAAAAAACCTTAGAAAGAAAAGGTATCTCGTCAGACTCTCCGCAAATAAACACGAACAACTTTTTCCCTTACGATAACCAAAACATTTGATAGGAAATCCAGTTATATTATAATAGTGTCTAGGGTTTTTAATATTAAATACAGAAATAGCTGGAATGCTTACATCTCACGTTCCAACATAGTTGGGCACAATCAAAACCGTACAAACACTTATTGGAGATTGGATTCCATACAATGGCAGGGCTACTGAGGTACCCCCATCACAGTACGTGGCCTAGATCACCGTACCAAGGATCCCCCAATCCCCTACAACACAAAGCCAAAGCTACCCCTTACTGGATAGTCCGAATAAGACAACCCCGCAGTTGTGGCCAAACAACCGCCACATAGCCGAATAAAAAGGGACCTCTAGACAGGGAAAAATCTTATCCTACTTGGGTGCTACCCACTTAGCCTTGCGTGCACCTCCCCTGTTTTAGCCATTCTTGGTTGATAAGGCTTGAGGGTACGATTACCTTTTAAGAACACATCTTGGAATGCTCATCGTCCTCTATTGACGATGGTCTGATAGCGTTCATCCATACAAGTTCGTTCCGGGTTCGAACGAAACCCAAGGCATTATCTCGTTGCACTCATTTTGGAATCACCCTCAGAGTTAACGACAATAACCCTTACACTCTGAAACTCCATCTCGATCTTCACTTGAGATTTTCACGACCTATCATTTAACTTGGATCGATGTGGTTTTCGGATAACCAAATTTGATATCCGATCCTGGTCTCATCGAAATCCAAACGCCATTTTAAAGGTCAAGTTGTTCAAGGTTTAAACAATTCAATTCAATACTTTGAATTCACACAGCACTTATCACAGATAAATAACACACATTTATCACAGATATATCCAATATCATACCACAGAATATCACAGATTATCAACTATAGATATCAATCAATCTAGACATTCTACATAAACAATCATCCACAAGAAAGAATTATTTATCCATATTATAATTAATTTAATTAACTCAAATTAAATTAATTACTTAAGAATTAATCACCAATTCCCTGCTTAATCAATCATTAATTAATTACAAACCATTTAATTAAGTAATCATTCCTTAATTACCTTTATAATCAATTAATTAACCTTTAATTAACTAATTAATTATCCCTTAATTATTAATTAATAAACCTTAATTATTAATTACTAGAACTTAATTACAAATTAATTAATCCTTAATTACCAGTTAATTAACCCTTAATTACTTAATTAATTAATCTCTAATTATAAATTAATAAATCTTAATTACTAAATTAATTAATCTTTAATTATCAATTAATTAATCTCTAATTACTTAATTAATTAATCCTTAATTATAACTTAATTACTTAATTACTCTCTTATCATTAATTTATAATCTCTAATTATCTAATTAATAATCCTTAATTACAAATTAATTAATCTCTAATTAACTAACTTATAACCCTTAATTATTAATTTATTAATCCTTAATCATTAATTAATTAAATTAATTATTCACTCTTTAATTATCTTATTATTAAATTAATCTTAAATCATTAAACTTAATTAACTTTAAGATAAATCATTTATCTCATTAATTCCTTAATTATCATTATCATATAGATTTAAAAACATCTTATCTTGATTAACACTTAATTATATTACTAAATTAAGTTTTAAAAAATAAAAATAATTTTAACTTAACAAATTTAAGTTAACCAATTATATAACTTCTTAAATCAAATGTTAAAGAGAACATTTATAATAGAAATTTATATAAGAAAAGTTTTAAACTAAATTTATTTAAATTTCAAAACTTTTCTTTAAAAAATTTTAAAACCTTTTAAACATGCTTCGGGTTCAACCCGACTTTTACCCGAGACATACCCGAGTTTCTTCTTTTTTTTCTTCAAAAATTTAGTTAGTTTAAATTTTAAACCTGGAAACATGATTTCACTCACGCGAACACACTCGAGACCACCTCGAGACAACCCATTCTTTCCCTCGAGACCTACCCGAGGAAAAATTCCTTCGTCCCTAAACTTAACTCCGGTACATAAAATCACCGCGTGCACATGCAACGTCCATCGACGTTACTCCATCCTCCACGACCACCGTCGTCAAGTCACCTACAATCTCCTTTAGCCATCTGACCACCCAGGTTCCTCGATCGAGCACAACACAAAATCGAACCCATCAGAACCCATTGAAGCCAAACTCAACGAGCAAACATCGCCTCGACACGCCGATTCCGACCACCTGGAGCTTTGCTACCTCGCCCACGGCATCACCGAACATCCAAGCACCGTTTCCCCCACGACCGATCAGCCTCGATGCACTAACGACAGCGCGATCATCTAATTTCCAGTCTCGACCAAAACTACGACAAAACCCTAGTTCTCCGATTCGCCGACGCCATAGTGGTTAATAAAACCACTCACAATTTTTGCCAACATGTCTGATCACCAAGCCTGCTTCGGCAAAAGCCCCAACCACCAAGGACTCGACGATCACCAGAAAAAGCTCCAAACTTACTTTCTGATTAAACCCGAAATGCTCATTCAAACCAAATCTAAACATTGTGATTTTACTCTTAAAATTCATGAATCTTGATGACGATCAAGATTATATAAGTGAAACAAGGAATTTTGATGCTTAAATTTTAACAGGTTTTAAATTTCTACTGTATTTCCTTGATTTACAGAAGTATATAAACTGGTGATGCTTACATATATTTTTACATCTTAATTTATGTTCAAAAAAACATATTTTGTTTATAATCCAAAGCCTAACAGAGATTAGACAAAGAGATTTTAAATTTTGATTTATTTTTAAACTTTGAATCTATGAAACAGAGTTATACACATGCAACAGACATGCACCCTTCAATACATTCATATACACAGGGATTTCACTTATATATATATATATATATATACATGCAAAGCATAATTCATCTTAGAAATTCACAAGCAACATGTTTTTATTTACCTAAACTTTTTTAAATAAAAAGTTTACTCACCAGAATTAGTTGAACAGAGCTTGAAACAGATGCTTAAAAACTGGAATTTGAAAAATGCTTGAACTTATCTAACTAGAAACTTGAATGCTGGAGAAAATGCTTTTATCATGCTTTGATTACGAACAGGAACTTGCTTAGTTGATTCAGATTGAATAAAGTTGAGATTGTTTTAAATCTGAGAAGATTGCTTGATGATCTTTGCTTTTAAAACTGAATTGAAGTTACTTGATAAATTTTCTAGTTGTAGATAAAATGTTTACAGGCTTTTCTTTCTTCTGGTTTGTAGATTTGTGTTACAGGTTTTATTCTTGAGTTTTAGAAATGAAGATAGAAAACGAAAAGAAAGAGAAGAGATTGATATACTTATGGACTAAAATTATGGTTTTTCCTAAAAATATTAAAGAAAATAAAATTAAAAGATGACAATTGTTAAATTCATCTAACATTTGTCATTTTCAAATGTTTATCACCTTACACATGTTACTAACATGGTTAATTTATTAACACCTGTAATTATGCATTTTTAATTATTTTTAAATGTTAATAAAAAGCTTTTGTATTTATTTTACTATTTAATAAATACTTCCTTAATTTATATAAATAAAACCCCTTTAAAGAAAATATTATAAAACGAATCTTATACTAATAAAAAATCTTATACATACATTTTTAAATCCAAAATATTTTAAGATATCTATCTTTTGAATTTCAAATTCAAATTCAAATTAAATTTTAAAATCCAATTTAAAACCAACTCAAATATATATATATATGTATGTATATATATATATATATGTATATATGTAATAACACATATTTAATTTGAAAATAATAATTCTATTTTAAAAATTCTCTTTATCTATATTTAAAAACAACACATCATTATTGTTTGAAAATAACAATTTTTGCCAATTTTAAATAATTTATAAAAGAGATTATCACATTTTAATTGTTTGAAATTTCTAGGATATCACATTCCTCTCCACTTAAAAGAATTTTGTCCCTGAAATTTAAAACAAAAGATAATCCAAAAATTTTATTTCAAACCATCCAATGCATACATATCACACATACACTAACATCCAAACAAACAATTCATTCAAACAAACATTACTAGCTATTCGGGCACAGATCCGGATAAGCTTTCCTAAAACTATCCAGAGTTTCCCAGGTATAATCTCTAGGATCCTCGCTCCATTGCATCTTAACCAACTTCACCACCTTACTTATGAGTTGCCTCTCATCTTGATCAATGATCTGGACTAGATGCCTAACAACTGATAAATCCGGTTCGATCTCTAAATCTTCTTGCACTGCTGGCTCCACAACAAGAGATGGGTCGTGCACGTATTTCCTTAGATGAGATACGTGAAAAAACATTGTGAATTCCAGCCATTCGGACTGGCAATTCAATCCTATAGGCCACAGCACCAATCCTCTCAAGCACTCTAAACGGACCAATATACCTTGGGGCAAGTTTTCGCGTCTTTCCAAACTTGCTCGCTCCTTTTATCGAGGAAACTTTGACAAAAACCAAATCTCTAATCTCAAATTCCAATTGTCTTTGTCTCTTGTCCGCATATTTCTTCTGGTGATCCTGCGCTGTTCTCATTCTCTTCTTGATAAGCTCCACCTTCGTAGATGCCTCTCTGATCAAATCTGGACCAAGAACAAGATGTTCTCCCGATTCTACCCAACATGACAGGGATCTACAAGGTCTTCCATATAAAGCTTCATAGGGTGCCATCTTGATACTCACCTGATAACTGTTATTGTACGAGAATTCCGCTAAATGCAGATGGTCCTCCCAAGATCCACCAAATATCCAAAACACAAGCCCTCAACATATCCTTTAGAATTTGATTCAACCTTTTTGTTTGTCCGTCGGTCTGGGATGATAGGCTGTACTCAAACTCAATCTCATACCCAAAGCGGTCTGCTAAGCCTCCCAAAATTTGCTGGTGAAGATAGGATCACGGTCACTAACAATGCTGACTGGAACACCATGCAGTCTAACAATCTCTCTCAAGAAAATCTCAGCCAAAGATGCTGCAGTACGGGTTGCCTTAACTGGAATAAAATGGGCGCTTTTGGTTAGCCGGTCTACGATTACCCATATTCCTTCATTTCCCTTTTTGGTCCTTGGCAAACCGTTGACGAAATCCATAGAAATCATTTCCCACTTCCACTTCGGAACTTTCGGAGGCTGCAACAAACCTGCGGTCTTCTGTTGATCACCTTTCAACTGCTGGCAGATTGCACATCCATTAACGAAAGCAGCAGCATCCCTCTTCATGCCCGACCACCAGAAGACTCCCTTCATATCCTTATACATCTTTGAAATTCTCGGGTGGATACTCGGCCTGGAGCGATGACTCTCTGATAAAACTTCTTGCCTCAATCCATCCACCTCTCGCACACACAAACGTCCGTTGATCCTCAAAGCTCCTTGATCGTCAATCTTGAAATCAAAACACCGACCTTCCTTGGTTCCAAGAATCAATTCCTCTGAAGATCTATTCTTCATCTGACTGCTTATGATTCTTTCTTGAAGAGACGGAACAACTTCCAAAAGAGACAGCACTGCATTCCTTCTCAGAGCGTCATCCACAACGTTCGCTTTCCCTGGAGTATATAGGATATCCAAATCATATGATGCCAGAAATTCTACCCACCTCTGCTGCCTTAAATTCAGATCCTTCTGGGAGAAAAGGCACTTCAAAGGTTTATGATTCGTGAAAAGCTCGAACTTCTCTCCCAACAGATAGTGCCTCCAGATCTTCAAAGCAAAAACGATGGCCAACAATTCTAGATCGTGCATAGCGTAATTCTTTTCATGTGGCTTCAACTACCTTCTCGCATGCGTAATTACTTCCCCATTCTGCATCAGCATTGCGCCCAACCAACACCACAAGCATTTGTGTAGACTTTGAACTTACTCTTACCATCAAGAATAGCTAGAACAGGTGCACTGGTCAGCCTTGCCTTCAAATCTAAGAAAGTTTCTTCACAGTTGGGGGTCCACTTAAACTTTGCTCCTTTCCGAGTCAACTTGGTCAAATGCGAAGAAATCTTAGAATAGTCCTTGATAAACTTCCTGTAGTACCCTGCCAAACCCAGAAAACTGCGGACTTCTGTCGAAGTCTACGGTTGCTTCCACTCCTAAATAGTAGCTACCTTGGCTGGATCTACAGAAATAACCCCTTCCCAAAAACAATGTGCCCAAAAATCTGACTACCGACTTTCAGAAATGGCATTTGAAAACTTAGCCTTCAGAACATGCCTTCTTAAAGTCTCTAACACTATCCCTAAATGTTGCTTATGCTCCTCTTCAGACTTGGAGTAGATAAGAATATCATCGATGAACACGAGAACAAACTTATTTAACACATCCCCAAAAACTCGGTTAATCAAATCTACAAAATAGGCCGGAGCGTTGGTTAGCCCGAAAGGCATAACCAACCACTCATAAAAACAATTAGGTCCCCTGAATGCAGTCAAGGGGATACTGTCCTTAGCTACCCTTAACTGGTGGAAACTCGAAGCTAAATCTAACTGGGAGAAAACAGAAGTTCCATGGAGTTGATCAAAAAGATCGTCTATACGACGTAAAGGATATTATTCCTGATAGTAACCTTATTTAACTTCTGGTAATCCACACAGAATCTCAAAGACCCATCCGACTTGGTCACAATAGAGCCCCAACTGGAAAAACTAGGCCTGATCAAACCTTTCTCTAAGAAATCCTAGGTCTGCTTAACCAGCTCTTCTCTTTCCTTCGGTGCCATCCTTCTACTGGGCTGAATAACAAATTCCTTGCTTAATCAATCATTAATTAATTACAAACCATTTAATTAATGAATCATTCCTGAATTACCTTTATAATCAATTAATTAACCTTTAATTAACTAATTAATTGTCCCTTAATTATTAATTAATAAACCTTAACTACCATTTAATTAACTACAAATTAATTAATCCTTAATTACCATTTAATTAACCCTTAATTACTTAATTAATTAATCTTTAATTATAAATTAATAAATCTTAATTACTTAATTAATTAATCCTTAATTATCAATTAATTAATCTCTAATTACTTAATTAATTAATCCTTAATTATAACTTAATTACTTAATTAATTAATCTTTAATCATTAATTTATAATCTCTAATTATCTAATCAATAATCCTTAATTACAAATTAATTAACCTCTAATTAATTAACTTATAACCCTTAACTATTAATTTATTAATCCTTAATCATTAATTAATTAAATTAATTATTTACTCTTTAATTATCTTATTAATTAAATTAATCTTAAATCATTAAACTTAATTAACTTTAAGATAAATCATTTATCTCATTAATTCCTTAATTATAATTATCATACAGATTTAAAAACATCTTATCTTGATTAACACTTAAATATATTACTAAATTAAGTTTTAAAATAACATAAAAATAATTTCAACTTAACAAATTTAAGTTAACCAATTATATAACTTCTTAAATCAAATGTTAAAGAAAACATTTATAAAAGAAATTTATATAAGAAAAGCTTTAAACTAAATTTATTTAAATTTCAAAACTTTGCTTTGAAAACTTTTAAAACTGTTTAAACATGCTTCGGGTTCAACCCGGCTTCTACCCGAGACATACCCGAGTTTCTTCTTCTTCTTCTTTTAGTTAGTTTGAATTTTAAACCTGGAAACATGATTTCACTCACGCGAACACACTCGAGACCACCCCGAGACAACCCAATCTTTCCCTCGAGACCTAGCCGAGGAAAAATCCTTCGTTCCCAAACTTAACTCTGGTGCACAGAATCACCGCGTGCATATGCACCGTCCATCGACGTTACTCCAGCCTCCACGACCACCGTCGTCAAGTCACCTACAATCTCCTTTAGCCATCTGACCACCCATGTTCCTCGATCGAGCACTAACACAAATCGAACACATCAGAACCCACTGGAACCAAACTCAACGACCAAACATCGCCTCGACACAGTGATTTCGGCCACCTGGAGCTTCGCTACCTCGCCCACGGCCTCACCGAATATCCAAGCACCGTTTCCCCTACGACCAATCAGCCTCGATGGACGGATGACAGCGCGATCATCTTATTTCCAGCCTCGACCAAAACTACGACAAAACCCTAGTTCTCCGATTCGTCGTCGCCGCAGTGGTTAATAAAACCACTCACCATTTTTTCCAGCATCTTCGATCACCAAGCCTGCTCCAGAAAAAGCCCCGACCACCAAAGACTCGACGATCACCAGTAAAAGCTCAAAACTTACTTTCTGATCAAACCCGAAATGCTCACTCAAACCAAATCTAAAAATTGTGATTTTACTCTTAAAATTCATGAATCTTGATGACGATCAAGATTATATAAGTGAAATAAGCAAATTTTGATGCTTGAATTTTAACAGGTTTTAAATTTCTACTGTATTTCCTTGATTTACAGAAGTATATAAACTTGTGATGCTTACATATAGTTTTACATCTTAATTTATGTTCAAATAAACATATTTTGTTTGAAATCCAAAACCTAACAGAGATTAGATAAAGAGATTTTAAATTTTGATTTATTTTTAAACTCTGAATCTATGAAACAGAGACATACACGTGCAACAGACATGCACACTTCAATACATTCATATACACAGGGATTTCGCTTATATATACACACGCAAAGCATCATTCATCTCAGAAATTCAAAAGCAACAGGTTTTTATTTACCTAAACTTTTTTTCAAATAAAAAGTTACTCATCAGAATTAGTTGAACAGAGCTTGAAACAGATGCTTGAAAACTAGAATTTGAAAAATGCTAGAACTTGTTTAACTGGAAACTTGAATTGCTGGAGAAAATGCTTTTATCATGCTTTGATTATGAACGGGAACTTGCTTAGTTGATTTAGATTGAATAAGGTTGAGTTTGTTTCAAATCTGAGAAGATTAGTTGATGATCTTTGCTTTTAAAACTGAATTGAAGTTGCTTGATAAATTTTCTAGTTGTAGATAAGATGTTTGTAGGCTTTTCTTTCTTTTGGTTTGTAGATTTGTGTTACAGGTTTTATTCTTGAGTTTTAGAAATGAAGATAGAAAAAGAAAAGAAAGAGAAGAGAGATATATACTTATAGACTAAAATTATGGTTTTTTTAAAAAATTAAAGAAAATAAAATTAAAAGATGACGCACTTGTTAAATTCATCTAACATTTGTCATTTACAAATGTTTATCACCTTACACATGTTACTAACATGTGTTAATTTATTAACACTTGTATTTATGGATTTTTAATTATTTTTAAATGTTAATAAAAAGCTTTTGTATTTATTTTACTATTTAATAAATACTTTCTTAATTTATATAAATAAAATCCCTTTAAAGAAAATATTATAAAACAAATCTTATACTAATAAAAAATATTATTAATATATTTTTAAATCCAAATTATTTTTTAAAATACCTTTCTTCTGAATTTCAAATCCAAATTCAATTTTAAAATCTTATTTAAAATCAACTCAAATATATATATATATATACACATATATATATATATACACACACACACATATATATATAGACATATATATATATATATATAACAACACATATTTAATTTGAAAATAATAATTCTATTTTAGAAATTCTATTTATCTATATTTAAAAACAATACATTATTATTATTTGAAAATAACAATTTTGCCAATTTTAAATAATTTATAAAAGAGATTATCACATTTTAATTGTTTGAAATTTCTGGGATATCACAAGAACACATTCACTTAGAATGCTCATCGTCCTCCCGATGATTGCCTGATAGCATTCGTCCATACAAGTTGCCTTGGGTCTGGACAAACTGAATCACCATCTTCATCATCTTCACGGTCTTCATTCATAAACGTTCAAACTACGTCGAAGTGGTATTCGGATAATTAAACCCGATCCAAGTCTCTTCGAAATGATCAAGCGCATTGGCCAATATTGATAGTTAGTTATTTAACTATCAATTAACATCCACAAGCAACCATCAGATTTTAAATAATTTTCCAAATTATTTAACTCAAAATATCTACCCAAGATATTATTTCCACAACACTTTGAAATTTGTTTTCAAAACTCTTTTATTCTTACGGAACAAATTTCAAACTTTGTCTATTACTTAGCATATTTTTCCCACTTCATTAGTTGCTTAACACTTGGAAAATATTCATTTATTTTCTATTTCTTTCCTCAAAAACATTTGCAATTTCATTTGTTAATTCCCAACCCGTTTCGCTTGAATTCTATAAGCTCCAGAATTCATTAGACAATTTCCTTTAATATTTTCAAAGTTGTTTATGCTTATTTAAAATTCCAGTTTCACTTCTACTTCTATATGAATTTTATTTCACCTTCCAAAAGTTCACTTATCCTGTACTTAAGATTTTATTTAAGTTCTCATAATACACTATAAGATCTTCCACTAAATCTTATAAACTTCGCTTCCCATCTCAAGAGGATTTATAATGGATTGTAAAACATTTAAAAGTATATACTTAAATAAGAATAATGGGTTTTTTATAAAAAATATATAGTTAAGGTAATAATATTCAATTACTAAGTTGATTATAAAATTAGGACTTATTTCAATGAATATTTGGTATTATAATAACTATCCTTTTGGAATATTCTAAATTCAAATAATAGTTTAAAGTTATATGATATAGTTATTTAAAATCTCATTTAAAACAATTTCTATTTGTGAGAAATGCGGATTACGGATCTTAAGGCTAGGATTAACACAAGAGGGGGGTGAATAGTGTTTATAAAGAATTACTAAATCTTTTTGACTTTATGTTAATTTAGACACAGATGTGTGCAATATACAGACACAAATGTGATCACAGAAACAAACACAGATGTAGAAATAAGATAAAAACAGTAAAGGAAAGAACACACCGGATTTTATACTGGTTCGGAGTTACCCTACATCCAGTCCCGCAACACAAGTACGGATTTCCTTTCAAAAGCAATCTTTACAATTACACCCTCGATTTCAAGGCTATGAGGTACACCCTCCAGAATCACAATCCTCTGGGTAGAGATACTTGATATTCCGAGCAACAAGTTCACCCACTTGATTTTACGGGCAATAAGTTCACCCAATTGATTTCCTAAGCTACAATCACACCTTATCTCGCTTGATTGATTTTCAAGGCCACAATCACACCTTTTCTCGCTTAATAGATTACAAAGAAGTCTATAACTTTGAATAGCACTGAGAACCTTGTAAAGATAGTGATAGAGAATCAAACTAGAAGTAACCGAGTTTGATTCAATGTTGATTTCGGCAGAGTAATGGTAAGAATATGTATTAAGAAATGTGGAAGAAGAAGAGGAGTGAAAAACCAGAAAATCTGATATGAAATTCGTTGAAACTAACCCCTATTTATAGAAGAACAACAACCATGTCCATTCGTGAAGAGTTATGGCGAATAGACACTTCTTTTGAAATTTAAATTTTGAACTTAACTGATACTATGTTGACATGGTCACCATGAGTATATCAACATCCCAAGGCAATTTTTGATGATTTGATTTTCTTTGAAAATAACCTTTATCTTATATTAAAACTATTTTAAACTTTATAAATGTACTTGACTATAGTTAAAATTCATAAGTAAATATAGAGAATAATATATATAGAATTTAACTATAATTTTATATTTAAAACTAAGTATAAATATTTAAAAGTTAAATATATTATATTAAAAGATAGTTTAAAATCAGGAATAATTTGACTTTGAAATAAAAGATGATTTTGAGGCTAAAATTATTTAAAATCAGGATAGAGGTTTTTGGATCTTTTAGAAGGAAAGTTTTGAAATCATTTTGAAAACAAGATAATTTCTGTAAAATTATTTGAATAAAAATTAGCGGATACAAAACAATGTTCCACTAGATTTTTCGTAGGTTCCATCATACTTAGTGTTCCATCCCTTTAACGGGCTCGAAGTGGATTCCATTCCACGAATAAATTGGATTTTAAGATGCCAATGCTTTTCTAGGAGTTTTAACAAAATTCCAAATTAAAATACTTATTCTTGAAGTCTTTAACTCTTGATACTCATGAGTCTTCAATCTTGATATCTTGAATCTCTATACTGTACAGTCTTCACTCTTGGTACCTGCATGGTTAAATCCTGCATATACATATATATCTAAACTTATAATGTTAGTATTTATATTTTATAATCTATTCTAAGATTGTTGTCATCAAAACCATCATCTCGCGGACTAACAATCTCCGCTTTTTTGATGATGACAACCTTTGTTTATAAAATATTACTTCTATCCTAATAACCCCCCCTAAAACTAATAACCCCCTTTAATATATGCCCTAATTACCCTATTTTATACTTCTCCCCCTTTGTCATCAACAAAAACAAACTCCCCCTCATTCTTGGACTTCAGTACCTGCATTGATAAACTATACAACGGAATATATAATAGATAGATTAAGAAATAATTAGACTATATGCATTTTAATGTATATATATGTTTTATACAGCAAACATCAAACCAATATTAAGAAATCCACACTAATTATCAAATCAAACCAAATCAAATCAATTCAAACAAAGTAATAAAATCAAACTTTACGAGGAACTTCCACCCATCCTTCTTCTCCAAATATAGGGTCTGCTTTAATTGCATCCCAAATTTCATTGTCATTGGTGAGAGAGACAGGAGGATGTGCTTTGTTATCATCCTTGTGTAGTGAGGAGATCATCCATCGTATCGCATTGAAATGCCTTTCTTGTTCCTTGATCATTTGCATTTGACTTAATTCTAAGTGACGCTAATTACGAAGAATAAATGAGAGAATATTCTTGAACGAATTAAGAGTTTCTTCAAGATTTTCGGATAAATTGTGAATTGGATTAGCCATAGTTGAATTTTTGAAAGAAATGAAGGATATAGAAGACAAGAAATAATTTTTAGTGAAGAAGTCTGGAAGAAACAGGTATTTATAGGTGTAGAAATTCGTTTGAAACGAATAGACATGTGATAGTTATTCAAATTTCAAATTCAAAATCAATTGTCATTTCTGACCAGTACATGTCGACATGGTCATAGGGGGTATGTCGACATGGGCTAGTGAAAAAGTTGACTAATTTGATTTTGTGAATAATTATGTGTGTGTGTGTGTCTATATATATATATATATATATATATATATATATATATATATATATAACATACGAACATTTATTCTGGAGATAAGATAAGCTAGATAATAGAAAAGAAATTTCATTTCATTGCATACTACGATGATACAACGATTAAACACAACAAACTACATAAAATTTCGAATTAAAACAAACTAAAACAAATACAACAAAATACGAAAAGGTAGAACTAGTTAGAGGATGATGATGATGAAGATAGTCCAAGTTTCTTGCTGACTTTGGAAATAAACTTGTTCATCTTCGAAGAAATATTATCCAACTTTTTACTAACGGATCGTTTAAGAATCCATTGGTTCTCAACAATAGTCTTTTGGTTTTTGAGAAGGGTTTTGTTGGATGGATTGGAAGGATAGTCGATGCTTTCCAAAGAAGTTTCACCTTCTTCTTCAATTTCCATTTCATCCCCTTCTTCTTCTTCCTCTTCCTCTTCTTCCATCTCATCATGAGCTAAATGCTCTTCCTTTTCGGTAAGGGTCTCATAAGGTTGAAAAACAAATGGAATTTTCATAAGCGAAATGTTGGAATGATTGAAAACTTTTCTAGAAACAAATTCTTCGCCTTTGAAATCCACTCCAAAATAGTTAAAAATCCGAGTGAGATAAATTCCATGATATAAAGTATTCTCACTCATTTCAAGATTTTTGGGACGAAGGTCATCCAAAATAACTCGCGCCCAATTAACATCATAGTTTCCAAAAATAGCAAAAAGTGCTTTGCAAACTTTTGAAGTAGGATTATTAAAATTCCCGGATCTTGGGGTCAAAGTATGTTGCAAAAGAAGTTTGACAATTCTTGCTTTTGGTCGAAAATTTCAATTTTTAAATTCAAAATCATCATCTCCTTCGAAAATGTGATGAAATATCACACGATCATTTTCATCGATTTTAAAAATAGAAAGATCCATTCCGAATTCTTGCAATTGAGAATGGTACCCAGAAGATCACAATTCAAAACAATTCTAATGCCTTTGACACTACTCCAAATTTCATCCTCATTTCCATTGTAAAATCCATGATTTAAATTAGCATAGAAAATTTTGACAAGATTTGGATAGCAAACAAAATCATTTTGAGAAGCATCAATAAGACTGAGAACTCCATTGTTTGCAAAAAGAGAATCAAGTTAATAAGAAGAGAAATCTTGAAAAATAGCAAACTTTCCGGGATGGACTTTGGCATAGTTAGCATAATTGATGTATGCTTTTATTGCCTCTGGATCATTGAATAGTTGCCCTTTTATTTTTTTGGAAATTCTCATGGTGGAGGGTTTGCTTGAAGAAGCCATTAAAGTAGAGAGCAGAGAGCTTGTAGTTATGAAGAAAGAGTTTGAATTTGAAAATGAGAGTGAAAAGATATGATAAAAGATAGTGAATAAATAGATTCTCAAAGGACATATTCTCTGGTCAAAAGGTAGCTTTTCAGAGAATTGAATGAAGTGAAAAGATGGAGGGAAATTCAAACATTTGAATTCAAATTTTGAAATTCAAATTCTGCTACCCATGTCGACATCATGGTAGGGACCATGTCGACATGTGCCAGTGAATTTTGATAATTTATTTTTCCTAAGTTCTCTAAAATGTATATATATATATAAATATACTTATTATTTTTAATGTCTATATATATATATATCTGAAATATTATTAGATTTATAGTATATTTTAGAAAATTATACTATAAAAAATAATAAAAATAATAATAAAATAATAATAGAAAATAGAAAATAAATTTTAAAATTCAAACAACACACCAATTGAAAATCAATCAATCAAGCATCTAATTCTAAGCAAGCAATTTCAACCAGTTGTATTGTAAACGTGTACCTTTTTTTGAGTCCGTTTCTCTGAATTCGTCGGAGTTGTGAATTGCTGTGAAACACAAATTCGAATTATCTATCTTCTGATCATCATCACTTGAGGACGAGTCTGAGTCATCTAGAGTAGCAGTAAATGCACGCTTTTGTTTCTTTGCTGGATCATTATTCATAGGAGGATTTTGCCTATCTGGATACGGACAGTCTCTTTTGATATGGCCTGGTTCATCACAATTGTAACATTTGACATTATTTGGCACTACATTCTGATTTCCCGAGTTCTTATAGTTGTTTCTCTTGAGATTATTCATCTTTCTGTATTTGAGGAATTTCCTAAAATTTCTGGTCATGAAGGCTATCTCTTCATGATTATCGTTGTTTGAATCTGATCCATCAGTCAATGCATTGAATGTCATTGATTTCTTTTCAGATGCTTTGATTTCTCTTCTCCCGATCATTTGAAATTCATACGACATTAGATTTCCAAGTAATTCTTCTATCTTTAAAGTACTGATGTCATTTGCCTCTTCGATAGCAAGTGTCTTTTGATCTCATTCTGTAGTAAGAGAATTTAAAATCTTTCATACTTGATCTTCTTCAGAAAATTACTTTCCCAAAGATATTAGAGAATGCACAATATCCTGAAATCTACTATACATATCTGAAATAGACTCATTATAATTCATTTTAAATAATTGAAACTGATTTGTGAGCATGGAAATTTTGGTCTGTTTAGCTTTACTTGTTCCTTCGTGAGTAACTTGCAAAGTTTTATAGATTTCATATGCAGACTTACAAACTGACACTCTATTGAATTCATTTCTATCTAGTGAACAAAATAAAATATTCATTGCCATAGAATTATTTTGTGCAACAGTTTTTTGCTCAGCAGTCCACTGTGCAAAATCAGTTGTGGGTTCAGAATATTCAGTTTGTGTAATATTCCAAGTGTCTTCCTATAGATTGTAAATATATTTTCATCCTACATGCCCAATATGCATAGTTACTGCCATTAAAAAGTGGTGGTCTGACAGTAGACCGACCTTCTACAAATGAACTAGTGACAGGGATACTAGTGTTAGTAACAGTACCAGTGTTGATAGCCATTTTGAAAATTTTTCAAAAATCAGATTATGAAACTTTGAAAACCTCGCTCTGATACCAATTATGAGAAATACGGATTACAGATCTTAATGCTAGGATTAGCACTAGAGGGGGGTGAATAGTGTTTATAAAGAATTTCTTTTAGTATTATTAAATATATATATACAAATATATACATATATATATGTAAAGGTTTTTCTAATTTTAGTAAAGAAATTCTATTTTTAAATTAGAAATCTTTTAACTCTTACCTTTTTAATTTTAAGTAAATAAGTTTAAGTTTGATTATACTAGATTTTTTGATTTTCTACGAAATAAAGAATTTTAATAAATGATTAAGTTGTCAGGTAGTATGGAACACTTTATACAATTTTTTCGAATATTATTACAATTTGTTAAATAGAATTTGAAGTGAAAATTACTAGCTTGTAGTAAATACTTGAATTTACTACCTGGTATGGGACATTCAGTTGAATTCTTGTGGTTACTTGGGTGAGAGTAATTAACACTTAAATTTGTATTATCTTAGGGTGTTCGGATTTCAGACCGATAGATCCTCGAGAGAAGATAACTTATTTTCCATCGATCTGAGAATCAATCCATTTTAAGATTTGGGTAGGTAGACCTATTTCTTAGGTTTAGGTATATTCTAGTATAATACGGTTGTCCTTTTTATTGTTTGGACAGATGTTATATTGCAGCTCTATCAGTTTATTTACAGTTGGTCAATGTTTACCTATTTATATTCGTTAGGTAAATTCACATAGTTTTGTCATAAACACAACTAACTATTTAGACTATTGCGCTATGTGGCGGAGTTTATTTATTTTAGTTAGACCCCGCGTCACACTGCATCATACTGATAGTTGACTACCATTATTATTTCATTATTGATAATTATTTCATCAGAGATTTTTAGTATGGATATTGTGTAGCCTTTATGGCTCTGAGGAATTTTAAATTGGTTATCATCATATTTTGAGATGATAGTCTATTGAGACTTGTTATGTATTTATGAAACAATGATTAGTTAGATATGCCTTATATTAGTTAGATATGCCTTTTATGGATTTTCGGGTTCTAAGCATGTAAGAAATTGGAGAATAAATAAGTCATTTATGGATCTATAAAATAGCTAATTTAATTAATATGCCTTATCATGATTGTTTCGGCATATTTTATTATGGCTTATTATTTTAAGTCTTATACTTCTGATATTAGTATCTCGCTTTTCTATTAGATATAGTCTGACCCGTTTATTTTTATAATACTCGGGTCAAGCCGAGACTTACCGGTAGAGGGTCCATCAACCTTTGGATTTTGGGCTAGCATTGAAGTAGACTATTTTAATAGTTTTAGTTTACTTCATACTTGTATATATTGACAGTTGTGAATTTGTACCTGATACACGATTTTGGATATGATGTATATATTTAGTGAATAGTACTGATATTTTGTAGACTCTCATTCTATTATGTATATGGTGATGATGTATATTATTCCGCTATGATCTATAACTCTTATTTATCTATATTATATATTGCAAAGACCCGTAATTTTCGATAATTAAAATATTTATATCTATAAGATTTTGTAATTTAATATTGGAAGAAATTAAAATTTATGGTTATTAATAAGAAATAACTAGAATGTAATGTTATAAATGTTAAATCAAGACAATTGATAATTACTTTAATGTATGTCCAATTAACTGAAATGATTGTAAAGTTAAAATTGTTCATAGGTTGTAAATAAAGAAATAAAGTTTAATAATGTAAATTTATTATAATAAATGACTAGTTGAATGAAATCTCAAATAATTGTAAAAAATTGTAATGTTACATTTGTTACGAATTATGAATATGAAGAAAAAATCAATGTGAAGTTATTTGTTTTGTTAGTCAACAATAAACTTAGAAATGTGTTTGAATTCGTAAATTTTAACAATGGTTAATTAATCCATTGAAATTTAATTAGTTATAAATGGTAAATAAGGGAATAAATTAAATGTTATGATTAACTGGTGAAATAATATGTAATTCATTGTAATTGGGAAAAATCAGGGTGGTGTAAGTAGCTATAACATTTATTTGAAGATAATAAACTTATATGTGTGACTAAAGTAAGACAAGGTGACAATTGTTATATGTTACATATTTAATCAATCTGTTGAATTTCATTTGGAATAAATTGCGACTAAATATAATTTAATATTAGGTAAATGTAAATTAAGATGAAATTGGAGAATATTAATGTAATAAGATATAAACCAGTGCTAACTATGCACATAGAGTAATGATTGATTGTAATACAGATGTTAATATAAGAATGAAATAATTTAAGAATTAAATGTTGGAATACGAAATGAACAGTAAATAATTGTGGTATAATGAGAATTCGTTTGAAATCTACTATTGAATATAAACTGCAATAATAGTTATTGGAATCCTTTAACAGAAAAGAAAAGACAAGTGCATTGCAATTAATAAGTTCAACATAAGAACTTACATTTTAAATTAAATTAAGATAAAGATTTTAATGAAATTTAAGCTTTGACTTGAAAAGAATAAATTGCATGCTTTCTTCTAACCGGAATAACAAATGTTCAATTTGAATAAAGGATGGAGTGAATGTTTTAATGAAAGAATAACATAATTTGTTATTTGAAATGCATCTCAGAGAAGTTGATTTTCAATAAGATAAAAGCATTTACTTTTTAAATAGTGCATAAATTTTGTTGTATATGAAATTTTATGAAACATGTTTGAATAGGTATAAATGAAAAGAAAACAGTGTTTATAAATAGCATTTGTTGAAATTAGTAACGAAACGAATTAGATTAATTCAAATGTTTCAATTAAAACGAAACATAAATGAAATTGTAATGAATGAGTTAAGATAGAAACTTGCATGTTGTGTCAATATGGAATAAATTTTTTAATTAAGATATGATTTTGGAAATTTTTTGAATTTTAGGATAATACACACACACATTAATATCCAAATTTTTAAATATATCAAAGGGTTCATGGTTGTGTAAAAGTTAAGAATCAATTCGAACTACCTTTAATTAACAATTGTACATTAATTACACACGTTCACATATATTTATTTTTCCATTTCATATATGGTAAAACTTGTAAATGTGTTGCATTAATGTGACCGTTACAGTAATTAAAAAAGTAAAGTAAATCATTTTATAATGCATAGATAGATATATATTCATTAATTAATAAAATTGGTTTGAGTAACATAAATAAATGAATAGATTGATTGATTGATTGATTGTTAATTGATTGATACCGTAATGGAGTGTGCACATATATTAACGTAAAACGAATGTTTTAATAAAGAATTAAATAATAAATATGTGTATATTTTGGTTTTTTTAAGTGAATTAATAGGAGTAAGTTTTGGGATTTAGATCCCAAAGGTTTGTTTATAGTATATAAGTGGTCCATTCATTTACTTTGCATTTATTATCACATCCACATTATCTTTCTTTTCGTTTTCAAGTTCTCCGTGTAGGTTTCATTTGAGCATCCATTTAATTAGTAGACTACTCATTCGTTTCTTATTAATTAATACTTGCCTCATTCTTTTCATTTGTTTTTCATTTGTTCGTTTTCTCCTTTCAAATACTTTACCTGAAGTTTTTTCCTTTTTCTTTTTTTATTTTTAATGTGAACAACAAAATTAATTTTCATGCCATCTAATTAGCATTTACTATTCTCTGTTTTTGAAGTTTATTTTGTTCATACATTATTAGTTTTTGTAGTTTTCTTTCATTAGAAAGTCTCTCTCCTGAAGCTTCATATTAAAGATTGGAAGATTTATTTTTATCTTTATTCATATATTTATTCTTTTACTTTACCTCTTTCAATACTACCATTTTAAGGTTGTTCGTATTCTTACTTTGTTTCAATTACTAGTTTGTTTACATATACTTTATTATCTTTTCATTTGTTTCCATCTTCATCCCTGTAGTCTCGTTTCATTTTTCAAATCTCATCTTCTGGAGCTTCATTCCTCCGAACAAACTTCCATCTCATTTTTCTCTCTCTCTCTCTCTTCTTTTTCCTCCTCCTTCATTTTTTTCCCTTCCTTAAATCTCCTTCTATTTTTTTTTCAAAGCTTCCCTTTTCTTATTCTTATTCTTTAAATCTTCTTCTTCTTTTTGAAAGCTTCCTTTTCTTTCTCAATTCTTCATTTTCTTTAAATTTTCTTCTTCTTTTCCAAATTTCTTCTTTTTTCAAATCTTTTTCTTTTTTCAAATCTTTTTCTTCAAATCCAGATCTATACAAACTTCTGTGCCTCTTCCATAACTTTCTATAAAAAAAATAGAAGATTAAGATAGTAAGGAAACAAATCAAAAGGACAAAATAGTAGCGGATCCAAATCTGACTAGAAAAGGAAAATCCATAAGGTAGGTGTTTTAACCAACTCACAACTACTAAATTATCTTGTTTTAGTTAAAATGAATCTATGATGTGATTCGGAATTGATTGGTTGATGTTTGATATATTTAAATTATCATTCTAGTTAATTTAACTTTTATTGCATTTAATCATCGTTTAATTTAATATTGAATTTAACTGTCAATTTAATACCTATTAATGATAATCAGTCATCTATTGATGTTTATTGGTTGATTTACGTGATGATTGTGATGCATGTTTAATTGTTGATATTGGATGATTTAATGTTATATTTATATTGTTATAACACCGCAAGTTCTCTTAGTTATTGTTAGAAAATCTCTATGGGTTGAAATGATACATACCCGAACAATCGTATATAATAGGAGAAAATTATTATGGGTTGAAATGATAAACCAAAGCGATTTTCATTGATTTGAAATTTGGGATTGCGGGTTGAAATAATATATACCCGTAAATTTATTTTTTTGCGGATTGAAATGATAAATATCTGTATCACTTGACCATAGGGTAGAAAATTACATACGGACGCCGGATTGGTTAAATTTAACGATTTTAAAACCCTTAAAATCTTGAATGGATTAAATGATATTTTGAAGGAAATTGATTTATATAAATTGAATTACTTTAAAAATTCAAGTTTGAAGGTTGGAATTGGAAATTGGTTTAAATCGAAATTCTAAAGTATTTTAATCTATTTTAAATCTATTTAAAGTATTTTAACCCATTTTAATCTATTTAAATATATTTTAATATATGTTAAACTATATTAAACGACTTTAGTCTAGCTTAAATTATATTAACCTATTTTAGTCAATTTTAAAATATATTAATCTATTTTAAACTATATTGAACTATTTTAATCTATTTTAAATTACATTAATCTATTTAAACTATATTAATCTATTTTAATCTATTTTAAACTATATTAATCTATTTTAACCTATTTTAAACTATCTTGAACTATTTTTAAAACCATTTTAAACTATCTAAACTATTTTTTGAATTTTAGGTTTTTTTTAAAGTGGAAGTTTTATATTTAAATCCTTGATTTTTAAGTAGAATACGGTTAAATGATGTTATAACATAAATAGAGATTTAAATGACATATTTGAGGTATATGATGATTTTAAATGAGGATTTAATCTATTTTGAAAATATGAATTCGAAAGTGATATGATTTCAAATGTGATATAATTTCGAAAGTAAATATGATTTCGAAAATGATATGGTTTTGAGAATATGATATTTTGATTTATGAAACGGTTTTGAAAATTTAAAAGAACCATCCAGTGTGAAATAAGCATTTGGTTGTTAAAGAGACTGAGATTGGATATTATCTTACTCTCTGCCAATACCTAAAACCACTTTAACAACTGTGTACGTGGTAGAGATTCCAGAATGAAGTAGGATGGTTTTGTGTTCAATTCTATATGAGGTATTTACGTAGCCCTAACTCTCGCGAGTCAGCTTAGATGTGACTAAAACAGGAGCTATACCTAGGCCAAGTGAGGTCGCACCTCCGATCGGACATGCTTCTTCGATACCATATTATGAATTTGTGACTGATTTGGTGGCCACCCCTTGATTTGATTATGAGATTGTGTTCCGAGGTAGGCAGAAGTAGCTTCTATGCATTACCCCCAGCCCGATTTTGAAAAATGGTAGAGTCCTGCCCTGGCATTGTCTCGAGTGTCGTATTCACATTCCATATCTTACCTTTTATGAGTTTGTTTTGTACCATACCTATGGAGTGCCCTTTGGGTAAATCTCATGGAGGAGCTTGTGGTACTGTATAGACTATGGAAATATATAAAATATGTTAAGGGGGATATGGGTAATGCCTTAACGCTATTTTAATACTTTACTTTACTGTAGACACTATTACAATAGCGTATTATACTATGTATGTAAATAGTTTAACGGATCCTTAGGGCATGGAAATCTCAAAGTTCTCTTAAGTTACTACACTCACGTTAGACATTGGATAGAAGATATCAAACCCCGTAAACATCTTCGACGCCATTACACTCATATTTATTTATTGTTGATTTAACTTAAATAAGATCTTTTAGTTCTAACTTGATTGTTTTGTCTTTCATTACGCTCGGGTCAGTCTAAGCTTTTCAGTGTATCAAAGATTGCTTTTCTGAAGGACGAAGTCGAAGACGAAGATTTAGTACTATTACTATTTATTACATCCAACCACTACATCATGTTATTCTACCGCATTGTTATTTATTTCTATTGTATGTAACTCTGATTCTGTATTATAAAAGTATAGTCAAATGTTATTTGTAAAACAGCTTCATGAACTGTTTATTTGATTATTATATATTGTCATTCCGCTGTGAGATTCTGTGTTTGTTTGTTTCTTTCTCTACTTTTTCTTATTTATCATATAACAATTTTCCCTTTTGAATGGTTTGAGTATGAAGTGTATGATTTATCGTCGACACACAATGCATCCCGCCTGGGCTGCACAGTGTAGCCCCGAGCTGGGCTGCACCTACAGCCGCGAGCTGGGCTGCACCATCGATGTGATTACTACTTTGTATTAATACTGCACACGTTAATTTTTTTTCAAATCCTCAGAAAGGTAAATAAGACGTGTCGGTGTTGTTATAAAGATATATTCACATTCGATCGCCCTTAACCAATCATATTCTTCGTATTAGCGGACGACATTACTTGTGATGTTCTTTGCTAAACTGAGCATAGCGGTGGGGTCATTACAACTTGGTATCAGAGTTGGATTCAGAACATTATAGAATATAAATTTTATAGAGTCGAGATCTAGACCTAGATGACCTATAGTCTCATCCCTTGGGCATGTAATTGTTAGTAGTTTAATTAACTATTTAGAAACAGGAATATAATTGATTATTGGGAATAACCATTGGGATGTATTTGAAAAATCTTTTGATAATACTATATAACTTATTGTTATAAAAATATTATGACTCGCTTTTGTAAAGAGTGAGATTTAATGAATATCATAGATAAGTAGATGACTTAGAATTAAATTGTTGTGTCCTGATTTGTTGGTGATTATAGTGCGCAGCGGAAGATGGAAAATAGTTTTCCACTGAAGGCGATTGTTTGTTGATTGAAATGTAAGTTGTTTGCATCAATGGATATTTGATTGTTTTGAAAATTCTAAATAATTGTTAAATTAGTATCGAGTAGGAATTTTCATCTTAAAATTTATAACCTGCTCGATATTAATTATTAAACATTACGGTATCTTCAGTAGTGTAATTACCACAAGAAATATTGAAAACTTAAATTCATATAAAATGAAATGTTAATTCATATGTGTGATTATAATTAAGATGAATTAAAAACTGTATGTTTTCTTTGGGCATAACTGTTGAATGCATGTGTTGTGAAATTGTTAGTAGTAAATAATTATTTTATGATAACATTAAGAATGATTGAAAGAATATTAATAAAACAACATCAATTTGAATTAAAATATTTTGATATTAGATACACACACACATATCATATAAAAATTTATTATTGTGTTAAATTGTCCGTTGAGTGCTTTAAGAATTCTAGTCGACCCGTCTGATCAACATTATCGATAGAGATTCCTAAACACTTGGACGAGACATTCAGACACAATGTTTAGGCAATAAAATGTTTTTGGAAATAATAATTAGTAAGTGTATATAACTTCTTTCTAGAAGTTAGTTTTCCAAGTTATTAAATTTCAAAAATAAGAATTTAATTAAATTTAAAGAAAAACAATGATTGGATTTTTGACTTTTCCTTTTTATAGAAAATGATGCTTTGAGAAATGAATTCATGTTAAAATGAATTAGAGAGTGAAGTACTAGTAATTATATAAGAGTAATCTTAAAAATTGTTTTACATCCTTAATAGAAAATATTTAATCAGCTGAATATCTTGAACACCTCAAAATATTTAATATTTAAAATTTGTATAAGGTGTTTATATGTTATAATAGTGTAAAATGTTTGTATAAACTATTTTCAAAATTTTAAAAAAATAAGGAAGTGAGATTTAATTTAAAATTTCTGAATGAGAAATAAATAAGATTTGATATAAATAAATATCATAAGAAGCAAATATATTGGTTGTCAAGTGATTTTGTATTTTAATACATGTAACTTCTTATTAAAAGTTGGTTTTTCCACTTTATGAATTTTAAGTATAGAAATATAGATTAACAGGAATTAAAGTTGAGTAACGACTGGATATTTTGTAATTTATCATCTTCATAGAAAATAATTCTTTGACAAATGAATTTTGTGATAAAATGAATCAATTATAAGGTTTATAATATTTAAACTAAGGAATGCTTTCAATACTTTCAAATAATAAAAATAGTGTATAAATTATATTTTAAAGGAAATGTTTTGGGATAATTTGAAAAAAATAATATAAATAAATAAAGATTGATTATTTTAAAAATGATTTGAATTAATATTTAAACCATCTAATCTCACAATAATATATCTATGATCTGAGATGATTTACTTTTTTGAATTGATTGCAAATTGGATAATTTGATCCGTAAAAGTAAAATAAATAAAAAATTAATCAGTATAGTTTAACTTTTGAAAACTGGTACTATTTAATTGAACTGAGCAAGTATGTATTGATTAGTTTGATTTCAATTTATCGAAATTTCCCTGTGAATTTCGTGCCTCCCTGCTTTCCTACCTTGTCAGTTGCGTATGGCCCTGCCTTCTTTACATTTGTATACATCTTATTGTTAGTTTAGATTGCAAGCTACATCAAATATTAAATTTAATATAAAAGGACACGTCTTTCATTGTCCTTGTTACGAAGCAAAGTCACATTCAAACTATGCATTTATTAGGGTACGTGTTGCCATATATATATTTGTTGTTGTTGAAAACATTTGCTCACTTTAACCTATCCCAATACATAAAAACATAGGAATGCATGGTTCAAATGGACAACGAAAGTCATGCTTTATATTCATTTCGCCTGGTTATATGGAATTGGCCTTACATTATTCAATCAAAATTGTCCAAAAAATAGAAACATGGACATATATATATATATATATATATATATATATATATATATATATATATATATATATATATATATATATATGTTTCTTGCCCTGAAAAATAATCACACTCAACACTTCTGTTTAGAGTTATGTACACATGGCCTAGTATGTTTTCATCTTATAACCTTGTTAATGAAAGTGCATGTACATGCTTTGTATTTGTACATCCATTTATTTATGTAACTTGACTTTGTTATCTTTTAGGACCGTAGTTTGATCTGACATCACTTTGAATATATATATGTTTACTGCCCACATAAAAAATTGTTATAATTTAGATTTGTGAAATAAAAGAAATACAATTTAACTCTAAACTAGCATTGAACCTGAGTTATATGTCACAATATGCGCATTAGTCAGCATAAAATAATGTAGTCTAAATGGAATAGTTATATAGGATAGTACTCTTATTTGAGGTTTAATGAAATGCATGTGCATGCTTTACAAAACATATATACATGTTTCGAAAATTTCCTGTACAGACCATTTTCTTGAATTCGTATATTATGGATCATCCAAGTTTTTCCTTGCCTATGTCAGTTAAATTTCAAATCCTAGTTTTGATTTTTCTGGCAAGCTACAGGGCATGACCTCTATGTGTACTATAGTTTGAACTCAAACATTTTTTCATTGAACTTCAGTCCCTGTCACTTCATTTTTTTATGTACTATTATATGAAGATATGTACCAACATTTCTTAAATTGAGAAAACTTTCTTACTTTCATTTTTTTGTCCCTGCCATGCACTTTAGCGTGTTGCTTTGAGTTACGCCTCAATTAGCTTGTTGCTCTGTTGATTTTCCTCCCTACCCCTGCTTTGGAATTGTACGCACTTTCTTGTTTGTTTTGATTCCTTTCAAGTTTTTTTTTTACTTAATCAAAAGGTTAGTATGCTTATATACCTGAGCTTGTCTTGTATTAATTGAAATTTGAAACTAACTTCATTTGACCATAAATTTTAGCCTGATTGTCCGATTTTAATGATCTTGCATTTTTCGAAAAGCTAAGAACCTAAGCTACAACCTTTTATTTTGACGTCTTATAGGTTAGTTGTGGTTTTCCTAAGTGAACCTGCTTTAGCCATATTTTAAATCGTAATGTTAAGAATAACATTCAAAACTAGTGATGTGCTTCACCATTTCATAACTCGATAGAAATTTAAGAAAAAACTATAAATTATGCTACAACTCTACCTTTGAAAGCATTGGATAATTTTATGCTTTTGATGTTTGAAATTTTATCAAAGGTAGTATAATCATTGAATGTTTGTTGCATTTATTCATTAAAGTTATCCATGCTTATTATATCTTTTATATGCAACTAACATTGGAAATCAAGTTAAGTATAGGTGCTATACAAAGTCTAGCTCGACCATGTGGGGACTTTAGCTTGCCTTTTGGACGCGAAATAGTAAGATAACTTACTAAAATTGTAAAATAAAAGTTACGTTTTTGGATTAAATATAAAAATTTTAAAAATATTGTTTATATTGTGTTTCCGACCGTGTGGTCGATGTAAATTGTTTATATTATAATTATGAAATTGCAAATGGCTCTTCATAAAAAGGAGACGCTGGTAAAAAATTTCAAAATTTTCGACACTTAGAAAATTTTCGATAATTCTTCTTATTTGTATTCACACAAAAGTAAATCAATGAATGGTCCAATTAAACTTATAACGTATAATAAGGTCTAATTATAATGTCAACCACTTTAGGGAATCTACTGTTTAATTTTAAAAATATGTATTATGGAGATTAATTTGTTTAATTAACTTATTTAATTATTTTAGTTACTAAAAGGAATTATTAAAGGAAAAAAATTAGTTTAATTAAATTATTAGTTAATTAAATGGAAATTGATTGTTCGGTTATTGCAAATGTTAATAAACCGTATAATGTATATACAAGGTCTAAAGTCGTGGAGAAAAAGTCGGGTTTGGATCGGATTACAAATCAAAAATCAAAGGTGAGATTTTCTCACTCATTTAGATTACCTTGTTTAAAATTAAATGTTAAATTTAAACCATTGGATCCTGACTTGATTGATAAATTTATAATTTATCTGTTGGATGTTATTTATATATAGTAGTGTGTGTCTATATATATATATATATATATATATATATATATATATATATATATATATATTGGAGTGATTGATATTCCCGCATTATATAGCGGATGAGACCTTATGCGCCCTGCATAATAGCGGATGACCCTATATACCGCGATATCCCCCTTGAAGTGAGATTGGTATTTTATTTGTTGACTAACATCTGTGGATGCAGGAAAAATAGGTTGGAGGGATACAACAGGATTTCTCAAAAACATTTATTGTTCATATATAGGTTTCTCAAAAACATTTATTGTTCATATATATATATATATATATATATATATATATATATATATATTGATACATGATATGGTGGATAAATTGATATGGATTGTGTGAATTGAGTTGTTAAAGGTTAAATAGCCTGGGAATTGAATTGGTTTTTTAAATATCATAAATAATTAAATTGAAGGAATTTAAAAGGAAATTGAAAGAAATTATTTATATTGGAAATTTGATTTATTCTAAAGGGGAATCAAGTAGAATAAAAATATGTTAACTAACTAGAGTTATACTTAACTATTTGAAATTGGTTTAATAGAGACTTGAAATAAAACTATATATTAAGTACTTGAAGAGACATTGGAATCGATAAATAGATTTGAATAAAATGGATTTTATTAAGGGATAAATTATAATATGAATTTACAGATAATAATTTTTTTTTATAAGTAGAAGAAAAGCTCAAAGGAGTTTATAAATTTATAAACGGGGTTTATAAATAAGAGGGAACGATATCAGTGGATATGTGGAAAATACAAGTTGATGTTGCGAACTTATATCGGGAAATGGGGATTGTTTTGAAAGGAAATAATGGGATATATTTCAAATAAGAGAACTGGTGATTAATTTGTTATAACCGATGTGATACGAATCAAGACGAATTTATGGATTGAATTGGCGAATATTGGGCTTTTAAAAATAGACTTTTGTTGAGTAAATAGTGTTAGTCCATGAGATGATGGTTTTGATGACAACAACCTTATAATAGATTATAAAATATAAATGCTAACATTATAAGTTTAGATATATATGTATATGCAGGATTTAACCATGCAGGACCAAGAATGAAGACTGTACAGTATAGAGATTCAAGATATCAAGATTGAAGACTCATGAGTATCAAGATTATCAAGAGTTCAAGACTTCAAGAATAAGTATTTTAATTAGGAATTTTGTTAAAACTTTTAGAAAAGCACTGGCATCTTAAAATCCAATTTACTCGTGGAATGGAATCCACTTCGAGCCCGTTAAAGGGATGGAACCCTAAGTAGGATGGAACTTACGAAAAATCTAGTGGAACATTATTTTGTATCCGCTAATTTTTATTCAAACGATTTTACAAATATTATCTTGTTTTCAAAATGATTTCAAAACTTTCCTTTTAAAAGATTCAAAAACCTCTATCCTGATTTTAAATAATTTTAGCCTCAAAATCATCTTTAATTTCAAAGTCAAATTACTCCTGATTTTAAACTATCTTTTAATATAATATATTTAACTTTTAAATATTTATACTTAGTTTTAAATATAAAATTATAGTTAAATTCTATATATATTATTCTCTATATTTACTTATGAATTTTAACTATAGTCAAATATATTTATAAAGTTTAAAATAGTTTTAAAATATGATAAAGGTTATTTTCAAAGAAAATCAAATTATCAAAAATTGCCTTGGGATGTCGACATACTAATGGTGACCATGTCGACATAGTGTCAGTTAAATTCAAAATTTAAATTTCAAAAGAAGTGTCTATTTGCCATAACTCTTCACGAATGGACATGACTGTTGTTCTTCTATAAATAGAGGTTAGTTTCAACGAATTTCATATTAGATTTTCGGGTTTTTCACTCCTCTTCTTCTTCCACATTTCTTAATACATATTCTTACCATTACTCTGCCGAAATTAACATTGAATCAAACTCGATTACTTCTAGTTTGATTCTCGATCACTATCTCAACAAGGTTCTCAGTGCTATTCAGAGCTATAGACTTCTTTGTAATCTATTAAGAGAGAAAATGTGTGATTGTGGCCTTGAAAATCAATCAAGCGAGTAAGGTGTGATTGTAGCCTTTGGAAATCAATTGGGTGAACTTATTGCCCGTAAAATCAAGTGGGTGAACTTTTTGCCCAAAAAATCAGGTATCTCTACCCAGAGGATTGTGATTCTGGAGGGTGTACCTCGTAGCCTTGAAATCGAGGGTATAATTGTAAAGATTGCTTTTGAAAGGAAATCTGTACTTGTGTTGCGGGACTGGATGTAGGGTAACTCCGAACCAGTATAAAATCCGGTGTGTTCTTTCCTTTACTGCTTTTTGTTTTATTTCTACATCTGTGTTTGTTTCTGTGATCATATATGTGTCTTTATATTGCACACATCTGTGTCCAAATTAACATAAACTCAAAAAGATTTAGTAATTCTTTATAAACACTATTCACCCCCCTCTAGTGTTAATCCTAGCATTAAGATCTGTAATCCGTATTTCTCATAATTGGTATCAGAGCAAGGTTTAACGAATTTCATATTAGATTTTCGGGTTTTTCACTCCTCTTCTTCTTCCACATTTCTTAATACATATTCTTACCATTACTCTGCCGAAATTAACATTGAATCAAACTCGATTACTTCTAGTTTATAGAACCTTTACTAAAATCAAACCAATATTTTCCATAAATAATAACTTTCTTTATTCTTAACATATATATATATATATATATATATATATAAGTGCTTTTAATAAAATCTTAGCTATCTATATTTTTAAAAAATAGAACCTTTACATATATATGTATATATTTGTATATATATTTAATAATACTAAAAGAAATGGCAAGCTTTTTAATAATACAATCGTAAACCCTTTTTAGTATTCGAAAATTTATTAACACATATTTTCTTTTAAATTATAAATAAAAAAGAGTATAACAATACCAAAATTCAAAAGATAACACAGTCCAAAACAAGCTCAATAACATAGCAAAACAACAATTAAACTAACAAATTTCTACAATCGAGAACTGGGCAAAACTGCCCAGTTTTATTTATCACACGTCATCACAAATTCCTGGGCATCAATTGCCCAGGTAATCGTAGGTTTAGCTTTGATGATTAAGATTTCTTTGGTTCAGGTGAGTTGTAAAAGATAGTAGATGCAATAACAGGTCTAACCAACCATTCAAGCACCATCACTATCATATTGTATGCATATAAGAAGGGTTTTAGCTCAAATAAGAGTAACGATATTTAATTTAGAACTAACAGTATTCAAACTTTGCTTATTCAGATTCTTGTTTATTCTTGTTTAACTAAACAACCCATTCGTTCAAATATCAATCTAACAAACGACCATTTTAAACATCAAATATTAGATATAATTGTGTGAGATAGAAATCTCACCTTAATCATTCGCTGCATAAACTCGCCCAAATCAGTTCATAACCTCTAGTTCGTGCTCATCAACGCTACCGGCAAGGATTCGCCTCTATGCCTTATGTCGCCCCCACCACGAACACACCACCCAACGCCACCACTTCGATGTTGCAAACCACCAATGTCGTTCTAGGCAAGGTGCGAGTGAGCTTTCTATCGCGACGAAATTTTGACATCTGCCTCTTCATGTGCACTCCCTCTACGTCGAAGCCAGGTCGGCCTCCTCGACCTAGAATCGCCAAGCACTCGCCATCACCATCTGCACGAATACGCACCACCCCCATCGCCCTCGCCGTTAATCACGCACGATTGCTCCTCGTTTCTCTCTTTTTTCGAACGTGATGGATTTAGCGATCTTCGATTTGGGGAAAGAGAGCGTGATTTGCAAAAACAAGGGAGATACGGTTTCAGTTTAACTGAGGGAATGAATTTGAATTAGCATGGGCTTGGGCTTTGTAGTGTTAAAATGGGGAGATGAAATGAATTTAAAACTATAGTTAATGTTATTCCCAATCAATTCTCCTATAATTTATTTCCTATTATATTTTATTTTTAATTCAAATTGAAATCCCTTTATTCACACATGAATAATTCTATCACTGTGTTGATATAAAATAAAATAATTTTGAACTATACCAACCATATAAAAATTAACTATGCTTTAAAATACTTCAATATTTATTGAAACATTTATTCATATATCCAAATATTATCAAAAAGAAATTTATTAACTAATTCTATTTTTCTATAACAAAATCCTTTATTAAATATATTTTACTCAATAAAAATTAGATTTTTAAAATAAAAATCATCAATTTGAATTCAAACACTTCTATTCTAATTTAATTCATATGATATTACGAATTCGAAAATAGGGTTGTTACAGGGCACGCCTAAGCTAAAAGAACTAGACGGTTGGGTAACCACAAGGGATCATATTTTACATATTATCAAACTTAACTTGCAACGAGCATAAGTTTGCATGACGAATCAAGTCGATAAGCATCGTCAAGATAAGGAATTCACTATTGGCATATGGGTCTTTGTAAAACATCAGCCACATCAATAGTCCTCCTTCCCAACACAAGCTCTCTAAATAATACAGTTGTCCATTCATATTTATTGGACGAATTTAATCTATAGCTTATCGCCTTGAACTACCATAAGATGCTAGAATCCTCCTTGTTCTCCACATTTTCGTGCTTAAATTTGTCCTAACACACAAACTATCACCCCTACTCCATTGCCCATATAATTCACCATATCACACAACCTTGGAGATAAGGTCATTCTTCAAGTAGGGGATGATTATACGGTTCAGGTTCAGCCCACCACTGTCAGTATGCCTAGATGCACTATCAAATTGCCACCTAGGTTCCTAGACTAAAGCCTGCAGGCATAAAATCTTTCGCCAAGAATGTATAAAAGGACTACAAAACAAAATTGAAGTTTTTTTTCACTACACCATACTTTTCATGTTGCAACACCCCAATGCGAAAAATTTACCATAGTCTTGAGTTGTGGTAATTTTACCTAGCCATTGCAAAGTAAAGGACAACGGTTTAGAGCCATGGCAATTTTGCAACAGTTCTAGAATGTGGCTAAATTCTTCTAATTTTTTAACCCTCTACCTACATTATACAACTCAATTGTACGCTTCATCCAATTCACAAAACAACACCCGTTCTCAAAAATACACTGCCTTAAAATTTGCCCGCTTCTCTACACACATGCGTTATCGAAGTACGTTGCCCTTAAAATCGCTACTCCGCCCATTAAATTTGCTCATTGCTACTCCGCTCCTCAAATCGCTCGCATTCCCAAACCTCAAATTGCATGAATACATGTGCGTATGAACCGCTCATATTCTAAAAAGCCGTGAATCACTCAATTATTCATGAATCATTCCTGAATTCGTAATAAGGTTGGGAAATTCTTGCAAGTTTCTCCTGTATAGTTTTTGTTAATTTAACTTATTTTATTAATCTTAAAAAGCAATATTCATTGGTCATTTGATTAGTTTGCAAGTGGCTTCATCGTTTGATTTCTGTTTCAATATTGGAACTCGACGTTACTCATAGAACACCCGATTATTTCCTCTAACGCAATGCCCATTGTCACATGGTTCATAGCATTTTCTAATGAGATCCCACTTCTCTCTACATGAGAAAGCAATTGCTATATAATTTGCAGACAGTAGTTTATTCATTTTGATGATAATGGTTATATATATAAGAATGTGTATTTGTAACCCCCTAGAATGAGTTGGAGTATATATAGAAGAGCGTGTATTTGTAATTTTATAAAAATGTTCTATATCGTGTTGATTGATTTGTTGAGTGGAGGATTCTGATCAATATGAGTATCCAATTTTATTGATAGGGATCTCTAAACACTCAAACAAGGATAACCGATATAGTATTGTTTTTAAATTTTGTAAATGAAATAATTTTACCCAAGAATATATTTTATATGTAAAAATAGAAATTTTCAAAAATTAATATAGCTGATAGTACTCGTAAAGTTTTGATGGATCGAGGATGGAAATAAATGATGTGGGATTCAATGATCTAGTAATTGCCCAAAATTGTACAAATCCATATGCTGCTAATCTACAGCAGCATCCCCTTAATGATAATGCTAATATGGGTGTAGCTGCTGCTTATTCACAGGAAAGTATACCACCATCAATAAGACCCTAATCTAATGACCTGAATACAGGATTAAAATGGTCCTCCTTATTCTCTACTTTGCCAAAAAATGCAGGTGATTTTGTACCCCATTCTTTTGAAATGGTTAGCAAAGACGGGGTTTTGATTCCCCTTTTGGAGGTAATTCAAGCTGGTATTGATTATTGGTCGGACTATCTTATTGGTTTCTTTTGGACTATAACCCACCTTATCTAGTGGTTAAGGATTATTTCTACAAAGCTTGGCAACCGAAGGGTAGCGTCCTAGTCCACATGGACAACTCTATGTTTTTCTTCAAGTTCTTAAGGCCAGAGGAGCAGCTTCGAATCCTTAGTAAAGATCCTATATTTATCAAAGGCAAGCCTTTTATAGTCACTCCATGGAGTTCGTCTGTTGACTATGCTAGAGGGCAGGTTCTATCTATTCATGTTTGGACTTATTTCTCTCATATTCCCTCCATTCTGCAACTGATGTTAGGTCTAAACTGGCTAGCTAGTGTGGTAGGTAAAGTAAAATGTTTTGATGCTAACACCATTGCTAGGGAAAAACTAGTCCACGCAAAAGCTTTGTTTGAGATTTTCACGGATAATCCTTTACTGGATACCATCGAAGTTAGAGTGACTGAGGATCAGGTAGCGGAGATAGTAGTTCATTATGGTTGAAATCCAGACATATGTACGTCTTGTCATTCCTTTGGTCATATATCATCAGCATGCTCTTGTATGACTTCTGTTGGTCCTTTCTCGGTTCAGACCTCTCTTCGTAGGCCTCCAAACATGAAATGGATCTCGAAAGAGCGTATTATTCCTCCTCCTGTGGCACCTTACATCCCTCCTATTGATCCTTTAGTGCCTCCTATTGTTCCACCCCCCTTTGATGCTGATATGGATTCCACTGTTCTTCTTGATATTTTTGATCCTGAAATTTCTCCGTCTACCCTGGCTTCTGATATTCTGTGGAATCCTACTGAGATGGCCTGGATCCATGTTCAGTCTGACATAAGATACGACCCAGCTAGACATGGTTTCCATATTTTTGTTAGTGATGATAATGGTGAATCTAGGCGTTTAAATTACTCTATAGATGGTGGTAGACTTGTTCTATCGATGGATGAAGCACGTGGTAAGCGGAATAGATCTTTTCTCCTTGATGGTAGGTAGGATAGGAGATATATATACTGTAGGTGTAACATTCTCGGATTTTAGTCAAGTTAAATTTGATAATTAATTTAATTTTTGAAACTAAATTGTGAATTAAATTGAATTTTTCCAAAATAAAAATACATTAGTTATATATATATATATATATATATTGATTTTTAATTTAAATTTGAATTTTAAAACTCAATAATAAATATATTGGAAATAAATTGGCTTTAAAATTTTATTTTTAAGTTAATAAGAATTTGTTTTAATTTTATGAAATATGCATTTTGATTTAAAAATGATGTTTTGAATGTGATATAATAGATTTTTCAAAGGCTAATTAAGAATAAAATTTTAATATATTTATTCATGTGAAATTAAATTTTGAAACCATCTTTTGCTTTGAAAGATTATGTAAATGATTAATACAGAAAATGTATTTATTTAAATAGGAAGTATGATATAAAGTTATATTTAAAATATTATTTGTAGTGTTTAAAATTATAGGATATAAGTTATAAAAGTATAAGTGTAAAATAGGAAATGGATTTAATGAAAAAAATGTAAAACATATATTAATACAAAGTTATTATATAAGAAGAAAAAAAACATAAACATTTAAAACGAAAAACATATGTTAAGATATGAAAATATAAATGCATAAAGGGTTAAAACAAAATTTATAAAATAATTTGAATTAAGGATATAAACACAATTTAATTCACATAGTACATTTTTAAGAAGATTAAAATATGTAGATACAAGTGTTAATACGATATATACAATTGTTAGCCAAATTAAAACAAGTGGCAAATTTAACTTCTCTTTTAATTTGAATTAGAGATAGTATAATAATAATAATAAAAAGAAGTAAGTGAGAAATCTGTATGTTTTTCTCAAATCAAAAATTTCTCACACAAAATCAAAAAAAAAAAAAAATAGATCGGAGAAATTTCAAACAAAGCAAACAACTTCAACAAAATCCAAACCTGAAAAACATCCTCAGTTTCATAGGCTTTCAAAATTGGAAAACCAAGATTCAAACAGCAATTTAAAATCTTCAAAGCCTGGAAAATATCAAGGCAAACCATCAAACAACTAAGCCTGTAATCAAGAAAACTTGGAAACAAAATTTAGTTGCAAATCAATTTACAAGCCTGGGAATAAGAATCAAACAACAGACCAAATATAAAGATTAACTTCAACAATCATCAGTTTCATATCATATTAAAAGATTCCAGTATTCAAGCTTTCTGGCCTCTATTCCTCTCTGTTTTTCCACACAGGTGAGCAAACTTGCCTTAAATCTATTTTGTGTTTTGACGAATGCCTGAATTGGTTTTCTTCTCTGATATATGTTATTCTGGTTTGCATGTATAAAATTTGTGTGCTGTATGTATATATATGCATAGAAAGATTTGAGCATACCTGTATATGAAAAGGAAAAGAAACCTGTCTCCTTTTCAGTAACAGGTTGACAAAGATCAATAGGAAAAAATCTTATCTCAATTTATAAAAAGATTTAGGTACTGATCTTTGAATTATAATTTACCATAGTAATGTAATAAAATTTTAAAAATAAAAACAGGTAGAAATATAAGGTAATTCATCTGGAATTTGGAAATTATAGCAAATGTGTTCAATACAGAAAAATCGATGATCACGTATTAAAATTTGGATTTCATAATTAGATTCATAATAGGAAATGATGAATTTTAAGATTAAGATCTAGATTTTTCGATTTGAAAATCGTATGAAATCTCGAGTTGAACGAAATAGCTATGATCGTCGATTTTCGACCATCCACATGGTGATAATTTTCGTGATCAACGGCGAGGGTAGTTTCGAGGATGCTGGTTCATGGAAAAATAGTGCAAACATTTATAGATGAACGTGGCGGCGGGTGGATGTTGAACTAGGGTTCGATTTGCATTTTGGGTTGCTTGAGCTTCGGCGATTACTGCAGCATCGATGGTGAATTCTAGGCCATCGCATCTAGGGGAACAGGAGGAGGAGGTTCTGATGAACTCCTGGACGCGGCGGGGTGGTTGTAGGTGGTCGTAGAAGGCCTGGCGTGGTGTTATTTTCTGATCGATAGTTTCCAGTGTGTTTCGTGGGTAGCAGTTTTTCGAGTTTCATTCGAATTCGTCGAACTGGGTGATGCATGGGACGAGTCGATCATCGTCGACATGGGAATGATGGCGACAACGATTGCCGAGGCACCTGTGCCTCGTGCATGTACACGCGCGAAGTCCTGCGCATCTAAAGATTTAGCAGGGGAAGACGTATGGTGCTCGAAGTTGATCTCAAGGCTTTGGTGTTGTGGCTCGAAAACGTTCTCGAGTAGAATGATGGGTGCACCGAGTTTTCCTAAAAACTTAAACAAATTTGTATAGTTAAAAGGCATACGGGTGAGTTTGGGAAGAAACCTGAAGTGAAGGGCTTGTTGACTCGGGGGTGGACTCGAGTGGGTCTCGGGTTCACTGTAAAAATAGTTTTTACTTTAAAAACTAGTGTTATACTCCTGAGCTAAAGTTCAACCTTCAGCTCTGATACCAAAATGTCACGACCCAAATTTCAGCGTTCGAAAATCGACACCCGTACTTCACTTGTACTCGAATTTCGCAGATTCAATCGTTGAAATCTGACTCGTGCCGAAGCGTATAACACATTAAGTATGACAACACAGCAGAAGAAAATGAACAATATCATTGATATACAACAGTTGATACAATAGATAGATACAATCGAATATCAAAAACAATCAGAGATACAAGAAACAGCGGGAATAGCACAAGTAGATGGTCTAGGCTTTGCAACCATCTACAGCAAAAAGATAATTCCAATAGAATACCAAGTGAGAAGGCGAGAATCCAATATCTAGCGACTCCATTGCCAAGGCTCCAAAGCTAGAAAGACTCCAAACCAGAAAGTGAAAATCACCATCCATGCTGAAGTGAAACTAACGATCCAAACGCGATTGCCAATATCCAAAGATTGAATGCTATCGAATCTACACCTATTATTGGATTATCTGAAAAACCCAACTCCAGACTTCCCGTGTTGAAAATTGTGGGCACCCAGAGTTTAGGAAGGAAACAACAAACTCCAGGTCAGTCATGGGACTGGTATGAGCAAGAAAAAATAGTTTTATCTTTAAAACAAACAACAAAAGATTTTGAAATTGAAATCGGAAATGCCTTTTGGAAAATGGAACTGCCATAAGGTCTCCCGCCACACACACAATGCAAGCACACACTTGGAGGAGATTTCTCCTTATAACAGTCAAAAATGCTTGATACGTGAAAATCTTTTGATATTATTATTAGTGCATAGTGCAGAAAACATTTCGAAAGTATAATATTAATCTTAGCCAGCATAGTTACCATTATACTATGCCTGTTATAGCTACCACCTGAGTTGGCAGGTTATACAACTGCAATCATAAAGGGCTCATATTGGAAGATTTGATTTCCAGCAAATGGTCAGGCTAAGGAAGTTCCTATTTCCAAATGGGAACGCCTCTGGAGGGATGCCCTGAGAACCTACCCGGCTCTCAGCCAACACAAGGTTGGTTTACTCCCTTCCTGAGAGTAACACCTAAAGATATGCCATCCCCGGTCGTAACCAACCTTTATCCGAGCGCTCAACACCAACAACCACGAAGTAATGTATTTGCAGTAACCACATAGGTTAAATATCTGGCCTCCATACCATGATACCACCTCTATCCAGAAGACATGGACATACCTTAGGGGCACGACCCCTGAAAACCTTGCCGCAGCATTCCTGTTTCGACCATTTCCGGGTTGTGAGGCTCGACGAAGTCTCGTCCACAAAGCTACGCTTTTCACAAAGCCATGCTTTGATCAATAAACGATCAGCAGAACTTCGTATGCCACATTACCAAATTGGGAATGTATCACTAGTAACCATCAACTACATAACCTATGAGCTCGTACGTCTCAGAGAAGGGTGTTAAGCTAAGAGAATAAATTTTCCGCCACCAAACAGACATGTATTTGATAGAAACCAGCTTTACATCTCAAAGTGTAATGTCAGACACACATCCACACAAGCCTGTTTCGGGTTCGAACAAAACCGATGGCACTTCACAAAGAAGCCCTTGCAAATCCAGATAATCCCTAATCACGTCCAGACTTCCCATCACAAAAGGTGATCAAATCTCTATACCAGAGACCATTCGGTGCAGAGACATTCGACGGGTTATCCCTTTGCTTTCGAAAATATCCGGTCTTCACTGCCGATCTTCAATTGCAATCCATAAAGTCGTATCATTATTCCGAATGGGTTATATGACACAAAGGTCCTCTCCCGGCTAAACCGAATAATGAGCACTCAATTTAAAAAACATATGGATATTGAGATTTCAGTTAAGTCACAACTTAAAGCCCAAAAACTTTTTTTTAATTGTTTAAACAAATTACCATTTTAATCTTTAAACAAAAAGATTCACTTCATAAAGTTCACCAACCTTTCACAAAGATTCATTTACGGCTTTCAAAACAATTTCCTTTTCAAATTGGATTAACTCAACCAATCATTAAAGCAAAGACTCAATCCATAGCTTTCAAAACCATTTCCAAAGATTCATTCATATCTTTCAAAACAATTCCCATTTCAATTCTTTTATGTAAAAGATATACCTTTAAGATCCTCTTCGATTTCAAACAAAGTTCAACGATCTTTCACAAAGATTCATTTACGGATTTCAAAACAATTTCCTTTTCAAATTGGAAATCCCTTTCTTCATATGAAAGCTATTATTATTTGAAAACAAATAGTTTTTGTTTCGGAAAAAATCCGATATTATTTGTACTAGTTAAAGCCCTTGGGTTAAATTCAAATTCCCAAAACAATACTTTTTAAAATGGTTTAAAACTCATATAAACACATTTATAACTTGTATAACCTTTTTAAACCATAATTTCCAAACATGGAATTCAATTTCAAACTTGAATTAAAATTCAAATCGAATTATTTAAATTTCAAAATTTTATCAAGTTATTCAAACTAACTTTTACCTTTGAAATTCCTTTTCAAAAGCTTTTCCATTTTCAAAACCATTTGTATTCAAAATTCAATTTTAAAACCATTTCAAAAATATGTGACTTAACCGATTTCCTCGTGCAATCCATATTTGTGTGTGTATGGTGTAGTCCAGGGGTTTTACACAATAGTGCAACATCATCAATCATCACAGATTCAAGCATATCAACATCGATAAGCGGTATAATCTATAACGCTTATCGTTCATTCACAGATTCACAGATAGTATACAGACATATCACAGATAAATGAATAAATTATACATAGCTCAATTCATAGAACAGAATATCAATTCAAGACATCTCATACAATACAAACATTCATAAGAAATCCAAGTATTCAATAATCATTTATAAAAAGGATTAATTAATTGTTCAAATCCTAGTTAATTCAATTTAACTTCCAATTAAATTAATTGTTTATGAATTAATTATCAAATCTTGATTAATTAATTACAAATCATTTGATGAAATTAATCAACCTTAATTATTTATTTTAATTAATTATCTTTACTTAATATTATTCCTTAATTAATCACCTGAAATAATTATCCTCTTATTAATTACTTTAATTAATAATCTTTAATTATTAAGTAATTAACCTTTAATTACTTTCATTAAGTAATTATCTTTTAATCCCTTGATTAATTAACTTTAATCATAAATTAATCATCCTTAATTACTTTCATTAATTAATCTTAATTAATTTATTTATTCTTTAATTAATTACTTTAATGAATTAACCTTTAATTATTAATTAATTATCTCTAATCATTTAATTAACAATCCTTAATTACAAATTAATTAACCTCTTAATTAATCAATTTATAATCCTTAACAATTAATCAATTAATTCTTAATCAAGAATTAATTTAATTAATTATACTTTAACTGCTTCATTAATTATCAAAATCTCAATTTTCTCTAAGATAAATCTTTATTAATTGTATAACCACATTATAAAAAAACCATTTACCCTTTAGTTATAACTTAATTATATTTATAAAATTACGTTTTTAATATCTTAAAGTTTATTTTAAACAAATTTATGTTAAACAAACAATTAACTTCTTAATTAAAGGTTCAAGAAACATTGATTTATGAAAAGAATTTATTTAAGAAAATATTTTAAAACAAATTCCATTTTTAAGTTTTCGAAACTTTTTAAATTGTAAAGGCCCGCAAATCCGTACCCCTTTGAGCTGCCAAATTTCCACAACAACTTAGCCAAAGAGGAACAAACCTACGAGTCTTTAGAGTTTAAAGAATGAAGAGATAGAAGAAGAACAGAAACAATAAACAGAATCTCACATTTCGCAGCGGAACAAATATAATAGATAAATGAATAATCTTTAAAACAAAGAATCATCTCAGTTAATACAATACAACATCAGAGTTTACAACACCATCATACGTCACTGATAGTTATTATAACTTGACTATATGAAAACTGATTTGCACAACCATACGCAACGGACACTACATAGTAAGATATTCGTCTCGCCATCCAGCTTTAACTCGTGATCTCCACAGCAACTCCTGAATTTCCAGAATGACCTGATAACCTAACTCTAGGCTGCCCGTGTGGAAAATTATGGGCACCTAGAGTTTAGAAAGGGAACAATAAACTCCAGGTCAGTCATGGGACTGGTGTGAGATCTTAAAACAGTTATTCTTTTACAAAAGGAAACAAAGGAATTTAAAAGAAATCCGCAATGCGTTTTAGAAAATGAAACTACCATAAGGCCTCCCGCCACACACATAATGTGAACGCAGAATTGGAGGAGATTTCTCCTTATGATAGTCAAACATGCTTAATACGCAAAATCTTTTGATATTATTATTATTAGTGCATAGTGGAAAACATTTCGAAAGTATAATATTAATCTTAGCCAGCATAGGCATTTCGCACTTATGCCTACTATAGCTACCATGTTCAATAACAGGTTACCGCCACATTCCATGGTAGCTTATACAACTAAAACCGTACAGGGCGCGTATTGTTTCTTTGGATTTCCAACAAATGGTCAGGCCAAGGAACTTCCCATTGCCACATGGGTATGCCTATGGATGGACGCCCCAAGAATCTAACCGGATCTTTGCCAACACAAGGCCGGGTTACCTCTGCAAAAATAGGTAACTACTGACACGAGTATGCCATTTCCCAGTTGTAAACAACCTTTATCCGAGGATCCTCAACAACAACAATCACAAAGTAATATATATTTGCGATATTCACATAAGTTAAGTATCTGGGCTCCATACCATGATACTACTTTTATCCAGAAGGAAATGTACATACCCTAAGGTACGCTACCCCCTATAACCTTGCTGCATTCTTCCTGTTTTGACCATTCCGGGGTGTGAGGTCCGACGAAGTCTCGTCCACAAAGCTACGCTTTTTACAAAAGCCGTGCTTCGATCAACAAATGATCAGCAGCACTTCGTCTGTCACATTACCAAATTGGAAATGCATCACTAGTAACCATCAACTACATAACCTCTGAGCTCGTATGTCTCTGAGAAGGGTGTTAAGCTAAGAGAATAAATTCTACGCCAACAACAGAAATGTATTTGATAGAAACCAGCTTTACATCTCAAAGTGTAACGTCAGACACACATCCATACAAGTCCATTCCGGGATTGAATGGAACCGAAGGCACTTCCAAGAAACCCTTGCAATCTGGATATTCACTAATTATGTCCAGAATCCCCATCACAAAGGATGATAAAATCTTTATACCGGAGCAACCCAGTGCAGAGACATTCGACAGGTATCCTTTCGCTTTTGAAAATACCCGGTCTTCAACACCATCTTCAAATGCAATCCCATTTCGTCGTATCGTTATTCAGAATGGGTTTTATGACACAAGGTCCTCTCCCGGCGAATCCGAATAACGAGCTTTTTAAAAAAAAAATAAGTGTTCATTCAGTTTCAAACAAACCACGACAATTTCACTTTGATCTTTTAAAAAAAAGATCCATCACAATCACAAAGGTTCGATGTGGGTTTCGAATATTCATTTGGAATTCGACTCCCGGTCGCATCGAAATTCAAACGCTGATTAAGGCCAATATTGATAGTCGGTTATTTAACTATCAATCATCATTAACAACAGTCGCCCGATTTTAAATAATTTTCCCCCAATTATTATTTTCAATATATCTTCGCAAAATAAAATTTCACACTTCAATCCTTTGAAAATAAATTTCAAATCAATTCCCAAACATTTATTCATTTCCACTGAAAATCTGCCGATTTCAAATATTTTAAAATAATATAAAAATACTTATTCAAAATATACTTGGAAACATTTAAAATCAACTATTTTAGAATATTTGCTTAAATATTAGTTATGAAAAATATTATACTAATATCTCATACAAAATTCAAGTCCAAAAACTAATTTTAAACAAAATTAGTAGATAGAGTATAAATATTTAAATACCTATTTTCTAAATCAAAAATCAATTAAATCTTTTAAATAATCCTTATATAATTAATTAAATAAATTTTTACTTTAAACTATTTCCAAAACTAATTTCTCCAACAATATTATTTTAAAACCAAATCTCAAACTTTTAATTTTATTTCCAAAAGCTATTTTAAAAATATACTCGGCTTTCCAGGGAAGAATTCTTTTCCCATTACAAAATGGTCCATTCAAATAAACAAATAAATCTTCTTGATTTATTTCAATTTACATTCCAATTTGTGAATTTCTTTCCATACTTTAAAAATGAACCTATATTTATTTTTTTAAACAATTTCCCTTTCTCTACAAAGTCCCGTTGTGAATTTACATTTTCAAATATCAACTGATATACGAATTTTAAATCGATTCCCAAATATCATCTTCGAACCCAATCAATCCCCAAATTGATTTCCAGTTTATTTCAAACACAAAATCAAATTCCAATTTGATTTCCCCAAATTAATTTTCCAATATCAATCTATTTCAAATTGATTTCCCAAAATTATTTCCAACACACCAAACCAAATTCCTAATCGATTCCTAAGGTTTCTTCTAACTCCAAATTAATTCCCGAATCGATTTCTAAAATTAATTTCAACTCCAAATTAAATTCCAAATTTAATTTCTAATTTATTTCCCTTTGAAATAAATTTATTTATCTCTTTAAATTATTTAAAATACGTATCTTAAATAAATTCTTCAACCATTAACAAAATTACTCGAAATTCCTTTATTAAAATATTTTTCCATATTTTTGGAACTTATTAAATAAGTTTGCAAAGATAAAACTTTATTTATTTAAATTTCCTTCTTTTAAAATTCACCTGATTCCTTTGAGTGAATTCATTATAAATTTTCTATCCAAATTTCAAAATCAATTAATTATTTATTTCCGGTATCCTACGATACCAAAAATTTATTCGGCTGAATTACAGCCTTTAACGGTTTCAATCACAAATAGTCATACAAATTAAAAATAATCAATACACAACATACGATACAAATTAAGTATTTGAGGAATCCAGTTGGATCCCTCCAACCTGTTTCCCTGCATCCACAGACGTTAGCACACAATTAAATACCCATTCCACTTCGAGGTGGAATATCTCAGTATATGGGATTTATAAAATATTATCCGCTATTATGCGGCGCAATAGGGTCTCATCCGCTATATAATGCGGGAAATCAACTCCAAATACATATATAATACAATTCCACTTCGAGGTGGAATATCGCGATATATGGGTTTAATATAATAACCTCCGCTATTATGCGGCGCATAGGGTCTAATCTAATATAACTAATAATAAATAAATTATCCAAACACACAATCAATCAATTTTGATTTAACTATCACAATTCCATAACCAACCAATAACTGGAATTTTCAATTAAAATTTTGAGTGAGAAGATCTCACCTTTAACAATGCTTGCAATCCAATTTCTTTCCAGATTGTTTTTCACGATCTTTAAACCTTGTATAAACAATTTTATACAATTCATTAATACTCGGAATAATCGAATATTCAATTTTTCGTTTAATAAATTTAATTAATTTCATAATTAACTGTTGACTTAGTTCTAAATAAATGATTTATATTTTAACTAAATCCCCTTTATATTTTTAGCAAGAAAAAAATTAATGAGTTTATTAAATACTTAAAAATTCCCATTTTATTTTCCATATATTTTCTGTTTTGAAATCAATATTTTAAAATTTACTACTTAAGTAAAAATAGAAATCAGGTTTAAATTTCTGTTTAAACATATTGTAACTTTATTAAATCTAGATCCATATACAAGTATAGACTGCATTTAAATCCTTCACTGTAATTAATAAATTTTTTCTGCTTGCATAAAAACTGAAAACTATATAGACCTAATTAATTAAATAAAGATTAAAAATTTATATACCTTACTGCTCCAAAATCGCTTCGACCATGCCCACTGCCTCGAGGCGCATCGCCTCCTACCATCGCAACCACCAGTGTCGCTGTCGACATAAACCCATGCGACCCCAATCCCCTCGCACGGCCGCTGCGATGCCACCTCCTTACCTCGCGAAACCCAATGTCGTCAATCGCGATACAACGCCGCGATCCTTTCTGTGATTCGAACTCAAGTTCGATTGAGACGAACAACCCTCAGCGGCGGCCACACTTTCGAGATCGAAACCCAGATCGCAGCACGATCTACGAAGTTTGCACGATTCCACGCGCCCTCCCCCAGCCTCGTTCATGCCACCCGAAGAAGCGATGCTTGAATCGGTCAACCCTGGAAAGGAAATGAAGCGCGCGTTCGATTCGATTCGTTGATATTTTTTTAGCTCTGCCATTTTTTTAGAGATATATGAATTGATTCGCGGTTGAGGAAGGGAGAATGATTTCGGGTATTGAATTTCCTAAGCTCCGCCCCTTTTTTTTCCTGCAAATTCGTGTTGGTTATCAATTCTAAAGAGGAGACACGTGTTATACACTTGAACACGTGTTTAAAATTCATGTACACGTCTTCTCTTGCCACAATGTTTCAATGCAAATTTTATTATTTATGTTTAAATTTAAATTCAAATTCAAATCGTCTCGGTAAACGCAACTAAAAGTCTCGATCTCCAATCGATGCATGCCGCTAGGTGTTTATAATGTTTAACCCCTATTTCGAAGCAATGGAAAAGGTTTCGGGTCCAAATTCGATCGTATGGAGAAGATAGCGTTTTGAACCAGTTATTAAATTGAATTTCGATAGAAATTTTAGAGCGTTTTCATACGGCCAAATGATCACTCAAAACACTACGAAAATTGAAATCCGATAATATTACAATATTACGGATCCAATAGAACCGGTTTCTTCGAATTCCGAGATTGTGCCTCAGACGGTTATTTTTAAATGTCGATTTAAACGATATAAATTTCAATACTGAACAACATAGTTTCAAATTAAATTCTGAAGCTTCTATCATCTTCAGTATTATCAATATGAATTTTCTAAGCCATCAAATTATTTTTAACAAGCTAAAAATTGAAGATTTACAATTTTACCCAAATTTCTATAATTAAATTTAATAATTAAATTGCCAAATTCATCCTGATATTTGAAATTCAAGTTAAACTATAATTCAAACATTTAAAATTAATTAAATATTTCAATTTCAATGTTAAAATTTTCGGGTCGTCACATCCTTCCCCCCTTAAAAGAATTTCGTCCCAAAATTATTTGTTAAGAAGAATGATCCTCAACCCGTTTAATACATTCCCAAAATAAATAGTTTTCAACAATTTGTCAAAGAAAATCTTTTTACTAAAGATACATTATCACTTCAATTATATTCCTAAAATCTTCCATATATTCCAAACAACATTGTTTTCTTAACAATTCAAATTTAAATTCAAATTCAAATTTTAAATTATCAAAAATTTCTCAAAATATTTTCTAACTCCCTAAATTTTCAGAAAATTTCGCCAGCGTCTCCTTTGCGCGGCTAACTCGATACGACTACAAAAATGGCACCACGACCTCCAGATTTCAAAAAGAAAATGAAAAAGCCAAGCGGCTAGATAAGAAGATCATCAAATTTCATACTGAAATTCAAATACATACCTTTTGTCGAGCAATTCAATTTTATCTTCGAAATCAAATCCCAATTCCATTTCCTTCAGTACACCTGTATATCCTGCTAACCATAATATCCAATTGCAACATTCAAATATCATTTTCCACATTTCATTACAAAATTTTCAATATATACTTCTTATACCATCATTAGTTTACTATTGAAGTTATATATTCATTTTCATTCTACTTGCATTTTCACCTTCATTTGAATTCAACTTACAATTTCAATTTTATTTTGGATTCAGTTTAACTTCTGAATATTGAATTTTTCAATTATCTTTCATTCACAATTGATTCGTGTCACTATTTTAAATTAGTTTCATTTACTAATTCACTACAAATTCCAATTCATTTTATCCCAAACCATTTTTATTTCACCTTTATTATCTTTAGTTCACTTTAAACTAATTTTACAACTTCATTTTATTTCACACAATTCAAATTGGTTTTCAATATTCTGTTCCAATTCTAGTTTTATTCTTTTGTTCATTTTTAAAAATTTATTTTCAATTCACTATTATGGTTTATAACCACTTATATTTAAACTGGATTTCAAATTCCATATGAATTTAGTTTATCTTTCTTTTATAATTATTGAATTCAAATCATTTCAACCCATATTAATTTGTCATTTCTTCCACTAATTTCACTTACTAATTTAATTTCGATTCTTTGCTTTGTTTACCAAAATCAAATTCAATTCCAATTCTATTCTATTTGCTTACAAATTCGAAATGAATTTCAACATTCAGTTCATTTTCATTTAATTGCAATTGCAAATTTATTCATTCATTCACAATTTTTATTTTTTCATCTTAATAAATTTTATTCCAAACATTTAGTCTATGAGACTTCTCAAATTTGCCTTCATACAAATTAACTTCAATTTTCATTTTTAGTTCCACTTGAATTAAATTTTCCTTCCAACTTATTTTGTTTCCACATTTACCTTTATATAACTTCTCTTTAAGTTGGATTTTATTTTAACAACTTCAAACTTTACAAGTTATCAACTTAATGATATTCCATTAAATATTTTATATCACATTCCAGAGTCTTTTCAACCTTCCAAAATCATTTTTGAAATCAATTCAAATTTTCTTTTGAATTTCCAAAACCAAACTCAGTTTTCCAAATCTTTCATTTAAAACGACTTGGCAGCGATCCCTCTTTTGGAAACCCGAAAATGAACATTGATGATGCTGCAGTCATCACCGAGGTTATTTTCCAACGACCGAAAATTGTTTAGAGCTTTTATCCCTTCAAAACATTTTTTCAAACCCTTGAAAATCATTTTTAAACTCAAAAGGAATTTATTTCCAAAATTCTAAGTCCTTTCAAAAACATTTCCAAAAACTTCTCTGGAATTCTGTTTCTAATTATAAAGCACATTTATAATTTACATTCTCAAATTTCATTTGTATATGGATTTTTATTTCTAAACTTTTGATTATGATTTCAATTTCTTGTCCAGTTGCAATGATAATAATTTAATATTATCACTTCCTAACAACCAAGCAGCCATATACTATAATAATTTACAAAAATTATTTCTTTTATATACAAAATAGTTTTGGGCAAACTTATTCCATTTACCCTATTTTAAAACAATATCGTGTCCAATTGTTCTGTACAAGTGTTTAGAGATTCCTATCGATAGAGTTGTACGGACTATACCGACCAGAATCCATATACCACTCAACAAACCAATCATCACAATATAAAACTATTTTTTATATTCACTAACAAATACACACTCATATCTATTATTACACTCAAAATCATTCTAGAGTACTACTGACTCTATCTCTAATGAGAAACACCCAATAGAGTCAAGGTTGTCGCTTAACCAAATGCTCTGATACCAAATTGTAAAGGCCCGCAAATCCGTACCCCTTTGAGCTGGCATATTCCCACAACAACTTAGCCAAAGAGGAACAAACATACGAGTCTTTAGGGTTTAAAGAATGAAGAGATAGAAGAAGAATATAAACAATAAACAGAATCTCACATTTTGCAGTGGAACAAATATAATAGATAAATGAATAATCTTTAAAACAAAGAATCATCTCAGTTAATACAATGCAACATCAGAGTTTACAACAACATCGTACATCACTGACAGTTATTATAACTTGACTATATGAAAACTGATTTGCACAACCATACGCAACGGACACTACATAGTAAGATATACGTCTCGCCATCCAGCTTCAACTCCTGATCTCCACAGCAACTCCTGAATTTCTAGAACGACCTGATAACCTCACTCTAGGCTGCTCGCGTGGAAAATTATGGGCACTCAGAGTTTAGAAAGGGAACAATAAACTCCAGGTCAGTCATGGGACTGGTGTGAGATCTTAAAACTGCTATTCTTTTACAAAAGAAAACAAAGAAATTTAAAAGAATTCCGCTATGCTTTTTAGAAAATGAAACTACCATAAGGCCTCCCGCCACACACATAATGCAAACGCAGAATTGGAGGAGATTTCTCCTTATGATAGTCAAACATGCTTAATACGCAAAATCTTTTGATATTATTATTATTAGTGCATAGTGGAAAACATTTCGAAAGTATAATAATAATCTTAGCCAGCATAGGCATTTCGCACTTATGCCTACTATAGCTACCATGTTCAATAGCAGGTTACTGCCACATTCTATGGCACGTTATACAACTAAAACCGTACAAGGCGCGTATTATTTCTTTGGATTTCCAATAAGTGGTCAGGCCAAGGAACTTCCCATTGCCACATGGGTAAGCCTCTGGATGGACGCCCCGAGAACCTAACCAGATCTCTGCCAACACTAGGCCGGGTTACCTCTGCAAAAATAGGTAACTACTGACACGAGTATGCCATTTCCCTGTTGTAAACAACCTTTATCCGACGATCCTCAACAACAATAATCACAAAGTAATATATAATTTTGATATTCACATAAGTTAAGTATCTGGGCTCCATACCATGATACCACTTCTATCCAGAAGGAAATGTACATACCCTAAGAGACGCTACCCCTTATAGCCTTGCTGCATTCTTCCTGTTTTGACCATTCCGGGGTGTGAGGTCCGATGAAGTCTCATCCACAAAGCTACGCTTTTTACAAAAGCCATGCTTCGATCAACAAATGATCAACAGCACTTCGTATGTCACATTGCCAAATTAGGAATGTATCACTAGTAACCATCAACTACATAACCTCTGAGCTCGTACGTCTCAGAGAAGGGTGTTAAGCTAAGAGAATAAATTCTCCGCCACCAACAGAAATGTATTTGATAGAAACCAGCTTTACATCTCAAAGTGTAACGTCAGACACACATCCATATAAGTCCATTCCAGGATTGAACGGAACCGAAGGCACTTCCAAAGAAGCCCTTGCAATCCGGATATTCACTAATTACGTTCGGAATCCCCATCACAAAGGGTGATAAAATCTCTACACTGGAGCAACCTGGTGCAGAGACATTCGACAGGCATCCTTTCGCTTTCGAAAATACCCGGTCTTCAGCACCATCTTCAAATGCAATCCTATTTCGTCATATCGTTATTCGAAATGGGTTTTATGACACGAGGTCCTCTCCCGGCTAATCCGAATAACGAGCGCTTTATCATTATTTTTTAAAATAAGTGTTCATTCAGTTTCAAACAAATCACAACAATTTCACTTTGATATTTTAAACAAAAGATACATCACAATCACAAAGGTTCGATGTGGGTTTCGAATATCCATTTGGAATTCGACTCCTGGTCGCATCGAAATTCAAATGCCGATTAAGGCCAATATTGATAGTCGGTTATTTAACTATCAATCATCATTCACAACAGTCTCTGGATTTAAAATAATTTTCCCCCAATTATTATTTTCAATATATCTTCGCAAAATAAAATTTCACACTTCAATCCTTTGAAAATAAATTTCAAATCAATTCCCAAACATTTATTCATTTCCACTGAAAATCTACCGATTTCAAATATTTTAAAATAATATAAAAATACTTATTCAAAATATACTTAGAAACATTTAAAATAAACTATTTTAGAATATTTGCTTAAATATTAGTTATGAAAAATATTATACTAATATCTCATACAAAATTCAAGTCCAAAAACTAATTTTAAATAAAATTAGTAGATAGAGTATAATTATTTAAGTACCTATTTTCTACGTCAAAAATCAATTTAATCTTTCAAATAATCCTTATATAATTAATTAAATAAATTTTTACTTTAAACAATTTCCAAAACTAATTTCTCCAACAATATTATTTTAAGACCAAATCTAAAACTTTTAATTTTATTTCCAAAAGCTATTTTAAAAATATTCTCGGCTTTGTAGGGAAGAATTATTTTCCCATTACAAAATGGTCCATCCAAATAAACTAATAAATCTTCTTGAATTATTTTAATTTACATTCCAATTTGTGAATTTCTTTCCATAATTTAAAAATGAACCAATATTTATTTTTTTAAACAATTTCCCTTTCTCTACAAATTCCCGTTGTGAATTTACATTTTCAAATATCAACTGATATACGAATTTTAAATCGATTCCCAAATATCATCTTCAAACCCAATCAATCCCCAAATTAATTTCCAGTTTATTTCAAACACAAAATCAAATTCCAATTTGATTTCTCCAAATTAATTTTCCAATATCATACTATTTCAAATTTATTTCCCAAAATTATTTCCAACACACCAAACCAAATTTTCTAATCGATTCCTAAGATTTATTCTAACTCCAAATTAATTCCCGAATCGATTTCTAAGATTAATTTCAACTCCAAATTAAATTCCAAATTTAATTTCTAAATTTATTTCCCTTTGAAATAAATTTATTTATCTCTTTAAATTATTTAAAATACGTATCTTAAATATATTCTTCAACTATTAACAAAATTACTCGAAATTCCTTTATTAAAATATTTTTCTATATTTTTGGAACTTATTCAATAAGTTTCCAAAGATAAAATTTATCTATTTAAATTTCCTTCTTTTAAAATTCACCCAATTCCTTTGAGTGAATTAATTATAAATTTTCTATCCAAATTTCAAAATCAATTAATTATTTATTTCCGGTATCCTACGATACCAAAAATTTATTCGGCTGAATTACAGCCTTCAACCGTTTCAATCACAAATAGTCATACAAATTAAAAATAATTAATACACAACATACGATAAAAATTAAATATTTGAGGAATCCAGTTGGATCCCTCCAACCTGTTTCCCTGCATCCATAGACGTTAGCACATAATTAAATACCCATTCCACTTCGAGGTGGAATATCGCGGTATATGGGATTTATAAAATATTATCCGCTATTATGCGGCGAAATAGGGTCTCAACCGCTATATAATGCAGGAAATCAACTCCAAATGCATATATAATACCAATTCCACTTCGAGGTGGAATATCGCGGTATATGAGTTTAATATAATAACCTCCGCTATTATGCGGTCATAGGGTCTAAACTAATATAACTAATAATAGATAAATTATTCAAACACACAACCAATCAATTTTAATTTAACTATCACAATTCCACAACCAACCAATAACTGGAATTTTCAATTAAAATTTTGAGTGGGAAGATCTCTCCTTTAACAATGCATGCAATCCAATTTCTTTCCAGATTGTTTTTCACGATCTTTAAACCTTGTATAAACAATTTTATACAATTCATTAATACTCGGAATAATCGAATAATCAATTTTACGTTTAATAAGTTTAATTAATTTCATAATTAACTATAGACTTAGTTCTAAACAAATGATTTATATTTTAACTAAATCCCCTTTATATTTTTAGCAACAAAAATAATTAACGAGTTTATTAAACGCTTAAAAATTCCCATTTTATTTTCCATACATTTTCTGTTCTGAAATCAATATTTTAAAATTTACTGCTTAAGTAAAAATAGAAATCAGGTTTAAATTTCTGTTTAAACATATTATAATTTTATTAAATCTAGATCCATATATAAGTATAGATTGCATTTAAATCCTTTATTGTAATTAATAATTGTTTTCTGCTTGCATAAAAACTAAAAACTGTATAGACCTAATTAATTAAATAAAGATTAAAAATTTATATACCTTACTGCTCAAAAATCGCTTCGACCATGCCCACTGCCTCGAGGCGCATCGCCTCGTACCATCGCAGCCACCAGTGTTGCTGTCGACCTAAACCCACGCGACCCCTGTCCCCTCGCGCGGCCGCTGCGATGCCACCCCCTTACCTCGCGAAACCCTATGCCGTCAATCGCGATTCAATGCTGCGACCCTTTTTGTAATTCGAACTCAGTTCGATTAAGACGAGCAACCCTCAGCGGCGGCCACACTTTCGAGATCGAAACCCAGATCGCAACACAATCTACGAAGTTCGCGCGATTCCACGCGCCCTCCCCCAGCCTCGTTCATGCCACCCGAAGAAGCGATTCTTGAATCGGTCAACCCGGGAAAGGAAATGAAGCGCGCATTCGATTCGATTCATTGATATATTTTTTAGCTCTGCCATTTTTCAGAGATATACGAATTGATTCGCGATTGAGGAAGGGAGAATGATTTCGGGTATTGAATTTCCTAAGTTCCGCCCTTTTTTTTTGCAAATTCATGTTGGTTGTCAATTCTAAAGAGGAAACACGTGTTGTACACTTGAACACGTGTTTAAAATTCATGTACGCGTCTTCTCTTGCCATAATGTTTCAATGCAAATTTTATTATTTATGTTTAAATTTAAATTCAAATTCAAATCGTCTCGGTAAACGCAACTAAAAATCTCGATCTCCAATCGATGCATGCCGCTAGGTGTTTATAATGTTTAACCCCTATTTCGAACGCAATGGAAAAGGTTTCGAATCCATATTCGATCGTATGGAGAAGATAGCGTTTTGAACCAGTTATTAAATTGAATTTCGATAGAAATTTTAGCGCGTTTGCTTATCGTACGGCCAAATGATCACTCAAACACTACGAAAATTGAAATCTATGGATCCAATAGAACTGGTTTCGTCGAATTCCGAGACTGTGCCTCGGACGGCTATTTTTAAATGTCGATTTAAACGATATATATTTCAATACTGAACAACACAGTTTCAAATTAAATTCTGAAGCTTCTATCATCTTCGGTATTATCAATATGAATATTCTAAGCCATCAAATTATTTTTAACGAGCTTAAAATTGAAGATTTACAATTTTACCCAAATTTCTATAATTAAATTTAATAATTAAATTGCCAAATTCATCCTGATATTTGAAATTCAAGTTAAACTATCATTCAAACATTTAAAATTAATTAAATATTTCAATTTCAATGTTAAAATTTTCGGGTCGTCGCATAAATCATGATTAAAACTTCTGCTTCTCTCCTGCTTCGGGTTCAACCCGTATCCGACTCGTTTCTTACTTCGAGTTTCCGCCCACCACATCGACTTCGAGTCGTACTGCCTTTAACTCGAGCAACGACCTGCACTTCCTCCTTCTTCCCTAACCCAACAAAAAACCTAGATACGAGAATGTGCACATGCATGTGCACACGCCGCCTGGTCAATTCCGACCATCCCCACGAGTTCCGACAAGTTGCCGACGACCTTCCTTAGCCATCTGATAGCCCAGATTTTCGAATTCCATCGAGAATCAAAATCGAGCAGATTAGTTTCCATCAGAACCCAAACCTCGAGCAACTAAACCCATCACCGACGACAATCCCAATCACCGACCACCTCGCCATCTTACCCAAGACTGCACCATACTACTACGCATCCATCCCCCAAAGTCACGATCACTCCGATGCTACCTCGCCGTCGAACGACCCATCTTTCCAACATCAACCAAAAACCGTCCTTAAAACCTAACACTTCGTCGAACTGCCGCCATGAATTGGTAATAAATTCCTCCAGTATTTTTTCGATGATCACTAAATCCTCAGCCACCTTCAATCCCAACTTCGATGATCCTACTCATGCTGATAGTGAAAATTTGGCAAAAGTTCAAAATTCGTTCAATTTCAAAATTCACAATTAATAAGAAACTAAAAATTCTGATTCAATTATTAAAATTCATAATTTTTGAAGTAGAACCAAATAATGTAAATGAATCAAGAAGTTATGAAATTCAAATTCAGCATATTTCTAAATTCTGCTGTATATTGTTGTTTCAGATTAAAAATTATTTTCAAATTATTCTTAAAAGTATTTTTAAATCTTTGGTCGTGTTAATTCGAATATTTTTATTTAAAAATCATAGTCTATAAATGAATGATCTAAGGGATCTTGATTTTTTTGATTTTTTTTTGTTTTAACCTGTAAACTCAAGAATAGGTATATACATACATGTACATCCATATTTGGTTTCTGATATACATATATACTCATATAGATATATACATTCAATCATAAAAGCATAGTTACATCACACCTTCAGGTACACAATCGAAATTCAAGAGATATAACAAGTTAAAGGGTTTGCTCACCTGATCATATGAACAGAGAGATAGGCTTTTGACCTGGAAATTGATTTGTTGAGTAGTTGAGTTGCCTAGAACTCGATCAAGTCTGATTTTTTTTGGTGTTGAACTGATTGCTTGAGGCTCAATTCTAGTTTGAGATGATGTTGATCTTTTATATTTGCACTATTTCAGACTTTAATTTCTGGCTTTGATTTTCCAGGTTCTTGATTTTCTTCCTTTTGATCTTTCTTCTATGTTTTGGTTTTCTGGTTTGATCTTTGCCTTGGGTTTGTTTTGATTTTTTATTTGAATTCTTTGAAAACTGAAGATCTGATTTTTCTTTTACTTGATTGCTTTGTTTCAACTCTAAAGCTTTCAGGTTTGATGCTTGTTTCAGATTGAAGCTTTGATTATTTTTTTCTTTTTACTTTATTTCAGGTTTGAAGATTTTTAACTTCTATTGGGTTTTCAGAAAAATGAGAGGAAGAGGACTGTAAAATTTTGAAAATCTGGTTTCTTACTTCAATTTGAAAATGCAGATAAAAGAATTGAGAGAGAGGAGAAATATATTTTGCTTTGATTTATCTTTTTATTAAAGTTGAAAAGAAAATGTAAAACTTGACACTTGTCTCTTTTTATGCTAATTTGATTACAAATGTTGTAATACATTTTTAATGGTTTACACTTGTAAGTTTAAATGAACACTTGTCTTATGTATGTTTTTAATTTATTTACAAATGTTTTAATATATTTTCATAATATATACACTTGTTAAAACAAGAAAATTTATGTTTAGACCTTTACTTTACTTTATTTATAAATTATTTCGAAGTCCTTTTTCTTAATTAATTTGGACTTTGTATTTTTATGTTTTGTACATTAATTCATATATTATATTTTCATATGTTTATATTTTTACATATATACAAATCTTATTTAAATTTTAAACTCAAGTTACCAACCTTTTAAATAAATATCTATCTTAATGTTTTCAAAATGATTAACTTTGAAAACTTTTGTGAATATTATATTGAATTTAAACCATACTTTCCTATTTATCCTTATTTAAATTTTTAAATCTATAGTTTAAATGAATGAATGTTTATATTTGTACTTATATAAAGGAAAATGATTTGAAAATCAATTATACACCAATAAATAATCTTATATATTTTATTTTTTCAAAATACAGAGTTAACAAGGTCAATATATTATTCAAAACATTTATTTTAAAATTTCAAATTCAAAAATTAACATACAATCAATATTTATTTATAAATGAATAAACAAACAATATCTTTTACAAATATATATTTTATTCCATTCACAAACTGTTTATTTTCCAAATATTTTCAACATATATGTATTTGAATTTCAAATTCAAATTCCAAATTATAATTTATTTATAAAATATTTAGATTTCCAAATCAAATTCTTTGTTAAAAACTTATATATATATATTTATTCCCACAATTTTAATTTAATAATTAAATTCACAATTTAATTCAAAATTTCGTATTAATTACCAAATTAATTCTTAATTTAATCCAAAAATCAAATTAATTACTAAATTAATTTGGCTTAAAAATCGAGATCGTTACAGATTCCCCCGCTTAAGAAAATTTCGCCCTCGAAATTTGCAAGGGAGACAAACAAAGATGGATATACAAAGATAGAGAAACAGTTTCCAGATCAAACTGAGATATCCATTCTGTATTTGGCTTACCAAATCAGAATATCATCAATAATATGAAAACAAACTCATTTAATAATTCATAAGATACTCGAATCACCAGATCTACGAAATATGCAGAGGCACTAGTTAGTTCAAAGGATAACTAACCACTCGTAGAATATATCTGGAACCAACAGAAAAAATAATGGATACTCAATCCAGGTTGGATTATCCTGAAATATACATCAACTTGTCCCTCTTCGGACTTGGATCCACATAAGAAATCATAACAAAATTTCTCAAATTTGGTTTTAATCAAAATCGTTTTATTGATACATTTTAATTAAGTTTCATATTTTCTTAACCAGTTTATTTCAATTTAAAATTTCATATTCATTAAAGTTAAAAACAAACCGATGGTTAGAAAAGACAAATTAGGAACTTATCTACACGATTCGCAGTGCCACCATCACACCAAAGCTTCTTCCTCGAACTGCCACGAAGCCAACAAGGAATTGAAATTGGATCAAAGGAGATTGATAAGAGAAAGTTGTTTCCATGTTGTTACAGGGTATTGACCATTTGTAGTCGTACTCCCCTGTCCCCTACCTCATCCTCTTCTTGCACTCATACCCACTATCAATGGATAGCAAGAGAATTTACTGAGGCATACAGACGGATATCTTAGGGATACACTCATTCTAGGGTATACTTCACCCTATCACTAATGAGCTACCTAATGTGTTATACTCCTGAGCTAAAGTTCAACCTTCATCTCTGATACCAAAATATCACGGTCTAAGATTTTCAACCATCAACAGCGGCTACTCTCGACTGGTAGGCTTTTCAATCATCCCAGCCCCACCGTGGCAGACAATGGTACCCCGACTAGCTTTTACGGCTAGCCTTTCGACACTCAACCTAACCGGTTAGCCAACCCCTCCCTGGGGACATGTAGGGGTAAAAGTGTCCCATTCGCCACCAAACACAAAGCGAGAACCCCCTATCATGTTGTATTAAGCAAGGTCAGTCATGGGACTGGAATGAGCAAACAAAAACAGTTTTATCTTTAAAACAAACAACAAAAGATTTTAAAATTGAAATCCGCAATGCATTTTGGAAAATGAAATTTCCATAAGGCCTCCCGCCACACACACAATGCACGCGCACACTTGGAGGAGATTTCTCCTTATGACAATCTAAAATGCTTGATACGCGAAAATTATTTGATATTATTATTAGTGCATAGTGCAGAAAACATTTCGAAAGTATAATATTAATCTTAGCCAGCATAGGTACCATTATACAATGCCTGCTATAGCTACCACCTGAGTTGGTAGGTTATACAACTGCAATCGTAAAGGGCTCGTATTGGATGATTGGATTTCCAACAAATGATCAGGCTAAGGGACTTCCTATCGCCACATGGAAATGCCTCTGGAGGGACGCCTCGAGAACCAACCCGGCTCTCTGCCAACACAATGCCGGTTTACTCCCTTCCTGGGAGTAACACCTAAAGATATGCCATCCTCGGTCGCAACAAATCTTTATCCAAGCGCTCGACACCAACAACCACAAAGTAATGTATTTGCAATAACACATAGGTTAAATATCTGGGCTCCATACCATGTTACCACCTCTATCCAAAAGAGATGGATATACCCTAGGGGAGCAACCCCTGAAATCCTTGCCGCAACATTCCTGTTTCGACCATTTCTGGGTTGTGAGGCTCGACAAAGTCTCGTCCAAAAAGCTACGCTTTTCACAAAGCCATGCTTTGATAAACAAGTGATCAGCAGCACTTTGTATGCCACATTACCAAATTGAGAATGTATCACTAGTAACCATCAACTACATAACCTCTGAGCTCGTACGTCTCAGAGAAGGGTGTTAAGCTAAGAGAATAAATTCTCCGCCACCAAACAGAAATGTATTTGATAGAAACCAGCTTTACATCTCAAAGTGTAATGTCAGACACACATCCATACAAGTCTGTTCCGGGTTCGAACAGAACCGAAGACACTTCACAAAGAAGCCCTTGCAAATCCAGATAGTCCCTAATCACGTCCAGACTCCCCATCACAAAGGGTGATCAAATCTTTATACCAGGGACCAATCGGTGCAGAGACATTCGACGAGTCATCCCTTCGCTTTCGAAAATATCTGGTCTTCACCATCGATCTTCAATTGCAATCCATAACGTCGTATCATTATTCGGAATGGGTTATATGACACAAAGGTCCTCTTCCGGCTAAACCAAATAATGAGCGCTCAATTTTAAAAACATATGGACATTGGGATTTCAGTTAAGTCACAACTTAAAGCCCAAAAAATTTTCTTTAATGGTTTAAACAAATTACCATTTTAATCTTTAAACAAAAAGATTCACTTCATAAAGTTCACCAATCTTTCTCAAAGATTCATTGCGGCTTTCAAAACAATTTCCTTTTCAAATTGGATTAACTCATCTAATCATTAAATCAAAGACTCAATCCATAGCTTTCAAAACCATTTCCAAAGATTCATTCATATCTTTCAAAACAATTCCTATTTCAAATCTTTTATGTAAAAGATATACCTTTAAGATCCTCTTGGATTTCAAACAAAGTTCAACAATCTTTCACAAAGATTCATTTATGGCTTTCAAAACAATTTCCTTTTCAAATTTGAAATCCCTTTATTTATATGAAAGCTATTATTATTTGAAAACAAATAGTTTTTGTTTCGTAAAAAATCCGATTTCATTTGCACAAGTTAAAGCCCTTGGGTTAAATTCAAATTCCCAAAACAATACTTTTTAAAATGGTTTAAAACCCATATAAACACATTTATAACTTATATAACCTTTTTAAACCATAATTTCCAAACATGGATTTCAATTTCAAAACTTGAATTCAAATTCAAATCAAATTATTTAAATTTCAAAATTTTATCAAGTTATTCAAAATAACTTTTATCTTTGAAATTCCTTTTCAAAAGCTTTTCCATTTTCAAAACAATTTGTATTCAAAATTCAATTTTAAAACCATTTCAAAAATTTGTGACTTAACCGATTTCCTCGTGCAATCCATATTTGTGTGTGTATGGTGTAGTCCAGGGGTTTTACACAATAGTGCAACATCATCAATCATCACAGATTCAAGCATATCAACATCGATAAGCGGTATAATCTATAACGCTTATCGTTCATTCACAGATTCACAGATAGTATACAGACAAATCACAGATAAATGAATAAATTATACACAGCTCAATTCACAGAACAGAATATCAATTCAAGGCATCTCATACAATACAAACATTCATAAGAAATCCAAGTATTCAATAATCATTTATAAAAAGGATTAATTAATTGTTCAAATCCTAGTTAATCCAATTTTACTTCCAATTAAATTAATTGGTTATGAATTAATTATCAAATCTTGATTAATTAATTACAAATCATTTGATGAAATTAATCAACCTTAATTATTTATCTTAATTAATTATCTTTACTTAATTAATTATTCCTTAATTTATCACCTGAAATTAATTATCCTCTTATTAATTACTTTAATTAATAATCTTTAATTATTAAGTAATCAACCTTTAATTACTTTAATTAAGTAATTATCTTTTAATCCCTTGATAATTAACTTTAATCATAAGTTAATCATCCTTAATTACTTTCATTAATTAATTTTAATTAATTTATTATTTAATTAATTACTTTAATGAATTAACCTTTAATTATTAATTTATTAACCTTTAATTATTAATTAATTATCTCTAATCATTTAATTAACAATCCTTAATTATAAATTAATTAACATCTTAATTAATTAATTTATAATCCTTAACTATTAATCAATTAATTCTTAATCAAAAATTAATTTAATTAATTATTCTTTATTTGCTTCATTGATTATAAAAATCTCAATTTCGTCTAAGATAAATCTTTATTAATTGTCTAATCACATTATAAAAAAACCATTCACCCTTTAATTATAACTTAATTATATTTATAAAATTAAGTTTTTAATATTTTAAAGTTTATTTCAAACAAACTTAAGTTAAACAAATAAATAATTTCTTAATTAAAGGTTCAAGAAATATTGATAAAGGAAAAGAATTTATTTAAGAAAATATTTTTATAAAAAAAAATCCATTTTTAAGTTTTCAAAACTTTTTAAATCATGATTAAAACTTCTGCTTCTCTCCTTCTTCGAGTTCAACCCGTGTCCGACTCGTTTCTTACTTCGAGTTTCACCCACCACACCGACTTCGAGTCGTACTACCTTTAAACTCGAGCAACAACCCACGTTTCCTCCTTCTTCCCTAACCCAACAAAACAACCCAGATAAGAGAATGTGCACATGCACGTGCACACGCTGCCTGGTCGATTTTGACCATCACCACGAGCTCCGATAATTTGCCGGCGACCTTCCTTAGCCATCTGATAACCCAGATTTTCGAATTCCACCGAGAATCATAATCGAGCAGATTAGTTTCCATCAGAACCCGAACATCTAGCAACTAAACCCGTCACTGAAGACAATCCCAATCATCGACCACCTCGCCATCTTACCCAAGACTGCACCAGACCACAACGCATCTATCCCCCAAAGTCACGATGACTCTGATGCTACCTCACCGTCGAACGACCCATCTTCCCAACATCATCCAAAAACCGTCCTTAAACCCTAACTCTTCGTCGAACCGTCGCCATGATTGGTAATAAATTCCTCCAGTATTTTTTCGATGATCACTAAACCCTCAGCCACCTTCAGCCCCAACTCTGTTGATCCTACTCATGCCCATCGCCGAAATTTAGGGAAAGTTCAAAATTCATTCAATTCCAAAATTCACAATCAATATGAAACTAAAAATTCCGATTCAATTATTAAAATTCATAATTTCTGAAGTAGAACCAAATAATGTAAATGAATCAAGAAGTTATGAAATTCAAATTCAACATATTTTTGAATTTCACTGTATATTCTTGTTTCAGATTAAAAATTATTTTCAAATTATTCTTAAAGTATTTTTAAATCTTTAGTCTTGTTAATTCGAATATTATTATTTAAAGATCATAGCCTATAAATGAATGATCTAAGGGATCTTTATTTTTTTTGATTTTTTTTGATTTATTTTGTTTTAACCTATAAACTCAAGAACGAGTATATACATACCTGTACATCTATATTTGGTTTCTGATATACACATATACACATATAGATATATACATTCAATCATACAAGCATAGTTACATCACACTGTCAAGTACACAATCAAAATTCAAGAGATATAACAAGTTAAAGGGTTTGCTCACCTGATCATATGAACAGAGAGATAGGCTTTTGACCTGGAAATTGATTTGTTGAGTAGTTGAGTTGCCTGGAACTCGATCAAGTCTGATTTTTTTTGGTGTTGAACTGATTGCTTGAGGCTCAATTCTAGTTTGAGATGATGTTGATCTTTTATATTTGCACTATTTCAGACTTTAATTTCTGGCTTTGATTTTCCAGGTTCCTGATTTTCTTCCTTTTGATCTGTCTTCTCTGTTTTGGTTTTCTGGTTTGATCTTTGCCTTGGGTTTGTTTTGATTTTTTATTTGAATTCTTTGAAAACTGAAGATCTGATTTTTCTTTTACTTGATTGCTTTGTTTCAACTCTAAAGCTTTCAGGTTTGATGCTTGTTTCAGATTGAAGCTTTGATTATTATTTTCTTTTTACTTTATTTCAGGTTCGAAGATTTTTAACTTCTATTGGGTTTTCAGAAAAATGAGAGGAAGAGGACTGTAAAATTTTGAAAATCTGGTTTCTTACTTCAATTTGAAAATGCAGATAAAAGAATTGAGAGAGAGGAGAAATATATTTTGCTTTGATTTATCTTTTTATTAAAGTTGAAAAGAAAATGTAAAACTTGACACTTGTCTCTTTTTATGCTAATTTGATTACAAATGTTGTAATACATTTTTAATGGTTTACACTTGTAAGTTTAAATGAACACTTGTCTTATGTATGTTTTTAATTTATTTACAAATGTTTTAATATATTTTCAAAATATATACACTTGTTAAAACAAGAAAATTTATGTTTAGACCTTTACTTTACTTTATTTATAAATTATTTCGAAGTCCTTTTTCTTAATTAATTTGGACTTTGTATTTTTATGTTTTGTACATTAATTCATATATTATATTTTCATATGTTTATATTTTTACATATATACAAATCTTATTTAAATTTTAAACTCAAGTTACCAACCTTTTAAATAAATATCTATCTTAATGTTTTCAAAATGATTAACTTTGAAAACTTTTGTGAATATTATATTGAATTTAAACCATACTTTCCTATTTATCCTTATTTAAATTTTTAAATCTATAGTTTAAATGAATGAATGTTTATATTTGTACTTATATAAAGGAAAATGATTTGAAAATCAATTATACACCAATAAATAATCTTATATATTTTATTTTTTCAAAATACAGAGTTAACAAGGTCAATATATTATTCAAAACATTTATTTTAAAATTTCAAATTCAAAAATTAACATACAATCAATATTTATTTATAAATGAATAAACAAACAATATCTTTTACAAATATATATTTTATTCCATTCACAAACTGTTTATTTTCCAAATATTTTCAACATATATGTATTTGAATTTCAAATTCAAATTCCAAATTATAATTTATTTATAAAATATTTAGATTTCCAAATCAAATTCTTTGTTAAATACTTATATATATATATATATTCCCACAATTTTAATTTAATAATTAAATTCACAATTTAATTCAAAATTTCGTATTAATTACCAAATTAATTCTTAATTTAATCCAAAAATCAAATTAATTACTAAATTAATTTGGCATAAAAATCGAGATCGTTACAGATTCCCCCGCTTAAGAAAATTTCGCCCTCGAAATTTGCAAGGGAGACAAACAAAGATCGATATACAATGATAGAGAAACAAATAATATCTTTTATAAATATATATTTTATTCCATTCACAAACTATTTATTTTCCAAATATTTATTTCAACATATATGTATTTGAATTTCAAATTCAAATTCCAAATTATAATTTTTTTATAAATATTTAGATTTTCAAATCAAATTCTTTATTTAAAAACTTATACATATATATACACCCATAATTTTAATTTAATAATTAAATTCACAATTTAATTCAAAATTTTATATTAATTATCAAATTAATTCTTAATTTAATCCAAAAATCAAATTAATTACTAAATTAATTTGGCATAAAAATCGGGATCGTTACAGAAGATGTCACGACTCGAATTTCAGCGTTCAAAAATCGACATCCGTAGTTCACTTGTACATGAATGCCGTAGATTCAACCATTGAAATCTGATTCGTGCCGGAGCTTATAACACATTAAGTATAACAATACAGCGGAAGAAAATGAAATATATCATTGATACAACAATGAATACAATATCCGATACAACAGATTGATGCAAATGATATCAAATACTATTAGAGATACAAGATTACAGCGGAAGAAATAACAAAAACAAGAATGGTCTAGACTTTGCGACCATCGACAGCGGAAAGATGACCAACAATAGAGTCTTTCAAGTGAGAAAGCGGGAATCCAACAAACTAAGTTTTCAATGGCAAAGCTCCAATGCTCCAAACCCGAACCATCATCATTGCTGAACTTGTAGCAAATGCGATCCCAAAATGCTATTGCCAAAATCCAAAGACTGGCTGCTATCGAATCTACACCTACTATTTGATTATATGAAAAACCCAACTCTAGACCGTCCGTGTGGAAAATTGTGGAGACCCAGAGTTTAGGAAGGGAACAATAAACTCTAGATTAGTCATGGGACTGGTGTGAGCAAACAAAAACAATTTAACTTTAAATAAAATAATCAACAGAAGAATTTAAGATTGATATTCGCAATGCTTTTGGAAAATGAAACTACCATAAGCCCTCCTAGCACATACACAATACAATCGCACACTTGGGGGAGATTTCTCCTTATGATAGTCAAACATGCTTACTACGCAAAATTCTTTTGATATTATTATTAGTGCATAGTGCAGAAAATGTAACGAGTCGGATTTTGCCCCCTCAAAAATCGACATCCATACTTTACATCGTACTCGAATGCCGTAGATTCGACCGTTCAAATCCGATTCGCCGGAGCTTATAACAACATTAAGTAAATAACACAGCGGAATAAAAGAATAATACATTGATATACAGCTTTGATACAATATCTGATACAACAGGTCCAATAGATATCAATATACATCAGAGATATGATACAATAAATAGCAGCGGAAAAGAAAATAGATGATAACATCTAGCAGCAGAACAATATAACTCTGAGATAGTCTTCAAAAGAGAACTCCGAGAACTACAACTCCATCTCCAAGAATCAATCCAGCAATAGCTCGAACTCCCAATAACGATCCACCAAGCTAAGCAAGACTGGTGTGATCCAAAGACTGAACTAACTCCAGATAATCTACTAAACCTGACTATCTGAAAAACCCAACTCTAGACTGCTCGTGTAGAAAATAATGAGCACCCAGAGTTTAGGAAAGAAACAATAAACTCCGGATCAGTCGTGGGACTGGTGTGAGCAACAAAAACAGTTTATCTTTTAAAACATTCAACAAAAGATTTTCAAAGTCAATTCGCAATGCTTTTTAAAAATGAGACTACCATAAGGCCTCCCGCACACACACACAATGAAAACGCGGAATCGGAGGAGATTTCTCCTTATGATAGTCAAATATGCTTGATACGCATTAAAAGAAACATTTGATATTATTACTAGTGCATAGTTTAGGAAAAATTCATTTCGAAAGTAGAATATAAATCTTAGCCAACATAGGCATTCCGCACTTATGCCTACTATAGCTACCATGTTCAATAGCAGGTTACCGCCACATTCCATGGCAGGTTCTACAACTAAAACTGTACAAGGTCGTATTGTTTCTTTGGATTTCCAACGAATGATCAGGCCAAGGAACTTCCCATTGCCACATGAGAATGCCTCTGGATGGACATCCCCGAGAACCAAACCGGATCTCTACCAACACAAGGCCGGGTTACCCCTAACTGAGTAACAACTGACCGAATATGCCATCCCCTGGTCCTTTGGAACCTTTTAACCGAGCGCTCGTAATCAATTCACACAATCATAAAGTGTTTTCAACATGAGTAAGTATCTGGGCTCCATACCATGATACCACCCTTTTCCAGAAGGAAATGCACACATCCTAAAGGGCGCTACCCCTCATAACCTTGCCGCATCTTTCCTGTTTTGACCATTCCAGGGTGTGAGGCTCGACGAAGTCACGTCCACAAAAACATACTTTATACAAAAGCCATGCTGTGGGTCAACAAATGATCATAGAAATGATCACAAAGATAGACGATCAAATAAATGATCCTATCACAAATAATCAACACAATGATCATTTGACAGCAACACTCAGTATGTCACATTACCAAATTGGGAATATATCGCTGATAACCTTCAACTATATAACCTCTGAGCTCGTACGTCTCAGAGAAGGGTGTTAAGCTAAGAGAATAAATTCTCCGCCACCAACAGAAATATATTTGAAAGAAATCGGCTTTATATCTCAATTTGTAATGTCAGACATACTATCCATACAAGTCTGTTCTGGGTTCGAACAGAACCGAAGGCACTTACAAAGAAGTCCTTGTAATCCGGATATTCACAATCCCGATCGAATTTCCCATCACTTAGGGAGTTTCTATACCGGCGCGACTCGGTGCAGAAACAATCGATAGGTCATCCTATCGCTTTCGCAAATGCCCGGTCTTCATCACCGGTCTTCAAATGCTATCCATAACGACGTATCAATATTCGGAATGGGATATATGACACAAAGGTCCTCTCCCGGCTAAACCGAATAGTGAGAGAAATAGTTCAAAAACATATGGATATTGGGATTTCAATTAAGTCACACTTAAAACCCAAAATTTTCTTTAAATGGTTAAACAAATTACCATTTCAAATCTTTAACAAAAAGATTCATTTTCACAACCTTTAACGGTTTAAACAATTTCCACATTTTAATCTTTTAAATAAAAGATTCATTCACAGATTTTCCAAATCAATTTTCATTTCAATTTGATTAACTCGTTAAATCTTTAAATCAAAGATTTAACTTATAACCTTCAAAACAATTTCATTTCAATTTGATTTAAACAAATCATCAATTTAAATCTGTCAAAAATAAACAGATTTAATTCATAGCTTTCAAAAAGAATTTATTCATAACTTGGAAAACCATTTTTCAACTCAATCTTGAAATTCCTTTAATTAAACTGGAATTTCATTTCTTATCTGAAAGCTTTTTATTCTTTTTAAACAAACAGTTTTCCTTTTGAAAATTTGGTTCATCTATACGAGTTAAAGTTCTTTGGTTAAATCCAAATTCTCAAAATTATACTTTTAAAATGGTTTAACTCATAATGACTAGTATAATATCATTAATCCTTAGTTTCAAATTATAGAATTCAATTCCTACTTTTGAATTCAAATTTAAATCAAATTATTTAAATTCCAAACTTAATCAAGTAATTTAAAATAAATTTCCATCTTTGAAATTCCCTTTTTAATTGCTTTTAACTTTAAAACCCAATCCATTTCCAAAACATTTGAATTTAAAAATTCAAATTCAAAACTATTTTCAAAAATCTGCGACTTAATCGATTTCCTCGTGAAACCCATATTTGTGTGTGTATGGTGTGGTCCAGGGGTTTAACACAATAGTGCAACATTATTCAATCATCACAGATCAAAACACAGAGATATAGTTGATAAGCGATATAGCTATAAAGCTTATCGCCCATTCACAGATTCACAGATAATATGCAGATGTAAATGAATGAATAAATCATACACGGCACAAACCACAGAATAAAATATCACAGATCAGACAGGACAATTAATTCAAGGCATCATATATAATACGATCATCCATAAGTAAGGTCAAGCATTTAATAATCATTTATAAGCAGGATCAATTAATCGTTTAATCCTAATCAATTCAATTTATTTCCAATTAAATCAATTACTTATGAATTAATTATCCAATCTTGATTTATTAATTACAAATCATTTAATATTAATTAATCAATTTATAAATTAATCCTTAATTATCCATCTTAATCAATTACCTATAATTAATTAGCCCTTAATTAATCACATTAATTAAATTAACTTTGAGTTAATTACATAATTAATTAACCTTTAATAAATCAAAATATCCAAAATTTATTACGATAAGTAATTAATCCTTAATTACTCTCATTAATTATCAATCAATTTCTTATTCCATTTCAAATTATTTAATTAATAAATTATTACGTAATCAATTATTAAGCCTTAGTTACTTAATTAATTATTCATCATTAATTACTAATTACTTAGTTAATAGTTTATCAATTCATAATTAAAATTTTAAATTAATTAACTTATTAATCATTCATTAATTAACTTAAGTAATTAATTACAAAATTTTATTAATTACTTAAACATTAATTAGTTCAACTCTAATTATAAGTATTATGTAATTATCCGTAATTACTTCTAAAAAAAATTAATTGAACATTTAACCATTCTTAATTACTTGCCAAAAATAATTAATTAATATTAATTGTTCGTTTACATTAACATTTTTATAAGTCTCTTTTTTTTAAAATTTGAAAAATAAATAAATTTATAATTAACTATAACTTTAAATGTTAATAATTTCTATACTGAACTTAACTTAATTACTTAAAACTCGTATTTAGGACTTAACTAATTTGTTAACCATTTCCCTAACTTGTAGTGTTAAGACTAATTAAACAGTTTACTTAACCCTTTATAAAAAAACCACAGTTGAAAAACTCGAGAATACCTCTGCTAAACCCGAGTAGCACTTCGCGTTTCCTACCCAAAACACTCGAGTCATCCCTGCAGCACATGCTACTTCCCTTCTTCCCTGAATCTCCCCTGCAACACACGGTTGCTTCTTCTTTCCCAGTTTTCTTTTTTTTCCCCTTTGAACCTGACACGGTGTGCTCGTGCACGTGCACCACCACCGGAGCCAACTCCAACCACTGACGAACCCTCCGGCACATCGACCCACGTCACCGCAACCATCTCCAACCATCAAACCATCACTTAAGATCCAAAATCAAAATCGAGCTATTTATCTCAAACTGGAAACCAACCCAGTTCACCCAAACACCCCTCGCCCGCCGCTACACAGCACCATCACCCACACGCTCCTATCCAAACGTACACCAATCCACCACGAACGCTTCACCACAGGTGCGATCCTCCAAATCGCGGTGGTTAGACGAAAATTTCCTCACGACTAACAATTTCAAAATGTAGGGTTTAAACCCTAACTCAATCAATTTCTAACGCCATGGTGAATAATAAATTCGCACGCCATTTTTTCCTAAATCCCTACTTCCTCCTCCACCTCCAGTAGCAATCTCGACCACTCCAATTGCATCAGCCCCCAGAAATCACCCCAAACCCATTTTCCAGAAAAACCCATATTTCTCATTCAATTCAAACTCTTAAATTTGGATTTTGGTTTTAAAAATCATAATTTTTAATAATGATTCGAGATATGTATATAAATCAGTATAACACAAGATTTGATTTATTACATTTTTTTTGTCAAGTTTCCCCTGCACTTTCTTGTTACAGAAAATTTCTAAACTTAAATCACTTAATCTTGTTTTCATAATCTAGATGGAGTTTAAACTCGATAATTTGTTTTAAACTTAAAGTTTCAAAATGTTTAGATGGGAAGGTTTTAAACTTTTGTTTATTTTTTTAAACCTCTGAAATCAGAGAAGCACAAATATCAAGCATGCATTTCAACATTATGTACACAGACATGCAGGCATCTGAACACTAATACCAACAGCTTCAAACATTATCAAAAATTACAACAGATATAAATAAGAATGGGTAGATTGCTCACATTGGTTTCCAGAAATGAACAGAGCCTACTCATGTTGACACTGGCTTGTGAACTTGCAAGCTGAAGGTCTTTTTCTTTAAATCCTCTACGTTGCAGTGATATGTATTTTTGTTTTAGTTATAGATGATACTACTTTAGCAGTTTGGAACGAACAAAACTGAGAGGAAGATGACTATATAAAGAAAGAAGCCTATAGAGTGTTGTTATTTTGTACAGAGATGTGAATTCATAGCATGTTTGCAGTATATTATTTGTACAATAAGCATGTTAAAGATGCTTGCATTAAATGCATAAGGTATGTTGCATTAAAAGCTTGAGTACCTTATGTTTTTCAACCTTACCTATTTTTTTCTTCTTGCATTTGAATAACTCGGCTGAGATATATATATGTTTTGCTTTGATACTTGAACATGCAGATTTGCTTCTACATACCTATATTTTTATCATTTATTTGCTTGTACTTGTTTATACATATAAATGTATTTGTTTACTTGGTTTATGTTTTATTTTGTACTCGTATTTATTTGTTTGAAAACTTTATTTGCATTGCCTGCATATCTATGTTTTTATTTGTTTGTTATTTTTACTTTGTTTTGTTTACTTTGCTTATTTATTTGTTTGAATACTTTTATTTGCACTTATTTTATTTTATTTTTCTTTGCATACTAAAACTTTTATATTTGTTTGTATTTACTTTGTTTTGTTTATGTTTATTTTATTTTGTCTGCTTACTTTAAAATATAATTGAAATTCCATAATTTTGTTTTGTACATAGATGTTTTATATATTTATTTGTGTTTGCACCAAAATTGGGCACAACACTCTTCGGATGTGTTTGAAGAGATAAAATGAAGAGAATAAGTGTAAAATGAAGCAGATCTAACAAACACACCAATAAACATATAATAAAATGATCAGAAACACAGAGTTTTAGAGTGGTTCGGCGTGTTGCCTACGTCCACTATGAAGTTTTATCACTTTATTGCTTGATACTTGAAGATTACAAGTTTTTGATAACGAAGTACAACAGATAATAAGCTTAAATTCGAGATCAATGGCAGTAATGGCGTTCTGGAGTGAACATGGCAGAGTCCGGGCGCTCTTTTACTCTCAAAATTCTCCGACCCCCTTTCTGAATGACCAGGGGCTCTATTTATAGGTGTAGGAGGCTGATATTTCGCCTAAAATCCGGGGAGACCGCTTCAAGCACGTGAGGGGGCCCACATGCCCGGCCTTAGGAAATTGGGGCCCGTTCCGGGATCGATTCGAACTCAATTTCGAATCGATCAAGATTTGATCAGATTGAGCTGAAATTTGGCATGAACATTCCTCATATTGGCAGTAAGCTACTGTGAAAATTTCAAAGCATTTGGGCATGTAGATCTCGAGTTATGGTGGACGCAAGTTGGAGTTTTTCGGTCCGGGATCGATTCGAACTCAATTTCGAATCGATCAAGAATTCATCAGATTGAGCTAAAATTTGGCATGAACATTCCTCATGTTGGCAGTAAGCTATGGTTAAAATTTCATAGCATTTGGACATGTAGAACTCGAGTTATGATGGATGCAAGTTGGAGTTTTTCGGTCCGGGATCGATTCGAACTCAATTTCAAATCGATCAAGAATTCATCAGATTGAGATAAAATTTGGCAAGAACATTCCTCATGTTGGCAGTAAGCTACTGTGAAAATTTCATAGCATTTGGACTTATAGATCTCGAGATATGATCGATGCAAGTTGGTCCGTGATCGATACGACGCAACTTCGAATCGATCAAAATTCATCCGATGGCGCTGAAATTTGGCGCGAACATTCTTTAGGTTGCCAGTCGGCTCCTGTCCAAATTTGGTGGCATTTGGACTTATAAATCTCGAGATATGATCGATGCAAGTTGGTCCGTGATCGATACGATGCAACTTCGAATCGATCAAGAATTCATCCGATGGAGCTGAAATTTGGCGTGAACATTCTTTAGGTTGCCAGTCGGCTCCTGTCCAAATTTGGTGGCATTTGGACTTATAAATCTCGAGATATGATCGATGCAATTTTGGATTTCCCAACCGTGATCCATCAATATCTTGAGCGTACGAACTCCGATTGACTTGAAATTTGAAACATTGGCTTTCTCAGCTTTGCTTTTCATGTCCTATAAATTGTAGCTCGATCCGGATTCGAAAAAAATTTACCGACATCCATAATAGACCTATGTATAACTGATCTCCAGGATGAACCATCCTTGGTTTCTAGTCAAGTTCTTGGTGTCACGGCCTTGCCAAAAGGCGGGATAACATTTGCCCCCCAAAGTACGTCTTGTGTGAACATGACGTGCTTTGAAAACTGCCATCTTCACTCTGAATAGTTCCATTTAACTTGTTAAACCGTTATCGTCTTCTTGTTGGAAGTTGTAATCCTTGACTGATTTTTTAGTAATATGAACTGTTGACTACCAACTGTTGTACCGTTGTAACCGATTATTGTATGATAACGATTAGCTATTTGTTGTTGTAATTGTCACCAGTTGGGCATTCGACCTGCGGATTTCTAAAATTGGAAATTAGTTCAACGTACATACATATATGTTAACCTGAATCTTGTTGACGTTCGCATGTTAATAAGTAATTGTCGGTCTTCTCGTTTCGAATTCTGTATCGATCCTCTCCTGAATCATTGTGAAATTCGAGTTGCAACAACACTTGATGGTTGTTTTGGATTCATTCCTTCGCATCGATCCTCTCTTGGATCGATCTGGCATGCACTAAGGTAGACTTCGTATCGATGGTTATCGATACGAGATGGACTCACATAAGGTGTGCTTTGCATCGATACGTTATATTGGGTCTCAGATTGGTGGATACAAAAGTAATGCTTTGTGTCGATGGAGTCGAACGATCCAGACGTAATCATGCAGTGATGCTTTGCGGAGGATATGCCATCTCTCATTCCCCTATTCAAGAAGAATTCCCCATGGTAGATAGTCTTTGATAGGAGTTCCATTTATGTACGTTCTCCATCGATTGGACGGTTCTCTACTGTTCTTCAGATAATCGTCTGATGCAGTGAATTCAGATATGAAGTATGCTAATGTTTGGCCATGGATAGCTCTCTAAGGGAGATAAGTGATATCAAACTGGCTTAGCTTGATATTCCGTTTGAGTTATCTTTCAAATATCTAAGGTTGCCATTGGACCTATCGTAACGGTTGATCATTGGAAGTGAAAAACTATGCTTTTCCATGCCTCGTGCAAGTCTGGGTGGTCGGCATACGTCTGCCACTCTCCATTTGTTTCTTTCAAGAGTAAAGGATTGGATAATCATTTTGGATAGAGGACATCACGGATAAACCTATTGGTTTTGGGTAGATTCGCCTCCTCCTTATGTGCAGCAGATCTTCCTAAATCCACGTCGCTTCGTTTTTGTTCACCGAGACATGCATCGGGTTAACATTTAATGCAGGGTTCTCAATGGTTGGTGAGAGTTCATATATACATATGATTGAGTCCAAGTGGACATATCAAATTCATCTGGAGCAGTGTAGTTGACTCTTGCATGATCGTTGCGTGGAGTTGTGATCTGATCTACAATACTCGTGACGGGTTGTAGGCACTTCATGTGCTTGTTTGCAATGGTAAGTGAATAGCCTTATAGGCATGTTGAATCAAAGGCTTAGTAGAGTTTAGCCTTGTATCTTGTTCTACAGCATAGCTGGCTCCAACTATGAGTTTGAGTCTACATGTGTTTCCACGCAATGCGTTTTCCATTCAATGTACTCGCGATCCATTGCTCATCGGAAGGGTAAGAATGATGATCAGTTGCCCATAAGTCCGGGCGTCGATCTGATGTTTCTATCTCTAATCATCCTTTCGTTCGTAACTTAAAGTTGTTATGAATACTAGGTACGAGCTATAGGATTGAGTAGTCGTATCCAGTTCTTGGATGATCATACTCATGCCCCCAGTCTCGGGTTGATGAATGTATTATGCGAATGATCGAGCCTAGCTTCTGGTGTGTTTATACTGTAGTCCAAGCCGTAAGAGCTAGAGTTGTTTGATAAAAGATCAAATTATATTCATCTCATTTCTCGTGCATGCCCCCAAGTCTGGGGAATATCTCGATAAGCAGCAAGGTAGATAATGTTCGCTTCAATTTCGCACTCTATCCCATTGAACCGTGATATCGAGTTAACCGATGGAAGGCCGAGCCGTGCCATATTTTGCTTTCTGTCCTAGTTCTTTCCTCTAGGTAGAATACTTCGTTGCCTCATCGACATTCACTTTGTTGCTTATGTTGTCATACTCCGAGCAAAAATTGAAGAGTGAATCGTCCAGTAAGATCCAATGCAGGGTTGATGCTTTCTCGAACCGAGGGTAAGAATCAGTGCACGGACATTTAGGTTGTACTTGTTTTGAATTGCTCGTTTTGTTAGATTTGGTTAAGAGCCAAATAATGAATGGTCGCATTGCATTCTTTTGGAGTTAGGTGATCAACTACGTCCGTTTCGATTTACGTTCTCCCTTCAGATCTAGGGACAAAGTCAGCTCAAATGCAGTCAGGTCATGCTCATCCAGTCTCATGCACTTCCTGGCGGATCGATGGAAGGCGACGGAGGACGAATGGTCAAGTCACACTCATTCGTGGTTCTATCCATGCTCTGGTGGTCGAAGGTATTCGATGGGTGCTCGGGTCACATCGAATTGTAGTCGAAGAGGATCAATATTGGCCGTCGATTTAGCGACACAATGTAGAATGTACGGACCTCATTGCCTATCGATCCTTTGGTATGATATGAAAGGTGCAGATCGATATTGCCCGTCGATCTCGTGGTACGATATAATTGGCTCCCCGTAACTTCGGGAATCATTTTACTTGGTTAGCATTAAGGCCTCCTTGCAGTCATTGCCTTAAGCTATAAAGGATGCTAAGCTAGCGATGTAGCGAGTCACCTTTCTCTTCTTTTCAATGATTTGTTATTCTGCCACAGTCGTAGAGTTAGTTTGTGGACAGTCTAATTGCACCTGTAGCGAGTTTATATTCCTCCCTTTGACTTTTGGTCGGAGTTGGTGAATGAATGGTCGGATCACATTCATTCATTTGTCTACGCTCGTAGTCGTACTCCGGAGATGAGAGTTAGTTGAAGGGCCATTAGTCACACCTATTTGATATTTACATCCCTGTCCACACTCTGGGGACTAATAATTTTAGCAGAAAATGATCGAACCACATTTTCCTCGATTAATTCCTCTGGCACTAGTCAATGGCGAATGTCGAAGTGTAGCCGGTCACATTGCGACAACTTTAATTTGATGTTCCTCCTTACGATTTCGGAGAAAGGAGCTAATTGGCGGATGGTTGGGTCATATCCGGCCACGTTGCATGCACAACCCGCCAGATCATTGGCCAGAGATAGCGGATGAACGGTCATGTCACGTTCATTCGCGGTAGGATGGGTAATCACATCCATTTGGAATAAGACGTTCAGCTAGGTCCGTTTTGCGAATCTACATCTCCCTGTCTAATCAAGGAAGAAATCTTGTCTTGTTGGGTTGGGGTGCATCCCTATAAGATTATGTTATAGGTCCCATGCCAGGGATAAGTGTTGATGCATGAACGGTCATGTCATGCCCGCTTTATGCTAGATGGTCGGAGCATTCGATTTTTAATGATAAGTATGCCCCCATGTCAAGGGAAGAAAGAAAAGCGGATGGTTGAATCACATCCACTTTTTGTCTACAGGACTTGCTGCGGGATCAGAGTTGATAGATGGACAGTGGAATCGCATCCCTACTGATAATTATATTCCAATTCTAGCTTTGAGGACTGGAGTTGGTTGATGGGTTGTCAGTCAAATCCGTTTGGTATTTATACTCCAGTCTACGCTCTCGGGACTGGATTTAGTTGATGTTTATACTCCAGTTCGCACTCTGGGAATCGGGAGTTAGTTGATGTTTATACTCCAGTTCTCACTCTGGGAATCTGGAGTTTGTGGATGTTTATACTCTAGTTCGCACTCCGGGAATCTGGAGTTATTTGATGTTTACACTCCAGTTCGCACTTTGGGAATCTGGAGTTAGTGTTTATACTCCGGTTCGCACTCTAGGAACCTAGAGTTGATGTTTATACTCCAATTCACACTCTGGGAATTTGGAGTTAGTTGATGTTTATACTCCAATTCGCACTTTGGGAATTTGGAGTCCGTTCACACTCTGGGAACGATTTATTGGATGTTTATACTCCAATTCACACTCTGGGAAGTTGGAGTCCGTTCGCACTCTGGGAACGATTTATTGGATGTTTATACTCCAATTCACACTCTGGGCAGTTGGAGTCCGTTCGCACTCTGGGAACGATTTATTAGATGTTTATACTCCAATTTGCGCTCTGGGAAGTTGGAGTTAGTGTTTATACTCTGGTTCGCACTCTGGGAACCTAGAGTTGATTGCAGGACTGTCGTGTGTCGGTCCAGTTCGGCCATTGATGCGATGGCTTGCCCCCGAGATGTGGGTTTCGCTTAGCAAAATGATCGGTGGGATCTCGATTACTTTCCACTTATCTGCTATCAACGAAGGATGAGACTTAGTTTATGGACAGATGAATCACAGCCGTGTCCATTTGGATCCCGCTTCTGCCAAACCTAAGGAGTAAGATTAGTGTTCTGGCAAGCTTTGAGCTCGAGCAGAGGAGAGGATGGCTGAGCTACATCCACTTTGAGTTGTGTATTTTCCCTTAAGGTGGGGGCAAGAGTTAGAGAGTAGACGGTCGAGCAATGTCCACTTTACGCTTTGCGCTCTTCCAGTCGAGTTGAGGAAGAGAGTTGGAATGATGGCTCATGATGATTAGTGAGTAAGCAGTCGGCTGTTGATGACTATAAATTGAGGGTTGGCCCTGATAAAGTCGGTTTATGGCAGTTTTGTCGAATCATTGATGCAAACTGGGGAGTGAATGGTCAAATTATATCCACTTTAAACACATGTCCTCAAATCATCCCAAGTTCTAATGTAGGATTGGATGCATAGATGGCCATGTCACATCGACTCTCGGTGTGATTCAAATTTTATTGGGCATCCGAGGAAGCATAAGTATTTTGGCAAGCTTGAAGTATGAGATGGAGAGTGCAGTGTTGGGACATATAACTCCAAATCTTTTTCAGACCTCTTGATTAAATTGGATAGGCGGATGGGTAGATGGTCGGTTGCATCCATTTTGCACCGGAGTCCCGACTTTATCAGTCTCTCCCGCTTTAATGCCATGCCCCCAAGTTAGGTGCATGTAGGAGCCGACGAGTGGTTGAGTCATGCTCGTCATGATGATATCTCAATGGTTTGATCATAGTCCACGGAGGTCGTTTTGCACCCATCCTTCAGTACTCGGTTACCTGCATCATTTGCAAGTATTTTAATTCAAGTCGGTCATATTTCGTAACATAAATGAAATTGAAATAGAAATAATTCAAAAGAGATCGGATAAAATCTCATTGATGTGTGAAGCGGCGTAGTATGCTCGCTATTGCACTTCGGTCCAGCCATTCACAGTTGGAAGTCTAACGCGAATGGTTCAGTTTGATCAAAGTTCTTGATTGATAGGGGTCGAGGTTTTCCGGCCCTTCGTTTTATGGGGCTCGAAAATATTGTCAGAGCTATCCTTTCCGGAGCAGCCTTATGGCGTTGGCATCCATGGTAGCCATCCAAAGAAGAGGAGCTTCCTGATTTAGAGTATGGAATAGGTTTCCATCTTATCTTGCGACATTGATCCTTCATCTAGTTCATCAACTCACTATTGGCGTGGACATGTAGCTGTTGGCGTCGGCGGCTATCCACTAGTTCTCTTATCAAAGTCTGGAAATAAGCTTTTGTGCTGATTTCATTTATAAGTGTTGGCAGCAATGGGCTGTGGATTTTTATCAATTCGTTGGCTGCCAGCTTCTTTATTCCCTTAAGCAATATGAGAAGTAGAAATGGTATGCCTAACTACGATTGACAGTCTTCTTTGAGGAATAGGGGATACAACGCGTTGACGACGTTTATCGCTTTTGGTAGAATCCATGTGCCATTCTCACTTCATGAGGTAGTATCGGAGGTTGTATTTCTATAGTACACGGACATAGTCGGCATGCTGAATTTTAGTTGGAAATTCTACATGTAGGATGGTCTCAATGAATAGGTCCTAACTGGGAACGGTACTCGAATCAACATTATCAAGTCCATTTTATGGTTATGGGGTCTTGTAATACTAGTGAATGATGCATGCCTGATTGCCCAATGTTCGAATGGTTGGTAACACTGATTCGATGTGAGTTGGTTAAGAAGGGCTAACAGATAGGAGACCAGTATAGGGTATTAAGGAAGTTCTCTGGAGGTTGTATGCCATGCTTTTAGTCGTATAGATGTGGAACGATTAAGATGTGGGCATTTGAAGACGATTCAGTGGTGACCAGCTATGCTTTGAATTGGTAGAGTTGACAGTGTAGAACAGTTGTCATAGTAGTCATCGTACCATAGTTGTCAATTCAAGAGTTTTAAAAGCTGGTCAATTGGAGGAAGTTGCAGTCCACCTTAGAAGCATGATATATTAATCAACTTCAGTTCTTGGTGTTTTAGCTTGGTTCTCCAGCCTCCGGGGGCACCAGTTGAGTAGTATTTCAATACCCATTTCTCGAGTGCATTTCAACAATTGTTGTTGTAATCTCCTATGTCCCGTCCGTCATGAAACGATCAGAATGTTTCTTTACTAAGTTGAGTTTTGAACTAACTATGCGGGTGCTCTGCGCTGCGGTCAGAATGTTTCTTTACGAAGTTGAGTTTTGAATTAACTATGCGGGTGCTCTGCGCTGCGGCTAGGGTTCGGGGGGTTTCCCCCCGAAAATTTTTGTTTAGCCTCTTTTTAGAAAATTTGGATCGTACCCGATTTTTTTTTTTTTGGAAGATTCTCTATCCATCAGGCAACCTGAAAAAGTCCTTCTTTGTATCGTTCTTATTCGAATCCATCAGATGTGCTCGTCTTCGTATCGATCAGATGGATGGATACGAACTGCATGTGCGTATCGATAGGAAATGGAGGCAGATGGATGGATACGAAGTACATGTGAGTATCGATTCGAATTGGAGGCAGATGCATGGATAGGAAGTAGCGCTTGCTGATGGATACGAAGTAGCGCTCCCTGATGGATACGAAGTCGCGCTCCATGATGGGTACGAAGCTATGGATACGAGATTCACCATATTTCCTGGATTCGAAGCTATGGATACGAACTTCACCACATTTCCTGGATACGAAGCTATGGATACGAAATTCACCACATTTTCTGGATTCGAAGCTATGGATACGAAATTCACCACATTCTCTGGATTCGAAGCTATGGATACGAAATTCACCACATTTCCTGGATTCGAAGCTATGGATACGAAATTCCCCACATTTTATGGATTCGAAGCTATGGATACGAAATTCACCACATTTCCTGGATACGAAGCTATGGATACGAAATTCACCACATTTTCTGGATTCGAAGCTATGGATACGAAATTCACCACATTTCCTGGATTCGAAACTATGGATACGAAATTCACCACATTATATGGATTCGAAGCTATGGATACGAAATTCACCACATTTCCTGGATACGAAGCTATGGCTACGAAATTCACCACATTTCCTGGATTCGAAGCTATGGATACGAAATTCGCCACATTTCCTTGATTCGAAGCTACGGATACGAAATTCGCCACATTTCCTGGATTCGAAGCTATGGATACGAAATTCACCACATTTTCTGGATACGAAAACATGGATACGAAAATGATCATATTTTCATGGATTCGAACATATGGCTACGAAGAACAACATATTTTCTGGATTCGAAAATATGGGTTCGAAAATGACCATATTTTCTGGGTTCGAAAACATGGAAAATGACCATATTTTCTGGGTTCGAAAACATGGGTACGAAATTCATGATGAATGTGGTTCCTCTTAGATCTCCAGCAATCTGAATAGAATAGAAGGAACCATTGAACGATAGATCTGGATCTTCTCCTTAGATTTATGCAATCCGATATCGAAAGTAGATCCAAGGAACGGGAGAAAAACTGGGTTTTTCTCAGTGAAAGCACCAAAGTGTTTGCACCAAAATTGGGCACAACACTCTTTGGATGTGTTTGAAGAGATAAAATGAAGAGAATAAGTGTAAAATGAAGCAGATCTAACAAACACACCAATAAACATATAAGAAAATGATCAGAAACACAGAGTTTTAGAGTGGTTCGGCGTGTTGCCTACGTCCACTATGAAGTTTTATCACTTTATTGCTTGATACTTGAAGATTACAAGTTTTTGATAACGAAGTACAACAGATAATAAGCTTAAATTCGAGATCAATGGCAGTAATGGCGTTCTGGAGTGAACGTGGCAGAGTCCGGGCGCTCTTTTACTCTCAAAATTCTCCGACCCCCTTTCTGAATGACCAGGGGCTCTATTTATAGGTGTAGGAGGCTGATATTTCGCCTAAAATCCGGGGAGACCGCTTCAAGCACGTGAGGGGGCCCACATGCCCGGCCTTAGGAAATTGGGGCCCATTCCGGGATCGATTCGAACTCAATTTCGAATCGATCAAGATTTGATCAGATTGAGCTGAAATTTGGCATGAACATTCCTCATATTGGCAGTAAGCTACTGTGAAAATTTCAAAGCATTTGGACATGTAGATCTCGAGTTATGGTGGACGCAAGTTGGAGTTTTTCGGTCCGGGATCGATTCGAACTCAATTTCGAATCGATCAAGAATTCATCAGATTGAGCTAAAATCTGGCATGAACATTCCTCATGTTGGCAGTAAGCTACTGTTAAAATTTCATAGCATTTGGACATGTAGAACTCGAGTTATGATGGATGCAAATTGGAGTTTTCGGTCCGGGATCGATTCGAACTCAATTTCGAATCGATCAAGAATTCATCAGATTGAGCTAAAATTTGGCAAGAACATTCCTCATGTTGGCAGTAAACTACTGTGAAAATTTCATAGCATTTGGACTTATAGATCTCGAGATATGATCGATGCAAGTTGGTCCGTGATCGATACGACGCAACTTCGAATCGATCAAGAATTCATCCGATGGAGCTGAAATTTGGCGCGAACATTCTTTAGGTTGCCAGTCGGCTCCTGTCCAAATTTGGTGGCATTTGGACTTATAAATCTCGAGATATGATCGATGCAAGTTGGTCCGTGATCGATACGATGCAACTTCGAATCGATCAAGAATTCATCCGATGGAGCTGAAATTTGGCGTGAACATTCTTTAGGTTGCCAGTCGGCTCCTGTCCAAATTTGGTGGCATTTGGACTTATAAATCTCGAGATATGATCGATGCAATTTTGGATTTCCCAACCGTGATCCATCAATATCTTGAGCATACGAACTCCGATTGACTTGAAATTTGGAACATTGGCTTTCTCAGCTTTGCTTTTCATGTCCTATAAATTGTAGCTCGATCCGGATTCGAAAAAATTTTACCGACATCCATAGTAGTAGACCTATGTATAACTGATCTCCAGGACGAACCATCCTTGGTTTCTAGTCAAGTTCTTGGTGTCACGGCCTTGCCAAAAGGTGGGATAACAATTTGGTTCCATACTTAACTTTTATTTATCTCTATTTGTAACTCAAATATTTATTTTACTTCTATTTTTAGTTTAAATATTTATCATGAATTTTACTTTAATTAATTATTGTTTTACATTTCTCTTTGTACACATATATTTTATATAACTCAAATAATCATCATTTATAAATTTTTAAATCAATTTATTTATTTATTTCTATACTTGTGTCTAAAGTATATTATTTATTTTTCAAAATCATTTATTTAAGAATTTATTTAAAATCCAATATATTCACATATATACAAATTTTCAAATTCATATGACTTAATATATATTTTCTATTTGAATCGAGGAAACTCGCTTCCATTTATAATTAATTCTACAAATTTTTATTCAAAAATTCATTTAATTATCAATTTAAAATAAATTAAAATTAAGGATCGTTACAGAAAACCTTTCGAAAGTGTAAAATTAATCTTAGCCAGCATAGGTACCATTATATTATGCCCGCTATAGCTACCATTTAAGAATGGCAGGTTATACAGCTGCAATCGTAAAGGTGCGTATTGGAGATTGGATTTCCATCAAATGGTCAGGCTAAGGAACTTCCTAGTCCACATGTGTAACGACCCTGAATTTCCGACTCAATTTAAAATTTTAAATCCATCCTTTTAATATAAAATTTTGAAATTTATACACGATCTTAATTTATGACCAAATTTCATTTATAATATGCGTCTAGTTAGTCATGTATATAGAAAAAGTTTCGTCGTAAAATATTGCAATAAATTTCATTCGCGTTTTATTGAATATCAATTTTAAACTGTGAAAAATTTATCTTTCGAATCCAAATTTTTTTACATAGTAATATTGTAAAAATTTATCTCATTTAGACGATACAATTCGTTTCGTCTAATTCCGTCGTCGCCTGCTTCATTTAAATTGTTTGATAAGCGAACAATTTAATCAGCGTAAATTTTGAGTTTTTATCAAACTGCCATATCGTAATTATCTGTGTACCATTGGAAGTGCCTCGTCGCGCTGATCAAATGGTATATCATTCGTGCAAATCAGAGTCCGACGTAAAACGTCGCGTTAATTTAACCGTTCCGGACGGACCTGTTAAACCATTTTCAGCCCAGAAATCTTTTGCCCGTATCCACTTAAATTGAAAAAAATATAATCTCAACTGATGTACTGAATGAGGTAGTTGGAAGCTAGGGGTTAGCTTTGAAAAGGGGTGTGACGTTTCGGTATTCGATAATGAAATTTATTGATACGAAATTTTAAAACTCAAAAGAAAATGTATCTCTCCTTTTCATTCACTCACTATTCACTCACTCAGGTACCTCCTCCCTCTTCTTCTTCTTGTTATTCTCCTTTTCATATTTTCCACTGTAAACTTTCAAATTTCAAAAAAAAAAAAAGAATTCAAAAGCAAATGAATGCAACCCGCCTTCTCCACACTTCTTCCAGTCGCATGCGTCACCTCCGACCCTTGCGCGCAACCCACTGCCATCCTTCACCCCATCACTTCCACTCCACCTCACTCACGCATCACCGCCTTCAACCAATGCTCCGACCTCACTCCTCCATACGCCACAACCCCTGCCTTGCCACGCCATGACCCACTCTGATGATGTCGTCCACCCTTTGCCGCGAACACCACATCCACGCCTTCCCAACAGCCCCACCATTTCTTCCCTCCAGCCGACCGCCATCTCTCCACTACCTGTACAATGCACCGCCCTCCCCTACCCCTTGAAACACCACACCTCCACTGCTTCCTCTCGCCGCAAACACCGAGCTTCCACCTGGAACTGCCGCAAACCCCCATCACTTCAGTCCCCTGCCTCGCCTGCCTTCATGTGAGCCTGTGTCATTCACGAGTGCCAGTATATGCATGCGTAGGGTGCTGTGTGTGTACAGGATGCGTGCGTGCATGTGTTTTGGCGTGTGCAGCGTGTGTGTGTATATGTGTGTTTGTGAGCCATGTTGTGTATAAAAATAAAAAAAGAAAGTTCGGTTATAAGTGTATAGGTGTTTGAGTCCAGGTTGAAGCAAACAGTGTTTTATGAAAAGTGAAACTATGTTGAAGGCTCCGTTTATTTTATTAAAAGGAATTTTTTTAAAGCAACTGTGTCGTTCTTTTACAAAAAAATAGTATTGTTTGAAAAAAAACCGAAAGTGTACAATTTGCTGTACAATTAAGTGTTAAGGTATAGAAGAAAATATATCCGCAGCATCTATTTTTTTACTGAAATAGTAACCACTTTTCTCTTTCTTGTTATGTGCAGAAGTAACCGGTTAACTCTCTTTAGCAGCAGCATCGATTTCTTAGCTTTCGTTCTTTCCTTCGTCATTGGTAAGCGCACCTATATAATTTTATAAATTATATATGAACGTTCATTTAAATTAATATCGTCTTTCTTTTGTCGATATTTGCAGTGTTCCTTTGTTCGCGTTGTACCGACTCCATTCGTACTTCTTCGTGCTTCGCTGTTAATTTCTCTAACCACGAAAGGTGAATTAAATTTCACGACATATATTCTTATACGATAATAATCCAGTTTGGTTGATAATTGATTGATTGATTGATGTTTACATTGGACGTTAAATTGTTAATGTTTAAAGTTATAAACAATATGCAATTGAATTTGATATAGGATAGTTAATAATTTAAAATTGGTATATGTGTTGAATTTGATTAGTTAAATTTGTATAATATGACCCCCTTTAAATGTTAAATGAATTGACACGTAGAAATTTGGTTAAGTACACCTTGAACCATTTAAATGTATGTGATTTAAATTGATGTAGTATGAAATCGAATAATAGATATCAAGTGAAGAACCGTATAAATATTGGTGTAATAATCTTTAATCTACAAGAAATGATAGTGTAGATTCTCGAAATAATTATATTAATTTGCATAAACAACAAATGTAAATTAATACGATTATTTCGGAATTATTTAAATAAACTATTGGATTGTTATTGATGTTTGCTATTGCTTGTTTATTTACTTTGATACCATTCCAGTTATCACACTGCAAGTTCCCTTTGCTATGCTTTGATTTTGAATTGAAATGGAATCGGATTGAAATGATAAATACCCAAATGAACTTGACTTAGGATACATAATTGAATAAAACCCGATTGGTCAATAATTTGATTTAAAAATAAAATAAAGATTTATTTGAATAAATAATAAGTATTTGAAATAAAGATGGAATACGAATTTTTATTAATGGAAAATGTTGATATTAAATAATCTGAAACAAAATATTAACAAAATAGTTGATAAAAGAACGTTGTTTTAAAATTTAATTATTAAATAATTAAGTTTGGAATTATTTAATAATTAAGCTTGGAATTGTTTAATAATTAGGTTTTGAAATTATTTAATAATTAAAATTTTGAAATTATTAATTAAGTTTTGAAATTATTTAATAATTAAATAAGATTGAATTATTAAATAAAATTGAATTCTTTAATAAATGAAATTGAACTTCTTGGATAAGTGAAATAATGTTTTTTTATTAATTGAGTTTTGAAATTGTAACTAAGTAAGTAAATAAGTGAAATTGAATTTCTTTAACAAGAAATAAAATGTGATTCATTGAGATTAATGAAAGATTTGTAATTTAAAGGATTTAATTTAATTCAGTTTGTAAGTTTTGATATAATGGGATTGAACTTAAGCAACTAATTTAATAAATTGGAAATTTAATAGAAATTGTTTTGAATGGAAAATTAACTTAACGAATATTGAATGAAATCGATAAATGAGTTTGAATTGATTGGAATGTTAAATTAAATTTATTTAAATGATTACAAAATGAAACTTATATACGAATTTAAATGAATATTTGAATTGTTTTAAATCAAATTTTGGAATTGAATTATAGAATTTGAAATGGTAATTTGGAAGTTATGAAACGTAAATTATGGAAATTGTTTAAGAAGACAAATGAAATGTTGGTGTAAAAATTCTAATTGAAATTGAATTTGATTTGGTTTTGAAATATATTAAACGACCAATCGGTGTAATAATTACGAAGGTTATTAAAGAGACCGGAATCGGTTAGGGACATACTCACTGTTTAAACCGAAAACCACTTTAATAACTATACGCGGAGTGTGATCCAGAATAAAGTGGTTGGAATGACGTACGTGATGATTGAAGAAAGAGAACGATAATGGATAGCCTTGACACTTGTGTCAAACTGAAAATGACTAAAACAGGAGCCGTGCCGGGCCAAATGGGGTTAGCTACCTCGAGCGAACACACTTCTTTATAAACTACTCATTACTTGTTATTGATTGGTGCGCACCCTTGAATTTGGAGTGTTGTTTCGCGGTGTTGCGATCGTTGTGGTGATGCGTTCTCACCAGTTCGGATCAGGCAAACGGTAGTTTCACTACCTTGGGTATTGCCTCATGTGCCTTGTCATACTTGTATCCCTATATACGCGACCACTACGAATTTGTTTTATATTATACCTATGGAGTACTCTCTGATATCCCACTAGTTTACGGTGGAGTTTACAGTGATGTATAGTCTATAATGCTATATTAAATGTGTTAAGGGGAACAATGGTAACGCCTTAACACTATTTTGATATTTACTTTACCGTTAGACATTATCTACTTATTGTACATTACTATGTATAGATAGTTTAACGGATCCTGAAAGATGTTATTCCATTCATATTTGTGTTATTGTTATTTCAATTTGAACCATATAATCTATATAAGAATATATGTCCCGATTCGAGTATTTGTTTGTGCATATGTACGGGTCAGACTGAGGATTTCTGTTGCTGTGCTACTTGGAGCTGAAGACTTGAAGACTATCTTTATCTTTATCTTATCAGTATTGCTCTTTCCTATTTGGATATTATCGAACATCTATGTTGTTCTATTTTATTTACTTGAGACATTGTTGTATTTTCTCAGTAGCCTCATGAACTACTATTATGACTATGTTGTAACTCCGCTGCACTATTCTATTATGTTATTTCTGCGATTCTGTGATGATTCTCATATATATATATATATATGTATGTATATATATATATATATATATATACACACTCCATTAATAATTCGTGTTTTGTATTATTTAAGTTTACATGTGTGGATTATTGTCAATGTAAATGGTACAAATATAGGGTTGTTACAGTTGGTATTAGAGCTTTGGTTCCCGAAAACCATAGCCTGTGGAGTTTTAAAGCTCATTAGAGATAGGGTAACCATACCCTAGAATGAGGAGAATCATTCCAGAATCCATATCCTTTGATTCCGTCCTCCTTGATTGAATTCATCTGATTAGAATTTCCTTAAGTTCTATAAAATTTCTTTCTTTGATTCTAAATCACTTTTAGTATTCCAGGATGAGGACCAGAAGGAATGCTAGAGGCGGGGGTAGAGGAAATGCTCCAGAACCACATGCCCCAACTCCCGCAGTCAAGTTTACTACTCTAAGCAAGGAATACACTCAGCTTGGCGGAGTCAAATTCTCTGGTTCCGAGAGTATCATTGAAGCTCAGCACTGGCTGAAGAGCCCGGAAAGGATTTTCACTGGCCTTGAGATTACTGACATGTAGAAGCGTAAATTGGCCGCTTGGCAGCTTCAGGATGCGGCATAGGATTGGTGGGAATCAGTCACTTCCCGTACTGACGTGGAAACCATCACTTGCGCCCAATTTAGGTATAAAACTATCTAAATTACATCCAAATAAATTCCTTTTATCTCGTCAAATTTTGACTCATCTTTATATCACTTGTAAATAGGGATTCTTTTACGGCTCAGTGGATGTTGGCAGCCGAAAAGGCTCAGCTTTATCGATCATTTATGGACCTCAAGCAGGGCAATATGAATTTCTTCGAGTATGAAAGAAAGTTTAACGAACTCTCCAAGTTCGGATCTGGCTTGATTGATACACCACTGCTGAAGAATGAGAAATTCATCCATAGAGCACGTCCAGAGTATTACAAACTCCTCACAGCTCATGTCCATGGCACTTTCACCGCGTTGATGGATTTTTATCTTAGGTATGAAGGAAAGCCAAAGGGAACATCAGTCACCAAGGCCCCAGTTACTCAGCCATCCTCTAGTCAGACTGGGAAGAGGAAGGCAAATTTTGAGCAACAGAAGAAGAACTGGCAGAAGAAATCCGGGCTTGGCTATTCTCAGAAGAAGCCCATTGACATCTCCTCTATCACCTTCTTCAACTGCAATCAGAAAGGTCATTATGCCAATAGTTGTCCATCCCCAAAGGGTGCATCTATTCCGCCACTGGCTCAGAGGGCTAAGAGGGAAGTATGTCATATCTTCTTACAGCCTGGACATTTTAAGAAGGATTTTCATACACAGAAGAGAGGTACCCCATCTGGAGTTTTTGCTATCAACACACCTGCCCCAGAAGTTCAGGATGACCAAGGTACATTACAGAGTACTTTTATGTTGCATACTTCACCTGTTAGCGTTCTATTTGACACCGGAGCAACACATAGTTTCATATCTACTGATTTATGTAACAAACTTGGATTGGAACCTATTCTGGCATCTACCTTCTTATGTGTATCAAACCCTATTGGAGGACCTGCTAACCTCAAAAGGGTATGCAAATATGTCACGCTTATGTATGGCATGCATCGTTTCACTTGGGATTTCTTTGTACTTATATTCGAGGCATTCGATATCCTATTAGGTATTGATTGGCTATGAAAGTTCGAAGCCATTATCTTTTGCAAAGCTCGAACCGTCTCTCTAATTGACGACAAGAGCATACCTTTAGTTATTAAAGGTAAATCGCCTCAAGATTGTGATGGGAGTTTTATATTCTCTCTTGACTCCCATCCGAATGATCTAAGCTCTACTCCAGTTGTTTAACTCTTTTCTGATGTGTTTGGAGAAGTCAAATCTCTTCCACCTTCGTGGGAAATTGAATTTCTCATTGATCTTATACCTGTGCTCGACCAGTAGTTCTCCCTCCCAGGAGAATGGCTCCTAAAGAGAAGGCAGAATTGAATGTTCAAATTGAAGATTTATTTGCTAAAGGCTTGATACGGCGAAGTTATTCTGAATGTGGTGCTGCTGTTGTATTCGTCACAAAGTCTGATGGTTCTCTCAGAATGTGTGTGGACTATAGAGAGCTAAATAAGCTCACACACAAGAACAGATATCCAATGCCCCGCATTAACGATCTATTCGACCAGCTCCATGGAGCTAAAGTTTTCTTTCAACTCGATCTAGCTACCGGCTTTCACCAACTCAGAATTGCTGAGAATAGTATTCCTAAAACAGCATTCCGCATTGAAAATGGTTTCTTTGAATGGATGGTTATGCCATTCGGTCTTACTAATGCTCCAGCTTATTTCGTCGACTTGATGAATTGAGTTTTCCGAGATGTTCTTAACAAGTTTGTTCTTGTTTTCATTGATGATATTTTCGTCTTCTCTAAAGATGAGAAAGAGAACAGGTCACATTTGGCTTTTTTTCTTAAAACTCTTCGCAGTCATCAGCTTAAAGCCAAGTTTTCGAAATGCCACTTTTGGAGAGATGGAGTTCGTTTTCTTGGCCATATTGTCTCGGAGAATGGGATTTCGGTCGATCCAGCTAAGATCGCCGTAATCAATGTAAGTTCTATCCTTACTTGTCATTTCTATCCAAACATCTTATCACTATCTAAGCTCGAATCCCTTGAATTTGCGGAATTGGGAGACTCCCAAAACTCCTATATATATTCGCAGTTTCTTGGGTTTGGCCGGCTATTATCGCAGATTTATAGAATTTGTCCGTATTGTCGTACCACTTACCGCACTGACCAGAAAGAATGTAAAATTTATTTGGAGTGAAAAGTGCGAAGCAACTTTCAATGAGATGAAGCGAATGTTGACATCTGCCTCAGTTCTTACAGTTATTGACGGTAGCGAAGGATTGACCGTCTATATTGATACCCGCCGTGATGGATTAGGAGCAGTTTTAATGCGGAAAGGAAAGGTGATTAACTATGCGGGTCGTCAGTTAAAGACCCATGAAGCAAATTATGCAACTCACGATTTAAAGCTTCTTGCTGTTGTATTTTCTTTAAAGCTATGGAGGCACTATCTATTGGGAACCAAATTCGAATTATTCACAGACCATTAGTCATTAAGATATATTTTCTCACAAAAGGATTTGAATCAGAGACAAGTCCGATGGCTCGAATTCTTAGCTGCATATGATCTTGATATTAACTACACTCCAGGGAAAGAAAATGTCGTAGTCGATGCTTTGAGCAGAAACCAAGCAATGGCATGTTGTAATCTGGTTGAAGGAATGTTATTCCGGCTCGTCGTCTCCCCAGCTCTTATGGATTGCATTATAGCCAAACAATATGAGGATACTTTGCTCTATCGCATCAAAGAAATAGTCCTTGGAAGAGTCGAAAATGCTAACAGTAAGATGGGTGCACAAGTTGATAGTAACGGAGTCTTGAAAATTGACAATCGTATTTGTGTTCCTAATGTTGATGGTCTAAGACAGGAAGTGCTGAGAGAAAACCATCAATCTTCGCTTTCATTTCATCCAGGAGTTACAAAAATGTACCAAAATATGAAGAAGTTATATTAGTGGAGTGGGATGAAGTGGGATATTTCTACCTATGTTAGTGATGCACAACTTGCCAACAAGTTAAGGCTGATCACCGAAAGACGGCAGGATTGCTTCAACCTTTGGAGATTCCAGGTAGGAAGTGGGAGAAAATTTCTATGGACTTTATTGATGGGCTACCAAGGACTAAAAAGGGTAACGAAAGCATTTGGGTGATTGTCGATAGACTGATGAAATCTGCTCATTTTATTCCAGTCAAGTCCACTCGTACTGCTTCGAGTTTGGCCGAGATATACATGAGAGAAGTTGTTAAACTTCATGGTGTACCATCTAGTATCGTATACGATAGAGATCCTATTTTCACTAGTAAATTATGGAAGGCATTTCAGGATACTTTGGGCACCAAACTGAATCTGAGCACAGCTTATCACCCTCAGACAGATGGCCAAACTGAGAGGGTAAATCAGGTTTTAGAAGACCTTCTTCGAGCTTGTATTATAGACTTTTGTGGATCCTGGGAAGACCATCTTCATTTGGTTGAATTCACTTATAATTATAGTTATCAGGTAAAGGAATCAAATTTCAAATTTGAATAAGTATATTTGAATTGAAATTAATTATCTTTAATAAACCAGGCAAGCTTTGGTATGGCACCGTTCGAAGCTTTATATGGACGGCCGTGCAAATCGCCAGCTTGTTGGATTGAGTTTGGTGATCGATTAGTGCTTGGTCCAAAAATAATTATGGAAGCTTCCGAGAAAGTTGAAGAAATCAGGAAGAAGATAAAGACGGCACAGGATAGACAGAAGAGCTATGCTGACAGAAGGAGGAGAGATCTCGAATTCAGTGTAGGAGACAAAGTATTTCTCAAAGTGTCGCCTTTGAAGAATGTTATTCGATTTGGGAGGAAAGGAAAGCTTGCTCCCAGATTTGTTGGTCCGTTTGAGATTACAGAAAGGGTTGGAACCTTGGCCTATAGAATTGCATTACCAGAAAAGTTCATCGGTGTGCACAATGTGTTCCATGTCTCACATCTTCGCAAAGTTGTGCGCGATCCATCTATGACCATTCCCACTGCTCAGTTGGAAGAGATAGTTATCGAGCCGGACTTGACCATTGAGCGAAAGCCACTTCGGATAGTCGATCGTGAGACGAAACAACTTAAAAGAAAGTTGGTCAATCTCGTCAAAGTTCAGTGGAGTGCAAATGAGTGAGATTGCACATGGGAAACTGAGGATAATATTCAGGATTCAAACCCCGAATTACTAATTTCAGGTATAATTCAATATTCTTAAAATCTATCTTGATCTTTTCTGCTTGTTTCTTTCCTACCTCTCCCGTCTCGTTCCTTTTCAAGGACGAAAAGTTTTGAGTGGGGGAGATTGTAACGGCCCTGAACTTCCGATCCAATTTAAAATTTTAAATCCATCGTTTTAATATAAAAATTTGAAATTTATATACGATTCTCAATTAATGACCAAATTTCGTTTATAAGATGCGTGCAGTTAGTCATGGATATAGAAAAAGTTTCGTCGCAAAATATTGCAATAAATTTCGTTCGCGTTTTATTGAATATCAGTTCATTTTAAACTGCGAAAAATTTATCTTTCGAATCCAAATATTTTTACACAGTAATGTTGTACAAATTTATCTCATTTAGATGGTACAATTCGTTTCGTCTAATTCCGTCGTCGCCTGCTTCATGTAAATTATTTGATATGCGAACGATTTAATTGGCATAAATTTCGAGTTTTTATAAAACTGTCGTATCGCAATTATCTGTGTACGGTTGAAAGCGCCTTGTCACGCCAATCAAAACGGTATATTCATTCGTGCAAATCGGAGTTCGACGTCAAACGTCGCGTTAATTTAACCGTTCCGGGCGGACCGGTTAAACCATTTTCAGCCCAGAAATCTTTACCCCGTATCCACTTAAATTAAAAAAAATATAATCCCAGCTGATGTATTAAATGAGGTAGTTGGAAGCTAGGGATTAGCATTGGAAAGGGGTGTGACGTTTCGGTATTCGATAATGAAATTTATTGATACGAAATTTTAAAACTGAAAAGAAAACGTATCTCTCCTTTTCATTCACCCACTGTTCACTCACTCAGGTACCTCCTCCCTCCTCTTCTTCTTCTTATTCTCCTTTTCATATTTTCCTCTATAAACTTGCAAATTTTGAAGAAAAAAAGAATTCAAAAGCAAATGAACGCAACCCGCCCTCTCCCCACTTCTTCCAGTCGCATGCGTCACCTTCGACCCTTACGCGCAACCCGCTGCCACCCTTCACCCCGTCACTTCCACTCCACCTCACTCACGCATCACCGCCTTTAACCAATGCTCCGACCTCACTCCTCCATACGCCACAACTCCTGCCTTGTCGCGCCACGATCCACTCTGATGATGCCATCCACCCTTTTCCACGAACACCACATCCACGCCTTCCCAACAGCCCCACCATTTCTTCCCTCTAGCCGACCGCCATCTCTCCACTGCCTGTACAGTGCACCGCCCTCCCCTACCCCCTGAAACACCACACCTCCATTGCTTCCTCTCACTGCAAGCACCAAGCTTCCACCTGGAACCGCTTCAAACCCCAGCGCATCACTTCAGTCCCCTCCCTCGTCTGCGTTCATGCGAGCCTGTGTCATTCATGAGTGCAAATATATGCGTGCATAGGGTGCTGTGTGTGTACAGGATGTGTGCGTGCATGTGTTTTGGTGTGTGCAGCGTGTGTGTGTATATGTGTGTTCGTGACCATGCTGTGTATAAAAAAAAAGTTCGGTTATAAGTGTATAGGTGTTTGAGTCCAGGTCGTAGCAAACAGTGTTTTATGAAAAGTGAAACTGTGTTGAAGGCTCGGTTTATTTTATTAAAAGGAATTTTTTTTAAGCAACCGTGTCTTTCTTTTAAAAAAAATTGTATTGTTTGAAGAAAAAAAAACTGGAAGTGTACAATTTGCTGTACAATTAATTGTTAAGGTGTTTAAATTTTAGAAGAAAATATATTCGCAGCATCTATTTTGTTACTGAAATAGTAACCACTTTTCTCTTTCTTGTTGTGTGCAGAAGCAACCGGTAAAGTCCCTTTTGCGGCAGCATCGATTTCTCAGCTTTCGTTCTTTCCTTCGTCATTGGTAAGCGCATCTATATAATTTTATAAATTATATATGAACATTCATTTGAATTAATATCATCTTTCTTTTGTCGATATTTGCAGTGTTCCTTTGTTCGCATTGTGCCGACTCCATTCGTACTTCTTCTTGCTTCGCTGTTAATTTCTCTAACCATGAAAGTGAATTAAATTTCACGACTTATATTCTTATACGATAAAAATCCAGTTTGGTTGATAATTGATTAATTAATTGATGTATACATTGGACGTTAAATTGTTAATGTTTAAAGTTATAAACAATTTACAATTGAATTTGATATAGGATGGTTAATAATTTAAAATTGGTATATGTATTGAATTTGATTAGTTAAATTTGTATAATATGACACCCTTTAAATGTTAAATGAATTGATACGTAGAAATTTGGTTAAGTACATCTTGAACCATTTAAATGTATGTGATTTAAACTGATGTAGAATGAAATTGAATAATAGATATCAAGTGGAGAACCGTATAAATATTGGTGTAATAATCTTTAATCTACATGAAATGATAGTGTAGATTCTAGAAATAATTATATTAATTTGCATAAACAACAAATGTAAATTAGTACAACTATTTTAGGATTATTTAAATAAACTATTGGATTGTTATTGATGTTTGCTATTGCTTGTTTATTTACTTTGACACCATCCTAGTTATCACTCTGCAAGTTCCCTTTGCTATGTTTGATTTTGAATTGAAATGGAAATAAAAATCGGGTTGAAATGATAAATACCCAAATGAACTTCAATTAGGATAGAGAATTAAATAAAACCCGATTAGTCAATAATTTGATTTAAAAATAAAATAAAGATTTATTTGAATAAATAATAAGTATTTGAAATAAAGATGGAATCTGAATTTTTATGAAAGGAAATTGTTGATATTAATTAATCTGAAACAAAATATTAACACAATAGTTGATAAAAGAACGTTGTTTTAAAATTTAATTATTAAATAATTAAGTTTGGAATTATTTAATAATTAAGCTTGGAATTATTTAATAACTAGGTTTTGAAATTATTTAATAATTAAAATGTTGAAATTATTAATTAAGTTTTGAAATTATTTAAAAATTAAATAAGATTGAATTATTATATAAAATTGAATTCTTTAATAAATGAAATTGAACTTCTTGGATAAGTGAAATAGAGTTTTTTTATTAATTGACTTTTGAAATTGTAACTAAGTAAGTAAATAAGTGAAATTGAATTTCTTTAACAAGAAATAAAATGTGATTTATTGAGATTAATGAAAGACTTGTAATTTAAAGAATTTAATTTGGCGAATTTAATTTAATTCAATTTGTAAGTTTTGATATAATGGGGTTGAACTTAAGCAATTGATTTAATAAATTGTAAATGTAATAGAAATTGTTTTGAATCGAAAATTAACTTAACGAATATTGAATGAAATCAACAAATGAGTTTGAATTGATTGGAACGTTAAATTAAATTTATTTAAATGATTACGGAATGAAACTTATATATGAATCTAAATGAATATTTGAATTGTTTTAAATCAAATTTTGGAATTGAATTATAGAATTTGAAATGGTAATTTGGAAGTTATGAAACGTAAATTATGGAAATTGTTTAAGAAAACAAATGAAATGTTGGTGTACAAATTCTAATTGAAATTGAATTTGATTTGGTTTTGAAATATATTAAACGACCAATCGGTGTAATAATTATGAAGGTTATTAAAGAGACGGGAATCGGTTAGGGACATACTCACTGTCTAAACCGAAAACTACTTTAATAAATATACGTGGAGTGTGATCCTGAATGAAGTGGTTGGAATGACGTACGTGATGACTGAAGAAAGAGAACGATAATGGATAGCCTTGACACTTGTGTCAAATTGGAAATGACTAAAACAGGAGCCGTGCCGGGCCAAATAGGGTTAGCTACCTCGAGCGAACACACTTCTTCGTAAACTACTCATTACTTGTTATTGATTGGTGCGCACCCTTGAATTTGGAGTGTTGTTTCGTGGTGTTGCGATCGTTGCGGCGATGCGTACTCACCAGTTCGGATCAGGCAAACGGTAGTTTCTTTACCTTGGGTATTGCCTCATGTGCCTTGTCATACTTGTATCCTTATATACGTGACCACTACAAATTTGTTTTGTATTATACCTATGGAGTACTCCTTGATATCCCACTAGTTTACGGTGGAGTTTACAGTGCTGTATAGTCTATAATGCTATATAAAATGTGTTAAGGGAAACAATGTTAACACCTTAATACAATTTTGATATTTACTTTACTGTTAGACATTATCTACTTATCGTACAATACCATGTATAGATAGTTTAACGGATACTGAAAGATGTTATTCCATTCATCTTTGAGTTATAGTTATTTCAATTTGAACCATATTATCTATATAAGAATATATGTCCTGATTCGATTATTTGTTTGTGCATATGCTCCGGTTAGACTGAGGATTTCTGTTGCTGAGCTACTTGGAGCTGAAGGCTTGAAGACTATCTTTATCTTTATCTTATCAGTATTGCTCTTTCCTATTTGGATATTATCCGACATCTATGTTGTTCTATTTCATTTACTTGAGACATTGTTGTATTTTCTTAGTAGCCTCATGAACTACTATTTTGACTATGTTGTAATTCCGCTGCACTATTCTGTTATGTTATTTCTGTGATTCTGTGATGATTCTCATTTATATATATACTCCATTAATAATTCGTGTTCTGTATTATTTAAGTTGACATGTGTGGGTTATTGTTAATGTAAATGGTACAAATATACAGGTTATTACAACATGGGTACGCCTCTGGTGGGACGCCCCGAGAACCTAACCGAATCTCTGCCAATACAAGGTCAGATAACCTCAGTAACTAGGTAACTACTGACTAGAGTATGCCATCCCCCAGTCATAACCAACCTTTATCCCGGGATTCACCAACAACCACAAAGCAATAAATTTGCAGCAACCACATAGGTTAAGTATCTGGGCTCCATATCATGATACCACCTCTATCCAGAAGGTAATGAACATACCCTCAGGGGGCTCTACCCCTAAATAATCTTGCTGCATTCTTCCTGTTTCAACCATTCCAGGGTGTGAGGTCCTATGAAGTCTCATCCACAAAACTACGCTTTTCACAAAAGCCATGCTCCGATCAACAAATGATCAACAACACTCAGCAGCATTCAGCATGCCACATTACCAAATTGGGAATGTATTACTAGTAACCATCAACTACATAACCTCTGAGCTCGTACGTCACAGAGAAGGGTGTTAAGCTAAGAGAATAAATTCTCCGCCACCAAACATAAATGTATTTGATAGAAACCGATTTACATCTTGTGACGACCCGAATTTCAGACCACGGAAATCTATATCATCTTGAAGAAAGAAAGGGGTGAGAAAATAGAAAAGACAGAGAAGAAAGAACAACAACATCAGAATCTCACAGCAGAATGGAACAAAATATAATAGATCACATAACTATTACATAGTTTTACATATATCAGAGTTATACAGATCATACAATACATACTAGACAGTTATAAACACCTGTCTAGTTAATACAACTCGATACAATTCAAACAAATAACTCAAAGATACCAATACGGCGAAACTATATATATCTACAACGCTGAAGCCTCTTGCTCCATCGCCCCTCCAGATTTCGTCAAAGCAAACCTGAGTCCCTTGACTACTCATAAAAATTTGAGTACCCAAGAGTTTAGGAAAAACAGAAATAAACTCCGGGTCAGACATGGGTCTGGTGTGAGTAACGGGTTAAAGTTGCTTAATTTTGAAAACCTTTGAAACAAAAGTATCATGTAAGACTTCCCACAAATAAAAATGGGTAAGTTTTTACCTTACGCTAATCAAAAAATTTGATAGGAAATTCAGTGATATTATAATAGGTCTAGGGTTTTCAAGTAAATAGAAAATAGCAGAAATTGTTACATTTATTAAATTCCAGCTACTAGCCACAAAAGTGGGTAATACAAATCAAAACCGTAGGGTCTCTAGGGAAAATGGATTTCCAACAATGGCAGGGATACCGGGGTACCGCCCGTCACAGTACGGGGCCTAGATCACCGTACCGAGGATCACTCCTGACCCCTACAACACAAGGCCGGAACCATTCCTTATTGAACAATCTCGAACAAGACAACCCCTGCAGTTGTTGCAATCAATCGCCCACACAGCCGAAAAATAAAGGGACGTCTAGACAGGGGTATATCTTATCCTGCTTGGGCATGACCCACCTAACCTTGCTGCACCTCCCCTGTTTTAGCCATTCCCGGTTGATGAGGCTTGAGGCTGCGATTACCTTTAGAGAATACATCTCTTAGAATGCTCATCTCCCACCTGACGATGTTCTGAAAGCATTCAATCCATACAAGTTCGTTCCGGATTCGAACGAAACCGAAGGCATTATCTCGTTACACTCATTTTGGAATCACCCTCAGAGTTAACGACAATAACCCTTGCACTCTGAATCTTAATCTTTACTTCAGATTCACAACCTATCGTTAATTTGGATCGACGTGGTTTTCGGATGTCCAAATATGGAAACCCGATCCCGGTCTCATCGAAATCCAAAAAACGTATTTTTTAAGGCCAAGTTGTTTTAGAGTTAAAACAATTCAATTCAATATTATCTATATACACACAGATAGATAATTCACATCTTATAATAGATAATCACATTATCATCATAAACAGATAATTAATATTATCATCCAAACAGATACTTAATATTATCATACTTAAACCATGCATCCATATCACAGAGATATTACTCATCTCATATCTGAGATCACAATCAATCAATGAAATTTCAATATCATCATCCAAAGCATTGATTTATTATTCACAATCTATAATTAAATTAAAATGAATTAAATTAATTACTTCTATCTTTAATTAATTTAAAATAAATTAAATTAATTACTCATTCTATAAATCCTGCTCATACAACCATTAATTAATTATAAATCAAATTAATTAATGATTCTCTAATTAAAATAAGTAATTTACTCTTTAATTAATTTCTCAAATGAATTATTCTAAATCATTCATAGTAATTAACATTTAATTACTTCATTTATTAATTAAATATAAATAATTACATTTATGCTTTATTAATTACATTAATTAATCACCTCATTATTAATTATTCCTTAATTAAACAATTCTTAATTACATCATTAATTATATTAATGAGTAATCTCTGATTATATTGAAATTAAATTACTTTATTTAAATTTATTGCATTAAGTGATTCTTATTTAAACACAATTATTAATCACCCTTGATTAATAACAAAACAGTAATTAACTATACTTAATTACTTACATTAATAAATTAATTATTCCATAATTAATTATCTCCACTAATTAATCCCTTGATTGATTACAAAAGTAATTACCCAAATTACTCCATTAACACATCATCTTTCACTAATTACATTCAGTAATTAACATTAATTACTTCCCTAAGTAATTATGCTCCATTAAATATACTAAGTAATTACACTTATCAATTTATCAAATGATTTTCTTAAATTAATTAAACTAAATTAATTAGCTTAAATTAATCATTTTATGAAAATTAATTACAGCAAGTAATTAATCTCTTAATTACTTTCATCAAGTAATTACACTTAACCAATTTACAATTGATTATCTTAATTAATTAATCTAATTAATAAATAAAATTAATCACACTTATTAATTATTTAATAATCCTTAGTTAATTATCTTCATTAACTAATAACATTTCTTTAATTACTTCCTTAATTAATCTCTAATTTTAAATCATTAATTATAAATTAAATAAATAAGTCATTCTTTAATTAACTTATTAATTAAATCACTTCAATACCTTAGTTATCTCTAAGATAATCCATTCCCTTATAAATGATTTCATTATCATTAAAGAGTAAAACATTACTTTTTTGAATTTAAACTTAAATTACATTTTGAATTTAAGATTCAAAATGATTATTCTTTTAAACATTAATCCAATGTAAAGTTCAATTTACAATCCTTAAAAATAAATGAAATTAACATTTACTACTTATATAAGAGGAAGCTTTTAAACTAATCTACTTAATTTTTATTTAAAAATTTAGCTTTCAAAATACATTAATATTTTAACTTGCAAATTCAAGTTAAAATCAATTTATAAAAACCAATTCAAATATTTATTCAAAAATCCTTTTATAAAGAACTTTATAAAAACCAATTCAAATATTTATTTGAAAACAAATTACTTTAAAAAAACTATTTGATTTAAACTTGTTTAAAACATTCAGATTTAAAAACTGATTTGAATTCAAGAAAACTTGAATCCATATTTAAACATTTGATTTAAAACTTTGATTTACTTGTTTGTTTTTTTAAAAAAACTGGGTTTCAAATTCATGAATTTGAAATCCAAATTCATTTAAAACCTTAAGATTCAAAAGTTTCATTTGAATCTACATTTTAAACTTCGAATTTAAACCACTGTTAAAATTTTGTTTCAGATTTAATTTTAAAATCTGAAAACTGTCAGGTTTTTAAACCTGAAAACCCATTTAAATATTTTAAACTTTATTTTAGACTTCAAAATATAAATTTTGATTCATACTTCAACTGGATTTAAACTTTGTTTAAATCTGGTATACATATTTAAAGTTTCATTTGAATCTAACGTCACACTAGTTTTAACTTTTGGTTACAACTAGCTTTACAATTTAAATTTATTTTAAATTTGGTTTAAATTTAAACTACAGGCAGTTTTATACAACCTGTAGCAAACCAACTCAACCCGAGACCAAAGCAAAATGCTTCGAGTCAAACCCCCTGCTTCGAGTAAACAACTCGAATGACCCGAGTCTTCCCCGAGTGCATTTCCTACCCAAACCCAAAATTCCTCAGGGCCTCAAAAATGCACGGTGCATGTGCACCGTGGCTCCGGCTACCTCCGGCCACCCACCAGCACGTCAACACTTCTCCCACCAACCTCAGACAGGACAACGATCACCCAAAGCCATCACGGCAACTCGAATCGAAATCGAGTTCGAAACTCAAACCTGTAACTCGAGACAGCAACCCATCCCAAAACCTTTCAACAACTCATTCTCGCCGCCTCGGCCACCGGATGACTCGAAATTCCGACCACGACCTCGTCGCCACTCCCTCTTCCACTTCCCAAAACCCCGCTTCACTCGATCGCCGACCAAGGTCGTGCCGATCGAATTTGTCCAACCCATCAAAACTAGGTCTACACACACCAACGACCTCCCATCGCCACCACTAGCCTCTGATCAACACTCTACTATTTTTCCTCCAACCTCCGATCATCCCTCTACCATTTCCAAGAGCCCCGACCTCCCTCAACCTTGAGATCACCGGAAACGCTCGAAACAAAGATTTTAGACAAACACAAATTTCTCTCCAATCTTTATTCTAAAAATCTAAATCTTTGTTTTAAAAATCATGATTAAGTGTAAGAATTCAGTCTGCGTATCTGAATTTATGTTTTAAGGAGTTCGAAATTTGACAAAAATTAAAGCTTGCTCAGTTCTTTGATTCCCAGAGACAATCCAATGTAGTTTAACTTAAATATTTTTTTAAAAAAACTAGTTCGTGATCAAACATACATCTTTTGTTTTGGTCCTGAGTCCAAACATTAAAGAAATCAAGCAGAAATGATTTTTGGAAGTAAGGCATGAATTTGAAAACTTAAACAGAGGTGTCTACAAGTCTTTAACAATATGCAGATATCATATTTCTCATATACACCAATTTCAAAAATAAATAAACACAAACACATGATTATCTTCAGGCATAAATCAAGCAACCATATAGAAATATACTTATGCATTTTAAAACAAGTTACTCACCATTGCTTTTGAAAATGAATAGAGAATTCTTGTTTGAAAAGCTTTAGACTTTAAAACTAGGAAGTATTTTGCTTGATTTTCCTTTGATTCATCTTGCCTTTGTTGTTGTAATGCTTCAGTTTATAAAAATGGAAATGTTTGCCACTAGTATATTTTCGGGTTTGCTATGACTTGAACGAACTAAAAATAAGAAGGCATGTATATAAAGAAGTTTACAGGGGTAGGTGATATCTGGATAGCTAATGCAGGTACAATATTTGTTTTTGTTTGTATCAGGCAAGATTTTTATATTAGGAGGCTGAAATGATTCTAGAGCCAATTCGAATGGACTTGTTTGTTGCTAGAGATGAAAGCTTTAAATGTTGATGTATTTTATGTTTCCTACTAGCCTTATTTTATGTTCAGATATTTTTGCTTTTACTTTGTTCTTAGCTATATTTTTCTTTTCTTTTACAAGCAACCTGCCTATTTTATTTTTTACTTTGTTCTTTCTTTTTCTAGATTTCTTACAGGCTACAAACATATGTCACTTGACTTCATTCTTAACTTTACAGCCATATTTATTTGTCTAGTTTGCTTTTATACTTTATGTGCATACATAAAGTTGTTTTATTATTTCTTTTCCCTTTCATATTTATCCTACAGACTTGCCTAATTTTTTTCTTTATGCCTTATGAACACAATATAAGTTGTTTTAGTTATTGTTATAGATTTTAACTTATGTATTTTAGCTCTATTTTTTTAACGCAAATGTTTATTTTCATTTCTCTTTTATTTTTAACTTAACTATCAAATACTAAATTTATTTATTATTTTTATACTTATGTTTAGTATTTATAAGGTTTATTTTAATTTTAAACATTTTTAAAAGACTTACTTTTAATCATTCAAATTATAGCTTTCTCCAAAATACACATATATGTATTTAAGTAAATTTAAAATAACCATTTCTATTTGTATTGAAATCCATTTATAAAAATATTGCATTATTGATATTGTTTAAAAATAACTCATTATTAAATTAAAATAATTCATAAAAGAAATTATCTCTTTATTACTTATTTCCATCAAGCTATATATAAAAAAACCCTTTTTTTAATCTTATCTAAATTCAAACTTAAGCTAAAATAAATTTAAAACAATCAATATTTATCTTAAGTATTTTAAACCATACAGTTATTTATTTAATAGTTTAATATCAAATTTCCTAATTACTAAAAATAATAAAATTAGAAAACATGTTTTACTTGTTAAATTTAAAACAAAGCTTACCTATTTACAATATATACAAATATATATGTATATACATTATAAATAGAAACAATTTAAATTAGCTTTTAAAAGATAAATTATCAGTTAAATATTTATTTAAAAGAAGATTATTAAATCAATTCAAATTATTTACAAATATTACCAAATGAATTTAATTTTAACACAGATTATTAAATTTATATTGCCAAAAATTCCGGGATATCACATTCCTCCCCCCTTAAAAGAATTTCGTCTCCGAAATTTAAAACAAAGGTAATTTAATAATCTAGTTAAAGATTTAAATTTTAAACACAAGCATATATCAATCATATGCTAACAACCATAGCAACCAATTCACCCAAACAAACAAATCTAACTATCTAGACAAAATCAGGATAGATCTATCTAGAGTCCCCCAGGTATAAATACCGGGATACTCGCTCTACAGAATCTAAACAATCTAGCTACTAAGCTACAGAGCCCCACTCATCTAGATTTACAAAACAAGACATGATATCAGACTACAGACAAGTCTGACTCAACATCCGAAACTCCCTGAACTGCTGGTTCGACAACCAGAGATAGATCTTACACGTACTCCCTCTGAGATACGTGAAACATAATGAATCTCAGTTATCCAAACTGGCAATTCAATTCTGAAGACCAAACACTTATCCAAAATCAAATTCCCGATCCCAGAATTCAAATTCCTCCGTCTCTTATCCACAAAACTCTTCGGACGATCCTGGGCTGCCTACATCCTTCCTGATCAGCTCTACCCTTGCTGATGCCCTTAGAAAAAAACTGAACCAAAGAAAATCCAACAAAATGATCTTTCCAAGATCGACCAAAAACTCAGAACACAAACTCTATTCCAAAATCAGAAGACAGATCACACTTCTCACATCCGGAAGAGATAAAACAAGTGCACTCCAAACTGGCCTTAAGATCCTGAAAATTTTCCCTGTAGAAACTCTCTAACCCAAACACTGCAACATCCAATTACTTCCACACTAAAACAGCTGCCACCATGCTTCCACTGCGCAACTCTGACTGAGCAGACGAAAATGTTGATTATGAACTCAAGCACAGACTGGACAACACATTCCAAAAATAAGGTTCAGATATCCAAAAATAAAACTCAGAAGTTCCTCCAAAACCCGAGCTGCTTCACCAAACTCAAAAATCATCCTATTACTAAGCTGAACCATCGGTACCACTTCTGGAATCCAGTTGATACCAAACTCAATCTCCAAATGCTGACAAAACTCTGACTTCCTGAAGACATGCAGAAAAATCTCTGAAATGCAAGAGAACACTCAAACTATCGCAAACCACTTTTGCGATCAACCCAGCCTACTTCCAAAGAAAAACTGTTCTTACTTTACCAATCAGAACAGCTTACACTTAACTAGCCAATCCATCGAAGAAATGGAATCACTCTGCAGCTTCTAAACTCCACCGCTGACTCAGAAGCCAAAGACTACCTAATCCAAAGCTCTTCGAGAAACTCGGACCTCAAACTAAATAAAACCACCTTGCTGAACACAGCCACAACACCGAGCAGACACACTTCCTTAACTTGTTCCAAATAAACATCTTCGGAGACATCCATAGTCACTATGTCTCATCACACAGCTACTACATATCGAGGTATCAAGATATCATGACTTGCTTCTGTTCAACCGATAGATCTAAATTCTAGCTCATCCAAACTTACACTTCAAAAATGAACTCTGAACCTTAACAAGTTTCCTTCAGAGATTGATGAAATCCTTACACCAGCAAAGCTCACTCGAGACGGTATTAGGTCTACAGTCTCGACCGATACACCTCCAACCTTAAACATTCTAACTCCAACCGTTGGTAGTCGTGTTACACACACCACTACCCTGTCTACCTTTATAACTTATATTGGAAAACCTGAACAGGTAACCCAACAATAGGTAGGAATATATATATATATATATATATATATATATATATATATATCAAAATTACAAATACGCTCTCTCAAGAAAGAAATCACTCAAGAGCCTAGGTATTCGCTCAACCTAGCGCTTTGATACCAACTGCGACAAACCGAATTTCAGACCACAGAAATAAGTATCATCTTGAAGAAAGAAAGGGGTGAGAAAATAGAAAAGATAGAGAAGAAAAAACAACAACATCAGAATCTCACAGCGGAATGGAACAAAATATAATAGATCACATAACTATTACATAGTTTTACATATATCAGAGTTATATAGATCATACAATACATACTGGACAGTTATAAACACCTATCTAGTTAATACAACTCGATACAATTCAAACAAATAACTCAGAGATACCAACACGGCGAAACTATATATATATCTACAACGCTGAAGCCTCCTGCTCCATTGCCCCTCCAGATTCCGTCAAAGCAAACCTGAATCCCTTGACTACTCACAAAAATTTGAGTACCCAAGAGTTTAGGAAAAACAGAAATAAACTCCGGGTCAGACATGGGTCTGGTGTGAGTAACGGGTTAAAGTTGCTTAATTTTGAAAACCTTTGAAACAAAAGTATCACGTAAGACTTCCCACACATAAACATGGGTAAGTTTTTACCTTACGCTAACCAAAACATTTGATAAGAAATTCAGTGATATTATAATAGGTCTAGGGTTTTCAAGTAAATAGAAAATAGCCAAAATTGTTACATTTATTAAATTCCAGCTACTAGCCACAAAAGTGGGTAATACAAATCAAAACCATAGGTCTCGTAGGGAAAATGGAATTCCAACAATGGCAGGGCTACCGGGGTACCGCCCGTCACAGTACGGGGCCTAGATCACCATATCGAGGATCAATTCCGACCCCCTACAACACAAGGCCAGAACCATTCCTTACTGAACAGTCCCGAACAAGATAACCTCGGCAGTTGTTGCAATCAACCGCCCACATAGCCGAAAAATAAAGGGATATCTAGACAGGGGTATATTTCATCCTGCTTGGGCATGACCCACCTAACCTTGCTGCACCTCCCCTGTTTTAGCCATTCCCGGTTGATGAGGCTTGAGGCTGCGATTACCTTTAGAGAATACATCTCTTAGAATGCTCATCGCCCACCTGACGGTGTTCTGAAAGCATTCAATCAATACAAGTTCGTTCCGGGTTCGAACGAAACCAAAGGCATTATCTCGTTACACTCATTTTGGAATCACCCTCAGAGTTAACGAAAATAACCCTTGCACTCTAAATCTTAATCTTCACATCAGATTCACGACCTATCGTTAATTTTGATCGATGTGGTTTCGGATGTCCAAATATGGAAACCCGATCCCGGTCTCATCGAAATCCAAAAACGTATCTTTTAAGGCCAAGTTGTTTTAGAGTTAAAACAATTCAATTCAATATTATCTATATACACACAGATAGATAATTCACATCTTATAATAGATAATCACATTATCAACATAAACAGATAATTAATATTATTATCCAAACAGATACTTAATATTATCATACTTAAACCATGCATCCATATCACATAGATATTACTCATCTCATATCTGAGATCACAATCAATCAATGAAATATCAATATCATCATCCAAAGCAATGATTTATTATTCACAATCTATAATTAATTTAAAATGAATTAAATTAATTACTTCTATCTTTAATTAATTTGAAATAAATTAAATTAATTACTCATTCTATAAATCCTGCTCATACAACCATTAATTGATTATAAATCAAATTGATTAATGATTCTCTAATTAAAATAAGTAATTTAGTCTTTAATTAATTTCTCAAATGAATTATTCTAAATCATTCATAGTAATTAACATTCAATTACTTCATTTATTAATTAAATATAAATAATTACATTTATCCTTTATTAATTACATTAATTAATCACCTCATTATTAATTATTCCTTGATTAAACAATTCTTGATTACATCATTAATTATATTAATGAGTAATCTCTGATTATATTGAAATTAAATTACTTTATTTAAATTTATTACATTAAGTGATTAATCTTTATTTAAACATAATTATTAATCACCCTTGATTAATAACAAAACAGTAATTAACTATGCTTAATTACTTACATTAATAAATTAATTATTCCATAATTAATTATCTCCACTGATTAATCCCTTGATTAATTACAAAAGTAATTACCCAAATTACTCCATTAACACATCATCTTTCACTAATTACATTCAGTAATTAACATTAATTACTTCCCTAAGTAATTATGCTCCATTAAATACACTAAGTAATTACACTTACCAGTTTATCAAATGATTGTCTTAAATTAATTAAACTAAATTAATTAGTTTAAATTAATCATTTTATGAAAATTAATTACAGTAAGTAATTAATCTCTTAATTACTTTCATCAAGTAATTACACTTAACCAATCTACAATTGATTATCTTAATTAATTAATCTAATTAATAAATAAAATTAATCACACTTATTAATTATTTAATAATCCTTAGTTAATTATCTTCATTAACTAATAACATTTCTTTAATTACTTCCTTAATTAATCTCTAATTTTAAATCATTAATTATAAATTAAATAAATAAGTCATTCTTTAATTAACTTATTAATTAAATCACTTCAATACCTTAGTTATCTCTAAGATAATCCATTCCCTTATAAATGATTTCATTATCATTAAAGAGTAAAACATTACTCTTTTGAATTTAAATTTAAATTACATTTTGAATTTAAGATTCAAAATGATTATTCTTTTAAACATTAATCCAATGTAAAGTTCAATTTAAAATCCTTAAAAATAAATGAAATTAACATTTACTACTTATATAAGAGAAAGCTTTTAAACTAATCTACTTAATTTTTATTTAAAAATTTAGCTTTCAAAATACATTAATATTTTAACTTGCAAATTCAAGTTAAAAACAATTTATTTAACCTTTATTCAAAAATCCTTTTATAAAGAACTTTATAAAAACCAATTCAAATATTTATTTGAAAAAAAATCACTTTAAAAAACTATTTGATTTAAACTTGTTTAAAACATTCAGATTTAAAAACTGATTTGAATCACAGATTTGAATTCAAGAAAACTTGAATCCATATTTAAACATTTGATTTAAAACTTTGATTTACTTGTTTTTTTATAAAAAACTGGGTTTTAAATTCATGAATTTGAAATCCAAATTCATTTAAAACCTTAAGATTTAAAAGTTTCATTTGAATCTACATTCTAAACTTCGAATTTAAACCACTGTTAAAATTTTATTTCAGATTTAATTTTAAAATCTGAAAACTGTCAGGTTTTTAAACCTGAAAACCCATTTAAATATTTTAAACTTTATTTTAGATTTCAAAATATAAATTTTGATTCATACTTCAACTGGATTTAAACTTTGTTTAAATCTGGTATACAGATTTAAAGTTTCATTTGAAACTAACGTCACACTAGTTTTAACTTTTGGTTACAACTAGGTATACAATTTAAATTTATTTTAAATTTGGTTTAAATTTAAACTATAGGCAGTTTTATACAACCTGTAGCAAACCAACTCAACCCTTGACCAAAGCAAAGTGCTTCGAGTCAAACCCCCCTGCTTCGACTAAACAACTTGAATGACCCGAGTCTTCCCCGAGTGCATTTTCAACCCAAATCCAAAATTCCTCAGGGCCTCAAAAATGCACGGTGCACGTGCACCGTGGCTCCGGCTACCTCTGGCCACCCACTAGCACATCAACACTTCTCCCACCAACCTTAGACAGGACAGCAATCACCCAAAGCCATCATGGCAACTCAAATCGAAATCGAGTTCGAAACTCAAACCTGTAACTCGAGACAGCAACCCATCCCAAAACCTGTCAACAAATCGTTCTCGCCGCCTAGGCCACCGGAGGACTCGAAATTCCGGCCACGACCTCTTCTCCACTCCCTCTTCCACTTCCCAAAACCTCGCGTCACTCGATCGCCGACCAAGGTCGTGTCGATCGAATTTGTCCAACCCATCAAAACTAGGTCTACACACACCAACGATCTCCCATCGCCACCACCAGCCTCTGGTCGACACTCTACTATTTTTCCTCCAACCTCCGATCATCCCTCTACCATTTCCAAGAGCCCTGACCTCCCTCAACCTTGAGATCACCGGAAACGCTCGAAACAAAGATTTCAGACAAACACAAATTTCTCTCCAATCTTTATTCCAAAAATCTAAATCTTTGTTTTAAAAATCATGATTAAGTGTAAGAATTCAGTCTGTGTATCTGAATTTATGTTTTAAGGAGTTCGAAATTTGACAAAAATTAAAGCTTTCTCAGTTCTTTGATTCCCAGAGACAATCCAATGTAGTTTAACTTAAATATTTTTTTTTAAAACTAGTTCGTGATTAAACATACATCTTTTGTTTTGGTCCTGAGTCCAAACATTAAGGAAATCAAGCAGAAATGATTTTTGGAAGTAAGGCATGAACTTGAAAACTTAAACAGAGGTGTCTACAGGTCTTTAACAATATGCAGATATCATATTTCTCGTATACACCAATTTCAAAAATAAATAAACACAAACACATGATTATCTTTAGGCATAGATCAAGCAACCATATAGAAATATACTTACGCATTTTAAAAGGTAGTTACTCACCATTGCTTTTGAAAATGAATAGAGCATTCTTGTTTGAAAAGCTTTGGACTTTAAAACTGGGAAGTAGTTTGCTTGATTTTCCTTTGATTCATCTTGCCTTTGTTGTTGTAATGCTTCAGTTTATAAAAATGGAAATGTTTACTACTAGTATATTTCCAGGTTTGCTATGACTTGAACAAACTAAAAATAAGAAGGCGTGTAAATAAAGAAGTTTACAGGGGTAGGTTATATCTGGGTAGCTAATGCAGGTACAATATTTATTTATTTTTGTATCAGGCAAGATTTTTATATTAGGAGGCTGAAATGATTCTAGAGCCAATTCGAATGGACTTGTTTGTTGCTAAAGATGAAAGCTTTAAATGTTGATGTACTTTATGTTTCCTACTAGCCTTATTTTATGTTCAGATATTTTTGCTTTTACTTTGTTCTTAGCTATTTTTTTTCTTTTACAGGCAACCTGCCTATTTTATTTTTTACTTTGTTCTTTCTTTTTCTAGATTTCTTACAGGCTACAAACATATGTCACTTGACTTCATTCTTAACTTTATAGGCATATTTATTTGACTCGTTTTCTTTCATACTTTATGTGCATACATAAAGTTGTTTTATTATTTCTTTTGCCTTTCATATTTATCCTACAGACTTGCCTAATTTTTTGCTTTATGCCTTATGAACATAATATAAGTTGTTTTAGTTATTGTTATAGATTTTAACTTATGTATTTTAGCTCTATTTTTTTAACACAAATGTTTATTTTCATTTCTCTTTTATTTTTAACTTAACTATCAAATACTAAATTTATTTATTATTTTTACACTTGTGTTTAATATTTATAAGGTTTATTTTAGTTTTAAACATTTTTAAAAGACTTTTTTAATCTTTCAAATTATAGCTCTCTCCAAAATACACATATATGTATTTAAATAAATTTAAAATAACCATTTCTATTTGTATTGAAATCCATTTGTAAAAATATTGCATTATTGATATTGTTTAAAAATAACTCATTATTAAATTAAAATAATTCATAAAAGAAATTATCTCTTTATTACTTATTTCCATCAAGCTATATAAAAAAACAAAAAAAAAAACTTTTTGTTAATCTTATTTAAATTCAAACTTAAGCTAAAATAAATTTAAAACAATCAATATTTATCTTAAGTATTTTAAGCCATACAGTTATTTATTTAATAGTTTAATATCAAATTTCCTAATTACTAAAAATATTAAAATTATAAAACATGTTTTACTTGTTAAATTTAAAACAAAGCTTACCTATTTACAATATATACAAATATATATGTATATACATTATAAATAGAAACAATTTAAATTAGCTTTTAAAAGATAAATTATCAGTTAAATATTTATTTAAAAGAAGATCATTAAATCAATTCAAATTATTTACAAATATTACCAAATCAATTTAATTTTAACACATATTATTAAATTTATATTGTCAAAAATTCTGGGATATCACACATCTCAAAGTGTAACTTCAAACATACATCCATACAAGTTTGTTTCGGGTTTGAACAAAACAGAAGGTACTTCAAAAGAAGCCCTTGCAATCCGGATAATCCCTAATCACTTCCAGACTCCCCATCACAAAGGGTGATCAAATCTCTATACTGGGGACCAGTCGATGCAGAGACATTCGACGGGTTATCCTTTCGCTTTCGAAAATATCCGGTCTTCACCAGCGGTCTTCAGATGCTATCCATAACGTCGTATCATTATTCGTAATGAGTTATATGACACAACGGTCCTCTCCCGGCTAAACCGAATAATGGGCGCAATATTTAAAAATCATATGGATAATGGGATCTTAGTTAAGTCACAACTTAAAGCCCAAAACTTTTCTTTCAATGGTTTAAACAAATTACCATTTTCAAATCTTTAAACAAAAAGATTCACTTCACAAAGTTTACCAATCTTTCACAAAGATTTCATTTATAGCCCTTCAAAACAATTCCATTTCAATCCCAAATCTTTTATACAAAAGATACCCTTTTAAAATCCTTTTCAATTTCAAATTCAAAGTTCAACAATCTTCCACAAAGATTCAATTATAGCTTTCAAAACAATTCACAATCCAAATCTTTTATACAAAAGATACACTTTTAAGATACTCTTATTTTGGAAACAAAGTTCATTAATCTTTAACCCAGATTCATTAATAGCTTCCAAAACAATTTACAATGCAAACTTGAAATCTTTTTCAACACAAATTGGAAATCCTTTCTTAATATGAAAGCTATTGTTATTTGAAAACAATTTGTTTTCATTTTGAAAAAAACTGATTGCATTTGCATGAGTTAAATCCCCTCAAGTATAAGACTTGGGTTAAATTTCAAATTCCTAAAACAATACTTTTTTTAAATGGTTTAAAACACATTTATAACTTGTCTAATCTTTTTAAATCATAATTTCCTAACATAGAATTCAATCTTAAATTTTGAATTTAAATTCAAATCAAACTTATTTAAAATTAAAAACTTTATCAAGTTATTCAAAATAACTTTTATCTTAAAAATTCCTTTTTCAAAACTTTTAATATTTAACTCAATTCCATTTCCAAAACCATTTGGATTCAAAATTCAATTTTTAAACCATTTCAAAATTTGTGACTTAACCAATTTCCTCAAGCAATCCATATTTGTGTGTATATGGTGTAGTCCAGGGGTTTTACACAATAGTGCAACATCATCAATCATCACAGATTCAAGCACATCAATATTGATAAGCGGTATATTCTTATAACGCTTATCTTCCATTCACAGATTCACAGATAAATTTATCACAGATAAATAAATTACATTCATTACAGATTACACCAAAACAATTCATAACACAAAGCATAACATATCAGGGATATCAAACATTTCAACAATCAATAGAATTCAAATATCCTTAAGTAAGATTGATAAATTCTTAATTAATTTAATTAATCTCTAATTAAATTACATGGATTACCTTAATCCTGCTTACTTAACATCAATTAATTACAAATTGATTAATTGATTATCTCTAATTACTACCTTAATAAATCTTCCTTGATTAATTATTCTTTAATTAAATTTAAGTAATCATCCCTTAATTATTTATTCAATTAATTATTCTTTAATTAATCACATTCATTAATCCTTGATTAATCACATTCGGTAATTAATTACCCTTAATTAATTACGTTACTTAATTAACTTCTAAGTAAATTTTATCAATTAATTCTTAAATTAATTATGCTAAGTAATTAATTCTTAATTACTTCCACTAAGTAATTATCTTTCTTATTAATTACACAAAGTAATTAAACCCAAAGCTGCTTTCATTCTCAATTAATTACATCCAGTAATTACTTCACTAAGTAATTACACTTAATAAATTACATTAAGTAATTATACTTAAAAAATCATCAAGTGATTATTTTGAATTAAGTAAACTAATTAATTAACTTAAACTAATCACATTACTTTAATTAATTACATTGAGTAATTAATTCCTTTAATTACTTACGTTAAGTAATTATACTTAAACAATTCCACAAATGAGTATCTTTAATTAATTAATCTAATCATCTTAAATTAATTATATTAATTAGTCATTTCATAATCCTTAGTTAATGATCTTCATTAGCTATTAACGATTCTTTAATTACTTTTCTAAGTATTTAAACTTTAATTAATCATTGTTAATTACAATCAATTAAGTCTTAATTACCAATTAATTAACCTATAATTACTCCATTAATGCTTAATTGAAATTTAATTAATGTTTCATTACTTGATTAAATTAATTTTTTTATCATTAATTAAAAATCTTGCTTCTCTAAATAATGATCTTTATTTTCAAATTATTTAACCCTAATTAATTAACTAACAATCCCCTAATAACTTATTTATTTATCCATAATCATTAATTAATTACATTAATTAATGACTCTTTAATTACCTTATTAATTTAACTAATCTCAAATCATTTAAATCTTAATTAATTATAAGATAAAATCTTAACCTTAGTAATGACTTAATTTATCATATACAAAGGCATTTGAAAACATTTTCCTTTAGAATTTACTTTAGTATTTACATTGTAAATTTTTAAGATTTAAAATGATTAACACATTTAACTTTAACAAAATTTTAAATCAATTTACAAACCTTTAAATCAAATGATAAAGAACAGTTATTTTATATAGAAGAGATTTATAAAAGTTTTTAAACAAAAATCTTGTTTTATGTTAAAAAAAATTAAAATCTGTTCTAACCTGCTGCTTCGGTTTTAACCCGAAACTTACTCGAGTACTAACCCGAGAAAACAACATTACTTCCCTTCTTTTCAAAAATTTTGTTAAATTTTAAAGTTCTAAAAAAAATTGGAAACCATTACACTTTCTTCTACTCGAGTAAATACAACATTTCCCCGTAACCCACTTCGAGGCAGAACTAGGGCAAAAACACTGACAAAACATCCCCTGCCGTGCACATGCATCGGAGATGCCATCACCTCCGACCATCCTCAATGGGTTCATCACATCGGTGATCACCCTCTAACCCTATTCCGATCATCAGAACATCGCTACAAACTCGAAATCGAATTCGAGCATACTAACCCAAATCTGGAACCAGAAACACAACAGGAAAACCCCTCGACCTCCAAATTCTAATCATCAGAGCGCCTACGCCTCCAGTCAAAACTTCGCCAAACTCCATGCTATCGATCACCAGAATATGGTGGACTCAATCCACAAGAGGCAATGGGCAGAGCATTTTTCCGGCCAAACCAGAACTTAGGGTTCCAGATTTCACTGATCAACCACCATCGCCACCGAGCCTTGATCATCTCACAGCCATTTTTGTCGACCTCTCCGTTCACCCCTCTACCTCTAGAGAAGGCCACGACCCTCCCCGAGCAACCAGATCGCCAGGTCAACCCCAAACAGCATATATGATCAAACTCGAATAACTCCCATAATCACATACTAAAAATTTTGATTTTACTTCTAAAAATCATTTTTTTGGATAGAGTTTCAGTTTACATGCCTGGAACTTTGAATTGGTATATTTGGATTTTTACTTAGTCTAAGTTAGCTCTGTTCTACTTGATTTTCCAGAGCAATTTCAATTTTAGTTCGGTTAAATAAAATTTTAAACTTTAGTTCATGATTAAACAAACAAATGTGGTTTGAATACTAAGTCCTAATAGGGATTGAATCAAGAGATAATGAATTTTTGTTGAAAATTTAGTTTGAATCTAAGAACAGTAATGTCATAGGCAACAACATGCACACCCATCTATACATTCATACACACACACACATACACACACACACATATATATATATATGCTGAACTTCATCAATATATATTCACACAAAAACACATTCATTCCAGAACTTAGCATGCAACCAGAATCATTTTTTAAGCTTTTAAAAGAGAAGTGTTAATCACCTGTTAAAATGAACAGAGCCCTTTTAATTTTGGCATAGCTTTTGAACACTTTAGAACTTGTTTGCTGATAATGCTGCTTGATTTATAAACTTGCAGAGGTGACTTAAATCTAGAACAGAGATGACTTCTTCTTTGAAAAAAGGTGAAATCTGCTTTGGTTTTGAGCTTGCTTCATTATCTCAGGTTTGAAAAAGAAACAGGCCATTGATTGTTTCAGGTTGAAGAAGAATGCAGGCTTGCTTTTGATTGAGTTTGAAGATGTTTGCAGGTTATAGAATTTGATTTTGAAAATTTTATTTTACAGGTTTGAGAAAGGATTGATTAAGATTTGTGTAACAACCCCAATTTCATACCATTCAAATCGACAATAATCCACACATGTCGGACTTGAATGATGCAAAATAATAGATTGTAAATAAATTTGGAGCAAATAAAATCAAATATACAGAATCATAGACACAGAACAAACAGAATAACTCGCAGCGAAAAATAAAAATACGTAGTAGTTCATGAAGCTACTACGGCAGAGTCTCAAACCAAATACATAATACAGTCTGAAAACAACATAATAGAAATCCCAAATACATAGAAGTTCACTAATACATGAGATAAACTAGAACAGCTGAAACAGAAGTAGATAAATATGTAGATAAGCAGAAACTCCAACAAACACCAGCTCCAGAAAGAGAATCCAAAGCTGTAAACACTCAGGCTAACCCGAGCGTAAAGCAAAACACAAACACTCGAGTCAGGACAATATATACTTATATAACGTAAACCAACTCAAGTGAACTGTAATAAAGATACAAGTAACTTAAAGGATGCTTGGGACCGCCTATCCTTTAAGGATCCGTCAAACTATTTACTATATAGTAATATTTCGCTATTATAAAAATGTCTACAGTAAAATAAACATACTTTTAAATAGCGTTTCGGGCTACCCATATCACCCTTCACACATAATAGTCCCAGTAGCCCATCCAGTATCAGCATATCTCCGAGAGACTACCCTAAATACTCCATGGGCTACGGGAGAAAAACAAACTCATAGTAATGGCTCGATATGGTAGATGACACGGCACACAAGGCAACGCCAGGGTAGATATACCAATTACGCACACGAGTTGGCGGTTACGTAGCAGCCACTACGCCCACCCAGAACAACACTCCAAATCAAGGGGTGCACCCAAATCAATCACAACAGTAATAGAATGGTATCGAAGAAGTGTGTCCAGTCCAGAGGTGCTACCTCCTTTGACCCGAGATCGCTCCTGTTTTGGCCACCTTAAGCTAACTCACGGGAGTTAGGTCCACATAAAGTACCTTAGGAACGTCGTCACCATCCTATTTCATTCTGAAATCTCCACCGCGTACACAGTTGTTAAAGTGGTTTTCGGTATCGACAGAGAGTATGTCCATATCCGATCCCGATCTCTTTAACAACCAATCGTTATTATTGCCCATAGTTATAATTTAAAAAATGGTATTTATTTTCTCAAAATCCAATATCATTTCAAATCCATTTCAAAATATCAAACTTATCATCAAATCCATTTCAAAATATCAAACTTATCACTTCATTTGAAAAACATATTCAATTTAAAAATACCATTTCAATTCACATTTCAAAATAGTTCAATTCCAAACAATTTACTTCATTTAAATCATTTAAAAGTGAAGTTATTACATTTAATAATTAAATTATTAAATTTCCAAAATTTTCAACTTTCAAAGTTCATTCATTCACTTAATTTTATCAAAACAGTGAAAATTCAACTTTCGCAGCATTTGGAAAATGCTACAGAAAGTTATATTCAAAACAGTTTAATTTTAACAAAAGACAGCATTTAAAATGCTGTAATATTGTTACATTAGTTTCAAAGAAAACTTAGTTTAATCCAACAACTATAGCACTTATAAAATGCTATAATAGCCTTTAATTCAATTTAGCTATTTAGTACACTTATCAACTACAACATTTACAAATGTTGTATTATTATTTATATTATAAATAATAGCATTTCAAAAATGCAGTTAATTAACTTTAAATTTTAAATATAATTTCACAACAATTATATTTTTCTTTAAATCAATTTTAACTTATAAAATCACGCATTTTTACTTTGATAAACACCATTTAATTTTCCTTAATTTCATGATATCATAAAGTTAAATTTCCATTTAAAAATTCATATTTAATACTAATTCACTTATTAAATTGCAACATTCAATTTTAAATTCATTACATTAAATTTCAACTTAACACTTAAGTTCAAATTCTCGAATATAACTTAATTTTATTTTTATTTACTTAACTAAAAATTCACTTTTAAGTCAATTTCATAAATTTCCAATTTTAGTTATATTTCAAAATTTCAACTTAAATATTCATTCATTTCCCATTTCAACTTTATTAAAAATCATTAATATGATATAAAATCACTTTAAATTCATTTAAATCCAAATTATCATAAGTTTATCATAATTTCATATTCAATTTAATTTCCAATTATAATTAAATCAAATTTTCCAAAATAACTTACACTCAAAATTTTCTAACTTTTTTATTAATTTATTTCACTTATAATTATTCAGAAAATCAATAATTTTTACAAAAATCATTTTATACTAGATTTAAATCAAAATATTTTAATATTTACATTTCTAAAATAATTTTAATTTTTTTAGAAAAACATATATATTAACTACGGGTCTGTATATAATTTTCTACACTAGGAAAAGTGATACGGGTAATATATCATTTCAACCCGTAATTTACAAAAAAAATCTGGGTTTTATCATTTCAAACCCGCAGTCCCAAATAAATGAAATAAATTGAAAATCATTCAGGCCTATCATTTCAGCCCATAATAATTTTCCCTTATTCGAAAGCCCGTTCGGGTATGTATCATTTCAACCCATAGTGATTCTAATCTAAAGGGAACTTGCAGTGTGATAAACTGATAAAAATAACAGAACAGCATAATATAACAGTAACAAATGTTATAACAGGTGTTTAAGCATGGGTGAACATCATATAATCATAATATAGCAGATATAACATGATAATGCATTTTACAGATTCACAAGGGGTCAATTCACTAGTTATATATGTATATATTGTCTGGTGAGAATAACTCACTGGTTTGTGCTAGAGACACAATGACGAATGCACGAATGAGATCCAAACAAGAACGATAACACGATTCAAATATGAGTGGGGGAGCCAAAGTATCAAATCCCTTGAAAACAAGTCACACAAACAATAATAATATACATAAGTTTCAAATGCAAATATGATAAACGATAATAGAATAGACTGCACAAACCAAAGTGGAATTGTTTTGCACTTGCTTCCAACTTCCACAGGCTCAGCCATGGCTGGAAAGTACATGACTATGGCATGTTCTAGGGTCTGGTTGTGGACCTATAAGGGTTAGCCATGTATAGAAAAAATGGTGCACTAGTTGGTGATGCAAAAGGCTAACATTTCAAGGCAAAAGCATGGATTTCAAGGCAACTTATGGGCTCGGCCAAGGCATGGAGGGCATGGCTATTTCAGGTGGGATTAGTAGGTGGTGTGCAAAGGTATCTCAGGTCTGGAACAGGTCTGGTGGTGGTGGTGTTTGGTTGGCCATGTGGAGATTTGGAGGTGGTGGACATGGATGGTGAAAACAACATAACAAGGCAACAAGTACAAGGCAAAATTCAACATCTCTAGGCCACAATAGGTTTCGGCCAGAGGCTGTGTGGGCCCAGCCAGTAGTGCAGGTGGTGGTGGGTGACGTGGCAGAGGGTAGTGGTCAGGTCTGAGGTGGTGGAGGAAGTGGCGGCTAATGGTGGTAGAAGGTGATGTTGGCAAACTAGGCTCGGTTTTCCTACTAGGTGATGGGTTTTGTGAATTTAAGTGGTGATCCATGCCATGGATGTGCTCGGCCTACTATAGTGGTGGACTAGGGAGGTTGCTGGTTGGAGTATCAGGTGGTGGAGGTTGGCCTTGGGCTGGAGGAGGAGTGGCCGATCCATATATGGTTGAGAACCAATGCAAAATCAGAGTAGAAAATAGAAAAACAAAGAAAAAGAAGAGAAGAAGTTTACCAAACTTTCTTCACAAGGCCATGGCCGAAAATTTTCAGTTTGAGGAATGGAAAAATAATGTACACGAATGGTAATGATAATATACAGCTGAAAGATGTGTATATTAAAAGCTAATTGATGAATAGTTATGATAAATATGAAAGAGTGGAAGATAAAGGGCCATTAGAAACCCAAAAGTCAAAACCCTTTCAAATTTCTTTTAATTTATTTATATAAGATTAAATTACTGAAAATAACAATTATTTCAGTCACAATTTCGAAAATTTAACAAAATATAAAAATATATAAAAATATTTATTAATTATATAAGGTTAAAATGAGAAAATAGCACAAAATTGCAAACTAGACTAGAAAAATTTGAAAATAACAGAATAAATTTTAGAAATATTATATGGACTTGGAAAAATATTTATAACAAAGATAATAACATAAAAATAAAAATTAATTCACAAAATAAATAAATTTAATTTAATTAGATATAATTTATATGAAGAAAATAGCAGAAAATTAGAAAACAGCCTTTAAAAATAGCAAAATAAATACAGTAAATTTTGGAAAAAATATATTATCATTTTAAAAATATTTAGAAATGAAATCTGACAAATAAAACAAATTTAAAAATAATTTCAAACAAAATAAAGTCAAATTCAAATTTATAGTCAAAAATCTAGGGTTGTTACACTCTCCCCCACTCAAATCTTTTCATCCTCGAAAAGAATGGAAAGGAAAAAATATAAAGAAACAAGATAGAAAAGAAGAACAGTACCTGAAACAAATAATACCGGATTTGAAGCACGAATGCTCTCCTCCGTTTCCTAGGTACAATCTCGATCGTCAATACTCCACTGTACTTTGACCAGATTAACAGATTTCCTTCTGAGTTGCTTCGTATCTCTACCGACAATACGAAGTGGCTTCCTCTCAACAGTCAGGTTAGGCTCAATATTCAAACTATCAAGAGCAGAAGGCTGGACAATAAGAGATGGATCATGAAGATGACGGCGAAGATGCGAGACATGGAATACATTATGCACTCCAGAAAGCTTCTCGGGCAAATCCAGACGATAAGCCAAAGAACCAACTCTTCCCACAATGCGGAAAGGCCCAATGAACCTAGGAGAAAGCTTCCCTCTATGACCAAAGCGAATGACATTCCTCAAGGGAGAAACCTTAAGGAACACCTGATCACCAACAGCAAATTCCAAATTCCGCCTACGCCTATCAGCATATTTCTTCTGCCTATCCTGAGCGACTCTCAACCTCTTCTTAATCTCCTCAACTCTCTCAGAAGCTTCCAAAATCACTTCAGGACCAAGAACCGAATGATTATCGGATTCAATCCAGCATGATGGAGATCTACAAGGTCGTCCGTATAGAGTAGCAGATGGAGACATTTTAAGACTGGCCTGAATGCGAATATAGAATGAGATAGATAAAAAGATTAAGAATAGACTGAAAAACAAAAGATAAGATTTATACCTGATAGCTATTATTGTAGGTAAATTCGACAAGATGGAGATAATCTTTCCAAGATCCTCCATAATCAAGCACACAAGCACGAAGAAGATTCTCAAGAATCTGATTTACTCTTTCCGTTTGACCGTCGGTATGTGGATGGTAAGCAATGCTCAGATTCAGACGAGTACCAAGAGATTCCTGAAAAGCCTTCCAGAACTGACTGGTAAAGATATGGTCACGATCACAAACAATACTGAGAGGAACACCATGGAGGCGAACAATCTCTCTCATGTAGATCTCAAATAAGCTAGAAGCAGAACGAGTAGACTTGACCGTAATAAAATGAGCGGAATTGGTCAGTCTATCCACAATAACCCAGATACTCTCATTACCCTTCCGAGTCCTCGGTAAACCATCGATGAAATCCATGGAAACCTGTCCCACTTCCAATTAGGAATCTCAAGGGGATGCAACAAACCAGGGGTCTTTTGGTGATCGGCTTTGATTTGCTGACAAGTCGCACACCGACTAACAAAGATAGAGATATCCCTCTTCATCCCCTTCCACTAATAAATCCTCTTCATATCCTGATACATCTTCGACACACCAGGACGAATAGAAAGTCTGGATCGATGATTCTTCTGAAGCAACTCCTGCCTCAAACCATCAATATTCGGGACACAAATCCTGCCATTAATCCTCAAAATCCCTCTATCATCAATCTGAGCTCCACTCCTACCACTACTACTGCTACCACCAACTCTGCTACGAACACTCTCCTTCATCAATCTAAGCATCTCATCCTCATCCTGCTTAGCCATAATCCGATCCAGAAGAGGAGAAGAAGAAACAACAAGCTGACACAACAAAGCCTTCTTCCGACTCAGAGCATTGGCCACAACATTAGCGTTACCAGGAGTATAACTAATATCGAGGTCGTAAGAAGCTAGAAACTCAAGTCAACGAACTTGCCTCCGATTCAAATCCTTCTTGGAGAAGATATATCTCAAAGACTGATGATCTTTGAAAAGCTCAAACTTGGTTCCAAGAAGATGATGCCTCCAAAGTTTCAAAGCAAAGACAACGCAAGTAACTCTAAATCATGAGCAGCATAATTTGCCTCGTGGGTTTTCAACTGACGGCTGGCATAGGAAATGACCTTACCATCCTGCATGAGAACAACACCCAAACGCTCACGACTAGCATCAGTATAAACTGTCAATCCCTCACTTCCATTCGGAACAGTAAGAACTGGTGCGAAAGTTGGCTTGCTCTTCAACTCATTGAATGCAGCCTTACACTGATCACTCCAGACAAACTTAGCATACTTTCGAGTCAAAGCTGTGAGAGGTGCAGCACTCCAAACAAAATTCTCAATGAATCTCCGGTAGTAACCGGCAAGGCCCGGAAAACTACGAATATCTGATGGTGTCTTTGGAGTTTCCCAATCCTGAAACGGAATAGGGGAAAATAAGGACAACAGGAAAGATAGAATTATTAAAATGATAGAGAAAAGAGAAGAAAGAAAGACTTACATTGATCGCAGCGATCTTGAATGGATCAACAAAAACTCCATTATTAGAAACAATATGCCCGAGATATCGGACTTCCTCCTTCCAGAAATGGCATTTAGAAAATTTAGCCTTTAACTTATGATTTCTGAGAGTCTCAAGAACATATTTCAAATGCAAATCATGCTCTTCCTGGGTCTTAGAGAAGATAAGGATATCATCAACAAAGACTAGCACAAATTTATTAAGCACATCACAAAAAACACGATTCATCAAATCAACAAACAAAGCAGGAGCATTAGTCAAACCGAAAGGCATGACTAACCACTCATAAAACCCATTCTCAGTGCGGAAAGCAGTCTTGGGAATGTTATCCTCAGCAACCCTGAGCTGATGAAAACCTGTGGCAAGATCAAGTTGAGAGAAAATAGTGGCACCATAAACTGATCAAACATATCATTGATACGAGGCATTGGATATCTGTTTTTCATAGTGAGCTTGTTCAGCTCCCTATAATCAACACACATCCGAAGAGAACCATCAGATTTGGTGACAAAAACCACCGCAGCTCCCCATTTAGAAAAACTAGGCCTAATTAGACCTTTGGAAGACAAGTCCTCAATTTGCTTTCCCATTTCAACCTTCTCGTGGGGTGCCATTCTTCTAGGAGGAAGAACAACAGGTCGAGCACCAGGAATAAGATCAATCCGAAAATCAATTTCCCACTTCGGAGGTAAAGAAGTGACTTCACCAAATACATCGGGATATAGTCTAACCACAGGAGTAGAAACAAGATCACTGGGAGAAGAATCCAAAGAATAAATAAAGTTGCCAGCAAAATCCTGAGGCATGCGGCACTGAATAATTAAGGAATTCCCATGATCATCAAAGAGACGAACAGACCGGACTTTACAAGAGATATGAGCATCATGATTCACTAACCAATCCTGACCAAGCAATAAATCAAAAGCATCGAAGCCCGGAATATAAAAATCACCACTAAAGCGATGATCAGAATGGAGAAGTTTCACTTCTCGACAAATCCGATTAAGGTTAGCAGGACCTCCAATAAGATTTGAAACACATAATGGAACAGAAGTATACTCAGGAGAAAGGAGATTCTCAAACTTATCACACAAATCAACAGAAATAAAACTGTGTGAAGCACCAGTATCAAACAACACACGAACAGGATGATGAAATAAAGTAAATGAACCCTGGAGTGTACCTTGGTCATTAGTAGGAGCAGGAGCACGTGGAGGAACTGGAGACGAGGCAGAGGTGACAACAAATATACCGAAAGGAGTACCCCTCTGCTGGGTAGGGCAGTCCTTCTTAAAATGACCGGGCTGGAGACAGATATGGCAGAGATCACGTCTAGACGATTGAGCGGGTGGAGGAACCGCAACACCAGATAATGTGGGACAGCTATTGGCATAGTGCCCTCTCTGATCACACCTAAAGCAAGTGATGGAGGAGAGATCAATTGGTTGCCTCTGGCAGGAGCAGATGATGAAGATCCCAAACCAGGACGCTTTAGCCAATTCTTCTTCTGCTGGAGGAAATTTGGCTTACGCTTCTTGGAATTAGCAGAGGAAAACTGAGTTGGAGAAGCACCAGAAGCAGCAGGACCTTTGGATGTGGGATTCTCATAGCGAATGGCTATATCCATAAGCTGGGTGAAAGAACCATGAACATGAGAAATAAGGCGACTATAATACTCTGGACGAGCACCAGCAATAAACTTCTCATTCTTCTTGAGAGGAGTATCAATAAGGCTAGGACCAAATTTGGAAAGTTCATTGAACTTCCTCTCATACTCAGCAAAAGACATGGTACCCTGCTTCAAATCCATAAACTCACGATAAAGCTGAGATTTTCCAGCTTTTGGCATCCATTTTGCCACAAAAGGCTCCCTGAAAAAGAGATACAGAAAACAAGCTTAAGATAGATTCAAAGAAAGGAAAAATAGAAACAAAATTAAGATAACACAAAGGATATTTAAACTGCTCCCAAGTGAGATCAGCCTCGACGGTGTTAGCCGTAACGGACTCCCACCAATCTAAAGCAGAATCACGCAACTGCCAAGCTGCTAGCTGACGCTACTGGGCATCAGTAATATCAAGACCAGTAAATATCCTCTCAAGACTCCGCAACCACTGCTGAGCCTCAATAATAGTCTCTGAACCGGTGAATGGGGTTCCACCTAGTTGAGAGAATTCCTTAGAAAGAACAGTGAACCTGACTGGAGCAACAGGTTGAGGAGCTGGGGCAATACCACGACCCCTACCTCTAGCATTTCCTCGATTCATCCTGAAAAATATCAAGAATGAATTTAGGACAAGAATAAAGACAAGCCAAAGATAAATTAAGATAAGACAAGATAATACACTTGGATGAATATCTTAAAGAAAGAAAAGATCCTAACAAGGTAGATACGAAAGAAAAGAAGTTAGAAAACCTATGAAAATCCTTTAAAAGCAAGAAAATTATATATCAAAATAATCTTTGAAAATCCTTTTGAAAACATTTTGAAAAATCATTTTATACTTTGAAAATACGTCTCTCACAAAGATATGATTCTGAGATTGATTTCACCCATTCTAGGGTAGAAATATCCTATCTCTAATGAGTTTTTGCTCCGCAGAGGCAATGGTTTGCCAAAAACCAAAGCTCTGATACCAACTTGTAACAATCCCAATTTCATACCATTCAAATCGACAATAATCCACACATGTCGGACTTGAATGATGCGAAATAATAGATTGTAAATAAATTTGGAGCAAATAAAATCAAATATACAGAATCACAGACACAGAACAAACAGAATAACTCACAGCGGAAAATAAAAATACATAGTAGTTCATGAAACTACTATGGCAGAGTCTCAAACCAAATACAAAATACAGTCTGAAAACAACATAATAGAAATCCCAAATACATAGAAGTTCACTAATACATGAGATAAACTAGAACAGCTGAAACAGAAGTAGATAAATATGTAGATAAGCAGAAACTCCAGCAAAGACCGGCTCCAGAAAGAGAATCCAAAGCTGTAAACACTCAGGCTGACCCGAGCGTAAAGAAAAACACAAACACTCGAGTCAGGACAATATACTTGTATAATGTAAACCAACTCAAGTGAACTGTAATAAAGATATAAGTAACTTAAAGGATGCCTGAGACCGCCCATCCTCTAAGGATCCGTCAAACTATTTACTATATAGTAATATTTCGCTATTATAGTAATGTCTACAGTAAAATAAACATGCTTTTAAATAGCGTTCCGGGCTACCCATATCACCCTTCACACATAATAGTCCCAGTAGTCCATCCAGTATCAGCATATCTCCGAGAGACTACCCTAAATACTCCATGGGCTATTTGAGAAAAACAAACTCGTAGTTAAGGCTCGATATGGTAGGTGACACTGCACACAAGGCAACGCCAGGGTAGATATACCAATTACGCACACGGGCTGGCGGTAATGTAGTAGCCACTACGCCCACCCAGAACAACACTCCAAATCAAGGGGTGCACCCAAATCAATCACAACAGTAATAGAATGGTATCGAAGAAGTGTGTCCAGTCCAGAGGTGCTACCTCCTTTGACCCGAGATCGCTCCTGTTTTAGCCACCTTAAGCTAACTCACGGGAGTTAGGTCCAACTAAAGTACCTTAGGAACGTCGTCACCATCCTACTTCATTCTGGAATCTCCATCGCGTACACAGTTGTTAAAGTGGTTTTCAGTATCGATAAAGAGTATGTCCATATCCGATCCCGGTCTCTTTAACAACCAATCGTTATTATAACCCATAGTTATAATTTAAAAAATGGTATTTATTTTCTCAAAATCCAATATCATCTCAAATCCATTTCAAAATATCAAACTTATCATCAAATCCATTTCAAAATATTAAACTTATCATTTCATTTGAAAAACATATTCATTTTATTCAATTTAAAAATACCATTTCAATTCACATTTCAAAATAGTTCAATCCCAAACAATTTACTTCATTTAAATCATTTAAAAGTGAATTTATTACATTTAATAATTAAATTTACAAAATTTTCAACTTTCAAAGTTCATTCATTCACTTAATTTTATCAAACAGTGAAAATTCAATTTTTGCAGCATTTGGAAAATGCTACAGAAAGTTATATTCAAAACAGTTCAATTTTAACAAAAGACAGCATTTAAAATGTTGTAATATTGTTACATTAGTTTCAAAGAAAACTTAGTTTAATCCAACAACTATAGCATTTATAAAATGCTAAAATAGCCTTTAATTCAATTTAGCTATTTAGTTCACTTGTCAACTATAGCATTTACAAATGTTGTATTATCATTTATATTATAAATAATAGCATTTCAAAAATGCAGTTAATTAACTTCAAATTTTCAATATAATTTCACAACAATTATATTTTTCTTTACATCACTTTTAATTTATAAAATCACACATTTTTACTTTTATAAACAGCATTTAATTTTCCTTAATTTCATGATATCGTAAAGTTAAATTTCCATTTGAAAATTCATATTTAATAATAATTCACTTATTAAATTGCAACATTCAATTCTAAATTCATTACATTAAATTTCAACTTAACACTTAAGTTCAAATTCTCAAATATAACTTAATTTTATTTTTATTTACTTAACTAGAAATTCACTTTTAAGTCAATTTCATAAATTTCCAATTTTAGTTACATTTCAAAATTTCAACTTAAATATTCATTCATTTCCCATTTCAACTTTATTAAAAATCATTAATATGATATAAAATCACTTTAAATTCATTTAGATCCAAATTATCATAAGTTTATCATAATTTCATATTCAATTTAATTTCCAATTATAATTAAATCAAATTTTCCAAAATAACTTACACTCAAAATTTTCTAACTTTTTTATTAATTTATTTCACTTATAATTATTCAGAAAATCAATAATTTTTACAAAAATCATTTTATACTAGATTTAAATCAAAATATTTTAATATTTACATTTCTAAAATAATTTTAAATTTTTTAGAAAAACATATATATTAACTACGGGTCTGTATATAATTTTCTACACTAGGAAAAGTGATACGGGTAATATATCATTTCAACCCGTAATTTACAAAAAAAATCTGGGTTTTATCATTTCAAACCCGCAGTCCCAAGTAAATGAAATAAATTGAAAATCATTCAGGCCTATCATTTCAGCCCATAATAATTTTCCCTTATTCGAAAGCCCGTTCGGGTATGTATCATTTCAACCCATAGTGATTCTAATCTAAAGGGAACTTGCAGTGTGATAAACTGATAAAAATAACAGAACAGCATAATATAACAGTAACAAATGTTATAACAGGTGTTTAAGCATGGGTGAACATCATATAATCATAATATAGCAGATATAACATGATAATGCATTTTACAGATTCACAAGGGGTCAATTCACTAGTTATATATGTATATATTGTCTGGTGAGAATAACTCACTGGTTTGTGCTAGAGACACAATGACGAATGCACGAATGAGATCCAAACAAGAACGATAACACGATTCAAATATGATTGGGGGAGCCAAAGTATCAAATCCCTTGAAAACAAGTCACACAAACAATAATAATAAACATAAGTTTCTAATGCTAATATGATAAACGATGATAGAATAGACTGCACAAATCAAAGTGGAATTGTTTTGCACTTGCTCCAACTTACATAGGCTCAGCCATGGATGGAAAGTACACGAATATGGCATGTTCTAGGGTCTGTTTGTGGACCTATAGGGGTCGGCCGTGTATAGAAAAAACGGTGCACTAGTTGGTGATGCAAAAGGCTAACATTTCAAGGCAAAAGCATGGATTTCGAGGCAACTTATGGGCTCGGCCAAGGCATGGAGGGCATGGCTATTTCAGGTGGGGTCAGTAGGTGGTGTGCAGAGGTGTCTCAGGTCTGGAACAGGGCTGGTGGTGGTGGTGTTTGGTCGGCCATGTGGAGATTTGGAGGTGGTGGACATGGATGGTGAAAACAACATAACAAGGCAACAAGTACAAGGCAAATTTCAACATCTCTAGGCCACAATAGGTTTCGGCCAAAGGCTATGTGGGCCTAGCCAGCAGTGCAGGTGGTGGTGGGTGATGTGGTAGAGGGTAGTGGTCAGATATGAGGTTGTGGTGTGGAGGAAGTGGCGGCTAATGGTGGTAGAAGGTGATGTTGACAAACTAGGCTCGGTTTGCCTACTAGGTGATGGGTTTTGTGAATTTTAGTGGTGATCCATGCCATGGATGTGCTCGGCCTGCCATGGTGGTGGACTAGGGAGTTGCTGGTTGGAGTATCAGGTGGTGGAGGTTGGCCTAGGGCTGGAGGAGGAGTGGCCGATCCATATATGGTTGAGAACCAATGCAAAATTAGAGTAGAAAATAGAAAAACAAAGAAAAAGAAGAGAAGAAGTTTACCAAACTTTCTTCACCAGGCCATGGCTGAAAATTTTCAGTTTGAGGAATGTAAAAATAGTGTGCATGAATGGTAATGAAAATACATGGCTGAAAGATGTGTATATTAAAAGCTAATTGATGAATAGTTATGATAAATATGAAAGGGTGGAAGATAAAGGGCCATTAGAAACCCAAAAGTCAAAACCCTTTCAAATTTCTTTTAATTTATTTATATAAGATTAAATTACTGAAAATAACAATTATTTCAGTCAAAATTTCGAAAATTTAACAAAATATAAAAATATATAAAAATATTTATTAATTATATAAGGTTGAAATGAGAAAATAGCATAAAATTGCAAACTAGACTGGAAAATTTTGAAAATAACAGAATAAATTTTAGAAAAATTATATGGACTTGGAAAAATATTTATAACAAACATAATAACATAAAAATAAAAATTCATTCACAAAATAAATAAATATAATATAATTAAATATAATTTATATGAAGAAAATAGCAGAAAATTAGAAAATAGCCTTTAAAAATAGGAAATAAATGCAGTAAATTTTGGACAAAATCTATTATCAATTTAAAAATATTTAGAAATGAAATCTCACAAATAAAACAAATTTAAAAATAATTTCAAACAAAATAAAATCAAATTCAAATTTATAGTCAAAAATCTAGGGTTGTTACAATTTGTTTTTGAGAAGCTTTGCAGGCGGAAGTTTCTTAGCCTTTGGTTGGAAGAGGATAGAAAAAAGAATGAAGGTGAGTAGCATATGTTATTATTTTGTGATTTAATGAAACTAAAAGAAAATCAATATTAAAATGACACTTGTTTATCATCTCAACATTTGTCATTACCTTTACTTATTATTTAACACTTGTTAAACAAAGTCTACTATAATTACACTTATAATTTAAGTAATTTCTACTTATTTTAAATGATAATTAAAAGGTTTTATACTTACATTTCTATTTAATAATTACTTATCTAAATATATATGTATATAAATTACTTTTTAAAGAAAATATAATAAAACAAATTATATATACAATTAAAAGCTTATTCAATATATTTTAAAATCCAAAACATTTTAAAATATCTACCTCTTGAATTCCAATTTTCAATCCAAATTCAAATTCAAATTAAATTGAAAAATCTAGTTTAAAGTCAACTTAAATATACCTATATAACAACACACATATGTATTACAGAATTTAGCTTTAAATAATTGTTTTGAAAATCATTTGTATTAAATTCAAAATATAACTTTCAAATTATGTGTACATTAAAATTAGAAAAAAAAATCTTATTAATTTTAAAATATAGTTTTAAATCCAATTTATATTTCAACACATTTACATTTGAATTTGAAATTCAAATTTCAATTTATTTTCAATATTTATTTTGAATCTCAAATCCAAATTCTATTTTAAAAATCAATTTATATATATATATATAAAATTAAATAAACAAATATCTTGTTTTATTTGAAAAAAAAACAAATAAATTCACAATTTAATCCAAAAAATATATTAGTTACTAATTTATTCAAATTTATTCCCAAAAATTCTATTTCGTATTCTCATCTTCAGTCTTAACTTCAAATGAATTGGAAATTTTAAATTGAAATAAATTGGTTAATAAAATATAAAGATTTGTATCGATAAAATGATTTCAACCAAATTTGAAATTCTATTGTAATTTCTTGTAAAAGATCAAAGTCCAAAGAGGGACAAGCTAGTATATACCTTGGGATATTCCAATCTAAATTGAGTATCCATTATTTGTTCTGTTGGGTCCACATATATTCTATGAATGATTAGTTATCCCTTCGAACTAACCAATACTCCTGTACATTTCGTAGATCTGGATAACCTGAGTATTTCATGAAATATTGAATGAGTTTGTTCTCATATCTATTGTTGATATTCTGATTTGGTAAGCCAAATGCAGAATAGATATTTAGTTTGATCTGAAAAAATATTTCTCTATCTTTTTGTATCCATCTTTTGGGTGTCTCCCTGGCAAATTTCAAGGAGGAAATTTTCTTAAGGTGGAATCTATAACATTCCCGGATTTTAGTCAAGTTAAATTCGATAATTAATTTGATTTTTGAAATTAAATTGTGAATTAAATTGATTTTTTCGAAAATAAAAATATATTAGTTGTTTATATATATATAATTGAAATTTGAATTTGAAAACTCAATAATAAATATATTGGAAATAAATTGGCTTTAAAATTTAATTGTTAAGTTTATAAGAATTTGTTTCTAATTTTATTAAATATGCATTTTGATTTAAAAATGATGTTTTTAATTTGATATAATAGATTTTTCAAAGGATAATTAAGAATAAAATTTTAATATATTTATTCATGTGAAATTAACTTTTTAAACCATCTTTTGCTTTAAAAGATTATGTAAATGATTAATACAGAAAATATATTTATTTAAATAGGAAGTATGATATAAAGTTATATTTAAAATATTATTTGTAGTGTTTAAATTATAGGACATAATTTATAAAAGTATAAGTGTAAAATAGGAAATGGATTTAATGTAAAAAAATGTAAAACATTTATTAATATAAAGTTAATATATAAGAAGATAAAAACATAAACATTTAAAACAAAAAACATATGTTAAGATATGAAAATGTAAATGCATAAAGGGTTAAAACATAATTTATAAAATAATTTGAATTAAGGATATAAACACAATTTAATTCTCGTAGGACATTTGTAAGAAGGTTAAAATATATGGATACAAGTGTTAATACAATATATACAAGCGTTAGCAAAATTAAAACAAGTGGAAAATTTAACTTTTCTTTTAATTTGAATTAGAGACAATATAATAATAATAAAAAGAAGTAAGTGAGAAATCCGTATGTTTTTCTCAGATCAAAAATTTCTCAAACAAAATAAAAAAACTGGATCAAAGAAATTTCAAACAAAGCAAACAACTTCAACAAAATCCAAACCTGAAAACATCCTAAGTTTCATAAGCTTTCAAAATTGGAAAACCAAGATTCAAACAGCAATTTAAAATCTTCAAAGCCTGGAAAATATCAAGGAAAAGCATAAAGCAACTAAGCCTGTAATCAAGCAAACCTGGAAACAAAATTTAGTTGCAAATCAATTTACAAGCCTGGGAACAAGAATCAAACAACATACCAAATACAAAGATTAACTTCAACAATCATCAATTTCAGATCATATTTAAAGATTCCAGTATTCAAGCTTTCTGGTCTCTGTTCCTCTCTGTTTTTCCCACACAGGTGAGCAAACTTGCCTTAAATCTATTATGTGTTTTAATGAATGCCTGAATTGATTTTCTTCTTTGATATATGTTATTCTGGTTTGTGTATATATATGCATAGAAAAATCGAGCATACTTGTATATGAAAAGGAAAAGAAACCTGTCTCTTTTTTAGTAACAGGTTGACAAAGATCAAGATAAAAAAACCAAAACTCAATTTATAAAAATATTTAGGTACCGTTGAATAAAAATTTATCATAGTAATGTAATACAAATTTTAAAAATAAAAACAGGTAGAAATACAAAGGTAATTCATCTGGAATTTGGAAAATACAGTAAATGTGTTCAATACAGAAAAATCGATGATCACGTATTAAAATTTGGATTTCATAATTAGATTCATGACAGGAAATGTTGAATTTTAAGATTAAGATCCAGGTTTTTCGATTTGAAATCGTATGAAATCTCAAATTGAACGAAATAGCTATGATAGTCGATTTTCGACCATCCACGCGATAATAATTGTCGTGATCAATTGCGAGGGTAGTTTGGAGGATGTTGGTTCATGGAAAAATAGTGCAAACATTTATAGATGAACGTGGCAGCGGGTGGATGTTGAACTAGGGTTCGATTTGCACTTTGGGTTGCTTGAGTTTCGGCATTTACTGTAGCGTCGATGGTGAATTCTAAGCCATCGCATCTGGGGGAACATAAGGAGGAGGTTCTGATGAACTCCTGGATGCAGCGGCATGGTTGCAGGTGGTCAGAGAAGTCCTGGCGTGGTCTTATTTGCTGATCGGTAGATTATAGTTTGTTTCGTGGGTAGCAGTTTTTCGAGTTTCGTTCGAATTCGTCGAAATGGGTGATGGATGGGGACGAGTTGATCATCGTCAACATGGGAATGATGGCGGCAACGATCGCCGAGGCTTTGGTGCCTCGTGCACATGCACGCATGAAATCCTGTGCATCTGAAGATTTAGTAGGGGAAGACGTATGCTGCTCGAAGTTGATCTCGAGGCTTTGGTGTTGTGGCTCGAAAGAGTGCTCGAGTAGAATGATGGGTGCGTGCAGTTTTCCTAAAAACTTAAACAAATTTGTATAGTTCATAGGCATACGGGTGAGTTTGGGAAGAAACCCGAAGTGAAGGGCTTGTTGACTCAGGGGCGGACTCGAGTGGGTCTCGGGTTCACTGTAAAAACACTTTTTACTTTATAAACCAGATTTATATATTAAAACATTTTAAAACTATGTTTTTAAAAAATAATTGTCTTGATCTAAAATTGAATAATTAAAGGGTTAAGAAAGTTATGTTTAAAGAAATTAAGTCCTTTGATTGTAAGATCAATATTTATAATTAATTCTTAAAATTGTTTCTAAATTAAAGAGTTAATCAAGATAAAATGTTGTTTTAATTAACCATAATCTCTTGAATAAATCTATGGTTAATAATGATTAATTATGAAATTTATTAATTAATTTTTTTAATGACTTGTCTTAAACTAATTAAGTATATAAGTAATCTAAGGATGATTAAAGATTTAATTAAAATAAATTTAAGGTTAATTAATTTATAATTAAGGATTAATTTATGATTTATTAATGAAGGTGATTAAGATTTAATTTATTAATAATTAAGGATAACTAATTAATTAAAGATTTATTAAATGAAAGTGATTAGGGATAATCAACTATTTTAATTAACTAACATTAATTAATTAAATGGTAATTAATTAAGGATTAATTTATTTATTACTTAATTGAGGATAATAAATTAAGGGTAATTAAGTAATTAAGATTGATTCTTTAATGATTAAAGGTTGATTAATTTATTAATTAAGGTTAATTAATAAATAATTAAAGGATAAATAATTAACATAAATTTGGAATTGATTAATGTTAATTAACCTGGATTAGTGATTAATCTGCTTTCAATTAATGAGATGATTAATTGACCTTAATTATGGATGTTTAGATTGCATTGAATGCTGTGAATTATTTGATATATCTGCTGCGTGATGCTTTGTGATATGAATTGTTTTAATTCAAGCTGTGATGAATGTAATTTATATTATCTGTGATGTATCTGTGGATCTGTGAATGGAAAATAAGCGTTATAGAATATACCGCTTATCGATATTGATGTGCTTGAATCTGTGATGATTGATGATGTTGGACTATTGTGTGAAACCCCTGGACTACACTATACACACACAAATATGGATTCCACAAGGAAATTGGTTAAGTCATAGATTTTTGAAATGGTTTTAAGGTTGGATTTTGAATCCAAATGGTTTTGGAAATGGATTTGGGTTAAATGTAAAAAAGCTTTTGAAGAGAAATTTTGAAGATGAAAGTAATTTTGAATAACTTAATAAAGTTTTGAAATTTAAATAATTTGATTTTAAAATTTGAATTCAAAATTTGAAATTGAATTCTATGTTTAGAAATTATGGTTTAAAAATGTTATACAAGTTATAAATGTGTTTATATGGGTTTTTAACCATTTTAAAGATATTGTTTTGGGAATTTGAATTTAACCCAAGGGATTTAACTTGTACAAATGAAATCGGAATTTCCCGAAACCAAAACTATTTGTTTTCAAATAATAAAAGCTTCCATATAAGGAAAGAATTTCCATTTTGTGTTAAAAGGATTTCAAGTTTAAAATGAAAATGGTTTTCCAAGTTATGAATGAATCTTTGGAAACGATTTTGAAAGCTATGAATTAAATCTTTGATTTAAAGATTGGATGAGTTAATCCGATTTGAAGTGGAAATTGTTTTGGAATCTGTGAATGGATCTTTATGAAAAATAGGTGAACTTTGTGAAGTAGATCTTTTTGTTCAAAGATTTGGAAATGGTAATTTATTTAAACCATTTGAAAAGAAAAGTTTTGGGTTTTAAAGTTGTGACTTAACTGAAATCCCAATATCTATATGTTTTTAAATATTGCGCTCATTATTCGGTTTAGCCGGAAGAGGACCTTGTGTCATACAACCCATTCTGAATAATGATACGACGTTATGGATAACATTTGAAGAACGGTGGTGAAGACCGGGTATTTTCGAGAGCGAAAGTATAACCCGTCGAATGACTCTGCACTGAGTAGCTATGGCATAGAGATCTCCATATGTGATGGGGAGTCCGATCGAGATTGTGAATACCCGGATTGTAAGGGCTTCTTCGGAAGTGCCTTCGGTTATGTTCAAACCTGCAACAGACTTGTATGGATGTGCGTTTGACGTTACACTTTGAGATGTAAAGCTGGTTTCTATCAAATACATTTCTGTTTGGTGGTGGAGAATTTATTCTCTTATCTTAACACCCTTCTCTGAGACGTACGAGCTCAGAGGTTATGTAATTGATGGTTATTAGTGATACATTTCCAATTTGGCAATGTGGCATACGAAGTGATGCTGATCATTTGTTGATCAGAGCATGACTTTATGAAAAAACGTAGCTTTTGTGGACGAGACTGCATCAAGATCTCACACCTCGAAAATGGTCGAAACAGGAAAGATGCAGCAAGATTATAGGAGTCGCGCCCCTAGGGTATGTCCATTTCTTCTGGAAATGGGTGGTATCATGGTATGGAGCCCATATACTTAACTCATGTGGGCACTGTAAATTTATTACTGTGTGATGTTGTTTGTGGTTGAGGATCCTCGGATAAAGGTCGCAAACGACCGGGGATGGCATATCTTAGGTGTTATGTGACGATACGAATTTTTCGCGCTCGAAAATCGACATCCAAACTTCATATCGTATTCGAATGTCATAGATTCGACCGTTTAAATCCGATTCGCTGGAGCTTATACCAATATTAAGTAAATAACACAGCGGAATAAAAGAATAATACATTGCTATACAGCTTTGATACAATATCTGATGCAACAGATGATCCAATAGATATCAATATACATCAGAGATATTATACAATAAAAATAGCAGCGGAAAAGAAAACGATAACACCAGCAGCGGAACAAATAACTCTAAGATAGTCTTCAAGGAAGAACTCCAAAACCGCAACTCCCAACTCCAAGAACCAATCCAGCAATAGCTCAAACTCCCAATAACGATGCACCAAGCTAAGCAAGACTGGTGTGTTCCAAAGACCGAACTAACTCTAAATAATCCACTACATCTGACTATCTGAAAAACCCAACTCTAAACTGCTCGTGTAGAAAAATTTTGAGCACCTAGAGTTTAGGAAAGAAACGATAAACTCCGGATCAGTCATGGGACTGGTGTGAGCAACAAAAACAGTTTAAAACAATCAACAAAAGATTTTAAAATCAATTCGCAATGCTTTTAAAAATGAAACTACCATAAGACCTCCCGCCACACACACAATGCAAACGCAGAATTGGAGGAGATTTCTTCTTATGATAGTCAAACATGCTTGATACGCCATTTCCTTGATATTATTACTATAAGTGCAAAGTGCAGAAAAAACATTTCGAAAGTAGAATATAAATCTTAGCCAACATACGACCATTATCGTATGCCTACTATAGCTACCATCTAAACAGTGGGGCGCCACCATAAGTAAATGGCGGGTTCTACAACTAATACTGTACAACGCTCGTATTGTTTCTTTGGATTTCGAACAAATGGTCAGGCCAAGGAACTTCCCATTGCCACATGAGAACGCCTCTGAAAGGACGTCCCCGAGAACCTAACCGGATCTCTGCCAACACAAGGCCGGGTTACCCCTAACTGGGTAACTACTGACACGAGTATGCCAATTCCCGGTTGTAACCAACCTTTAAACGGGGCCCCAACAGCAAATCACAAAGTAATATATATATATCTGCGATATCAACATAAGTTAAGTATCTGGGCTCCATACCATGATACCACTTTTATCCAGAAGGAAATGCACATACCCTAAGAGGTTCTACCCCCAATAACCTTGCCGCATCTTTCCTGTTTCGACCATTTCGGGGTGTGAGGTCCGACGAAGTCTCGTCCACAAAGCCACGCTTTGGTACAAAGCCATGCTTTGGGTCAACAAATGATCAAAGTAATGATCACAAAGATAAATGATCAAACAAATGATCATATCACAAATGATCAAACAATGATCATTTCACAGCAACACTCAGCATGTCACATTACCAAATTGGGAATATAACGCTGATAACCATCAACTACATAACCACTGAGCTCGTACGTCTCAGAGAAGGGTGTTAAGCTAAGAGAATAAATTCTCCGCCACCAACATAAATGTATTTGAAAGAAATTTGCTTTATATCTCAAATTGTAATATCGGACATACGATCCATACAAGTCTGTTCTGGGTTCGAACAGAACCGAAGGCACTTCCGAAGAAGTCCTTGCAATCCGGATATTCACTAATTGCGTTCGAACTTCCCATCACATATGGAGTCTCTATACCGGGGACCAGTCGATGCAAAGACATTCGACGAGTTGTCCTTTCGTTTTCGAAAATATCCGGTCTTCACCACTGGTCTTCAAATGCTATCCATAACGACATATCACGTATTCGGAACGGGATATATGACACAAAGGTCCTCTCCCGGCTAAATCGAACAGTGAGCGTAGTATTTCAAAAACATATGGATATTGGGATTTCAATTAAGTCTTTTAAAATGGTTTAAACCAATTACCATTTCAAATCTTTATATTACAAAAAGATTTATTTCACAAAGATCAATTCATAGACTTCAAAACAATTTCCATTCCAAATGGATTAATTCATTTAAATCCTTAAATCAAAGATTTAACCTATAGCTTTCAAATCGTTTTCATAACTTGGAAATTATCTTCAATTCAAACTAGAAATCATTTTAACTCAAACTGGAAATTAACTTCGAATGTGAAAGCTTTTATTATTTGAAAACAAACATTTTTCATTTCAGAAAAATCCAATTATATTTGTACGAGTTAAAGTTCTTAATTTATATTCATATTCCTAAATTAATACATTTTAAAATTGTTTAACCCATATATAACTGGTATAACATCTTTAATCCCTAGTTTCAAATTATAGAATTCAGTTTCACACTTTGAATTTAAATTTAAATCAAATTATTTAAATTTCAAACTTTATCAAGTTATTCAAAATAAATTTCATCTTTGAAATTCCATTTCAAAAAGCTTTTTACTTTAAACCCAATTCCATTTCAAACCATTTGAATTTAAAAAATTCAAATTCAAAACTATTTTAAAAAATCTGTGACTTAATCGATTTCCTCGTGAAATCCATATTTGTATGTGTATGAGTGTGGTCCAGGGGTTTAACACAGTAGTGCATTATCATTATAGATTCACAGATAACAAAAAGATGTATCACAAATAAATGAATAAATCGTACATAGCACAATCCACAAAATAAAATATCACAGATCAGATAGGACAATCCATTTAAGGCATATCATATAATACAATCATTCATAAGTAAGGTCAAGCAATCAATAAACATTTCTAAGCAGGATTAATTAATTGTTTAGTCCTGATTAATTCAATTTATTTCCAATTAAATTTATTTACTTATGAATAAATCATCCAACTCTGATTTATTAATTACAAGTCATTTGATATAAATAAATTTATCAAACACTTTAATAAATTAAATTATTCTTAATTTATCACATTAATTAAATCAACCTTTTAAACCAATTTCCTAATTAATTAACTTTAATTAATTATTTAAAGAAATTTAACCTTTAATTACTTATCATAAAGTAATTACACTTACTCAATTTATAATTGATTATCTAACCTAATAAATCCAATTTATTATTATAATTAATCATCTTAATTAATACTTAATAATCCTTAGTTAATTTTCCTCATTGACTATTAACATCTTTTAATCACTTTCTTAAGAAAATTATTCAGATTAAATCATTATTAATCATTTCTGATTATAAATTAATTTAAATCATTAATTAACTATTAATCATTCATTTCATTAAAGTTAGTTAATTACCCTTTTTTTATTTAATCACTTAATCATTTATTAATTCAAACTCTAATTGCAATTATAAATTAATTAACTAATTTAATTTTCAAATTAATTAAACATTTAGAAGTCTTCTTTTAAATTTTGAAAATCAATCATAGTGTTAACTACAAATTTAATTGTTAGTTAACTTTATACATAATTTAAATTAATTACTTAATTAACATAGTAATCGAGAGTTAGGAACATTGTAAAGCATTAACTACATAATTAATCTAATCTATAATTACCTTTTAAAACAAATAATTTAAAACAATTTAAATCGTCAAAACTTGTTTAAAACTTTACTTTCCTTCAACCCAGGCAACTCAACACCTTAAAAACCGAGCATAACCAACAAGCTATTTCCTTCTTCTTCTTATTTTACTTTGCTGTGTTTTAAACCCTCCTGTTGTATCATTTATTACTCAGACAACCCAAGCCACCCCACAATTTTTCCGAGTCATCTTCATTCACGCGCGAGAATTACCCGAGCCACATAATGGTCAGGCTCGTATTGTTTCTTTGGATTTCCAACAAATGGTCAGGCCAAGGAACTTCCCATTGCCACATAAGAACGCCTCTGGAAGGACGTCCCCGAGAATCTAACCGGATCTCTGTCAACACAAGGCCGGGTTACCCCTAACTGGGTAACTACTGACACGAGTATGCCATTTCCCGGTTGTAACCAACCTTTAACCGGGGCCCCAGCAACAAATCACAAAGTAATATATATATATATATATATATATATATCTGCGATATCAACATAAGTTAAGTATCTGGGCTCCATACCATGATACCACTTCTATCCAGAAGAAAATGCACATACCCTAAGAGGTGCTACCCCCAATAACCTTGCCGCATCTTTCCTGTTTCGACCATTTCGGGGTGTGAGGTCCAACGAAGTCTCGTCCACAAAGCCACGCTTTGGTACAAAGCCATGCTTTGGGTCAACAAATGATCAAAGTAATGATCACAAAGATAAATGATCAAACAAATGATCATATCACAAATAATCAAACAATGATCATTTCACAGCAACACTCAGCTTGTCACATTACCAAATTGGGAATATATCGCTGATAACCATCAACTACATAACCTCTGAGCTCGTACGTCTCAGAGAAGGGTGTTAAGCTAAGAGAATAAATTCTCCGCCACCAACATAAATGTATTTGAAAGAAATTTGCTTTATATCTCAAATTGTAATGTGGACATACGATCCATACAAGTCTGTTCTGGGTTCGAACAAAACCGAAGGCACTTCCAAAGAAGTCCTTGCAATCCGGATATTCACTAATTGCGTTCGGACTTCCCATCACATATGGAGTCTCTATACCGGGGACCAGTCGATGCAAAGACATTCGACGAGTTGTCCTTTCGTTTTCGAAAATATCCGGTCTTCACCACCGGTCTTCAAATGCTATCCATAACGACATATCACATATTCGGAATGGGATATATGACACAAAGGTCCTCTCCCGGCTAAACCGAACAGTGAGCGCAGTATTTCAAAAACATATGGATATTGGGATTTCAATTAAGTCACAACTTAAAACCCAAAAACTTTCCTTTACAAATGGTTTAAACCAATTACCATTTCAAATCATTATATTACAAAAAGATTTATTTCACAAAGATCAATTCATAGACTTCAAAACAATTTCCATTCCAATTGGATTAATTCATTTAAATCCTTAAATCAAAGATTTAACTTATAGCTTTCAAATCATTTTCATAACTTGGAAATTATCTTCATTTCAAACTAGAAATCATTTTAACTCAAATTGAAAATTCATTTCTTATGCGAAAGCTTTTATTATTTGAAAACAAACAGTTTTCGTTTCAAAAAAATCCATGTATATTTGTACGAGTTAAAGTTCTTAATTTATATTCATATTCCCAAATTAATACATTTTAAAATGGTTTAACCCGTATATAACTCTTATAACATCTTTAATCCCTAGTTTCAAATTATAGAATTCAGTTTCACACTTTGAATTTAAATTTCAATCAAACTATTTAAATTTCAAACTTTATCAAGTTATTCAAAATAAATTTCATCTTTGAAATTCCATTTCAAAAAGCTTTTTACTTTAAACCCAATTCCATTTCAAACCATTTGAATTTAAAAAATTCAAATTCATAACTATTTTCAAAAATCTATGACTTAATCGATTTCCTCGTGAAATCCATATTTGTATGTGTATGAGTGTGGTCCAGGGGTCTAACACAGTAGTGCATCATCATTACAGATTCACAGATAACAAACAGATGTTTCACAAATAAATGAATAAATCGTACATAGCACAATCCACAGAATAAAATATCACAGATCAGATAGGACAATCCGTTTAAGGCATATCATATAGTACAATCATTCATAAGTAAGGTCAAGCATTCAATAAACATTTATAAGCAGGATTAATTAATCGTTTAGTCCTGATTAATTCAATTTATTTCCAATTAAATTTATTTACTTATGAATAAATCATCCAACTCTGATTTATTAATTACAAATCATTTGATATAAATAAATTTATCAAACACTTTAATTAATTAAATTATTCTTAATTTATCACATTAACTAAATCAACCTTTTAAACCAATTTCCTAATTAATTAACTTTAATTAATTATTTAAAGAAATTTAACCTTTAATTACTTACCATAAAGTAATTACACTTACTCAATTTATAATTGATTATCTAACCTAATAAATCCAATTTATTATTATAATTAATCATCTTAATTAATACTTAATAATCCTTAGTTAATTTTCTTCATTGACTAATAACATCTCTTAATCACTTTCTTAAGAAAATTATTCAGATTAAATCATTATTAATCATTTCTAATTATAAATTAATTTAAATCATTAATTAACCATTAATCATTCATTTCATTAACTTAAGTAGTTAATTACCATTTTTTTAATTTAATCACTTAATCATTTATTAATTCAAACTCTAATTGCAATTATAAATTAATTAACTAATTTAATTTTCAACTTAATTAAACATTTAGAGGTCTTCTTTTAAATTTTGAAAATCAATCATAGTGTTAACTACAAACTTAATTGTTAGTTAACTTTATACTTAATTTAAATTAATTACTTAATTAACATAGTAATCGAGAGTTAGGAACATTGTAAAGCGTTAACTACATAATTAATCTAATCTACAATTACCTTTTAAAACAAATAATTTAAAACAATTTAAATCGTCAAAACTTGTTTAAAACTTTACTTTCCTTCAACCCAGGCAACTCAACACCTTAAAAACCGAGCATAACCAACAAGCTATTTCCTTCTTCTTCTTATTTTACTTTGCTGTGTTTTAAACCCTCCTGTTGTATCATTTATTACTCAGACAACCCAAGCCACCCCACAATTTTTTCGAGTCATCTTCATTCACGCGCGAGAATTACCCGAGCGCAACACCAAAACCCAGTTTTCCCTGATCGACGTGCACGCGGTGCACCTGATACCACGCCGCCGACCTCCGTTGATCTTCGCGACCACTCTCGACGATCACACTAGCGCACGCAAACGTGAAAATAAAACTCGATTGAGCAAAATCGAGTCGAATCTCAAAACGACTCTCTCACTCGAAAACTAGATCGAGCAGCACTATGTCCCCACACGGCGATCCCCCACCCTGCGATCGACTCCGGCCTTCCCTTGGTGGCGATATTCTCTTGAAACCACCTACGATAGAAACTGCCTTCCGAACCCTAGATCATCAGAATCCCATCGCCTCGACTCACAAGAAAAACTCTAAGTATTTTTCCTGCACTCCCCATTACCCAGACCGTCTCCAGTCCAAAACCCGATCGTCTCAACCATGCCGATCGACGGCGATTGACGAAGGTTCCAAAATCGAACAATTTCGAACTGCTCTTCACATACTTAATGAAAATTCAAATTTTTTTAAAAAAAAATCATGTTAAGTTATAAGAATTCAGTTTAAATATCTGAATTTGTAAATTAAAAGTTTTGAATATTAACCTTTTAAAAGCTTTGTTCAGTCATGTTAATTTCCAGAGGCATTCGTAAGTATTTTTCACTTGAATCAAATTTAAATCTTGAGTTCATACTATATCAAATAATTTTTGTTTTGATGCTAAATCGAAACAACATGCAGGTCGGGATGGAATATTTTTCTTTTCTTTTCAGGGTTTTGAGTTTAACATTTCAGAACAGAGAACACTTATGCATCAGCCAGCACACCCACACTCATCAACCAGTATACACAGAATTCATGTTTATAACCAACATACTTATCACAAACAGATCCATATTTAACTATATTTTTTTAAGCAAGTGTTACTCACCTTGATAAGTTTTAGAAATAAACAGAGCTTTCTTTTCCATGTTGATACAGCTTTAGTATTTGCAAACTGGAATCTCTTCTTTCATATCTGGCTTTGTAGTTGATTTGTTTCATGATTTTTTTTTAGTTTGGAATAACATTACTTCAGATTTGCTTTGGTTTGAGGAACGAACTTAAAATGAGAGGGGAAGGCTGATATTAAAAAAAATTGTACAGGTGATGTTACTTGTACAATACTAGGCATGGTGAAGATAACTCAAGTCCTTTTTACTCGGCTGAGATCTTGCATTTCTTTGTTTATGTTTTATTTGTACTTATATTTTCATTTGTTTTATGAAACAAGATCTCGGCTGGAATGATGTTGTTTTGTGATGTGTTGATATGTATATAGAGAAGAAATGAGTTACGGGGGGGTGTATGGAAATGAAGTTTACTGGGTATAGAATATTATTTATAAATCTTTCATCAGAGATTTTCTAAGTTTTGTAGGCTATGGTACTCCTACTTTTGTATGCTAGAGGTATGGCTGCAGTGATATGTTATGGTGGCTGCAACTTTGCTTTCTACTTATATTTATTTGTTTGCTTTGTTAAGCTCTTATTTTAGTGTATTTGAGTGTATTTCTTATTTAACTTTATTTGGTATATGTTTAATACTTCTTTTGTTTCTATTTCTTTTGTGTTTCTATTGTTAATATGTTGTTAAAATTTAACAAGTTTTGTTTACTTTAGATTTTCATAGACATTTTATTAATTTACTTTATGTATAAATTATAAATTTGTTTTAGTCCTTTGTTAAAAACTTCAACTTAACTGAAAACATATACTTTTGTTTTAGTTATATTTGCTTCTTATTTATTTTTTATATTTAACTTATATCTTGTTTGTATTCACACGTATTATTAAAAGACAATGTTTTGAAACTAAACACGTATTTTATCTGCATTTTGGAAAAACTCAAATCAATTTATCAATTAATTTCACAATTATTAATCAAAATGTAATTTAATTATCAAATTAAAATTCGGGATCGTTACATGTTACTCCCGGGAAGGGAGTAAACCGGCCTTGTGTTAGCAGAGATCTGGGTAGGTTCTCGGGGCGTCCCTCCAGAGGCGTTCCCACGTGGAAATAGGAATTTCCTTAGCCTGACTATTTTTTGGAAGTTCGAGTACCAATACGTGCCTTGTATGGTTTTAGTTGCATAACATGCCATTTACTTATGGTGGTCACCACTGTTTAGATGATAGCTATAATAGGCATACAATAATGGTTGTATGCTGGCTAAGATTAATATTATACTTTCGAAAGATTTTCTACACTATGCACTAATAATAATATCAAATGGTTTTCGCGTATCAAGTACTTTTGACTATCATAAGGAGAAATATCCTCCAATTCTGCGTTTGCATGGTACGTGCGGCGAGAAGCCTTATGGTGGTTTCATTTTCTAAAAAGCATTGCAGATTTCAATGTTTTAAATTCTTTTGTTGTTTGTTTTAAAGATAAACTGTTTTCGTTTGCTCACACCAGTCTCATGACTGACCCGGAGTTTATTGTTCCCTTCCTAAACTCTGGGTGCCCACAATTTTCCACACGGGCAGTCTAGAGTTGGGTTTTCAGATAAACAAATAATAGGTATAGATTCAGTAGCTTTCGAAGTCTTTGGTTTGATAGCATTTGGAAATCTTCTTCAGCTTTTGGATCTTTGAAGTTTTGGTTTGGCAATCGCGTTTGGGATCGCATTTGCTACAAGTTCATCTTGATGGTGGTTCGAGCTTGAAGTCAAGAGCTTTGGATTTGGAGTTTTGGTTTAGAGTTGCAGTATTGGATTCCCTTGAAGACTTTGCTAATGTCGATATATTTCCGCTATGGTGTTGTGTTGTATACATTTTTTGATGGTGTTGGGTTGTTGTATCATGGTGTATCTGTCATTGTATTTATATTGTAGATCAATATAATCATCTTTTGTTTCCGCTATGTTGTTTATCATCTAATGTTGTTGCAAGCTTCGGCGATACGGATTTCGATGTCGTTTGTCAGGCATCGAGTTCGGGTCGTCACAGTAGGGATCACTCGGGTTATGATTTTATATTATGTTTCACTTCGTAGATTATTTGCATGTGTTAGGCCTTGATGGAAGTGATTCTTCCTTCTCTTGGAAGGAAGAACCGTTATTTCCTTAGTTCACTTTTATAGCTTTAAAAGCACTATTACTTCTCACCTGTTATTTACTCTAAGTGGAATGGCTACTATAAAACCATATTTAGCTATTTCTATGGATGTGAAGAACACATTTTCTTCATTTATATACAGTGGCACGAACCACTATAAAGTTGACTGGCTTTGCTATAAAAATATAACTATTTTTGATGTGTTTAGGGAATGATAATGTTCAACTATTATTATTTAGAGTTTGATTAGTCGTGCTCGTTCAATTTTGAGCATTAGTCGTGCTCGTTCAATTTTAAGCATTAACTTGTTGATTTATCTGTAATTTTTCTTTTTTAAAACCTGGGTTGGATAAATAGAAGTTATGGGAACATTAAAACGAACACCTTTTAAATTAAGTTCAGTAATTTGACTATAAGGTGTTCGATGATGATATTGGCTTAAAATTGGATTTTACTAAAATGTGGCTGATAAATAAAATAGATTTCAATAGAAAATTTGAGGACTTAAGTGCTTTTTAAAATTATTTTTAAGGTATTTGGAAAAAGAATAATAGTATTATTTGAAAGTATTTATAGATAAAAATATTTCTAAGGGATTTTAAAGAAGATAGAAAGCAGTGAACTCGTTTCTTTCACCGAAAATTAATTTCAATGATGACTACAATATCATCGGCATTTTTGAGTTTCTAAGTGGGAAAATGCTACCATGAGGATTTATTTGATAAAGCAGATTTTGTTTTGATCCCAAAAGCATGATTTAACTAACAAAAGGAAATATGTATATTATTATTTCAAATGATTTCCGAAGAAAGTAATAATAGCATTACTTAAAAGTTTTTACAAGTATGAATATTTCGAAAATCGAATTTTAAGGAGCATTTTCTTTGGATTGGTTTGGAAAACGAGTCTCAATTTATTTTGTGATGATCTAGATAATCTTCTAAGTGACGATTGGATGTTTGGCTAGGCGAATGTTGTAGTGCACTTAGTAAATTATTCTCTTTATCATTGTACAATGAAACAAGTTTGAATCTAAAAAAAACACAAAGCAAGTTGGTAATAGATATTTGTTAAAACTATTTGTATGGAAATATACACGGTATTGCTTCAAAAAAGGAAATTTTGAGAATAAGAAAAGTATTTTTATGTTAACTAGCCAGGTAGCTCGAAAATAACTAAAAATGGAAAGGAGATGTGTTCGGATGGTAAGCACTTCTCTTATATATTATTCTTTTGGTAAGAAAAAATATGATATTGTTTGGTAATACCTAGTTTCTAGGTACCATTTTAGGGTTACTCGGGCTCTATACATACATACATACATATACATATACATACATACATACAAACACACACACACAAATATATATATATATATATATATATATATATATATATATTCCATAAGTTAAAATATATAACATCATCTCAAAAAGGGTTTTGAAATAAAAACTGAGAATTCGGATCCTGATCTTACTTAAGGAAAATAGATTCAAAACAAAAAGGATTGAATCAGATAGTTGTATATACTCTCAGGATATGGTAAGGTATTATACAAGTTTTAAAACTTAAGTGGAGATTTATGAATATGTTTTCATAAATAGTTATGGGAAGTAAAAAGGTTAAGTTTTTATATTAAATAGTTTCCTTCTTTGTTTGATTGAGACAGAATTTAAGGGTTGAAACTCTTTTAAGGGAGGAATAATTTAAAAACCATAAAATTTTCACTTTGATTTGGGATATTTATTTATTTTGAATATTAAATTAATGGTTTAATAAAAAAATCAATTTTTATTAGTAATAAATGACTTGGCTTTTAAATGACGAACTATTATTCGAATTTATGTGATTTTTCCATAATTTTTAAATTGAAAAATATTTAAACTATCGTTTGACGTCTTTCACAGAAGACGTTGGTATTTTTCAAATTTAATAGAATTTGATAACTAGTGTATTTTATAATAATTTTGTGATCATATCGCATTATTGTGCACGATTATCTTTTTATTTTAACATTCGCAGCCCATACGTGGTATGTGATTCTGTATAGTTGGATACACAGATCTAGCCAAATCTTGATTTGAGGGTTGCTTTGCTTGGAAGCATTGTGTTTCTTTATTCTTACCCCATATCTCACATCACTTCACTTCACTCCCCCTCACATCACCTTTCTCACTTTCTTTTCTTCTTATGCTTTGTGCATTTGATGTTTGGTCATTGTTGTGTAAGGTGTAGGGATTCATCAATTTGTTAGTCGATTCTCACATTTCTTTTCTTCTTATGCTTTGTGCATTTGATGTTTGGTCATTATTGTGTAAGGTGCAGCGATTCATCATTTTGTTAGCCAATGTATGAACCATTTCATTTATAAGTATAACACACACTCCTTCTTGCTACTGGCTACTATTGTTTCCTTTCTTCATCTCCTCTCCGAGCATTCAAAAACAAAGAATTCAAACCTCCTCTCCCCTTTAAAATTCAACATCTTCCAATCCATAGACAATTAGCCAAAGTATTCAACATCAGAATTGTTCATTATAGCCTCAAATATTTTCTTAAAATAGTTGCTCGAAGTTTCTTCGAGAGCGGTGGCGAGAATTGCTTGAAATCAGTGGATGTCAAGAAATGGTGAAAGTTTGACAATCACAAAATGCGAATTGGAGGGCATGTTGTGTTCATGGTGTCGAATCATGATTTTTAGTAATGGTCGCGTAATTTCTAGTGGCTGGAGTTGATCGTGAGAGGAAGATGAATGTTTTCCATTTATGTTGCAATTTTCCGACAATGTGGTGGTCGAGGGGAGGAGTGCAGGTGCTGGAAGCAACGTTATGTAATTGTGGAGACGTGGGTGGCGGCAGCAGAGCCTCCAGTAGTTGGAGTTGGAGAGGCGAGCTAGGTTTAAGGTTTCGTGTGGTTTGGGTTGGCGTTCGAAAATGGGGTTGCTGGAGATGATGGTGATGATGAGTGTGACGTGGTGAGGTTTGGAGGTGATGCAGAGAGTGGCGATCATGATGGCATAAGCGATAATGGCTAACGTTGATCGAAGCGATGGTAGGTGGAGGCGGAACGTGCTTGGACATGTTGGGTCATTTGGGGAAGCACGGATGGAAATTGGCGGGGGACACCAAAGTCAATGTGATGGGGTGCATTGGGACGACCTCAAGAAGCTGAGTTTGCGGGTGATGGTGGATCGAGGGCGATGGTGCGGGTGGCCGTGTCGCGTGCACGTTTATGCACTGGACATGTCGAGTTGGGGATAAGGGGGAGAAGTTGATGTTTGAAGTGATGCGGGTTGTGGTTGGAGCTAGCCTTGGGCTTGAATGTTTGGGTGAGAATTAAATTTTTGTATTAATTTTAATTATATAAACTAAGCATGTTAAGTTTTAATGTGATATCTCACTCATTTTAAATCCTTTTATCCTACGGATTTTTGCGTTAGACTCGTATTAATGAGTAGAACATTTTAGTGTCAATAGTTTATAGTTTTAAAGTATAATTTAACGATAAAATAATGATGATTTTGTATCATTACGTTTCTCAAATAATAACGGAGTTTATATAATTATACTCCATTGATGACATCTGTTTAGCAGAATAAAACACCGTTCTGCTAATTTAATTGAGTAGATTATCGTGAACATTTGTTTAGCAAAATGAATCATCGTTCTGCTATAATTAACAGAATATATTATTTTGGACATCTATTAAGCAGAATAAATTCTCGTTCTGCTATTATATTAATTTGGACTTTTGTTTCTATGCCAATTGATTTATATTGTATAAGTGATGTGTTAGCTATTGACCGCTAATTGTGGATATTATTTACATGTATGCTTTTCTGTGTAAATACCCGTATTATGACTTGGAAAGTTAAATTTAAATAAATGATAGCTTGCTCAAGTACAATTAAGATCGCTAAGCCTCCTTCCGAATTTGAAGGGTTAAGGATTTGAATTAACTTTTAACTTCAATGTTATAACAATTTGATGTAAGGTGTTTCATTATTATTAATATTGTTTGACGATTAATTAATTATTTATTAATTTTATTTGAAGATTAATTAGTTATTTTATTAATATTGTTTGAATATTAATTAATTATTTTGTTGATGTTGTTAAAGGTAATTAATTTATTTATTAATGTTGTTTGAAGATTCATTAATTATTTATTAACATTGTTTAAAAATATCAATTAATTATTTTATTGATGTTGTTTAAAGGTAATTAATTATTTTATTACGTTATTAAAAGATAATCAATTATTTATTAATGATTATTCAAAATTATTTAAATATTTTATTAGTGATGTTAGAAGGTAATTAATTAATTATTTACTAATGATGTTTAAAGTTAATTAATTATTTGCTAATGATGTTTAAGTTAATTAGGTGATTTAATTAAGGATGTTTTAAGTTAATTAATTGATTTAATTAATGATATTTTAATTTATGATGTGATTAATGGTGTTTAAAGTCAACCAGTTAATATAATTAATTGTGTTTTAAAATTATAAAGTGATTTACTAAAGGCGTTTATAAATAATTTTAGAGATTTATAAAATGAGTTTTATAAATAATTTTAGAAATTTATAACATGACTTGTAAATATGGAATGAGTTTATAAAAGAAATTTTATAAAAGAAATTGAGGCTGATTTCAATAAACGATCTTTGTAATTATGGCGGTATGGATGACATCTTTCCATACTTAACATGAAAATGGAAATCTTCCTCGATGTTTGTGAATATATGTATACCATTGAAATAAGTATAATAATACATTTTCTAAGTAGTGAAAATGTAATGTTTGTGAATATACTTATACCGTTATGATAAGTATACAGATATATTTTCTAAGTTGCGAAAGTGTAGTGTTTTGTTAATATACTTATACCAACGAGATAAGTATATGAATATTTTTCCTAGTATTGAAAGGAGTATAAACGGTATGTGAATATATCTTTTTATGAAGATATTTCTAATCAAGCATTTATAAAGTAATTTGAATTAATGAAAGGATTAATTAAAGAAGCTTAGTGGTTTCCATGAGAAATTAAATATTAATGAAGCATTTTCTTGAAGATTAATTAGTTATTTTATTAACATTGTTTAAATATTAATTAATTATTTTGTTCATGTTGTTAAAGGAAATTAATTATTTCATTAATGTTGTTTGAAGATTAATTAATTATTTTATTAATGTTGTTTAAAAATATCAATTGATTATTTTATTGATGTTGTTTAAAGGTAATTAATTATTTTATTATTGTTCTTTAAAGATAATCAATTATTTATTCATGGTTGTTTAAAGTTATTTAAATATTTTATAAGTGATGTTAGAAGGTAATTAATTAATTATCTAATAATGATGTTTAAAGTTAATTAATTATTTGCTAATGATGTTTAAGTTAACTAGGTGATTTAATTAAGGATGTTTTAAGTTAATTAATTGATTTAATTAATGGTATTTTAATTTATGATGTAATTAATGATGTTTAAATTCAATCAATTAGTTTAATTAATTGTGTTTTAAAATTAATAATTTGATTTACTAAAGGTGTTTATAAATAACTTTAGAGATTTATAAAAAGAGTTTTATAAATAATTTTAGAAATTTATAACATGACTTGTAAATATGGAATGAGTTTATAAAAAGGAATTTTATATAAGAAATTAAGGCCGATTTCCATAAATGATCTTTATAATTATAGTAGTGTGGATAACATCTTTCCATACTTAACATCAAAATGGAAATCTTCCTCGATGTTTGTGAATATATATATACCACTGAAATAAGTATATGGATACATTTTCTAAGTAGTGAAAATGTAATGTTTGTGAATATACTTATACCATTAAGATAAGTATACAGATATATTTTATAAGTAGTGAAAGTGTAGTGTTTTGTGAATATACTTATACCAACGAGATAAGTATATGAATATTTTTCCTATTATTGAAAGGAGTATAAACGGTATGTGAACATATATTTTTATGAAGATATTTCCAATCAAGCATTTATAAAGTGATTTTAATTAATGAAAGGATTAATTAAAGAAGCTTAGTGGTTTCCACGAGAAACTAAATTTATGCTTGATTCTTTGATTGTTTGTTTATTTGATAGTTAAATAATATATTATCAAAGCTTGACCAAAATATAACTTTGGAAATATTTAGAGGAAACATGAAAATTATATGGTACAGTTATTTTCGATGATGTTATACTATGCGTATAACTCGTTGTGTTCTTCTAATACAAATGATAAGGAAATACGTCCACTTAAACGGTTAAATGGTAATCTCCGCTCTTATGTATCGTTTGATTATTTCTAAAATAACCAAAGTTGAGTTTATCGGAATCTATCGATTTTGTTTTAGAGTGCCCGGTAGGCGGGGGAGTACATTTATATGAGATGACTCGAAACTGTGACCACTCTGAATCCATATGCGCATTATATGCATTGAAAAAGGTTCGAGATGATGGAATCAAGCTATTTGAAGTGAAAGGTTTACTTGCTACTAATCTTGAGGGTGATTCTAAAATGGATGTAGTAGAACTAGTACCTTCGGTTTGATCATGTCCTGAATAACTTGTATGGAAGATTGCTAGCTTTGCATTGTTACTTGGAGGGCAGTGTTCGAATTTCAAGTGGAAATTGCTAGGAGGAAAAGGTAAAAGTGTAACCTCACAAGCCTCACAATTCGGTAATGACTAAAGCAGGGAATGCTCACAGAGCAATGTGGTCAGCTACCATGAGAAGCATCGTTCCTCAATTTAAATAGAATTTTCAGATTCGGTGTGCGTGTGGGTCGTCCATAGGGAAATGTTTGCAGCTCGATGCCTGAGGGATGATGTAATCCGGTATATCATGTTAAAGGAGCGGCCGAATCTGGTTTAGCAAGGGGACCATGTATGGCCCCCGAGTAAATTTTCTCTAGAGTTGATTGTACGGAAGGCAGTCCTTTACCTTGTCGTTCTAGAATCAAACACTCAATACGTGCCTTTACAGACTTAGTTGTATGCCTAATATGCTGGAATTTTATTAATGTAACCATTTTGGATATGATTAAATATTTATTTAAACCCTATATATTATTATAATATGAGAAGATTTCCTATAAATGGTTTGGTTATCGTAAGGTAAAAACCCGTCCGTTTTTGTGTGTGTCATGGTTTTACGAGATACCTTTATTTATATAACATTTTATAACATTAAAAACCATTTGATTGTGTTTCTCACGTTGGTTTTCCAGACTGATCCGGACAATATTTTCTTATAATGCTTGGATCAGCCCGAGCATATTTTTTGGATTTAGCTGCGCACTTTGAAGCTTCAAGTGACGAGATGGATCCTCCAAGATTTTTTTTCTTCCATTGTTTATTTCTTTTGGAATTTATCAGCATTTGTATAGATGGCCTGTTATGACCGTCCAGGCCGATGATAGGTTAGTTTGCTTTGATGATAGTACGTGCGTTAAAGTTCTTTTTCTTTGTAAAGATCTGTCGTATATTATATATTACTCGTCAGGATGTGAGATTCTATTCTTTCTTTTCTTTACTTTCACCCAAACAACATGTCTTTATGATACTCGAATGTTCAACACGTGAATAACGTGGATGTATTAATATTGACTTTTAAGGGTTGAAAAGGCTGGCCATTCCAATGGACGTGAAAAATCATGAGTACAAAGGCCAAGATATGAAGATCTCAAGATTATAATTTACTGTATAAAGTCATAGTATACATTGGTAAAGTCTTTGATAGCAATCTTTGATCTCAATATCTTATTTCTAAATTATTTATATTTTAAAACAAAATTAATTTTTCAGATAAATTTCAAAATATTATATAAAAGTTTTTTGAATTTCAAAAGGTTTATAAACTATGTTCAAACTATTTTACAAAATATCAATTTATTTTAAAAAGTAAAGGATTTTCAAAAAATTCTAAAAGAAACAAGTTTTCAAAATGTATATGCATATGTCGACATAGAGTCTGCTAGTAATGTCGACATATATAAAGCTAATCAGTTTTTAAAATTTTGAATGGAAGTGTTTATTCGTCGCAACTTTTTGTGAATGGACATGTCTGTTGATTTACTATATAATGGGGACCTCATACGTATTTTAAAGTTTAGATTTACTTACTTTCTTCTCTCTACCTACTCTCTTGAAAATTCCATTGAAATTTATATTCAGATCTCTTCAAAATTATGTAGAATCAATTCATACTTCTTTATATTGATTTAATAATGCTTTCTTTCTGTTTTGAAAACTTCTCTATCCCAATTCAAAGATCAAATTACTATCCAAGAGACTATAGGATACATTGTATACAAAGTTAAAGAAATTATCTTTGGAAAAATTATCAACTCTATTTTTATTTGCTTGGATGTACATGTAGCCCATTCAAATCAAGTGGGTGCACTTAGTAGCCTAAAAATATAGTGGGTAAGTTTGTTGCCTAGTTAAATTAGGTGAGTCTACCATGAGCTTGGAAATTTTGGAAGGTGTGTCTCGTAGCGTCAAAATTGAGATTATATTTGGATTTTCTTTCTGCCCAATTAAAGATTGGCATTTGAAAAGAAATCCATATAAGCAATTATACGGGACTGCATGTAGGAGAAATTTGAACCAATATAAATCTCTGGTGTTATCTCTCTAACTCTCACTGCATTTATTTTTATCTATGATTGCATCTGTGTTTAATTATTACTATAATTATTTGTTGTTAATTTGTGACTTAATATAAAGATTGAAAGAATTTTTGAAAGATTTACGTAAGTCAGAAAACATTATCTACACCCTTTAGCGTTTAAGAAGCCTTAGGATCTATAATTTTGCAACTGACATTAAACTTGCTTGCTTTTGGATTGCTTAGAACTTTGATGACCGCATTTGACAAATTGTACCACAATTGCCATATATGAGTACTAGTATAATTCATATGGTTTATTAATGCATTTAAACCACTTTTAAACAAATTACATGTTTGAACTACTCTTTTTTTAAATATTTGATAAAGAATTGCTTAAGCCCTAAAAATAATCGGGTGCAAATTTGCAACCCATATTGCAACAAAGTAATCCTATTACATCACTTATAAAACCCAGCCACTTACTTTTCCTTTGTTTTTGCTTCTAGAGACAGAAGAATGCTCTAACCCTAAAAATTAGGCTTCTCTTTCTGGAGCGATTTGCTTCGATTTTCCAGCTTCGATTAAAATCTTGCTCATAGAGGCTCCCAAATCCATTCCTTGCTAGGTTTATCTCTCTCGATTTGTAGATCTGCAAAGATAAATATGGGGTATTCATTATCATTTGCAGATGGTTTATTTAGCTCACGAAGCTTACTGCTTCGGCTTTGGTATGCTCTATTCCTATAATTATTGACTCTGATAAGCTTCTTTTGGGGTCGCTCAACATCTCACGTTCCTCCATATCTGGCTTCACTTGAAGCTTGATACATTCTCCTTTATCCAAAACAGATAAGTGATATTTGTAGTTGTTAAATTTGCTTTTGTAAAAACTATCATTTATTCATTGATTATTGATTTCTAATTACAAAAAAAAATCTTGTTGCAGGAATCTGATCTCGTCGGGCAAAGAACTGGGTAAGTGGTAGTTCCTGGTCAAATCATGTAAGAAAAGAGGTAAATCAGAACTATATTATGAATTATTATTCAAATTGCAATTGACTGATATATGTTTACTTCCTTTGCATAAATCACTCCTACTTTGAGTTTGTAATCGGCACCCTTCAGTTGATAAGCTTTCGAGATAGGTTCCACATTGGCCTTTTAGATGTTTCATCTAGTGATTGCCACTAAGGTGAAATGCCTTACCATGGAAAATGTCTGAATTGACTTTCCTGCTTTGTAAGTAGGTCTCGACTCTTTCTTCGTAATTATTCAGATCTTGAATATCTGAGTTGAGGTTTTGGAATGCTTAGTTTTTATTTTTTGTTTTGTGATTTACAATTTTAAAATCTACTTATATAAGTTTCCACAGCTGTATGCTTTTTATCTCCTTTTTAGTGTGCAATCTTGCATTCCTTTCCTTCGAGATATGATATGTTGCTGCTGTTAACATAATGCTGGCTTTGTTGAAGTCCTTTAATTTGGTTTTGAATCTTTGTTGAATGTACCGAATACTTGTTCTGATGTTATGCATTGAGACTTTTTGACTAAGATTGAGCTTATTTTTTGCAATATACCATACATGTCTAGAGAAGATGCAATCAAAGAATATACACTCTACTGTTTCTGTTTTTTTCTGTAAAGAAGGCATTTTCTTCACTACTTTTACTCCATTTGCTACATCTATCTCTCGTAGGCAATCTATTTAGCAAAGCAAAATAGCAAAATGTGCCATTTTTAGGCAATTATCCTTATTCCAAATTGCTTTATACCAGTCCGTTCGAATTCTGCACCTTTGATAAATTCCCATGTGTTTCTAAAGGAGAATTTTCCGTTTTAAGACAATTTCTATCTCCAGCTGTCTTTATAAATACCTGAATCGATTTCAATACTTTCAATGGAATTTTTGAAAATAGAGGCCGCTGGATGTGAGTTTGTATTCCAATGATTTTGAATGATGCATTCTACTTTAAAATTTGTTCTTCCAAATTGCAAAAAGTTGTACCGGTCAAGTAAATTTACCAAAGAATTACCTTTGATCCAAGGATCAAACCTAAGGTTGGTTGATTGTCCATCCTTTAATTTCCTCTCTTACAGTTTTGTGCCAATTAATCTACTTTTTAAAATGCTTTTCCATGAGTGAGAGTAGTGATTTTGAAAGGGCAAAGTCCAAAAGTTTTTATTTTTAACATACTTATCTCTTATCCATTTTGACCATAAAGAGTCTCCTTCCACAAATTTCGAAAATAATTTAAGATTAAAAGCTTCATTTAAGTCTTCAATATTTTTTGAACCAAGGACCTGCAATCTTTGTTTTACATACCGTGTCCCAAGCAACTCTGTGGGCATTCTCCCTCCAAATCAAATTTACACACATTTTTTCTATTTTGTATATTGCTTTGTTGGGAATATTGTGAGTCTGGATCCAGTACTAATCAAATAAATATTATCATAACACAAGTACACATTTTTTATTCATGCGTGATGAAATTTACCATTGATGTCCAACACATAATCATAGCCTTCTACTGATTTTTCTTTCTTGACGAACTCAAAGTCCTTCCCATTGCCTTTCAGATGTAAAACCTATTCACTTTTATAGGTAAACCAAGAAAAAGAAGGGGGAAGGGGTGGTAAATAAGAAGAAAAGGTTGACATTTTTTTTTCTTCTATCTAATAAAACTAAGACATTACTTTGGCTGAAAAGGGTGAGTAGTCTATGTTTGATTCTCCCGGCAGCCGTTGGGTAATAGATGCCTTTCCTCTAGTATACATTATAACCTTAATTTTTCAAAACTATAATCATCAGTATAACATTAATTTTCACATCATCACATAGTGAGTTTTAATCAATTGTTTTAATACTCTGATGACCTTATTGAACTAGTAATCTGGTCAATCAAACATAGATTAATCGTGTACCACTCTTTATAAGAATTTTCTACTAATTTGATGCCATAAGTTGAAATGTTGCTTTTGGCTGCCAAGCTTTTCACTTATTCTATAATTTATGGAAAACTATTTTATCTTAGAAATGTGTTGCAGAGTCAGTGTATGTGCTTGCAAAATTTTAGTAACAGTCTATAGATTATAAGGGGCAGTGATGATTCTTGGCGTTTACAGGATGGTATTATGCATAAAAAGGTATCATTGCATTACATTAAGTTATATTTCTACTTAAGCTTATAATGAAATACATTATATTTTCTGGAAACAGAAAAGGCTATTTATTACCTAAAATGAGATGTTGTGGACAATGCTATTGAGGTCAGAAAATAAAGAGTGAACAAGAGAAGAATTATTTGAAAGAAAAAATGTTATATGTATGTATGCTTGTATTATATGTATGTGTGTGTACACTATACACACACATATATTAACACTTAGTTCCTCGGCTGCTGATTTTTAAACTTCATATTTACAAATACTAAAATATAAATTTATCAAGTGCTCTTAGGCACTAACAAATGATATGTTCAAATTCATGTCATCGGTAGAAAAGTTTTCTTTGTTTTTGTGCTTGATCTAGGATTCCAATCCAGTTCCCTGATACACTTACCTGCAAAAATCACATTTTTCCTTCATTTTTCTATATACATAACATATGATTTAAACATCAAAAGGTCACAAAAAATGACTTGGTCTTTGGGTAGAAAAGCTTTTTTTTCAAAATTGAATTCCTTTGGTTTAGTGTATGAAATAACCATTCTTTTATAGGATTGTAGATAAGAATTAAATATGCTTTTTGTCTCAATCTTTCTATCTAGTCTTTGGATCATCCGCATCCATCTATTATAAGTCACGGGTAAAAGTAGTCTAGTTTCAATGGCTTTAAAAATAATGGTTGCTAAATTTAATGTAGGATTCCACTCATACTCCCTCAACCATTGCTAAATCCATCTAGTACTGACCAAGAAGATAGAACCACAATATACCACTGATACTCTTCATCATCCATAATCAAGCTCCTCCCTCAACCATGCCACCCCATGGCACTTAGCACTTCCCTTAGCGAATCAAGTTCGAGCAATGCTTGAACTTTCCAACTGGCAATGTTTTACTGAACATATCCACCACATTATCCTTTATATGCACTTTCTGAAGATATACTTGCTTATCTTCATCTATGGCTACTAAAAATGAATCTCTCACTTCAGTATGCTTAGTCTCTAAGCTAAACGCCAAATTCTACGCCAAGTAAATAACACTTTTTCTATCGCATTGAACATCAATGCTATCGTGTTCAAATAACAAGTCACACAACAACCGTCTCAAATAAAGTGTCTCCTTTGCCGCCTCCGCCATGACAATCAAATCCTCCTCCAGATGGATAAAGCAACTACAATTTGCAATCTCGATCTCCAACTTATGGCCGTACCACCAAGTGTGAAGACATATCCAAAAGTTGATTTTCTCTGATCCTTATCACTGGTGTAGTCTGAATCACAATAACCAACCAACTTGCTATTTATCCCCTCACTATGACCAAAAACAAGACCATAAGATGATGTACCTCTAAGTATCTCAATATAAGCTTCATGACTTCCTAATGCAATATCCTCAGATTATCCATATACCGACTAGCCATCCTGATGGCATTTGCAATATCGGGCCTTGTACACACCATAGCATACATTAAACTTCCAACCGCACTAGCATATGGAACATTTGCCGTATAAGCCTTGTCTTTCTCAAAAATAGGCGATCCCTTGCTCAAAAGCTTAATTCATATGCAAAGGTAAAGTTGTATTTGACGCCTTTGCATTCTCCATACTAAATCGGCAAAGCACTTTCTCCATATGCTCCTTTTGAGTCCATTTCAATTCAAAAAGCTTCCGATCCTTTTAATTTCCATGCCCAATATCCTCTTTGCTTCTCTAAGATCCTTCATTTTGAATTCCAATTTTAGACCCAATTTCAACTTGTTGATTTCATTCTTATCCTTAGAAGCAATGAGCATGTCGTCCATATACAAGAGTGAATACACCTAACAATTATTTTCCAACTTCTTGAAAAAAACACAAGCATCCTTCATGTTTCTATCAAAATCATTTTCAAGCATAAAATGATCAAATCTCTTGTACCGTTGTCTAGGTGATTGATTTAAGCCATATAGGGATTTCTTTAGTATTTGACGCCTTTGCATTCTCCATACTAAATCGGCAAAGCACTTTCTCCATATGCTCCGTTTGAGTCCATTTCAATTCAAAAAGCTTCCGATCCTTTCAATTTCCATGCCCAATATCCTCTTTGCTTCTCTAAGATCCTTCATTTTGAATTCCAATTTTAGACCCAATTTCAACTTGTTGATTTCATTCTTATCCTTAGAAGCAATGAGCATGTCGTCCATATACAAGAGTGAATACACCTAACAATTATTTTCCAACTTCTTGAAAAAAACACAAGCATCCTTCATGTTTCTATCAAAATCATTTTCAAGCATAAAATGATCAAATCTCTTGTACCGTTGTCTAGGTGATTGATTTAAGCCATATAGGGATTTCTTTACTTTGCAAACCAATTTGACTTACCATCTATAATTAAAACTTCCTGGTTGCTCCATATAGATGTTTCATCCAAGTCACCATACAAAAAGACGGTTTTCACATCAAGTTGCTCCAACTCCAAGTCATGAATAAAAATTATAGCAAGTAACATCCGGATTGGAGTATGTCTCACAATCGGTGTGAATATCTCATCATACTCCTTTCCCTACCTTTATGCAAACCCCTTAACCACAAGCCTAGCATTGTATCTTCTATCGTCCTTCACTCTATATATCCATTCGTACCTAATAGCACGGTTTCCTTTAGGAAGTGGAATCAAATCTCAAGTTTGATTCTTCAATGATGATTGCATCTCTTCCTCCATGACATAAATACACTTCAAGCTATCGCTCGACTCCATGACGTCATCAAGGTCCATCGGCTCATCTTGGACTACATGAAGAGCATAGTTTAAATAATTACAAAAGCTAAGATAGTTCCAATCACCATATCTATCGGGCGGCCTTATAGCAAGCCGACCCACTCGACTAGCAACACCATCGTCCAAACTTATTTTGGCTCCACCTTGAACCAAATCCTCTCTAGAACCGTGTACATCACAAACACTACTAGAGGAACCTTATGGTCTATGTGATGTTACATCAACCGTTTCCTCCTCACAAGCATCTCCAACTATTCTATGCCTTAGACGAATGTGGAAATAACTTCCTTCTCCTTTAATTCACTATGAACCAATCCGGAATATCTAATGAGCTATCATTCTTCTTTAACAAATCCGACTCATCAAAAGTAATATGACAAGAATCCAAAACCTTCTTCGTTTTCGGATTTCATATCCGATAGCCTTTTACTCCGTCCGTATTGCCAAACAAGACCCCTTTGAAAGATCTAGGCTCAAGATTATCATTTCGCGGATCATGCACATAGATCAGACTACAAAACACATAGAGATAACTCAAGTTAATGCTCTTTCCCTTCCATGCTTCCTCCAAAGATTTTACCAATAGCCGAGCATGGAATTCGATTCACAATACACACCTCGATCGACAAAGCTTCGGAAGTAGTGTATAGTTCATCCTTCCTGCAACTCCATTCGACTATAGACCTTTCGGTGTAGTAAAATGCCTTCGAATACCATGATGCTTGCAAAACTCCAAGAACTCTCTGGAAACATACTATCTACCATTGTGGACCTTAGAATCTTCAAGGACTTGCCACTCTCATTCTCAACAAGAGCTTTCCATGCTTTGAACTTTGCAAATACCTATGATTTGTCCTTTATTACATAAATCCATACCTTTCAAGAAAAGTAATCAATAAAAGAAGTATAATAGCGAGCTCCCCTTAAAGAAGCTACTGGTGCCGATCCTCAAATAGCCGTGCGAACATACTCAAGAACTCTTCTTGAATCATGTTTTCCTTTGCCGAATGAAACTTTAGTTTGCTTCCCCATGACACATTCCTCGCAAAAGTCTAGTTTGTTAAAACTTTCACCATCGATCATCTCCCTCTTTCGAAGAATATCCAAACTCCTCTTTGAGACATGACCTAACCTCAAATGCCACAACCTAGTCACATGCAAGTGACATGCAAGTGACGTGTACTAACTTTCACCTTCTATAGTCGCACCTTGAAGCAGATAAACACCATGAGTCCTAACATTCTTAATCACCACAAGCGCACCCTTTGAAACCCGCAAATTTTCACTCTCGATGGTGATCTTACATCCTAAATAATCTAGCTGCCCCCAAAGAGATAAGAGGCTTCCGAAGCCCCGGAACATAGCATGCATTAGCGAGAGTATGAATTACTCCATCAAACATTCAAATTTGCATGGAACCAATGCTCTTCGACTTACAAATAGCATCATTACCCATAATAATCGAATTTCCTTCTTTGTTGACATAAGGAGAAAAATAATTCCTATTCGGCGTCATATGATTAGATGCCCCTGAATCGAGTTCCCATTCACTGCTTGAAACATCTGATGCTGCTACCATCAAAACATCTATGTCTCCCTCACCAACTCCACTCTCCACCGCTATGGATGAAGATGCTACTTCCTTCTTTGCCTTCTCCTTGTCCGGATACTTATTCTTCTAATGATCGAGTTTTTTACAAATAAAGCACTTGTCATTTCTTTCCATTGACTTTCCTCTCCAACCTAGCTTCCTTGATCTAGAATGCCCCATGTTCCCTTTCTTCTCATATCTCTCCTTCTCCACCAATAAACCACGACCACTACTAGCACCTCTACTTCCATCACCCAATCCTTCATTTGATCCTACAACTTCTTGCTAAGAAGATCGGTTTTGATATCTTCTAGAGTCAAAATATCTTGGCTATCGATCAAACTATTTGAGAAACCTATATAACGGTCCGACAACGAACACAATAATATCATAGCCTTTTGCTTTTCCTCAATCTTCAAATCTACTACCTACATCTTCATTAGCAAATCATTAAAGACATTCAAGTGTACCTTTAGTGAAGTACCCTACTTCATCTTATAGTTAATGAATGTTCACAGTAAGATCAAAAGATTAGTTAGTGACTTTTTCATATACAACTCCTCCAACTTGCCCAAATACCCTAAGCTGTATTTCTCCCCCATAGAAAGTTGAAATATGGTAAATGCCCACTCTTCCATTTCCTCTCTCTCAACATCTGAGATGTCTGTCGGTAGCAAATGTGTACAAACACTACCTGATGCACTCGATTCTGCCTAAGAACCGCTTCCAAATGCCACTTTTCAAAATCATTATCGTCATTCCACTTGTGTATAACCTATCATGGTCCCAAAGCCGCATACAAGTTACGTACATACAGTGCTACACCACTTGGACTAACCATTGAGGGACTACTTAAGGTATTATCTAATTCCAGCATTTCTATAATGCCTACCAACACCAAAAGCTATGATACCAAATGTTATGGAAATTCTAACTCGAGTCCGCTTAAATCAAAACTCGAAGCATAGCGGAAAATGAGACTATGGTAAGAAGTGCAAAAAAACAATCAATATCTTAATCCAATTCAAAATCAATCACAATCACCTAACAAGTAATAGGAAACCAAAGAAATAACAATAAAAAAAATCACACACTGATTTATAGTGGTTCAACTAACGTCTTGTTAGTGTACGTCCATTTTAAGAGAGGGCCCTTACTAATACCAATGAGAAGAGTACAAATGATTGATTACAATGATAAATATTCAAATAGAATAGATTTGTGGAGAAGAAAATTGAAGAAAACAAGATTTTGATAAGCCCTAGTTAATGGAGGATAAAACCCTAAATTATACACTTGGAATCCTTTAGTCCCCTTGCTTTGAATCCTGAAAATAGCTTATATAGTGAACCATCACTCCATGACAAATACCAAAATTTTCTCCTGAAGCCATACAAGCAAATTCATAAAATTCTAGGCAAAAAAAAAATTGCACATTGTTAGACGTCTGTCACAACCTCTCAGACATCTATCGTAACTTTCGGGCTGTAGTAAACCTACTGGCAGACGTCTAAGGATTCTTGTCAGACGTCTGACATAACCTCTCAAACGTCTGTCGTAACTTTCGGGCTATAGTAAATCTGGTGTCAGATGCCTAAGGATTCCTGTCTGATATCTGACATAACTTTCAGCACATGCATCTTCAAATCATGATAACTTAAGCATCCGAGCTGTAATTCGCATGTCTTTTTCACTGTTATCAAGCTATTCTCGACCTCTTCAATTTACCATATGGATTGCCAAAATTCAACAGGTGCACCTGTTTCATGTAGACTCCAATTGAGGAGTAGTATTAGTAGTATCTACAGTTATGTTAACTATTTTCTCAACGAAGTGTAAACAAGAAAGAGTGTTAAAATTTTGGAGGTACTTGTGAAGACAGTGCTATTAAGGTCTGAAAGTAAAGAGTAAAGAAGCCAAAAATAATTAACTGCCAAGTGATGGTTTGGTTGGCTCTTTTTAAAGAAACCTGTTAAAATATTTTCACTCAAGTTCATTTTTTAAGTTTTTAATGTGAGTATTTATTTTAAATTTTTGTCCTAGCTGGCTCATTTTAAAAAAGATCAGGTGATGAGGTTTGACAAATGGATAAAAGCACATACATCTACCCTCTTTCATTTCTTCCCTGCTTCTTATTTCTTTGTAAAGACAAGACTAATTTTCTCCACATCGGTTATATCCACTCCATTGCTATTCATTTGCTTCAATTTACATTTTGTGTATTTGCATAACTCCAAATTCAACAAAGATGAAACCTGCAATATTGGAATACCATATTTGGCGGCCTGCTTAAATTTCAGGTACAATAACCATGTTTTGTTCTATTAGCAATTTTGTTCAGTATGATACTCATCTTATTTTTAATAATCGGTTACCGTGATATGATTTGTTTTGGCTCATTCAATATTTATTATGAACCTCATATAGTTTTGATGGAAACTGCAAACTAGAAACTGGGCTTGAAATATCAAATTAGTGATTGGCGATCAGCTTCTGATTAATTGATGGTAATTAAGTTATTGCGTTCACTGTGTTCATTATTATGATTTTATTTCGAAATCCGTCTCATTGGACTCTTTTATAAGTCTATCAACCATGGTTTGGACACAGGATTTATAAAGATAATGCAAGCTAATGAAGTTGTTAGTAAGGTCACATTAGCATTGCCACTTTTAGTTAGTTGGAGAATCAATGGATATTGTATGTAAATCAGTACTTCAACAATTGCTTGCACATGTTAAAGAACAATTTGAATTTGACAGAAATGAAATGAGGTAATTATTTGATGCCAACTAAGATGTTTTATTTTAGTTTTTCTACAATACTTTTACCTCTAATATTGCATTAACTAAGAATCTTATTTACATGAATTATGATAACAACTTGGATCGTCTCAAGGCAATTATGGTTGTTCTGGACAAAATTTATTAGTGGATGGCAGGTAAAGTTTTCCTTTCATGTTTTTACATTTGTTGTTGAAAACTTTTATTCCAAACTTTGGGACCTGTAATACTGGAATTTCATTATAAGCAAATGCTAAAGCGATATATGGTTGAATCTAATTTTTTTTGTTGATTGCATAGGTTTACTTGAATCTAAAGTTATATTTGTTCATCCAGTTGATATGGTTACTGGTTATGTGTGAAATGATAAAGAAAATAAGGGAGAAGGACGAACATTAAGAAAAAATTTGATGCAAGGATAGCACATACTTTTATACAGTTTGTATGACTACTTGTAATGAATGTGTTGAATCATAGTTTAAAAGAGCATTTGTATTTTTAAAGTGCATTAGAGTGTAATGAATGTGCCGAATGATAGTTAAAATAGCATTAGTATTTTAGCTATTATTAACAATGGATTGAATGTGTCGAATGATAGTCAAAAGTAGAATTTGTATTTTTAAGATACTTTAGAATGAATGGAATGTACTAAATGATAGTTAAAAATATCTTTTGTATTTTTAAAGTGCATTACAATGTATTGAATGTGCCATATGATAGTTAAAAATAGCATTTGTATTTTTAAAATGCATTAGAATGAATGAAATATGCCGAATGATAGTTACAAATATCATTTGTATTCATTTGTATTTTAAAATGCATTAGAATGTACCAAAAGTATCGTATGATAGTTAAAAATAGCATTTGTAGTTTTAAAATGCATTAGAATGAATGGAATGTGCCAACTAACTTCTGCATCCATACGTACCCGATTGGTCTTGGCATTTGGTTAGCTTTTGCATCCATATGTACCAGGTTAGGCTTGACATCTTGTTAGATTTTGCATCCATACATATCCGATTAGGCTTGACATACGATTAGCATTTGCATTCAATGGTACACTTGGTTAAAAATATATCTTAGGTGTAGATTGGTTTCATATGTACCCGATTAGGCTTGGCTTTCGGCGAGCTTTTGCATCCATACGTATCCTATTCGGCTTGACATCTGGTTAGCATTTGCATTTGATGGTATGCTCAGTTAAACAATATATCTTGGGTATAGATTTGTTTTATATGCACTCGATTAGGCTTTGCATCCGGTTAGCTTTTGCATTCATACGTATCCGATTAGGCTTCGCATCTAGTTAGATTTTGCATACAATGATACGCTCGGTTAAACAATATATCTCGGGTATAGATTAGGTTCCATATGTACACGATTGAGCCAGGCATCCGAACAGCTTTTACATCCATATATATCCAATTAGATTTGACATCCGGTTAGCTATTGCATCTATATATACCCGATTAAGCTTAGCATCCGGTTAGCTTTTGCATCCACTTGTACCTGATCTGGCTTGGCATCCACTTAGCTTTTGCTTGTATACGTACCGGATTAGGCTTGGCATCCGATTAGCTTTTACATTCGGTAGCACGCTCAGTAAAATAATATATCTCGGGTATAGATTTGTTCCATATGTACCCGATTAGGCTTAGCATCCAATTAGTTTTTACATCCATACGTATCCGGTTAGGCTTAGCTTCCGGTTAGCTTTTGCATCCATATGTACCTGATTAGGCTTTGGATTCGTTTAGCTTTCGGTTAACTTTTGCATCCATATGTACCCGATTAGACTTAGCATCCTATTAGCTTTTGCATCCATATGTATCCAATTAGGCTTTACATCGGTTAGCTTTTGCATTCAATGGTACACTTGGTAAAACAGTATATCTTAGTTATAGATTGGTTCCATATGTATCCGATTAAGCTTGGCATCCGGTTAGTTTTTACATCCATACGCATCTGGTTATGCTTGGCATCTAATTAGCATTTTAGTTATGAAGTTCACTATCATGTTTAAATATTTAAAATAATTTTTTAATATAGCATTTTAATTACAAAGTCCACTAGCAAGTCTATGGTATGAAAAATTGTAGTTTAATGTAGCATTTTAATTATGAAGTCTGATACCTTGTTTATGATATGCCAAAAAAAAAGTTTAATGCAACATTTCAATTACAAAATCTACTAGCATGTTTATGATATATAAAATGATAGTTTAATATAGTATGTTATTTATGAAGTACATTAGTTTTTTCGAAATATGTAAAGTGGTAGTCTAATGTAGCATGTTAGTTACAAAGTATAATGGCGTGTTTATGATATCTAAAATGATAATGTAAAGTGACATTTTAGCTATAAAATACAATAACATGTTTAAAACATGCATAATGAAAGTTCAATGTAGCATTTTAGTTACAAAGTCTGGTAGCATGTTAATGATATTTGAAATGATAGACTGATGTAGCATTTTAACTATGAAGTACACTAGCACTTTATATTTAAAGTATGCAATGATTATAAAATTAGCAATTTTTTGAATTATAAAGAAACGAATATAGCATTACGATGATTTTATGCTAACTTAATTTAGCATTTCTATTATGTTATTGATTTTTTTTGTAAACGGTGTATTGCATCCATGAGGTGGTATAGTGGGGGGTAGCTGCAGCGATGAGGTGGTATAGCTTTTGTTTGAGGAGCCGACGAGCTTTCCGCCGACGAAGACGATGAGGAGAATGGCACCGACGCTGGTAAAGTAGTGCAGGACGCGGTGTAGGTCAAGGTCGTGGTTTTCGAGATCGAGCCGTTGAAGGCGATGGTGATGAGAGGGGGAAGGGCTACAAGGTGGTGGTACTGACAGATGAATAGAGGCTGCGGCAGTTGAAGGGAGACAACGTGAAATCTAATCGTGGATGTTGACAAGAGAGAGAACATAGTTTTCTCCTTGGGCATAAATTTGAAAACTTCAATACTGGATCTATATTTTTTACTAGTATTTGTCTTTTTGTCTAATTGCCTCTTGAATTTTCTATTGTCTTGGTTCATCATATTCTTTTTTCTAGTTATTAAATCATGATAGTACGATTGGAAGATTAAATTAATTCCGATCGACTATTATTATACAGTACTAAAACCCATTTTCATTTTACTGCATATATATATATATTATATAGTTCTTCTGAATATTCTATGAGTTCATTCAAAACTTTTGAATTATGTAACTGTAGATGAACTATTGGGATTGATATATCTGGATATGATCCTCTATGAAATAGGTATTGTATTTAGCCTTTATCGCCGCCCATTCTTTTCTTTAAACAAAATAAAAAATTACAATATTCATTGCTCATCACAAAACAAATTCCATGCCAAGTTCTTATTTTTTGAACACCATTAGATCTTCAAATCGATCAACAAGTTGATTTAAATAATTTTTTTTAGATTTAAATTAATTAGAGAAAAGCACAATTCATCAAATTGGCATGAGTTGTTGAAAAACGTTGGAAATTAACATGTATTCCCACTGATCGATTTATACTAAACACAAAAACTAAACACAAAAATATCAAGGAAAAAAACACGATTAAATCTATGACAAAGCTTTTAATGTATATATTTGTGGTTTTTACTAATAATATTTTGTAGTAAAAGGTACAAATTTAAAAAATAATTGAGTTTTTCCTATATATCGTGGCCATTTAATGTAGATTCTAATTATAACAAAATGGAAATAGAATAAAGTTGTTCAACTAATTCTAAGGGGTAATTTATGTAGTTTGATTAGGAGGGACGTTTCGCCTATTAAGTTTCATTGAAAATTTTCTTATTGAATATATGAAACAGAGAGTCGATTGACCTATTAATAAAAACCACCTTTAGCGAGATTCGCATGATGTAAAAGAGTCAAGATAAAACTTTCAAAATCCAAAAAAATTATGCAAATTTCTCTCGTTATTTATATTCTCGGTATATTATCCTGAATTCTCATTTGTTTCTCGTTTGATTCCATAGTTGCAATATGATTTTAACTCCAAAAGTACCAGATCAGATCAAATTTCCATATTACCCTAAATTTTAGCTAAAATACCACACATTAACCTTCCTTTCATCACTGGATGCCATCGAATCCTCCCTCCAGCATCAAACTCCGTGATTGTGCATGCTACCACGTTCTACAATATCCACTCCAAATTTTAATGCCTTGCCTATTACCAGACCCGCAATTTCCAATTCAACAACTCGTTTGCTACCAATTGCGTGACTATCCTCACCACTGCAAACAACAGTCAAGTATCATATTCTTCTTCGTTGTTTGTTTTGTACACATATTTGAATATTCATATTTTGATACGTATGCATAATAAAAAATTTGAAAAATCATACCATTTAGAGGAGAAAATTATTTTTTATTCTTGTATTATCTTTATTACTTGTTTTTCAAAATCACTAAAATGTCATAAACCGATGAGTAGATATATACCCTCATTTGTATTTGTTACATTTGAACCAAACAACTTATAAGTGAATCCAAACTTTGAGACGAAGATGAAATAAGTCCAGAACACAGGGAGATGCTTAGGATAATGAAGTGAAGCAACACAAAAGGTTTGAAGTTATTCAAAGCATGTCAATTGTGGTTGGTACCCATCATAATCATGTTGGTAACGACATGATTTGGTCGGTACCATGTTGTTCTGTGAGGGTTCCACTTTTAAGTAATTAGGCCTACAACTCTAAAACTTTACAAAAAAGACAAATCATATATGCATCGACATGATTTATTAGAGCAATTTTTGATGTGAAGCTTGGGAACTTGAAGATATGAACAAGTATAGGAAAAGAGTGCTCCACCACCAACTAAATATAGTTGGTACCATTATGATTATGGTTAGTACCGATACTCATTCTTCCTTTCTATTTTTATGGATTTAAAATTTTACTCGGCCTTCTGCAATCTAGGGACTATGGCGGACAATTTTGACTATAAATATAGAAGTTAGAGAAATGTAAGAAGGATTTTTGGCTCATCTTCTTCACTCTTGTCTCCAAATCCCCAACATTTTCCATGAAGTGCTGTCAAACTCGAGATTTCCTTGTTTTCCAGACTTAAAAAGTTTTTTAAATCGTTTGTATTCATGACAAATCTGTAAGGAATAAAGTTAAGCGGACGTAGGTAGAGATTTGAAGTTAAACCACTATAAAAACATCCAAGTTCATGATGTTCTTATTTGTTTATGATTGACTTGGTCTTGTTTTTTTATCGATTCGAATATTGTTTCACATGAGTAATTTTTGGTGAAAGCTTGAGAACTTGAAGATATGAACAAGTATAAGAGAAAAGTGTTCCACCACCAACTAAAATATAAGAGAAAAGTGTTCCACCACCAACTAAAATATGGTCGATACCAACATAATTGTGGTCGGTATTGACATGGATTTCGATCATAAATTTAACTTTTTCTTTCTAACACCGTGTAAAATGAACCACAAATAAATAAAGTAAATTAAAGCAAATGTCAAATTTTATAAAACTTGAAATTTGACCATGAAATCTATATCGTTGCGCTCGTAGTGAAATTATGAATAATTTCCATATATACGCTGAAAACAGAGCTCGAACAAAGAAGTTATGAGCGTTTGAAATTTTCAGATTTAAAGTAATTTGAATAGGATTCAAATGAATAATTAGTTCCCTAATTTGAGATTAATTATGAGTAGACTTTGGGTTAAGTAATGTTAAAAAATAGCAATAGTTGTTAAAGTAAATTAAGGTATAATAAATAATCAAGCAATGGTAAAATAAAAATAAATACCTTCCCAAAATAGGGGAAGAATTCAACCCAACACCTCAAGGGGTCGACCTAGAGGTCGATCGTAGGGGTCAATTGCTTGGAGCATGGGTTGACCGCTTCCTTGTTGTGGAGCCTATTTTGATGAGTTATACATTCTACATTTATCCATTTTTAATCTATTCTCATTCAACGGCTCTGGTGCGTTTCCAACCACTATAAATTAGATCCTAAACCTTTCATTTTTATCCACAAATATTTTAGGAACAATAGCGAAATTCTGCCATTATTATCTCTCCAAATTAGATTAAGAAACTTTGTAGAGAATTCAGGTAAAAATTCAATTTATTTCTTCCTTCTCCAACCTATTCTTATTATATTCTTCTCCAACTATTCTAAATCTAATAAGTACGTATACATCTTCCCTATTATGTGTGTGTATATCAAAAGAGAGAGATTTTGGAAGAGATTGTGAGTTATGCAAATCCAAGGAAGGGAAAGGCTATTCTGTGAGTGGAAACTTTACTATTTCTTTTCTGCAATTGTTTATTTTTTACCTTTTTGGATTTGAATATGCCCTAGGGGTTTTAGAGTTTCGAAAATAAGATAGATAAAATCCCCCAAAATTCCTTTTTATTTTGATATGTTAATTCAATGTTGAAATTCCCAATTATTTACACTAATTTAATGGAATTTGTTTCGTTTACACAATTTTTGATAATTTATAGTCCATTCCACTTCTCCTTCTTCGTTATGCCAAGTTGCGATTCTTCAATGAAATAAGGGTTTTTGGGATTATATTTGTAACTTACACCACTTATTCTTATCTATTTCTTTGGAATAGAGGAGTTGAATAGAATATGGAAGTTTAGATAGCAATTCTTACTGTTTAAGATATTCTATTGAATTTCTGTAATAAATTGAGTATCCATTTTATTTACAAGTCTATTATCGCGGTTTTGGTTATGAATATTTATTCCTTGTTTTGGATATTAGAATCCCATGAAATCTTGGCAATTTGAAGGAAAAGGGCTTGTAATAATATTTGGTTAGAAAATTGACATTTATACTATTTAGAGCGTAAAATCTGTGCATTTCGAACTTATTAAGCATGAATATTTATTTATCTCTATTGTGTAATTAATTTCTTTTATTTTTTCCATTAGGAAGGTAATTGATTTTTAGGTGAAAATAAGAGGAAACTCTTATATAGCCTATTATTATTTTAAGGCATAATAAGAAATATTCCTTATTAGGCCTTATTTATGAAATGGTGAGATGGTTGTGTGTATGTGTGTGGAGAGTAATTGATGTATCCCTAAGTCATACAAATGCGAGGTTAATGGAGTTATATGATGGAAGTCCGCCCTTAGCATTGAGGCTGCTACAGTTTTGTACACTTTTATTGATGTGGGATATCTTTATGATAAATATATGTAATTACATGAGGTTGGTCCCAAATTCTACATGGGAAATTTGCCTAGATAATCCGGCGACCAGTTCCTACGAATACCAGACTAATGTGAGATGTCATTATGAGCATGGAACATAAGATTTAGGGACTACTTGGGGTCTTAAGGTACTAAGTGGTTGGACCTGCCTCTTTTCCCCAAATGATGTATTAAATGGCCAAGGGGACACATTATGTGGTATCTCTACAGGGATCCACTTTTGGCAATGGGTATTAAATGATGGGGTGTGTCTTGATTAAGGTATTAAATGACCAGAGTCTGCTTTTTTCTAGAAGGAAGTATTAAGTAGCCTAAGAGATTCCATATGTCAGCTAGATAGTACCAATGAGGAGCACACCTTGGAAATATGTATTAAATGATGAGGCCTTTCTCAATTAATGTATTAAATGACCAGAGTCTACCTATTTTCCAATAAAAGGTATTAAGTGCTTGGGTACCGTCTCTTACATCATTAGTTATTTATAACTTATGACTGAGATATGGGATTCAAAAAACCTCCTTTCGGAAATGGAAGGTATTAAGTGGTTGGACCCACCTTCTTTCCTTATAATGAAGTATTAAATGGTTTTTATTAGTTCTATGTTCGTAGACATATTCTTATTTTGAAATATACTGCCAAAGTATTGAAAAGTTTAAACTCGAGGTTTTTATTCATTAGATATTTGTTGTTCTGACTCCCTTCTCATTATAACACATGTTAAGGATAGAGTGATGTCGGTGACGATGCTTAGAGATGGAAAAGCTTGGCTTGTGGAAGTATTTGTTATTATTACTTGCTTTTATGTTTACCGTGTATTTAGACAATTGTTGTAAAAGATATTATGTTATGTTTTTATAGAATTTTGTATTATGACATTTTTATGGTTTTGAAATAAATAGGTATAATTTCCTATTATATTTTGTTCCGTCTGCTATGAGTTTTGGGAGTTTAATTATGGCTCTATACTTTTATTTTCTTAGTTCTACGAACAACTTACCTTAGAATGGATCCAAGTTTCGATAGGACTTTTGAGGGTCAAAATTTAGGCCAGTTCTGGGGTGGGTTATCACATTCTTCCTTTCTATTCTCATAGATATGAACTCTTACCCAGTCTTTTGTAACTTACCTACTATGGTTGACGATTTTCACTATAAATATTGAAGTTAGAGCAAAGCGAGAAGGACTTTTGCTCATCATCTCAACTCTTACCTCTAGACCTCAACATTTGCAAAGAAGCGCAATCAAACCTGATATTATCTTGTTTTTTAGACTTCAAAACTTTGTAAAATCATTTGTATTCATGAAAAATCCGTGAGGAATAATACTATGTGGACATATGAGGATATTTAAGGTTAAACCACTATAAAAACATGTGCGTTCTTGCTTTTCTCATTTTTTTTTATGATTGATTTGCTTTGGTTTTTAATCAACTTGGGTATTCTTTCACTTTTTGATCCAACATTTTTAGTGCTTTCACTGAGAAATGAGCTTCTCAACTGAAGATCTAACTTCACACTTTGGATTTAAAGCATCTAAAGGTTAGATTTAGAAGATTGTCAATAGAGATATGAAACTACTAAGATTTAGAAAGGAATCTTCATTAGATCCAAAGATAATAGCCTAAGGAAGACTTTTGCTAATTCCAAGGTTATTGCTGGAGAAGATGAAGCTTCTCGTCACAATAAAGAACCAGTCAACTAACACATGCTTTACCAGAACTTTCTTCTCCTCAAGAGATGGTACCAAAATTAAAATAGATAGAATGATGGTTGAGACAAACCAGAAAGTACTTAATGGACAAAAAGCCATTTTTGAAAAGATAGAGGAAAACTTTGCTTTGCTAAACCAGCAGTCACAAAGATGTAAGAAGAGCAGCAAAGATTCATCACCTTCATGTTTTGTGGAAGAAAGTTCATCCTTATCTGATCAGAAAAGAGAGAAGGCAAACAAAAGATAAAGAGAAAGGCTGCTAGATCGATGAAGAAGCAAAAGCAGAGGAAGTGCTGTTGTTTTGGCCATGGAAAACATGGTCGATATCAACCTAAATCATGTCGGTACCAACTACATTGAAGTTGGGGTCGGTGTACAACCACTTAGTGTTGTTAGTTTGTCTGACATAGAATGATGATTTGTGGGAAACTTGTAAAAACATAAGATTTGGTAATATTATATTTGACTTTTAAAAATATTTTGGAAGTAAATCGACATTTAATCATCAAAACAAAAGGTCATTTGGGATTTAAAAAGAAAAATTTTCTTTTCTTAAATATTAATAAAATAAATATGTAGTTGTGATATAATTTGAAAATATAAAATGAACAATATTGATTTTTATAGGCAAAAAAAGTGATATTGAGTTAAAATATTAGTTGAAATATTTATATGGAATTTAATTGCATTTTGTGTTTGAAATAAAAAATTAAACACAAATGCATATATTTGTTTTAATTTTGCATTTGCTTAAATTAAGGAATAACTTAAAAGACTATTGTTTTCTTTGCTCCTAAAATAAATGAGAATATAATGAGCTGCCTAATAAAACATAAAAGAATTATTTACCTTTCCTAATGAAACAAATAGCATAATAACTAGTCTAATAAAACAATAATATAAAAAATAAATAATATAATGAGCTGCCTAACAAAACAATATGGTATAATGACTGAACTAATAAAACAATGGTATAAAACAAAATACTGTAATGATTTACCTAATAAAAAAAAGTAGTATAAAATTAAATATTATAATGACTTGCCTAATAAGACAAAATAGCATAATTACATTCCTAATAAAACAAAATAATATAATTATTTTCCTAATAAAACAAAATGGTATAAAATAAAATAGCATAATTACTTGCATAATAAAATAAAATAATACAATTACTCGCCTAATAAAATAAAATGATATAAAACAAAATAGCATAATTCATTGCCTAATAAAACAAAATAATATAATTAATTACCTAATAAAGAAAAATAGTATAACTTTCCTAATAAAACGAGATAATATAATTACTTGCATAATAAAACAAAATAGTATAATTACTTAGCTAATAAAACAAAATAGTATAAAATAGAATAGCATAATGACTTGCCTGATAAAAGAAAATAACGTAATGACTAACCTAATAAAACAAAATAACGTAATGACTTGCCTAATAAAACAAAATATGATTATGTCTTGCTTATATATAAACCCATAACTCTGTCCATTCATTTCATTCATTTCCATTTCCTCGTTATTTTCCTTTCCCCCATTAAAACACTTTACCTATCGATCAAGAAGAAGGGTCATTCGGTGAGTTAACTTCATTGTTAATTTGACATTAATTTGATTTATAGGATTTATTGAAGAATATGTTTATATTTTAATTCCTATATTGATTGATTACGGCTTGGTAGCCTGTTTTGATTGAATTTCTGTTATAAAACGGTTGATATTGTCGATTGACAGTGAGTTAAACTTATTTTCTTTGCTTGATTCTTACCATGCTACACTTAGATATGCTTTGAAACAAGTTACCAAAATTGTAACAACCCTGCTTTCTACGCCGTATAAATAAATAAATTTGAATTTATTTGGATTTGATAATTGATATTTTGAAAATAAATTTTATTAATTAAATTCTATTTAATATAAGATTTGGATTTAATAAGTTAACAAATTCTTTTTAAATAATTTATTTTGCAAGAGTACAATAAATGATTAAATGAAAATAAGCGGTCGTCAAATCGGTTAATTGTCAAATTACCAAAACATATTTAGTAGATTGAAATGTAACTAATTTAGACTAAATGAAAATATAATTGCAAATAACTTAAAAGTTAATTAAATTAATAGAGCTAATATAAAGCCAATCCTATTTGCCCCTCTCTATTTTTACTTAAGCAGACCCTCAATCCTAGATAATTCCATTTACTTGCTAATTTCTCCAGACAACTCTCGAAGCCCTAATTCTAGAAAATTTAAAACACGATCAACTTATATATATATATATATATATATATATATATATATATTAGTGTGCATGTGCATCTATATATAAACGCACGATGGCATTGACGTTGGGGCAGAAGCACTCGCGATTAGGAGGCATCTTTCGAGTTGCAAATTACGACCTACGTGTGTAATCAGGAGAGAAGGCAGAGTAGGATCGCGACCTACGAAAGGTCAACATTTGATTTGAGCTCGGTCTTGGCAACATGGAATTCCCGATTCAGTTCAAAGTGAGGTTGGTGGCTTGGCAGTGGGCGACTCAGATGATGAAAACGAAAGTAAAAGGTACGACACCTTATTTAATCGTGCACTAGTTTTGGCTATTGTGCAATGTTAGATTTTGAGCATTTTGGGGAATTTGTTGTATGGTTGGAAGAAGGGAAAGCATCAATTAAGGTGAGTTTCGTGCTTGCTACCTATGTCTTTTCCACATTACTTCTTAGCTATATATATTGCGTTTAGATTGCTATATGATACTTGTGTTGAATTAAAATGATTAAAGTAGGAATTGGATTGAAATCGATTGAAATAAATATACAAAATAAATTAATATCTAGAATAAAAAATTATAATGAATTAAATATATTAAATACAAATAAATTATTTGACTAGATTTATTGATGTTTATGTTATCATCAAAAATCATTTCAACCTTTGTTGAAGCCTAAAAGAATGCAAAATAAGGCTTCTTGAAGAACAATGGCGATAGCAAGACCATTCGAAAGAGTCGAAGGGATGCTTCTGCAAATTTTAGATGAACTATGGGCTTCCAAAGAGGTCGAAAAGGGACAACACTACCCTTCCACTTCGGTTGATCTCTTCTGAAATAGTCGGTTCTGCATGCTAAAGGGGTTTCGCATGTGTTTAAATGCCTTTCGAAGGCATCAGAAGAAAGGTTCCGCGTTAATCAGCGGATTATTTTGAAAAGCTACCGCAACCATCTTCTATCCACCAAGAAGCCTCCTCCATTACAATTGACCTTTTGCAATTATCCATCCACCACCATTGAATCCTTTCAAAACCATCCAAATTCCCTTCCTCACTCATTCAAGTAGCAATATATCATGTTTGCACCAGATCTTAACAACAATGAAGAAGTCCAGGAAGCCTTCTACTATGCTACAACCCTTTCGATTCCATAGAAATGCCCTTTCGACAGTGTCGAAAGTCATCAAAAATGCATATAAGTGGAGGGAAAATCGATTCGATACCCAATGATGGAAGGAAAATTTTAAGTGTTCCGAAAGCTTAAAAAAGAAAGCATCGTCACCTTTTGCGAGCATTGGATGTGTACCTTTTGAACACGTTCGAATATCCTTTCCTGCTTAACCAACACTTCAACAACAAGATAAGGATCACTCCTATACCTTATGTTGGAGTCGAAAGCACCTAAGTCCCATTCGAAAGCAATGTTAAAGAGGCACTCTGAATTCAACAGCGACAAAAGGTCAGCAAATTACCCTTTCGACTAAGTTGAAAGGATTGGTGCGAAAGGGCCCAACTTACGCCTATAAATAGGGCTCAAGAGGTATTGTTTTGGGGGATCCAAATTCATCCGTTCTATATTTATTCTTCCCTTGAGTTTGTAAACTGTAATTTCTAAATCTCATTGGGGATTTCCCTTTCTTGTAACACTTAAACCCTTGTGTTCATGAAAATTATCAGTAAAGTAAATACATGATACTTTCGAATACATATATTCTGATTTACTACTTATGTATGATCTTGGTATGGAGTACATGTATTAACGCATATCAAAGGGGTATCTTTCGAAAAAGTAGGATCCTTCCGACTCAATTAAAACCCTTTAGATCCCATTAGCTCATAGCCTTAGATTACCTCAACCTATTTGAAAGGTGGTTTCAAAGAGGTCTTAGATTACTTCAACTGATTCAAAAGGTGGTTTCAAAAGGGTCTTAGATTACTTCATTCGATTCGAAAGCTGGTTTCGAAGGGGTCATTCGCACTTCTAATTTTGTTTTAGGGTGTTGACAATATTTCTTGTTAACAATTTTGGTGCTAGAAGAAGGGCTTGAACCTCCGACTTTGTTGAATTCCTGACCTTACTTTCTCCTATCCCTATTCCATTCCAAGATAACCTTAGACCCTACACCATATTGCTTAGAAAAATCAAAAATCCGAGCAAGGATCTTCAGAATCACACTTGGTTCGATTCTCTCATGAAAATATTGAAGATTCTAAGCTATATGAAGGAAAAATATTAAGATTAGAGGCTTTAAGAATCATAGAAAAGAAGAAAGACGAATCTTATTATCCGAACAATTAAAGCTTAAACCCGTTTCACATTGGCCCTATACCCATCATTTCCTTAGGAGAAGCAAAAAGTAGGGGTATAACTTATTTGATCAAATGAGGAAGACTATTCAATTCTATACTTAAGGCACTATTTTTGAAGAAGGAATGATGGCTGATTACTATACATTTGCTTAGAAAGGGCCTTGGGTAACAAGTGAACGATTACCTCCATATGAGCTTCAAAAATTTTTGAAAAGGAAATTGGTCATTGAGGGTGAAGCTCCTGAATAAAGCAATAAAAGATCTAGAAACGAGCCTCAAAAGCCAAGCTTCAAATCAAGCATCCCTGAGGAATGTGACTTGACTACATTAATCAAGAACATCAACGTACTAACAAGAAAGGAACTCAACTACTGGCCGTCTAAAATGAAAAAAGCCCAAATATGAAAGGAACCTGGGAGGATTTTACTGTCATTATCATATGATGAATGGACATGAAACCAACCAATGCAGATCTCTAGATTGAAAGAAATGCAGATTACGGATCTTAAGGCTAGGATTAACACTAGAGGGGGGGGGGGGGGTGGTGAATATTGTTTATAAAGAATTACTAAATCTTTTTGAATTTATGTTGAATTGAACATGGATGTATGCAATATACGGACACAGATATGATCATAGAAACCAACACAAATGTAGAAATAAAGTAAAAGCAATAAAGGAAAGAACACACCGGATTTTATACTGGTTCGGAGTTACCCTACATCCAGTCCCGCAACACAAGTAGGATTTCCTTTCAAAAGCAATTGTACAATTACACCATCGATTTCAAGGCTATGAGGTACCCCCTCCAGAATCACAATCCTCTGGGTAGAGATACTTGATTTCTGGGCCACAAGTTTACCCAATTGATTTACCAAGGCTACAATCACACCTTATCTCACTTGATTGATTTTCAAGGCCACAATCACACCTTTTCTCACTAAATAGATTACAAAGAAGCCTATAACTCTGAATAGCACTGAGAACCTTATTGAGACAGTGATAGAGAATCAAACTAGAAAAGATAGAGTTTGATTCATTATTGATTTCGGCAGAGTAATGGTAAGAATATGTATTAAGAAATGTGGAAGAAGAAGAGGAGTGAAAAACCAGAAAATATGATATAAAATTAGTTGAAACTAACCCCTATTTATACAAGAACAACAACCATGTCCATTCGTGAAGAGTTATGGCGAATAGACACTTCTTTTGAAATTTAAATTTTGAACTCAAATGACACCATGTCGACATGGTCACCATAGGCATGTCGACATCCTAAAGAAATTTTTGATGATTTGATTTTCTTTGAAAATAACCTTTATCTTATATTAAAACTATTTAAAACTTTATAAATATACTTGACTATAGTTATAATTCATAAGTAAATATAGAAAATAATATATATATAATTTAACTATAATTTTATATTTAAATCTTAAGTATAAATATTTAAAAGTTAAATATATTATATTAAAAGATAGTTTAAAATCAGGAGTAATTTGACTTTGAAATTAAAGATAATTTTGAGGTTAAAAATATTTAAAATCAGGATAGAGGGTTTTGAATCTTTTAAAAGGGAAGTTTTGAAATCATTTTGAAAACAAGATAATTTTGTAAAATCATTTAAATTAAAATTAGTGGATACAAAACAATGTTCCACTAGATTTTTCGTAGGTTCCATCCTACTTAGGGTTTCATCCCTTTAACAGGCTCGAAGTGGATTACATTCCACGAATAAATTGGATTTTAAGATGCCAGTGCTTTTCTATGAGTTTTAACAAAATTTCAAGTTAAATAATAAATTACTTCAATTCTTGAACTCTTGATAATCTTGAGGCTCAAGAGTCTTCAATCTTGATATCTTTGAATCTCTATACTGTGCACTCTTCATTCTTGGTACCTGCATGGTTAAATCGTGCATATACATATTTATCTAAACTTATAATGTTAGTATTTATATTTTATAATATATTCTAAGGTTGTTGTCATCAAAACCATCATCTCACGGACTAACAATCTCCCCCTTTTTGATGATGACAACCTTTGTTTATAAAATATTTATTTCTATCTTAATAACTCCCCTTAAAACTAATAACTCCCCCTTAATCTATGTCTAATTACCTTATTTTATATTTCTCCCCCTTTGTCATCAACAAAAACAAACTCTAAACTTTATAACTCCAAACTATATAACTCTCCCTAATTCTAATATTCTATGTGATTATAATGATAGTGTTATCATAAATAATCAATACTTAGATCTAATAATAAATCTTCCATGGGTTCTTCTTCTTCTTCGCTGTCCTCTTGATTGAGTGAAGAATCTTCATCAATCAAGATAGGGTTGGCTTGATTATCCATTATAAATTTTTGCAAATTCCTAAGAATCTTGCCTTGCTTCTCTTGTTCCTTTTCCATACGAAGTTGAATCACTTGAATTTCAGTCATCATCTGAAGTGCATCCTTCAAAGAGTCCTCTATTTTAGTCACACGAGCGAGAGTAGTACGTTGAAATGGACCAGACGTATGAGAGGGGAACGAAAAAGTTGATTTTATGTTTGATTTGGAAGAGGAGGCTATTGATTATTTGATTTCAGAGAGAAGAACAGAGAGATAACAGAAAGGATGAATAAAATTTCAAAAATGTGAAGAATATATAACCAATTATTTTGAATTTTGGTGGGAAAAATTTCAAAATTTAAAAACGTTGTATGTCGACATGGGTATATGGGGGATGTCGACATGGTCCTTTTTATTTTTACTATTTGATTTTGATATTAATTATTAACTATACTTGTTACTTATATTTTATATTTCAGTTATAGAACAAATACCTAATTCTCTTCTTAATTTAGTAAAAATTGATTCATTTAAGGGTTTTGTTAAAATATCAGCAATTTGATTTTCAGAATTGATATAATCGAGAGTAACTACTTCCTTACTTGTATTATCTCTGAGAAAATGATGTCTGATATCAATATGTTCAGTTCGAGCATGTTGAGTAGTATTTTTGGATAAATTTATCGCACTCGTATTGTCAAAATAAATTGGTGATTTTGAAAATTTTGAACCAAAATCTTTTAAAGTCTGTTGCATATATATTACTTGAGAACAAGCCAAAGCAACAGAAATATACTCTGCTTTAGTTGTTGATAAAGAAACCGTATTTTGCTTTTTACTAAGCCAAGAAAAGTCCCACTTGTACTTTTTCGGTCTGATTTACAACCAGCATAGTCAGCATCACAGTAAAATATTAAGTCAAATGAATCATTTTTAGGGTAAAATAAACCATAATCAGATGTGTGTTTAACATATCTTATGATTCGTTTTACGGCTTTTAAGTGGGTCTCTTTAGGTTGGGATTGATATCTGGCACAGAGACAAACACTATGTATGATATCAGGTCTACTAGCAGTAATATAGAGTAGTGATCCAATCATTCCTCTATATAATTTTTGATCTACATCTTTTGAGAGATCTTCTTTACTAAGGTACTCATTGGTTGCCATGGGAGTGGGTTTTCCACTCGCAGTAGTCAAATCAAATTTACTAATTAGGTCTTTAGCATATTTTTCTTGACTAATAAAGATACCATAATCTAATTGTTTTATTTGTAATCCTAAAAAGAAATTTAATTCACCCATATGACTCATCTCAAAGTCTTTTGTCATTATTTCAGAAAATTCTTTATTCATTTCAAAATTAGTTGATCCAAAAATGATACCGTCTACGTAAACTTGTACTAGTTGAATATCATTTTTATTTCTTTTAGTAAAAAGAGTATTATCTACTTTACCAGTTTCAAAATTTGATTGCAATAAATAAGATCTTAGTCTATCATACCAGGCTCTAGGAGCTTGTTTTAGACCATATAATGCTTTCTTAAATTTGTGAACATGATTTGGTAATTTATCATTTTCAAAAAGTGGTGGTTGTTCAACATATACTTCTTCTTTTACAAATCCATTTAAAAAGGCACTTTTAACAACCATTTTAAATAATTTGAAATTATTATGATTTGCGAAAGCAAGTAGAATCCTAATGGCTTCCAATCTTGCTATGGGAGCAAAGGTTTCATCAAAATCTATTCCTTCTTCTTGACAATAACCTTGAGCGACTAATCGAGCTTTATTTCTAACTACCTCTCCTTGTTCATTCATTTTATTTTTATAAACCCATTTAGTTCCAATTATAGTTTTATTTTCAGGTCTAGGAACAAGTTTCCAAACATCATTTCTATAAATTGATTTAATTCTTCTTGCATAGCCAAAATCGATGAATCATCAGTTGATGCTTCTTTTGGATTTTTGGGTACAATAGTTGATATAAAAGCTACATTACTCATTTGACTTAGTTGATTTCTAGTTTTAGCAACAGATTGCATATCTCCTAGAATATTTTCTATAGGATGAGCTTTTAAAAGTTTAGTCCTTTTATTAGGATGATTAGTTTCATTATTAGTTTCAATTGATTCTTGATTTTTAGTTATTAAATCCTCTTCATCATTTGTATCTTCAAAAATTTTGAAATTTTCATCAAATGAAACATGCATTGTTTCTTCAATGGTGTTAGTTTTTAAATTAAACACTCTATATTCTTTACTTCTATTAGAGTATCCGATAAAGATTCCTTTGTCAAATTTAGGATCAAATTTATCTAAATTATCTTTTATATTTAAAACAAAGCATTTACTTTCTAAAATTCTGAAATAAGATACCTTAGGTTTCTTTGTATAAAGAAGTTCATAAGATGTCTTACCAGTTAGAGGTCTAATTAAATTTCTATTTAAAATGTAACAGGTAGTAGCAACTGCTTTTGCCCAAAAATTCTTTGGTAAATTACTATGTGGCAGCATAGTTCTTGCACACTCTTGAATCATCTTATTTTAACGTTCTACTACTCCGTTTTGTTGTAGAGTTCTTGGAAATAAAAAATTGTGAGTTATTCCCTTTTTATTGCAGAATTCCTCAAACTTTTCACTTTCAAATTCACCACCGTGATCACTTCGAATAGCTATAATTTTTTAGAGAAAATTGATTTTGAATTCTTTTTGGGTCTTAAAACATTCAAAATATCACTTTTATGTTTCAAAAACATTGTCCATGTAAATCTAGAATAATCATTTACAATTACAAAAACACATTTACTATGATTTATTGACAGAATTTGAGATGGACCAAATAAATCGAGATGAAGTAATTCAAGAGGTTTTGAAGTTGAAATCATATCTTTTAATTTAAAGGAGCTTTTTCTAAGTTTTCCTAATTGACATGCATCACATAATCTGTCTACTTTAAATTTCATTTTAGGAAGACCTCTTACTAGATCATGTTTTGACAGTCTAGATAAGAGTTTGAAATTCAAATGCCCAAATCTCTTATGCCAAATCCAAGGGTCACTTGTATTTGCCAACAGACACAGGTTATCATTTGAAACTTTCATACTAAGAATATAAATATTCTTTTTCCTAACTCCCTCAAATATTATGGTTGCATTATTATCTTCGATGTGACATTTATCTTTTTCAAATTTAATTTTATATCCTTTATCGCAGAGTTGACTTATACTTAGCAGATTATGTTTTAGCTTCTTAACTAGCAAAACATTAGTAATAATAGGAGTTTCAGAGTTACCGACTTTGCCCATGCCAATCACATATCCTTTTGAATTGTCTCCAAAGTTAACCAGTCCTCCGGCTTTGTATATAATATCATTCAGTATATCTGGATTGCCAGTCATGTGTCTAGAACACCCCACTATCAAGTACCCATTTGTTCTTTCTGATCTACATAATTTGTCCGTTGTGGATTGATTCCTCAACAGCCACAAAGCATGATTCCTGCCATCAAACAATTTTGGTAGATAACTTGAATTTGAATATTGATTATATGCAGACTCATGAAACAATGATGATTTGAATATTTCTAAACTAGTATTAACAAATATAGTCATTTTAAGAACTTTTTCAAAAATCAGATTATGAAAATTTGAAAACCTTGCTCTGATACCAATTGAAAGAAATGCGGATTACGGATCTTAAGGCTAGGATTAACACTAGAGGGGGGTGAATAGTGTTTATAAAGAATTACTAAATATTTTTGAATTTATGTTGAATTGAACACGGATGTATGCAATATACGGACACAGATATGATAACAGAAACCAACACAAACGCATAAATAAAGTAAAAGGAATAAAGGAAAAAGCACACCGGATTTTATACTGGTTCGGAGTTACCCTACATCCAGTCCCACAACACAAGTACAGATTTCCTTCCAAAAGCAATTGTACAATTACACCCTCCATTTCAAGGCTACGAGGTACACCCTCCAGAATCACAATCCTCTAAGTAGAGATACTTGATTTCCGGGCCACAAGTTTACCCAATTGATTTACCAAGGCTACAATCACACCTTATCTCGCTTGATTGATTTTCAAGGCCACAATCACACCTTTTCTCACTTAATAGATTACAAAGAAGCCTATAACTCTGAATAGCACTGAGAACCTTGTTGAGATAGTGATAGAGAATCAAACTAGAAAAGATCGAGTTTGATTCAATGTTGATTTCGGCAGAGCAATGGTAAGAATATGTATTAAGAAATGTGGAAGAAGAAGAGGAGTGGAAAACCAGAAAATCTGATATAAAATTCATTGAAACTAAACCCTATTTATAGAAGAACAACAGCCATATCCATTCGTGAAGAGTTATGGCGAATAGATACTTCTTTTGAAATATAAATTTTGAACTCAATTGACACCATGTCGACATGGTCACCATAGGCATGTCGACATCCCAAAGCAATTTTTGATGATTTGATTTTCTTTGAAAATAACATTTATCTTATATTAAAACTATTTAAACTTTATAAATATACTTGACTATAGTTATAATTCATAAGTAAATATAGAGAATAATATATATATAATTTAACTATAATTTTATATTTAAATCTTAAGTATAAATATTTAAAAGTTAAATATATTATATTAAAAGATAGTTTAAAATCAGGAGTAATTTGACTTTGAAATTAAAGATAATTTTGAGGCTAAAATTATTTTAAATCAGGATAGAGGGTTTTGAATCTTTTAAAATTAAAGTTTTGTAATAATTTTGAAAACAAGATAATTTTGTATAATCATTTGAATTAAAATTAGTGGATACAAAACAATGTTCCACTAGATTTTTCGTAGGTTCCATCCTACTTAGGGTTCCATCCCTTTAACAGGCTCGAAGTTGATTCCATTCCACGAATAAATTGGATTTTAAGATGCCAGTGCTTTTCTATGAGTTTTAACAAAATTTCAAATTAAAGAATAAATTACTTCAATTCTTGAACTCTTGATAATCTTGATACTCATGAGTCTTCAATCTTGATATCTTTGAATCTCTATACTGTACATTCTTTATTCTTGGTACCTGCATGGTTAAATCCTGCATATACATATTTATCTAAACTTATAATGTTGGTATTTATATGTTATAATCTATTCGAAGGTTGTTGTCATCAAAACCATCATCTCATGGACTAACATAGATAAGATGATCATCAACTTTTTTGGACAAGGAAAGATCAATGGATTTGTAAAGCAATCTTAGATGAATTCAATAAAGGCTCATTTGAATAAGAAAGTCTATTTAGTTGGGAGTAAGTTTCTCCTTAAACTTGAAAACTACCTTAAATGGTCATAAACCCTTGTCCGCACTGAGATGGCCAGGTCAAAGAGCCTCCTATAGGTAGGTCAGAGTAATCCTTTATCCACGCCACGCTATTGCTAGGTTAAAGTGCTTACAAGCCCTTGATCGCGCAACGCTATATTCAGATCAGGGCGCCTTCGGAAGGGGGATGGAGTAAGCCCTTGAATACGCCATGCTATAGCCAAGTCAAGGCACCGTCCGGCCTTCAGTCCCGCCTATAAGGCCAGGCTGGACCACCTCCTGATGGGAGGATGGAATAAGCCCTTGATCCTGCCACGCTATGGCTTGATCAAGGTACCAAACTAGCCTTTAGTCCTGCCTATAAGGCCTGGCTGGAGCGCCTCCTGAAGGGATGTCGAGTAAATCCTTAGGTCCTGCTTGTGGAAAATCTAAACAAACGCACTGGACAACAGCGGACTAAGACATCCAAGCCCAAGGAGCGGCACATAATACATTAAAAACATACAAAGCCAAAAGGTTCAAACAATCAAAGTCCAAAGAGTGGTTCCCAAAAAGGACTCAGATGAAAACTTATGAACTTCCGTTATTCATATAATATTTTTTAAACTTTCCTTCTCATTACCAGAAACAAATTTCTAAGTTTTCTATTATTTCCGAACGATTGTTCCCTGACTGCTTTCATGTGAGTTTATGGCCTTTGGCTAATTTCTAAAAGATGATTTTTGGCCTTCACTCCTTGATACCCGAATCTGGGTTCGGGCCTTTTGTTATTAATTTCAAGATCTTTAATATGGACTTCTGGTCATCTAATAATTTTGGATCTATCTTATTAATACCCGAATATGGGTCTTGGGTCTTCTACTCTTAACTTTTAGACAACGCTTGTCAATACCTGAATATGGGTTTTAGGTCTTCTATTATTATAACCAAAGTTGAATTTTCGGTCTTCTCTCATTATTATCAAAGTTGGATATCGGGATCTCTATTATTAACGAACAAGAATTTCAAGTCTTCAATCATTCCCAACTGTGGATTTCTTGTTACTTATTATCTTTAGATAATGACCTATTAACTTTCGTTATTCCCAGATTTGAAATTCTGGAATTCTATTATTATATATTCTAATATTATCACTAATAATATGGACAAACTATTGGACACATTCTTGCATAAACTTTAAACAAATGATAAATTTTTTTGCCTACTTTATACTTTACTGGAAAACAAGATTGATGAGAAAGACCAAATGATTCAACAAACATAAAAGAGAACCATAGTCAAAAATATCAAAAGGCAAATTCAAAAATGACTGAACAAGTACATATGAGGGCTACAAGCTAGGTGATATTTACATAATCTACAAAATTATTTACAAAGCATACTATACAACATAAGGGTGTGTCTTAAAGATCTTGAATAACCTTATCTAAATTCTCAACAATTAAAGGATCACAATATGGCGTATTGCTATATAAAGAATTTCTTTGAGTTTCTTTTTTCCTTCTTCCTAATTTCATCAGTGTCATCAATAGACTCGATATGAGTCTTCAAAGCATGACTGAAAGCTTTGCTTGCACCTTTAAGAGTCTTGTTCTACCTTTTCAAATCTGCAGGTATCTTTTGTATTCGAGTTTTTGAATTTTGGATACATACTCATTAATATGCTTTGAGTATCTTTCTTTCTGTTGATTGTCAAAATATTTCATCATTTCAAACTTTACTTTTGGGCCCATTCGCCAATTTCTTTTTCATAAAACCCAGAGGAGGGTTAGTTGTAGTAGGGAATTTTGGAATGACCTTGTCGATTCACCAAAAGTGATCGGAGAACTTGGTAAATTAATATTTGGAATATCACCTCCCATTATAAATTCTAAAGATTTACATTGAACTTGACTATCCTTTAATTTTATTTCCAAATCACTCACCTACTGGAAAAGCTTGGACATCTCATGATCAAAGTCAATTGAAAGATTTGATTTAATTTGATGTTTCAATGAAGAAATCATCTCATCCTTCTTCTTGATATCCGCTTCAAGACTAGTGATTTTATCATTAAGGCCTCTGGTGATCACCTTTTGAAGCAAAAATTCTGATGCCATTACAATGCTTAAATATTGCCTTGAAGTTTAGTACACAAAGGATCTTTAGATAGGCTTCTCTTTTCCAGATCCACAATCAATCTATCCCTCAGATTGGTGGTTTGAGATAAGGGATCGGATGAGAGAGGCTTAATTGTTAACTGTATTTCCTATTTAAACGAATAAAAAAGAAATTAATGCCCAAGGGAAAATTCTCTTTTATTACAATAGTGTGGATTACAACTCAAAAAGAAATAAAACAGTAGGTACAATATCATTATTATAATCAGATACTTGCTTTACTCTATCACACTTAAAGCCTAGAAACACCATTTTTAATTTTATTTAAAGAGTTAGTCGAAAGAGTAATCGTCGATTCAAAAGTGGCATTAAATCCTTCTAGGGTAATAGCCAGAGGAAATTTGCTATGATCCCATTCTCCGGCTGGACGACTGTCACTCCACAAATTAAATTTGTGTGACGACCCAGAATTCCCAAGCGTTTAAAAATGGAGAATTTAATTGATTTTTAATATTCAATAGGGTAATTTAAACTTGAATTCAAGTATCATAATTTATTTGCTGATTAAATTATTAAATTTAAATAATTTGAAATTGGATAAAATATGGATTCTGAGGTTTTAAGTCTGTTAAAATATAATTTGAAGACTTATAAAATTTATATTGATAGTATCGAGGATAATAGAATTTGTAAAATTGAAATTAACAGTGGTTTGTTCAGTTTTAAAATTTTATAGTTTAAATTGATTTTAAAAAAAATAGCCTTCCGAGGCACAGTCTCGGAATTCGACGAAACCAGTTCCATTGGATCCGTAATATTTTATTATTATCGGATTTCAAATTTCGTAGTGATTGGAGTTGTTGTGTGAGCGTACGATGTATAAACGCGTTGAAATCTTATATCGAAAATTTAATTTAATTAATATATTTAGATATTTAGTCAGCAGTGAGAGTTCTTTCTATAGCCACCATTCTTTCATTTCAGCCATCTACTTCTTAAGTAAGCCTACGCAGAGACACTTTTGTGTGCTAACGTCTTTTCATTGTCGCTTATCTTCTGAGGAAAGCCTATACTCTATTCTATAAGTCGCGTCTCCCTCTGGTATATCTCAAAGTCATTATCGTTTCAAGCAGTAAAAAAAAAGGGAATGAAAATGGCGACTGCTCCCTACTTCTAAATCGCGGCCTCCCTTCTCTGTACAAATCGATTTCGCATCTTAAAAAAAAAAAGAGATAGAGTAGGATTCGCGAGGTCGGCGAATCATGGCAATCGAGCCTTCCCTTTTGCACGCGATCGAGGATGAAGGCGTGGGTAGTCGACTCACGCGATAGTGGAGCAATGAAGTGAGCTTGAGGCGGTGCATCTTCGAGGTGAAGCCCGAGTTAGGGTTTGATTTGCGAGGGTTGGGATTGTGGTTTGAACGGTATCTGTCGCGATGGTGGCACGACAGTGGGATTCGTGTGGTGTTAGCGACTTAGGGCAGGCCGCGTTGATCGAAGAAGTGGCAGAAGGTTGTTCGCGAGTTCGATCTCGTGAAGGGTTTGTGTCGTTCGAACAAATAGGTAACCTCTGTTTAATTGAATTCCCATTTCAGATTAATTTCGAATATATCCGTTAAAAGATATAAATGTAGAGATACTAGAAAATATTTAAATGGTAATTATGTACATGTATATAGGTAAGAAAGAGATTTATATTTTTATTTGGATATTAAAGTAAAAAAAATATGCAGAGATTAGAAGGATATAATACAGTAAGTTATGGGCTGTTCAACCTTAATTTGATGTTTTAAAATTATGTTAAGTAAAAGTATAATTTGACTTATCGTTTATTTAGACTATTAGAAGTTTCAGTAAAGGGAGGTTTACAGGAAGAAGGAATGAAAATGATAATAATACAATTTACCAATTTATTTTAGTAATTAATTTGTTTAGTTAACTTATGTAAATTATTTAAGTAATTAGAAAATATTTTATTTTAAAGGGAGTTAATTTAAACCAAATTATTTGTTAAATGAAAGGAAGAAATTGCGGGTTAATTCAAGTATTAATAAAACATATAAATTGTTTATTCAAGGTCAAAATCATGAAGAACCGATCCGTTTGGAATGGATTGCAAATAAAATGCAAAGGTGAGTTAATCTCACTCAGTTATGTTTAAATTTAAAAGATTAAATTTAAATGATTGATTGTATGGTTGAATTGATTGATGTAGTATAGTATGGTATAATTTTGGGATTGGCATATTATATTGTGCTATGGATGCAGGGAAAAACGGGTTGGAGGGATCCAACTGGACCCCTCAACTTTATTTAATTATTTAATATTCTCTGTTCTAAATATTTGATATCCTGTAATGAATTATGTGGAAATATTGAATGCTATGGCTTGATTGTTATAATCGGGCAATAATTAATTACTAAATATATAATTTGAGTTTGGGAATGAAAATAAAAGAAGTGAAATTGTAAGTAAAATAATTATAGAAAAGTTGAATAAATTATGAATGAACTGGAAAGGGAATAAAGTGACTTTAAAATTCTAATAAATAAATCTTGTGTATGAGAGGGAAAATTTAAATAAACAGAGAGTTAATGAAATTTAAATTTCAATGTCATTGTTTAAAAGAAGAAAATATTTATTTTAAATTGAGGATTTAAATTATTTAAGAAGAATAAAGAAGAAATTGGGAATAACCTGAAATTTGTATATTTCAGCTAAAGGATTTAAAAATCAAACTGAAAATAATAATATGGTTCATAATTAATGAATTTCGAAATGAACTGATAGGTCAAGCAATTTATTTCAAATGGAATAAATTGGAAATCAATTTGGAAAATTGATTTAAGTGATTGAAATCGGGAATTTCTCTCTGAATAACCAAGTACGTTTTCAAAGTAAAATTTTAAATATAAATGAAAAGTTTAAAGTTGTTTTAAGAAGCATGTTTTTGAAAAAAAATTGCTATTTCTAAGTATTTAAATTCTTAAGTAAGTATTCCCTTTTAATCTATTATAGCAATAATTGTTTTAATCTATTATAGTAATAATTATTTAAAGATTGACTTGGTATTTTAGTTTAAAAAAAAAAAGTGAAATCTAGTTTTATATTTTATTTAGTAACCTTATCTTTAAATATTCATATAGTATATATGTTTAACAAATCGTTGAAGTAGTTTTAACTTAAATATTATAAAGTATATTTCTACATAAGGTGTTTTTAAATTTATTTTAAAAATCTAGTTTTGTGCTTGGTGATTTCAGAGGAGATAGAAAATATTTGAAAAGTTTATTCTGAAAAGAAAGGTGGTTTGAAACTGTTTTCAAAGGGTTGGAAATATAAATATATCTTGTGAGATATTTTTGAGGTAAATAAATAATTTGGGAAATTATTTATTGTTGGATGGTTGTTTGTGATTATTAATTGATAGTTAAATAACCGACTATCAATATTGGACAATGCGTTGATCGGTTCGAAGAGACCGGGATCGAGATTTATTTCTCGAAAACCACTTCGATCCGGTTTGTATCGTTTCGTGTAAACGATTTTGGACTCGAAGATGGAGCAGTGAAATGCAAGGGCTAGTCGCTACTAATCCTGAGGATATTTCCAAAATGGATGTAGTAGGAATAGTGCCTTTGGTTCCGTTCGAACCCGGAATGGACTTGTATAGATGAATGCTTGCGAAACATCGACGATGGGCATTCTAAGGGATATATTCTAAAAAGGTAACGCTTAGCCTCAAGCCTCATCAAATGGGAATGACTGAAAATCAGGGGTTATGCAGCAAGGCTAGGTGGGTAGCACCCAAGCAGGGTGAGGCCATTCCAGTCTAGATGTCCCTTTTTATTTCGGCTTAGTGGTGCGGTTGCTGATCCCAACCGCGGGGTGATCTCACTCGGGACTGTCCAGTAAGGGATGGTTCCGGCCTTGTGTTGCAGGGGAGTGGGCGTACTCCTCGGTACGGTGATCTAGGCCCCGTATTGTGGCAGGTGGTACCCCAGTGCCTAGTCATTGGTTGGAAATCCATTCTCCCTACGAGCCTTGTACGAGTTTTGTTTGTATTACCCACTCTGTGGCTAGTAGCTGGAATTTAATCATGTAACAATTTCGGCTATTTTATAAATATTTGTATATAGACCCTACTATAATATCAGAGGATTTCTATAAAAATTGTTTTAGCCATCGTAAGGTAAAAAACCCGACATGTTTATTTGTGGCGTGGTCTTACGAGATGCTTTTGTTTTCAAAGGATTTTTGAAACTTTAATAATCAATTGGGTGTGATTTTCTCACGCTGGTAATCCAGACTGACTCGGGTATAATTTAACTGTAATGCTCGGGTCAGACCGAGTATTGTAGGATACAGGATAATATGCTGTGGAGCTCAGGAGACGAGCAGGATGACGATACGTACATTCGTACTTGTTATATATATGTATATTCCGCTGTTTGAGTTGTTGTGTATCCATTGTATGTTATTGATGTGAGTTGTGATTGATGTACTCTGATGGTGTAATATATGTAAACAGATATATTTGATTTTGAGTAAAGATTCTTTATTATCTATTATATTTTATTCCGCTGCGATGGTTAGATTTTGTTGTTGTTTTCTATTTTCTTCTTCTATCTCTTCTTCTTTAACCCAAATGGTTCGTATTTCTGTACAACTTGAGTTGATTTAGGTAGAATAGTGTTGACTCAAGGGGTACGGATCTGCGGGTCGTTTCACTTGGTATCAGAGCCAGGTTGGTGATAACCTTGGCTCTGGTGGAAATTACTCATTTAAATTAGAGTCTGTAGTACTCTATAATGAGTTGGAGCATATTAATAGATATGAGTGCGTACTTGTTAGTGAGTATGAAATTGTTTTTATATTGTGTTGATTTATCGGTTGAGTGTTTATGGATTCTGGTTGATGTGTGGGACGCCATGTCATCGATAGGGATTTCTAAACTCTTGAACAAGATAAACCGACACAGTATTGTTTTAACTAGGGTAAATGAAATAATTTTAACCAAATTTATTTTATGTATATAAAAGAAAATGATTTTCTTAATTATTATAGCTATACATGGATGTTTGGATGATAGAAGTGATAATATTAAATTATTATCATTGTATGATAATTGTATAAAGATTGAAATAATAACTAAATATTAAGGGATAAATTGACATAATAGATGAAATTTATGAATGTGATTCATAACAGAATAAGGAATTGAATTCATAATTAAAAACTAAGAAACCAATTCATATCAAATGAATTTGTAAATGTAAACTATAATGTAAATTATAGTGTATTTATTATCGAAGTAAGATAAAATTCCAAAGAAAAGTTTGAATTTAAATCTAAAGAGTTCGGAATTTGGAGATTTAAGTTTCTTTGAATTGGACAATGATTCTCAAAAGTTGGGAGTATAATATATTTTGAGAAATATTTTTGAATCAGATATGAAATCTAGAGAGATTTGGAATTTAAAAATATTGGATGGATTTTAGAAAGAGAATAAAAGCATTGAACTCTTATGGTCGCTGGAAAATAATTTCGGTGATGACTGCAGCATCATCGATGTTCATTTTCGAGTTTCCAGAAGTGAAATTGCTACCAAATTGTTTTGAATTGAAATTGTTTGCAAAATTGGTTGAGTTTTGAAATTCAAAGAGATAAATTGAATTTATCAAAGGAATTTTGGATATAGAAGGTTTAAAGGGAATTTTGAAATGTTGAAAGTTGTTTAAACTTTGGAATTTGTTGAAATAAAATTCAACGGTGTAAGTAAAGTGAAACTGAGTACTGGAATTTAAAATTGAATCGTGTGAAGTTATGTGGAATGGGAAAATTAGTCAGGATGGACTAAAGATAATTAATGTTTGGAAATAAAATTTATTGGTTAAATAATGAATTGGTGAATGAATAAATGGATCAAATAATGTACTTATAAAGAGAAGTTGATATTAATAAGAAGGGATTGGAAATTTTAATTCAGCAAATAAAATTTAACTTAAGTGAATGAAAGTGAAGGAAATATATTTGAATTTAACTTGAGATAAGTTAAATAAAATTTAAACTTAAATTAAATTAAATTGGATATAAAGGTGAAATGTAAAATTTCTTATAATTGCATAAAGAAATTCATATTCTCAAGTTATTAAGTGTTATAATTTGAATTTGTGATTATAAAATGGAAATGGACTTCAGTAAGCAATCTTAACTCTTGAATGGAAGTAAAATTTGAAATTCATTAATGGAAAGAGTTGAATGGGGTGGCAAATTCAAAACTTAACTATAAATGAGATGTAAAGTGTAATGAAGCAAAGTGAGGATATATAAAGGTGGATGTTCTTAAGTTGGCAAATAAGTCTTGAACTTATGTATGGGGAAAATGAAATTTGTTTAGATAATGGAATTTGTATTGTAAAGAATATAATTTTGATAATTGGTCAAAATTTGGAAGATAAATATAAAGAAAAAAAATCCAGTGTGGGAATGTTATTTAATTTTGGTAATAAGTATAGGGAGAGTGAAGGAATATTGGTAATGAATTTTAATGGTGATGGTTGAACCGTAAATAAAATCCAAGTGTGTGTAGTGACCTTGTTATTAATAAAAGATTTAATTATTGAACATGGACTAGAATTTGGTGATTGCACTAATTTGAAATTTGACATTTGATAGAATGTATAAGCTAGTTGGATTAAATTTTTTAAATGGTTTGATTAGGTAAGGATAAATTAATAAGGAAATAAATTGAGATATTATGGAGTTGAAAACTTTTAAGAAAATGGTGAGATGGTTATGGTTAAGCTTATGAAATAGCTTTAGATGAAATTTGTTTAGATGATGAAATAGAAATGAAGTGGAAATGAATTGAGTTGGAAATCAATTTAAATTTTGCTTTAAAACTTAAGAAATAAAATTCTATGAATTGGTAAATGTAAAATAAAATTGATTTTGAAATCAACTGATTTGAATATGAGCTTGTTTGAGTTAAATATGAATTGAAATTGTATGGAATTGGATCAAAATTAAAAAAATTGATTTGAGATGAAAACAAATCCAATTGAAGCATGAATTGAATAATCTTCTTATTAATAAATTCCACAATGAACTGTTAAAGTAAATTAAAATTGAAAAGTAGATAAAAGAACAAACTAAACGAACAAATTAGTAAAATGGTTGGGATTTGATTAAAGGAAAAATCAAATCAAAGATTTGAAGGGAAATTGATTGAATAAAATAAACTTAACTTATAGAGTGGAATAATTGAATAAAATAAAATAAAATAAATAACTTAAGTAAATTGTGAAATGGTTATATTGGTTGTCGAGTATGGTAAAATAGTTTAGAATAGAACTCTTTGGATATGAAAGAAATGCAATGGGAGTTTGTGAATAAATTAAAATGGGATGGGATCAAGTATAAATTGAGTGGGAATCGATTTAAATGGTTATAAAGCTTAAGTAATTATTATTCACACTAATATTGACGAATGGCATAAGGAAATGGATCGTTTGATGCAAACGAGATTGGATAAAATGCTATGAATTATTAGAAGTAAGACAAAATGATTTTGGAATCAATTGGAATGAATGTGAAGTTGTTTTGCTTAAAATGAATTAAATATAAGTGTATAAGCTTTAAATCACTTCAACTGGATGGAATGGTTTGAGAATTGATTATACGCAATCGTAACAAGTGTTGGAACCTTTTATATGCTTATGGAAATTAATTAACATGCATTTTATGTGAAATTTATATGTTTATGCCCGTATATCACATGCATTGTTACATAATCGATGTTTTAGCTATTTAAATTTAAGTGAAATGTTATAAACCTTATATATATATAGTACTTATATGTTTAAATTGAGTAAGTACAGGTACCTGGAAGCTGTGTGGCTGGATTTGGGCTGCATTAACTGCTAATAATAATAAGCCGCTTGCTTAAAATGCTAAATAAGGTACGCCTACGCAATTAAAATAGGAAATATGAACTGTTTTTGATTTTTCCGACCGTGTGGGTCGATGTAAATATATTTATATCTCTTGTCAAATTGCAAAAGCTCCTCCGTACAAGGGAAACTCTGCCAAAAATTTTCAGAAATTTTGGTAGTTAGAAAAATTTTGAAAATTTTTAAGAAAATTTTGTTAAAGACAAAGCGAGTTTAAATTGGATACTAAAATTAGTTAGTCAATGAAAATAATTAAAATAATGACATGAATTAGTAATAAATGACAAATAAAATTTATATATTCAGAGTTTAAGATGAATTGAATTTGTATGAAAATGAAAGAATCAATTTAAATAGAAATAGATATAAACTAAAGTGGAAGATGAAAATGAATATAAGAAGCATATAAAATGCTTAAACTAAACTTAAGAGGGAATGGAAAAGTCTTAAATGGAAATTGATACTACCAATGTAATTTAAGTCAATATTGGAATGAATAGATGTTGACATTTTGTGAGAAAGTCGATAAAATGTTTTGGAATATTGTGTTTGGATATTGGTGCTAAGCAGGTATGCAGGTATTATAAAGGGAAAAGAAAACTGGGTTTGATATCAAAAGATAAAATTTGAAATGCTCGAAAAAAGGTATGTATTTAAATTTGGTGTGAAATTTGATTGCGATTTTGGATTGAGCCACTTGGCTTTTTGTTTTCTTTTTGGATTTGGGAGACCGTAGAGCCATTTTGTATTTTAACCGAGCTAGCCGCGCAAAGGAGACGCTGGCGAAATTTTTCGGGAATTTAGGGAGTTAGAAAATTTTCGAGAAATTTTGGGAATTTTAAACTCGGTTTTGAATTATAATTTGAATGGTGAATAAGTATAGTTTTTTAGGAACTGTGGAAAACTTGGAAAGTTAATAAGAATAATAATGGGTCTTTTATAAGAAGATAGCTGGTAAGATGTTGAATTGTTAGAAACTGTTGGTTTTGGGAAAAGTAAATGGGTTTTGGACCATTCTTCCTAGTTGGTAATTTCGGCGACGAAATTCTTTTAAGGAGGGAGGAATGCGACGACCCGGAATTCCCAAGCGTTTAAAAATGGAGAATTTAATTGATTTTTAATATTCAATAGGTTAGTTTAAACTTGAATTCAAGTATCACAATTTATTTGCAGATTAAATTATTGAATTTAAATAATTTGAAATTGGATAAAATATGGAATCTGAGGTTTTAAGTCTGTTGAAATATAATTTGAAGACTTATAAAATTTATATTGATAGTAACGAGGATAATAGAATTTGTAAAATTGAAATTAACAGTGGTTTGTTCAGTTTTAAAATTTTATTATTTAAATTGATTTTAAAAAAAATAGCCTTCCGAGGCACAGTCTCGGAATTCGACGAAACCAGTTCCATTGGATCCGTAATATTTTATTATAATCGGATTTCAAATTTCGTAGTGATTGGAGTTGTTGTGTGAGCGTACGATATATAAACGCGTTGAAATCTTATCGAAAATTTAATTTAATTAATATATTTAGATATTTAGTCAACAGTGAGAGTTCTTTCTATAGCCACCATTCTTTCATTTCAGCCATCTTCTTCTCAAGTAAGCCTACGCAGAGACAATTTTGTGTGCTAACGTCTTTTCATTGTCGCTTATCTTCTAAGGAAAGCCTATACTCTATTCTATAAGTCGCGTCTCCCTCTGGTATATCTCAAAGTCATTATCGTTTCAAGCAGTAAAAAAAAGGGGAATGAAAATGGCGACTGCTCCCTACTACTAAATCGCGGCCTCCCTTCCCTGTACAAATCGATTTCACATCTAAAAAAAAGAGAGAGAGAGAGAGAGTAGGATTCGCGAGGTCGGCGAATCATGGCAATCGAGCCTTCCCTTTTGCACGCGATCGAGGATGAAGGCATGGGTAGTCGACTCACGCGATAGTGGAGCAGCGAAGTGAGCTTGAGGCGGTGCATCTTCGAGGGGAAGCCCGAGTTAGGGTTTGATTTGCGAGGGTTGGGATTGTGGTTTGGGCGGTAGCTGTCGCGATGGTGGCACGGCAGTGGGATTCGTGTGGTGTTAGCGACTTAGGGCTGGCCGCGTTGATCGAAGAAGTGGCAGAAGGTTGTTCGCGAGTTCGATCTCGTGAAGGGTTTGTGTCGTTCGAACAAATAGGTAACCTCTGTTTAATTGAATTCCCATTTCAGATTAATTTCGAATATATCCGTTAAAAGATATAAATGTAGAGATACTAGAAAATATTTAAATGGTAATTATGTACATGTATATAGGTAAGAAAGAGATTTATATTTTTATTTGGATATTAAAGTAAAAAAAAATGCAGAGAACAGAAGGATATAATACAGTAAGTTATGGGCTGTTCAACCTTAATTTGATGTTTTAAAATTATGTTAAGTAAAAGTATAATTTGACTTATCGTTTATTTAGACTATTAGAAGTTTCAGTAAATGGAGGTTTACAGAAAGAAGGAATGAAAATGATAATAATACAATTTACCAATTTATTTTTGTAATTAATTTGTTTAGTTTACTTATGTAAATTATTTCAGTAATTAGAAAATATTTTATTTTAAAGGGAGTTAACTTAAACCAAATTATTCGTTAAATGAAAGGAAGAAATTGCGGGTTAATTCAAGTATTAATAAAACATATAAATTGTTTATTCAAGGTCAAAATCATGAAGAACCGAGCCGTTTGGAATGGATTGCAAATAAAATGCAAAGGCGAGTTAATCTCACTCAGTTATATTTAAATTTAAAAGATTAAATTTAAATGATTGATTGTATGGTTGAATTGATTGATGTAGTATAGTATGGTATAATTTTGGGATTGGCATATTATATTGTGTTAACATCAGTGGATGCAGGGAAAAACAGGTTGGAGGGATCCAACTGGACCCCTCAACTTTATTTAATTATTTAATATTCTCTGTTCTGAATATTTGATATCCTGTAATGAATTATGTGGAAATATTGAATTTTATGGCTTGATTGTTATAATCGGGCAATAATTAATTACTAAATATATAATTTGAGTTTGGGAATGAAAATAAAAGAAGTGAAATTGTAAGTAAAATAATTATAGAAAAGTTGAATAAATTTATGAATGAACTGGAAAGGGAATAAAGTGACTTTAAAATTCTAATAAATAAATCTTGTGTATGGGAGGGAAAATTTAAATAAACAGAGAGTTAATGAAATTTAAATTTCAATGTTATTGTTTAAAAGAACAAAATATTTATTTTAAATTGAGGATTTAAATTATTTAAGAAGAATAAAGAAGAAATTGGGAATAACCTGAAATTTGTATATTTCAGCTAAAGGATTTAAAAATCAAACTGAAAATAATAATAAGGTTCATAATTAATGAATTTCGAAATGAACTGATAGGTCAAGAAATTTATTTCAAATGGAATAAATTGGAAATCAATTTGGAAAATTGATTTAAGTGATTGAAATCGGGAATTTCTCTCTGAATAACCAAGTACGTTTTCAAAGTAAAATATTAATTATAAATGAAAAGTTAAAAGTGGTTTTAAGAAGTATGTTTTTGAAAAAAAAAATTGCTATTTCTAAATATTTAAATTCTTAAGTAAGTATTCCCTTTTAATCTATTATAGCAATAATTGTTTTAATCTATTATAGTAATAATTATTTAAAGAGTGACTTGGTATTTTAGTTTTTTAAAAAAAAAAAGTGAAATCTAGTTTTATATTTTATTTAGTAACCTTATCTTTAAATATTCGTATAGTATGTATTTTTAACAAATCATTGAAGTAGTTTTAACTTAAATATTATAAAGTATATTTCTATGTAAGGTGTTTTTAAATTTATTTTAAAAATCTAGTTTTGTGCTTGGTGATTTTAGAGGAGATAGAAAATATTTGGAAAGTTTATTCTGAAAAGAAAGGTGGTTTGAAACTGTTTTCAAAGGGTTGGAAATATAAATATATCTTGTGAGATATTTTTGAGGTTACTAAATAATTTGGGAAATTATTTATTGTTGGATGGTTGTTTGTGATTATTAATTGATAGTTAAATAACCGACTATCAATATTGGACAATGTGTTGATCGGTTCGAAGATACCGGGATCGAGATTTATTTCTCGAATACCATTTCGATCCGGTTTGTACGTTTCGTGTAAACGATTTTGGACTCGAAGATGGAGCAGTGAAATGTAAGGGCTAGTCGCTACTAATCCTGAGGATATTTCCAAAATGGATGTAGTAGGAATAGTGCCTTCGGTTCCGTTCGAACCCGGAACGGACTTGTATGGATGAATGCTTGCGAAACATCGTCAGGTGGACGATGGGCATTCTAAGGGATATATTCTAAAAAGGTAACGCTTAGCCTCAAGCCTCATCAAATGGGAATGACTGAAAATCAGGGATTATGCAGCAAGGCTAGGTGGGTAGCACCCAAGCAGGGTGAGGTCATTCCAGTCTAGATGTCCCTTTTTATTTCGGCTTAGTGGTGCGGTTGTTGATCCCAACCGTGGGGTGATCTCACTCGGGACTGTCCAGTAAGGGATGGTTCCGGCCTTGTGTTGCAGGGGAGCGGGCGTACTCCTCGGTACGGTGATCTAGGCCCCATACTGTGACAGGTGGTACCCTAGTGCTTAGTCATTGGTTGGTAATCCATTCTCCCTACGAGCCTTGTACGAGTTTTGTTTGTATTACCCATTCTGTGGCTAGTAGCTGGAATTTAATCATGTAACAATTTCGGCTATTTTATAAATATTTGTATATATACCCTACTATAATATCATAGGATTTCTATAAAAATTGTTTTAGCTATCGTAAGGTAAAAACCCGACATGTTTATTTGTAGCGTGGTCTTACGAGATGCTATTGTTTTCAAAGGATTTTTGAAACTTTAATAATCAATTGGGTGTGATTTTCTCACGCTGGTAATCCAGACTGACTCGGGTATTATTTAACTGTAATGCTCGGGTGAGACCGAGTATTATAGGATACAGGATAATATGTTGTGGAGTTCAGGAGACGAGCAGGATGACGATACGTACATTCGTACTTGTTATATATATGTATATTCCGCTGTTTAAGTTGTTGTGTATCCATTGTATGTTATTGATGTGAGCTGTGATTGATGTACTCTGATGATGTAATATATGTAAACAGATATATTTGATTTTGAGTAAAGATTCTTTATTATCTATTATATTTTATTCCGCTGCGATGGTTAGATTCTGTTGTTGTTTTCTATTTTCTTCTTCTATCTCTTCTTCTTTAACCCAAATGGTTCGTATTTCTGTACAACTTGAGTTGATTTAGGTAGAATAGTGTTGACTCAAGGGGTACGGATCTGCGGGTCGTTTCAATTTGTATGATATGTCTAAATTTCCTTAAGGAGCTTTTCCTTTTCTTTGCCTAGAAAATCAAAGTGAAGTCGAGGATATTGCATATAAAGCATTTGTAGATCTCTGAGAAAGCAATACCTGGCCAAAATTGAGGATTTCAAAAGCAAGGCCTTTTCAAAATAATCTCTTCTTGATTTTACTTATTTTCCTAAGTAATCCTTAGTAACAGGGTTGCTTGAGAGATATTTACTCTGTAATGATGTAATAAAATAAAACTAAGTATAAAAAACTAATATAGAAATTCCGTAGAATATCTTAATTACATGATTACTAATTTTCTTCTGGTTCATAAAAGATTGATTTTTTGAATAAATCAAAAATGAACTTATCCTTGTAATATTTAAGTTTCTCTAAAGGAAATATGCGAGGAATTGAGTTGACCCGTGGTAAGTTCTTGCAAGACCTCGGGTGAGGATCAGACCCGAACTCTTCTAAGTATCTCTTATGTAGGTATGTAAGTATACCCCCACTAAAATCACCTAAGTACGAAAAATCTACAGTCAGATGTCTGCAGTAAGCTTTATATAAAAAGTCTACTAGGATATCTCTGTCTTCGATTAGTATCCAAAAGAGTGTCATCAATTCTATATTCTCTTTCAAAAGCTTTTCATAACGAAGACATGCCCTTTTAAGTCAAGGGGCGGCTTCTTGATCTTTAAAAGATGCAAATACTGCAGCGCTTTTGTTAAGCTTGTAATACTTGTCAGAGAGTGCATTATGTTCTTTTAATTGTTTATCTAACTCCCTATACAAGCTATTATTTCTGCCCGTTTTCTTTTAAGCTTTGTTTTTTAAAGGTGTATGGATTTCTTCCTTATCTAAAATGAAATATATTAGCCAATGTTGTCTTGGAAGTGAGAGGCATTTTGACAAAGAAGTCTATACCTGAGAAACTGGAATTGAAGTTTTAGGGTCAGCTTCTTCCCTTTTTACCCCCCAGCATCAAAATAAGCGTCTTCTTTTTGGGTAACGGAGGATTTAGGTAATTCAGTTTGACCCATTTCGTGGGCAGTAAGATCAGGGATAACTTTATCTGACGCCCTAGAAGTGTCACCATCACCCCCTCGACGAGAATCATCACGATTACCCTTGTTGCCACTAGCATCCTGACCTTTGTCATCGTCATTAGGGTTGTCATCATCATTATCATCGTCATTGTCATCCTCATCAACAACTATTTCGTTTCCCTCTTCATCTTCCTCCTCATCTAAATCGGAATCTTTTTCTTTAAGAGGGACTTCAAAAGATAGTAGCTTGGTGGTGTCAATTTCTTATCTATTTGGGACCTCAATCCCTTGCTCTATTTCCTTGATGCTATAAATCTTTTAACCAGCATAGGGCCGGGAGAGGGAAACTTAAATCTAGGCACTTCTCTATATTATCGAAATAAGCTAACGTGGGTGCATCTTTATAAGAATTTACAATGATATCATTAAGAGAAGTACTTAGAAATTGAGACACTTTTTGTTTATCCCCAGAAATGGTTTTGATGGCCTTGGATAAAGAAACCTTTTTCGTCACCAACTTCTTTTTGAAAGAAGTACACTTATTCTTAAGAGAAATATGTTTAGCATTAACCCTGGCCTTTTCATCCTCATACTCTTTCAAAGTCATATTCAAAGCCAAGACTTCATCAGCTAAGATCTGTCTAGCCTTCCTCTCCTTAGAAATTGTAGATTCTGCTTGAGAAAGAGAAGCGTTCAATATTTCCCGTTTCCTCACTGCTTTATCTTTGGCACTAGTCAGGGAAGTGATCTGATTATTTAGGGTTGAGATTTCTTATTTGAGCTTTGATGTCTCGGTAGAGGACTTGGAAACATTTTCTTGAAGAGAGTACCAGCTTTTTGAGATCTAAAAGTAAAATTAAAACATGAGTCTAGATTTAGTATAAAAATAGTAATAAGAAAATCAAGCAGTATGGAACATACCAGAAGTTGTTGTTCAGTGAGAGATCAACAATAACTCGATGGATCAGGTACAGAGGTAGGCAACTGAATAGCAAAAAATGACGGAGAGCTCATAATTAATCATACAACATTCTTAAAATAATCAGGAGGCACTTGTGATGAGAGTCTAGAGGGATTCGACTCCTGAGAAGGAGTTGAAGTGCCTAAATCCTACTCCATTTGCTCGATAACGCTTGGAGAAATGGATACGACTATATAAGAAATAAAGTCGTCCTTTGAAGGAATCATTCTGGTTTGATCAGTAGATATAGAAGGTAAATCATCCACAGAAGAAGTGGGATCAAGAGTAGGAACCTCTAAAGCTTTACCTACACCAACAAATTCACCCTCTTTTGGGAGGAGAGAAGACTGGATGTCAGTAATTTTGGCCTTCTTGGGAGATGGCAGTCACTCCGCTTAATTTTCTTCTAGTAATCATTCTTGACCTAGAAATGGCTTGAGTTAGTGCTAGAGTGTTAGATTCTGAAGATGAGGGAGTGGATCCCCTGTAGTGAATTCAGTTGGAGTAGCAGCTATTAAAACCAAAAAGTATAAATTAGAAAAAACAATCTAAAGAATAACATTATGGCAAGTTATAAACAATACACTAAAGTTTACCTGGTTGATCGGGACAAATTAGAGATAAAGGTGAAAAATTCTTAGGGCACCCAAAGCTAGAAAGCATTTTCTTTTTGAAGTATGTTGCATAAGAGGAGGTTGTCCAAGAATCTTACGGCCTTCTGGTAGAAGGGAATGTTCTGGAGGTTGTAGGGAGTCAGTAATGTAAGCCTGTTCCCAATGCGGTTTGAGGTAGCAATCAGCAACTTTATAATTCTTTTGCCTTCGTCATTGAGATCCTTAGGAGTAGGGCTAATAAGAAAACGTTATTGAGCAAAAGAAATTAAGTAATAGAAATAGTAGTAATGGTCTACTTACGAGGAGAAGAGAAGGCTCTATTAATACTTGGAAAGCATTTGATATAGAAGATTTGAGTTTCCCAATCCTTAAACTTGTTTATTCCCTCTGGAACTAGCATTTTGATATGGTTAGCCCAAAAATATGGTTATTAAAATGGCTAAGTTTGACCAAGCGTAATAAGTAGTTAAGAACTTTAGCACTTAGAGAAGGAATTCCTGACTCTAAGGCCATAAGCTTTAAGGAGATGAGGTATGTATATACGTTGGGTGATAATTGGAGAGAAGCTATGCCAAGATGACTTAGAAATCTCAATAAAAACTCTAGAAATGGAATAAAATCTCCATGTCAAATATGGATGGCAATGTAAGCAAAATATTCATCGGGAGGATTTTAGGTAGTGTCATTATCGCCAGGAGGAATAGCTTCAACTCTTGTAATCCTAAAGTCATTGAGGATCGCATCAACTTCATCTCTAGAAGTTATAAGAGAATGCCTTAAAACTGCTTCAACCTTCTTTGGAGAAGATTCTTATTCCAGGACTATATCCTTTTTAAGTCTCTTAGAAGTTCTTTAATGCCTCTGATTCTGCCAAGTGATATAATTTCATCATAGTTATGATTTATCCACTACTAACACCATCCGAAGGTGTTAGAAGCCTATTACAATGGCTCAAATACCCGCCATTGTATTTGATTCCATGCCTTTGAAAGGGGGTCAAAGTTGATTAAAAATATATGAATCAGTAAGCTTTCGACAGTATCGAAACCAATGTCAACGTCACCCATTTTATGGCATATATGCACCTAGACATACCCTTCGACAACGTCCAAACCTATAGATTTTACTCTATTACAGTAAGTGCAGCCATGCATGCAACATCAATTTGAAAATGTACATTGTTGGAATGCCATACCTCAATTAGGTTGAAGGACTTGAAATAAAATGGCATTGACACTAAAGAAAGGACAAAAGATTCGACAATGTTTATTTTGAAAAAGTGATGATAGCTACATTTCAATTAACTATTATGGGTTTCGAATGAGTCGAAAGGGCATAATAGAATTTTGAGGCATCAACACTAAATTGAAATAATAACAAATAGATGTGATTATCTCAATTTTGGGGTTTTGATTAAGTCGAAAGGTTGATTAAGGGTTTTGACGATAAAAGAAAGTGTATCATTCTCAATTCAATTAACATTAGGTGACATTATTAACTTTTAATACCCTCCAAGGTAAACTAAAATTGGGCATAATAGGTGTCGAACTTGAATCTACATACAACAGCGACACATAGCTCCAAATTTGGCAAATTCAAGTTCAAACCTTAATGGGTACCATAGATTAATCGAAATCAGCATAGAAAGTGAATTTAAAATCATCTCACATGAACGAAAAACTTGAATCAATTTCGAAAATTAAACGGTAGCATGAAATTAAACCCTAAGAATTTGAAATCAAAATTGAACATGAAAAATCAATTTTTAATATGAAACAGTGGATACTCAGCTTAGATTTGAATTTGCGACTCCTAAAATTACGAATTTAATGAGAAATTGAAATATCTGATTCTTGCTTCAAGATTTTTAATTGCATGTAAATGAGAAAGTGGAACGAAGGAAGCATAGTTAATAAGCAAAAAATACACGAAAAGCCATTCGATCGGATTTAAATAAACATCCAAGATTAATTCAGGAATATCAAAAGGTGGGAAAACTTTATGCCGAAATAATGATGGGTGTCGAAATAGTTGAATTGAAAAGTCAAGAGTATCCCTTTGCTAGGGGGCAAACGTAATCATCAAAAATCATTTCAACCTTGTTGAAGCCTAAAAGAATGCAAAACAAGGCTCCTTGAAGAACAATGGCGATAGAAAGACCTTTCAAAAGACTCGAAGGGATGCTTATGCAAATGTTAGATGAACTATGGGCTTTCAAGAGGTCAAAAGGGGACAAGCCTACCCTTCCACTTCAGTTGATCTCTTTCGAAATAGTCGGTTCTACATGCATAAAGAGGTTTTGCATGTGTTAAAAAGGCCTTTCAAAGGCATCAAAAGAAAGGTTCCGCATTAATTAAGGGATAATTTTTGAAAGCTACCTTCCACAACCATCTTCTGTCCACCAAGAAGCCTCCTCCATTGTAATTTACCTTTCATAATTATCCATCCACCACCATTGAATCCTTTCGAAACCATCCAAATGCCCTTCCTCACTCATAGGTAGTAACATATCATGTTGGCAACAGATCTTAACAACAATGAAGAAGTCCAGGAAGCCTTCTACTACGCTACAACCCTTTCAAAACCATGGAAATACCCTTTTGACAACGTCGAAAGCCACCAAAAATGAATATACGTCGAGTGCAAACCGATTCAATACCCAATGATGGAAGGAAGATTTAAGTGTTTCAAAATCTTAAAGGAAGAAAGCATCGTCACCTTTCGCAAGCATTGGATGTGTACCTTTCAAACAGTTTGAACAACCTTTCCTGCTTATCCAATACTTCAACGACAAGATAAGGGTCATTCCTATACCTTCCGATGAAGTCGAAAGCACCCAGGTCCTATTCGAAAGCAATGTTAAAGAGGCGTTCTGAATTCAATAGCGACGGAAGGCTACAAAAAATGAGCTCCAAAGCATCCTAACCTAAATCTGTAATATTCGGTCTAACCCTATGCATAGATCGCCCACGACTAGTGCAACTCGCTACCACATGGAAATGCTGCAAAATATTCCAGTTCAAAATTTCAAACATCTCACCGAAAACTGGAACGAAACCTTACCACCAAACCGCCTCGCCTCGCCACTCACAACTACCATCCATCTATAGAAATCATCCAGATCTCTTCCATCGATCTCTCTTCCGAACCCGCACTTTGCGCATGTCCCTATGCCTCTCTCGTCATCGCCATTTCCCTTGAACCCGAGACCAAACAAAAACACTATAAAACCCTAGTTTGAATTGGATCAACCCACACGAGCCACTAAAAATAGCCACGCCATTTTTCCTCGATGCGCCATTAACCGAGCATCCTCCATGCCAGACGCCTTGCCTCTAAAACAACTACGTCGCTGTAATTTGACAAAACCCCTAAAACCGTTCATCTCTCAATCTCTCCCTACAAACAGCTCTAAAAATTTCCAAACCACCCCTAAAAATCGAGTTTTTCAACAACGATCATACATGTATAATCCACTTATCAAATCATGAAAATCAAATTTCAACTATAGTTGACTTGTTCACTGTAAAATGTTGTTTACTCTCTCTCTCTCTCTACTTGATGAAATCGAATGAAGTAAATTTTTAAATGTTCTATATTCTAGAACAAGCAACTTTGATTTTGTAATTGTGTTTTAAAACATAGTGGATGGTGCGATAATGATTTTCAAAGTTAAGGTTTTAACTATTTTTAATAAAAAACAAAGAACATAGAAGATTAAGTATAGGGATCTTGATGTGCAGGTGGACTATCCATGTCTAAACACACATATACACCTACATATTAACATAACAATCACATATACATCTGTTATAGAACAAGGATGCATCCATATTTCCAGACATATACATATATATTAATGAATCGTCAGCATAACAAGTGTTTTACTCACCGTTTTTAAAAGTTGATGAACACTGTAATTTATTTCCTGCTTCTAGCTTTTAGCAACCTGATTCTCTTTTAATTTAATGGTAGCTCTTTGTTGTTGTTATTTTATAAACAAGTGAACAAGGTGGTTGTGCGTATATATATATAATAGGAAAGGAAAGTGTACAGTGCAAATATAGGAGGCTGAAACATACATATAGGGTGGCTGCCTATCCATGAATGTACAAGCCTCATTTCATTCATTTTTTCCTTTCTCATTTTCTTCTCAATCTAACTGATTTTATTTTTCGGTGATTTGATTTCATTGTATGCTGATTAGAAATATTGTGAGCTTGATTTAAGGTTTGTGTGCTTGACCTTAAGTTGACATGATGATGTTTTCCTATGTATATATACATGCATATATATAGATATATACACTTACATGCACATATTCCCACCATATATATATATAGATATGTATACATTCACATACACATATTTATCCTATCATACTTGCATATATATATATATATATATATATATATATATATCTCTGTGTGTGTGTGTGTGTGTGTATGTTTCCGTATGCACTATATTTTATAAACATACACCTATATATATATATGTATAATCATAAGTTTGAAATTTGTCGTTATGAAGTTTATACGTTCATGTATATATATTTATTTGCAAATACAATAATTTTATAAACATATATACATACATATAAACTTATATATTTTTGTCATCAAAATGGAGCTTGTATATATTTGTATATAGATATATTGATATTTTATCACGAGTTTGAAATGGTGAAGTTTACATCATATATATTAATTAATTTTACTTATTCAGAAATTTACATTTAAAAATTTTATATAGTTTAATCAATTTATAGATTCGGATATTTCAATTATCTGAAAATTTATTTATTTGACTTATAAAAATTATTATTTCAATAATTAAAATTTGTTAATTATCCCAATATCAGATGGCTAAAAATCCGGATCGTTACAATCTCCCCCATTAGAACTTTTTGTCCTCGAAAAGGAACGAAACGAGAACTAGAGTTTTGACGTATATTATTAAATAAATCATTCTTTAAACATTTTAAACTCTTACTCCTTTATTATACATTTTAGGATACACACACTTTAAATTACACAGTACTACTAAATTAGTTTGGTTTTAAAATATCTTTCCATAACTCTATGTCTTAACAAGTCAATCCTTATTCTTACAGAAATTTAGTCATACGTTGATCAGGCGTAGGGCTAAAAATCTCTAAGTACTTAGTAGACCTATTTCAACACCCAGTAAAAATACTTGAAAAACCATCCAAAAATGATATGGAAGTATCACCTCCTTTTCCTTCTTTACCACCATGGATCGTGGTTAACACGATGATTACGTTGCCATCCCAACGAAATCATAAGTAAATAGTAGGCGTCAACACCCCTCGATTTACGCCATGGGAACATGATAGACCGCAGCTACACAGTGGTTGCGTCGCTATCCTAGCGAAACCGTAAGTAGTCTGTAGGTAATCTCTGCCCTCGAATTACGCTATCAAAACAAAACCACATAGATCGCATCTACCGATGGTTACGTCACTATCCCAACGAAACCATACATAGACTGTAGACAATCTCTGCCTCCCGTATTACGCTGTAGAACCATGATAAATCGCAGTTACACAATGGTTGCATTGTTTCCCAATAAAACCATATGTAATGGTAGGCAATCCCTGCCTCTCGAATTACGCTGCCAACTATCATAGATCGAAGTTACACAAAGGTTGTGTTGCTATCCCAGCAAAACCATAAGTAACTGTAGGTATAGTGCCCCTTGATTTACGTTATGTAAACAAATGATCACCAGGAACTCATGAGTTTTTGTCGGGACGTCCTCTAAGATCCCAATTCTAATTGAACCCACTCTGTGGATTCTAAGGTAGATCCACCCAGTGGATCTCCTACTCCAAATTTTCAACTTTCGTGGCAGGTGCCTTTCCATAATTTTAGTTTCAAACCATATTATACTATGTACATAATACCTTTCAAATCATACACTTCATATGTATCACATATACATATTTTCTATATAAAATCGATATGTTTAAAATGGATAGTTTTTGAATTCGGTTTACCCAATTTCCAAAATCAACTATTTCCAAAATTAAAAGTCTTTAAAAATCAATAGGTTTCAAAACTATTTCAGTTTCATTCTCATATACATATAAGATCATCCTTTCCAAATAATTTAAGGATCAATAGTTTTTTTGGATCCGCTTCATATTTATATAAACTCCTTTCAGTATTTTCAAATACCTTCCAAAGGTCATTCCCTTTTGGTTATAAATTCAACAAGGGGAGTTTGAATATATAACTAACATATAAAATCTCAATAATGCCAAATCAAAATTTTACAAGTTCGATTACTTTACCAAGTTAATTGTAACATCCTTACTTCTTTATAAAGTACATTTCACTTATAGTTACTATTCAATCTTCATTTAATAAATCTCCACATTAGTGTTTTAAGTAATTTCAATTTACGTTCAAATCAATATAAAAAGTGATTTTTATATAAGATCATATTTCTTTAAAAATATTTTACAACATCGACAGACTACGACAACTAGTAAGTTCAAAAATTACATCCATTCGTCCACCAATTTATTAATTTAGTTCGTTCCAATAATCCATCTTTGAATATCATCGATTGGATTTTCGCACCCCAATTCTATATTTATTCCATAGAGCTACTTCAATTACAATTCAACTTCATCTAGCTCCAACTCCATTTCAATATTCAATTCATTACAAAATAAATTTAATTTCCTTTGACTTCCTTATTTACATAGCATAAGTTAAATTTCAATATCTAGGGTTAAATTTTACAATTCAATCCACTAATTTGATAATTTGGTTCATTACTAATTTTCAGAATTCGAAACCCGTTTTATTTCAAAAATTCATTTTGATACCATTCAAACATAACTTATTTTGCACCTTTTATCAAATCTATACCTTTCCTTTTACAATTTAATTTATTAAACTTCCATTAGTTAACTTTTAATTTTATCTTGAAATTTCCAATTACGGGTGATAAGTTCAAAGCTTATTTAACTTAGCCCGAGTTAATTTTTAATTCGTTCAACCCATTTAAATTTACTCAATTTAAAATTTTACATCCCAAAATTCAATTCTTATTAATATCACTTCCCATTTATAAGTTCAAAACTTATTTTTCCTTTCGTTTTACTCCTCATTTTAATGGGAATCCTAGAATTCAAACACCCGGTATTCATTTCAAATCACCTTGAAATTATATACACACACACACATATATATCCCTTTATATACCAAATCACACTTTTAAATTTTAAACCAACCTTGGTTTTTATCCAAAACAAATTTCTTTGAAATTTCCAAAACAACCCTGTTTTTAAAATTTCCATATCAAATGACTACGGAAGTAATCCATCACCTAAAAATGAATACTGATAATGCTGCAGTCATCGCCAAGCTTATTTTCCACCGACTATAGTGAGTTCAGTGCTTTATCACTTTCAAAATCTCTTTACTACAATTCTAGCACGAAAATATTTCTAAACAATGTTACATTTTTTCTCCAAAACAACTTTAAACACATTTCAAAATTTTCGAGACATAGATTCAAAATTTCTCAATTTAAATCCATTTTAATTTATAAGTCACATTTATAAATTATGTTTATATAATTTCACTTGTTTAAAACATTTCACAGTGCTTTATCATTGTTTATTTTGTAATAAACATCTTTTATTAAGGCATAACAGCCGATTTATGATAATAATCAACAATATCATCTCTAAAAACCAAAGCACTATAATTTCCATAATAATTTTCTGAAAAATTATTTCTTTATATATAAAAATATAATCAAGTTAAATTGTTTCATTTCAAATACCTTAGAAAACATTTTCGAAATTTTCGAGATTTAAATTCTGGTTTGAATCTACTTTAGCTTAACCCATTTGTATAATTCCTTCTTATCCAATTTCTTTATTTGGTTATATGTATAAATAACCACTTAAATTTTATAATCTAATTTTTATTATAATAACAACAACCAATCACCTCAATATACTATAATAATTTCCCAAAATTATCCTTTATAATTATTATATAAGTAAATAACAAGTACGCTCTCATGTATAATACACTCAACTCATTCTAAGGCACCACTGACCCTATCTCTAATGAGTAATTCCCGCCAAAGCCAAGGTTCTCACTTAACTTTTAGCTGTGATACCACCTGTGACGACCGGGGATTTTAGACCCTCAAAAATTGACATAAATACGTTCACTATATAGAATGCTGAGCAATCGAGTGCCCGAAGTACCAGGTCATTAGGGATCAAGAAGAAAAGAGATAGAAGAAATAGAAATAACAGCAACAAAGAATCTCATAATTTCAGTGGAATAGTATAAAATATATAATAACAGATTTTTATACAAAAGAATCTGCAACTGTCAATGTACATAAAATTTATCAGAGTACAACCATCAACATAGAAATCTGAACAGTTATAATAACTTGTCTACACAAATGTTGAATACGCAGCCTACAATACACAGTAGAATATAATCAAGTATGCGTAATACGTCTCTACCATCCAGCTCATCTCTTGAGATCCAAAGCATCCTAACAAGTATCTGTAATACTCGGTCTGACCATCTGCACAGATCACCCACGACAAGTTCAACTCACCGCTACATGGAAACGCTGCAAAATCTTACGGTTCAAAATTTCGAACATCTCACCGGGAAATGGAACGAAAGCTTACCACCTTGCCTAGCCACTTACGACCACCATCCATCACTAGAAATTACCCAGAGCTCCGCCATCGATCTCCCTGCCTATGCGCACGTCCCTATGCCTCTCTCGTCATCGCTATTTCCATTGAACCCTAGACCAAACAAAACACTATAAAACCCTAGTTTGAATTGGATCAGCCCACACGAGCCACTAAAAATCGCCACGCCATTTTTCATCGATGCGCCATCAACCGAGCATCCTCCACGCCGGACGCCTTGCCTCTAAATCAACTGCGTCGCTGTAATTTGATGAAGCCCCCAAAACCGTTCATCTCTCAATCTCTTCCTCCATGCAGCTCTAAAAATGTAACGACCCGTATTTTACGTGTTGATATATTGTAGAATTTACAGGTCGTTAGTGTTGTTTATGTTATCTCTAGCCTGAGTCGTATGGAGAGTAACTCGTGTGTTTAAGCGTTGAGTTGTGACTGACTCATAGGCTTAGCCGAGTTAGGTAGTACACGAGTTACAACTTTAGTACGTTGACCGAGTTAAGATGGTGACCGACCTATAGTTATTGGCCGACTTAAGTAATGGACCGACCCAAGGAGGCTACCGACTTAGGCAGTGGGCGAGTTAAGACTTTGGAGCGACCTAGTAGTTAGCCGAGAGTTGCCGACTTAATGAGAGGAGATAGGTCGGTGGAGCGACATTATGAAGTTAGGTCGGCTATTCCGTGTCTAGTTAGGTTGCATAAGTGTTAAGTCGGCAGTGTGTGTTGAGTCGTTGGGTCGTCACTTGTATTAAGTCGTAAGTCGGCTAGGTGTTAGGGCAGACCATAGTGTTAGGTCGGTATGTGCTTTAGGTCGGCATCTCGTTAAGCCGATAGGTCGCGCAGTTGCAATGTGTTAGGTCGTGTGCGTGCTTTTCCGTGTGTGTGTGTTGGGTCGGCTTTGTAGTTAGGTCGGCCATGGGGATAAGTCGGCGAGAGTGTTAGGTTGGCAAGTGATAGGTCGGGGACGACCTAAGGGGCGGCCGACTTAAGGGTGATTTCAGCCTATAAATAGAGGGCTTTGGCTCACTTTTTGGCACCGGTTTTTGAAGCGACGAAGTGCTGCCATTTTGGGAACTCGACTACAACATTTCTTCATCTTCTTTTATCCATTCCAATCTAATTCTAACATCCATTCAAGATCGAAGATCGAGATTGAAGATCCAAGAGACAAAGTTGAAGATCTTCATCCAACGAAGCTAGATTTCATCGTTTGAAGCGAAATATTGCCGGATCAAGCCTTGATCTTCGCTGTCCAGATCTGTAGTGATTAGTTTTTGAGGTGTTTGAGTGATTTGGTGAGTGGTAGTTATCTCTCACGCGGACCCAAAGGAGTATATTGGATTGGTGGTTTGTTGGAGTGTTGTAGATAGTGATTTTGTGCATTTTCCTTAGATCCAAGTATAGATCCATTGTTTGTGAAGATGTTTACCTATGCAAGCTCATTTATTAAGTTATAGAAACAAAACCCATGTTTTATATTTGCTAGATCTATGCTAAAAACCCATGATTCATGTATGTTAGTTCTATGCTCATTTATTTACGAAATTGCCATTGTAGTTATGAATGCCTAATTAGATCTTGATTGAATACTTATTTGTTTGGATTAATGTTTGCCTTGATTGATTGTTGTGAATGAGCTATCTAGTTGATAGATTTGGACAAGTATGGTCAAAGATGATTCAAAAGCTACAGAAGAGGCTCTTGAATGGTGAAAGCTGCTAAAGGCATATGTGGCGGATGTGGAAGCTCATATGAATGGATTGAATGATGTTGAGATGGAACTTTGCCATGATGCGATGAGGCAAACCATGTTGTCGAGTTGAGACTTTGCTATGGTGTAATAAAGCGAAGTATGATGTGATGTAGACTTGGCGTAATCCAGGCAGGGATCATTCCAAGCATGTTGATAACTCGAGGGATGGTTCGAGTTGGTTGATAATGGATTGCTCGAGAGGTAGCTTGAGCTAGTATGAGGATAGTCGTCAAGGAGGATGACTAGGAGGCTTGGATCTCATCGTTGTTGAAGGTTCTAGCATGCTCAAAAGCAAGAGTACATGGGGTGCCCATAACGACTACAGGTAGGTAGTCGGGACAACCAAAAGACTACAGGTAGGTAGTCGAGTACTCTGGGCAAAGTAGATAAGTCCTAGGCACAAGGCAGTGTGCGGAGTTATGTCTGGAACCGGGGTTACCATTAGCCCTTGACGGATGGTCATTCAATTAACGGTAAAATCGAAGCAAGGATAACAGTGATAGCCAGAGTCATGGATATTTGGACGTTTGGTTGTATCATCATTCGGTCTCAAGAGCGGTATTTTCTAGGTGCTTATCTGATCTTGGTTTAGGCCTTGGGGGTTTGTATTTGGAAAACATCGCCCTTGACTCGAGTGATTATTGCTTTACCTTAATTATCTGCTATGTTATGCTTACTTCTCTTTGGTGTGTATCTGGGGGCTATCACTGTAGAAAGAGGTGGAGTGGGATGGTTTGGTTCCTATTCCTTTTATCCTTTATGCTCTTTTGGTATGTTTGATAGTTGATTTACTGCTCACTAAGACTTTGTCTGACTCAAGGTTTTATGTCTCCTCTTATTACCTTGGGCTGTTCATCCATGTTGGGATGGACAGACTAGGTAGCAGGTGACAGGTGCTGCTCTTAGAGATCTACGCCGATGATGATGAAGACGAGCAGGAGGCTTTGCATACTAGTTTTCTTACTATATGTACTGGGTGTTCCGCTGTTATATCTGATTGAGTGTTTGTAGTGAGGCTTTGATGTATGGATGATTCATGTTTGTATAAAACTGCTACGATGCTTATATGATGATTTTTCTGTTGTGGGGCTTCACTATATATTTCTCTATTGTATTTTATCCATGCGCTGTGAGTTGTACGATAGAGTTTGCTGTTTTATTTTACCCTGACTATCGTCCATGGCTACCTGGCACGCCTTTCAGCGCACTATCCCATTGTTTTGGTGCGGGAGTCATGGGCGGTCGTCACAAAAAATTTCCAAATCACCTCTAAAAGTCAAGTTTTTTGACAACGATCATAACTGTATAATCCACTTATCAAATTGTGAAAATCAATTTTTAACTATAGTTGACATGTTCACTATAAAATGTTGTTTACTGTCTCTCTCTCTCGGCTTGATGAAATCGAATGAAATAAATTTTAATATGTTTTACTTTCAAGAACAAGCAACTTTTATTTTTGAAATCATGTTTTAAAACTGAGTAGATGGTGCGATAATGATTTTCAAAGTTAAGGTTTTAACTATTTTTAGTAAAAAGCAAAGAACTGAGAACATTAAGTACAGTGTTTTTGATGTACTGGTGGACTATCCATGTCTAAACACATATATACATCTACATAATAACATAACAATCACATATACACTTGTTACAGATCCAAGATGCATCCATATTTCCAGACATATACATATATAGTAATAACTTGTCAACAGAGCAAGTGTTTTACTCATTATTTTTAAAAGATGATGAACACTGTAATTTATTTCTTGCTTCCATCTTTTAGCAACCTAATTGCCTTTTGGTTTAATAGCAGCTCTTTGTTAGTTTTTTATAAGCAAGTGAACAAGGTGGTTGTATATATATAGGAAAGGAAAGTGTAGAGTGCAAATCTAGGAGGCTGAAACATACGTATAGGGTGGCTGCCTATCCAAGAGTGTAAATGCCTCATTTCATTGATTGTTTTTTCTTTTCTCATTTTCTTTTAAATCTCTGCTGATATGATTTTTGGGTGATTTGATTTCATTGTATGCTGATTAGAGATATTGTGAGCTTGATTTCAAGTTTGTATGCTTGACTCGAAGTTGACGTGAAGTTTGTATGCTTGACTCGAAGTTGACGTGATAGATGTTTTCCTATGTATATATACATGCATGTATATAGATATATACACCTATACGCACATATTCCCACCAAATATATACATATATATAGACATGCATACATTCACATATACATATTTGTCATATCGTACTTGCATATATATATATATATGTGTGTGTGTGTGTGTGTGTGTGTGTGTATTTCCATATGCACTATATTTTATAAACATATACCCATATATATTTACACATAATTATAAGTTTAAAATTTGTCATTATAAAGTTTATACATTCATGTATATATATTTATTTGAATATACAATATTGTTTATAAACATACATACATACAAATAAACTTATATATATATATTTGTCATCAAAATGGAGCTTGTATATATTTGTATATAGATATGTAGATATTTTATCACGAGTTTGAAATGGTGAAGTTTACATACATATATATTAATTAATTTTCCATATTTAGAAATTTACATTTTAAAATTTTATATAGTTTAATCAGTTTATAGATTCAGATATTTCAATTATCAGAAAATTTATCTATTTGGCTTATAAAAATTATTATTTCAATAATTAAAATTTGTTAATTATCCTAATATCAAATGGCTAAAAATCCAGGTCTATACAATCTCCCCCTCCCTAGAACTTTCTGTCCTCGAAAAGGAACGAAATGAGAACTAGAATTTTGATGTATATTATTAAATAGATCATTCTTTGAACATTTTAGACTCTTACTCCTTTATTATACATTTTAGGATACATACACTTTAAATTACACAATACTACCAAACTAGTTTGATACTAAAATATTTTTCCATAATTCGATAACTTAACAAGTCCATCCTTGTTCTTACAGAAATTTAGTCATACGTTGTTCAGGTGAAGGACAAAAAAAATCTAAGTACTTAGTAGACCTATTTCAACACCCAATGAAAATACTTGAAAAACCTTTCAAAAATGAAAAGGATAGTATCACCCCCTTTTCTTTCTTTACCACAATGGATCGCGGTTATCACGATGATTGCGTCGCCATCCCGACAAAGTCATAAGTTAACTGTAGACATCAACACGCCATAGGAGCACGATAGACTACAGCTACACAATAGTTGCGTCACTACCCCAGACAAACCATAAGTAGTCTGTAGGAAATCTTTGCCTCTCGAATTACGCCATCAAAACAGAACCACATAGATCGCATCTACCGATGGTTACGTCACTATCCCAGCGAAACCATACGTATACTGTAGGCAATCTCCACCTCCCGAATTATGCTATGAAACCATGATAGATCGCAATTACACAAAGGTTGCGTTGCTTTCCTAGCAAAACCATACGTAACTGTAGGCAATCTCTGCCTCTCGAATTACGATGCCAAATCTCATAGATCGTAGTTACACAAAGGTTGCATTACTGTCCCAACAAAACCATAAGTAATTGTAGGTATAATACCCCTCGATTTATGCTATGTAAACAAATGATCACCAGAAACTCATGAGTTTTTGACCTATATACATAATACCTTTCAAATCATACACTTCATATGTATCACATATACATTTTATCTATATAAAATCGATATCTTTAAAATCGATAGTCTTTGAATTCGATTTACCCAATTTCCAAAATCAACTATTTGCCCAAATCAAAAGTCTTTAAAAATCAATAGGTTCCAAAACTATTTCAGTTTCATTCTCATATACATATAAGATCATCCTCTCCGAACCATTAAGGATCAATTGTTTTTTTGGATTCGCTTCGTATTTATATAAACTCCACTCAGTATTTCCAAATACCTTCCAAAGATCATTTGCTTCTGGTTATAAATTCAATAAGGGGATTTTGAATATATAACTAAATATAAAATCTCATTAATACCAACAAAAATTTCCAAGTTTGATTACTTCAACAAGTTAATTGTAACATTCTTACTTCTTAATAAAGTACATTTCAGTTATAGTTACTGTTCAATCTTAATTCAAATAAATCTCCACATTTATATTTTAAGTAATTTCAATTTACGTTCAAATCAATATAAAAAGTGAATTTAATATAAGACCATATTTCTTCAAAAATATTTTACAACATCGACAGACTACAACAACTAGTACGGAAAATACATCCATTCATCCACTAATTTATTAATTTAGTTTGTGCCACTAATCCATCTCTGAATACCGTCGATTAGATTTCTGCAACCCTATTCTATATTTATTCCATGGAGTTATTTCAGTTACAATTCAATTTCATTTGGCTCCAACTCCATTTCAATATTCAATTCATTACAAATTAAATTTAATCCTTATTTACTTAGCATAAGATAAATTTCAATATGTATGGTTAAATTTTACAATTCAATCCACTAATTCGATAATTTAGTTCATTGCTAATTTCTAGAATTCGAAACCCCTTTTATTTCAAAAATCCGTTTTGAAACTATTTATACATAACTTCTTTTGCACCTTTTATCAAATCTATACCTTTCCTTTTATAATTTAATTTATTTAACTTCCATATGTTAAATTTTAATTTTATCTTGAAATTTCCAATTTCAGGTGATAAGTTCAAAGCTTATTTAACTTAGCCTGAGTTAATTTCCAATTCGTTCAACCCATTTGAACTTACTCGATTTAAATTTTTATATTTCAAAATTCCATTATTATTGATATCACTTCCACTTATAAGTTCAAAACTTACTTTTCCTTTGGTTCTACGCCTCATTTCAATGGGAATCCCAGAATTCAAACACTCGGTATTCATTTCAAATCACCTTGAAATCATACATATACACACATATATATATCCCTTTATATACCAAAGCACACTTTTAAATTTTAAGCCTACCTTGGTTTTTATCCAAAAAAAATTCTTCGGAATTTTCAAAACAACCCTTGTTTTTGAAATTTCCATATCAAATGATTACGAAAGCAATCTGTCACCTAGAAACTCGAAAATGAATACTAATAATGTTGCAACATCACCAGGATTATTTTCCAGCAACTACAGCGAGTTCAGTGCTTTATCACTTTCAGAATCTTTTTAAAACAATTCTCATTTGGAAATATTTCTATACAATATTACATTTTTTTTCTCCAAAACAACTTTAAACACATTTCAAAATTTTTGGGACTTAGATTCAAAATTTCTCAATTTAAATCCATTTTAATTTATAAGTCACATTTATAAATTATGCTTATATAATTCGACTTCTTTAAAACATTTCATAATGCTTTATCATTGTTTATTTTGTAATAAACATCTTTTATTAAGGCAGAACAACCGATTTATGATAATAATCAACATTATCATACCTAGAAACCAAATGCACTATAATTTCCATAATAATTTTCTGAAAAAATTATTTCTTTATATATAAAAATATAATCAAGTTAAACTATTTCATTTCAAACACCTCAGAAAACATTTCGAAAATTCTGGGATTTAAATTATGGTTTGAATCTATTTTTGGCTTAACCCATTTGTATAATTCCTTCTTATCTAATTTCTTTATGTGGTTATATATATATGTATGTATGTATGTATGTATGTATGTATGTGTGTATATATATATATAGAACCACTTAAAATTTTATTAGCCTATTTTGATTATAATAACAACAATCAATCACCTCAATATACTATAATAACTTCAAAAAATTATCCTTTATAATTACTATATAAGAAAATTACAAGTACGCTCTCATATATAATACACTCAACTCATTCTAGGATGCTACTGACCCTATCTCTAATAAGTAATTCCCGCTAAAGCCAAGGTTCTCATTTAACCTTCAGCTCTGATAACATATGTGACAACCGAGGATTTTCGACCCTCGAAAGTCGACATAAATAAGTTCACTATATAGAATGCTGAGCAATCAAGTGTCGAAAATGCCAGATCATTAGGGATTAAGAAGAAAAGAGATAGAAGAAGAAACAGAAATAACAGCAACGCAGAACCTCACAATCTTAGTGGAACAAAATATAATATATAATAACAGATTTTTATACAAAAGAATCTTCAACTGTCAATATACATACGATTTATCAGAGTACAACCATCAACATAGAAAACTGGATAGCTATAATAACTTGTCCTCACAAGTGCTGAATATACAGCCTACAATACACAACGGAATATAAACAAGTACGAGTAATATGTCTCTGCCATCCAGCTCGTCTCCTGAGCTCTAAAGCATCCCAACATGAATCTGTAATACTCGTTCTGATCCTCAGCACAGATTACCCGCAACTAGTGCAACGCGCTGCCACATGGAAACACTGCAAAATCTTCTAGTTCAAAATTTCGAACATCTCACCGAAAACTAGACCGAAAACTACCTCGCCTTGCCACTCACGACCACCATCCATCGCTAGAAATTACCCAGAGCTCCACTATCGATCTCTCTACCAAACCCACCCTACACGCACGTCCCTATGCCTCTCTCGTCATCGCCGTTTCCCTCGAACCCAAGACCAAACAAAAACACTATACCTAGTTTTAATTCGATCAGCCCACACGAGACATTAAAAATCGCAATGCCATTTTTCCTCGATATGTCATCAATCGAACATCCTCTATGCCAGACACCTTGCCTCTAAATCAACTACGTCGCTGTAATTTGATGAAACCCCCAAAACCGTTCATCTCTCAATCTCTCCCTCCACACGGCTCTAAAAATTTCCAAACCACCTCTAAAAATTGAGTTTTTCAACAACGATTATAACTGTATAATCCACTTATCAAATTATGAAAATCAAATTTTGACTATAGTTGACCTGTTCACTGTAATATATATTTTACTCTCTCTCAGCGTGATGAAATTGAATGAAATGAAATTCAAAATGTTCTACATTCAAGATCAAACAACTTTGATTTTGGAATCATGTTTTAAAACAGAGTAGATGGTGCAATAATGATTTTCAAAGTTAAGGTTTTAACTGTTTTTAATAAAAAGCAAAGAACAGAGAAGATTGAGTATAGGGTTTTTGATGTGCAGGTAGACTATCCATGTCTATACACACATATACATCTACATATTAACATAACAATTACATATACATTTGTTACATATCAAGGATGCATCCATATTTCAAGACATATACATATATTTTAATAACTTGTTAGGACAGCAAGTGTTTTACTCGCTATTGTTAAAAGATGATGAACATTGTAATTTATTTCATGCTTCCAGCTTTTAGCAACCCGATTCCCTTTTGATTTAGTGGCAGCTCTTTGTTATTTTTATTTTATAAGCAAGTGAACAAGGTGGCTGTGTGTATATATATAGGAAAGGAAAGTGTACAGTGCAAATCTAGGAGGCTGAAACATACATATAGGGTGGCTGCCTGTCCATGAATGTACATGCCTCATTTCATTAATTTTTTTATTTTCTCATTTTATTTTCAATCTCAGCTGATTTGATTTTTGGGTGATTTGATTTCATTGTATGCTAATTAGAAATATTATAAGCTTGATTTTAAGTTTCTGTGCTTGACTTGAAGTTGACATGATGATGTTACCTGTATGTGTATATATACACACACATGCGCATATATATACACACACTTGCATGCACTTAATCCCATCAAATATATACTTTTGTATATATAGATATGCATACATTCACATACACAAATTTATCCTATCATACTTGCATATGTGTGTGTGTGTGTATTTCCATATGCACTATATTTTATAAACATATACCCATATACATACATATATGTGCATATATATATATGTATATATGCGTAATCATAAGTTTGAAAATTTTCATCACGAAGTTTATACCTTCATGTACGTATATTTATTTGCATATACAGTATTTTTATAAACATATATACATACATATAAACTTATATATATTTTTTGTCATCAAAATGGAGCTCGTATATATTTGTATATAGATATTTTATCACGAGTTTGAAATGGTGAAGTTTACATACATACATCCGTACGTACGTATGTACGTACATACATACATACATATATATATATATATATATTAATTTTCCTTATTCAAAAATTTACATTTTAAATTTTTATATAGTTTAATCAATTATACATTCAGGTATTTCAATTATCAATTTTTTTATATATTTGACTTATAAATTTATTATTTCAATAATTAATTTTTTTTATCTATTTGACTTATAAAAGTATTATTTCAATAATTAAAATTTGTTAATTATCCCAATATCAAATGGCTAAAATGCCAGTCGTTACATATTGGATAATCAAGTTGTTAAGTTCAATATTTGAAATTGTTTAAATTATTGAATTTTGAATTTAATGTGAATGAAAATAATTTCGAAAGTTGATTTAAGTTCTATTTGAAATAAGAAGGAAGATTGTAAACTTTTAAATTTGAATTAAGAGTGATTAAACTGATTTTTGAAATTACTCGTTTTAATTAATGTGTAAAATTAGTCTTCAGTGGCACTGTCTCCGATTTCAACGAAACCAGTTCATTTGATCTGTAATGGTGAATTATTATATGTTGTCGAATTTCATGGCGAGTGGACGTATCGCTTGGTCGTGCGAGTTCGAAGCACGTAGAAATTAATTAAAGGAATTTAAATTAATATGATTTGATTTTGAAAAAATAACTTCTATATATGATGGAATCGGCTGCCGATATATATTCCATTGTGTTCGGAATAGGGTTATAATATATAGAACGCCCAGCGGAACGCTGCGTTTGAAGTTCGAAATTTTCATGGATGAATTGTGCCATGAATTTTTTTCTATATAAGGCCATCAACTATCTTCATTTGCAAACCTTAAACCTGATTTTCATCAGTCGCCATTAAAACATAAACCACCGAATGTCCATGGTTGATCGATGCCTCAAGTGGCCGAATTAGCCAACGGCTTCAACTAACAAAACGTAGACCACGACGATATTAAGCTATCTATTGGTTGGACCGTCGATCGACGAGCTAAAGCGGCATCGGTTGGCCTTCTTCGCGAGCAAGTCTAGGGGATTTTTGGGTTCGGCGATGGCATTCATGCCGAGCGAGGTGGAGAGCAAGGCCGCTATGGCAACGTGACGGCAGGGGGCGCACGCGGAGCCTGGTGGCGGCAAACGTGGTTGCTGCGCGTTCGATTCAAAAAAACAAATGTCACGGCTTGTAGATGTTCGCACACGTGAGGGAGTTGGGGAGAGAAGGTTAACGTTTAATTTACTTTATTTAAGTTCATTATAACTATATTTATATCAAATGTTAATAAATTCGTAACTTTCTCGTACGCGGTCGGTTCCGAGCGTGACAAGTTGTGTTGTGTTCGTATCAAGGAGTACTGCACTATGGAATTGGATTGAATGAATTCAGAGATATTAGGAATTTTGAGTTAAATTGAACGACCATTCAATTTTAATTCAAATCGAAGTGCTTTGGTGATTTATGGAATTCTTGCAAGTAAACTTATCTTTATCGCCTACTTATATTTTTATATAAGTGGGAATAATTTTCTTTATGATGTTGTTGCTTGTTTGGACAATATACTATATTTATTTATTGGTTTGGATATATTCCAGCCTATTTAAGAGGATAAGACCCCATTACATTCCTATGTAAGATCGGATGACCCTATGTATACGAATCCCACCTCAAAGTGGTTGATTTATATTTTTATGATTTTATTCTATATGTGATGCAGAGGGACGGGTTGGGGGATCCAAAAGAATTCTTCACCACTATTGATTTACTTTTCATATATATGCTGATATATGATGTGTTGGATGTCATATTATTAGTTGTGATATGATTTGACTTATTTAGTGCTTTAGTAGCACTGAGCCTTATTTTTGGTATTTTGAAATACTAAAAATGATGAATTTGATTTAAGAAGGATTTCTAAGTAATTTTGAAAGAATAAAAATGTTTTAATAATTTTTGAATTATTTAAAAAAAGGAATTTGTTTTAAAATAAACAAAAGTATGATTTTATCTGGAGTTTTCAATTTACTATTTTGCAAAGTTTTTTGAATAAGTTTATAAAAAGAATTTATAGAAGTAATATTTTATAAACAAGGAAATAGATTTATAGTCGGAATTTGTGAATGTTTTGTAAATGGATTTGAAGCTTACTTCGGAAATGGATTTATAAATGGAGTTTATAAATAAATTTGGTTTATAAAGAAATGTATTTTGATAGTAAAATTATTTTTTACAAAAGAATTAATTTATAAATAGAATTTTATTCATAAAGAGATTTTATAAAATAGAAGTTTTATAAAATTCAAAAGAGATTTATAAAAATAGTTTTATAAATATGGAAATGACTTATGTTGAGATTTAAATAAGGATTTTTATTTAAAGGAATGTTTGAAGAAATATTTTGATGGAGTTAATGGTTTAAAAAGTAAATTTATCTTTTGGAAGAAATAATTCCAAATGGAATTTAATAGTTTGAAAATGATTTAAAATTGATAAGTAATGGAAACATAGATTTCAACATTTATAATTGTAATAGATGTTTTCGGGAAAGCATGGACTATAACATTGTTGTTGTAATAAATGATTTTCGAAAGGAAATGTTTCATATAGTATATGGGATTATATATATATATGTATGTATGTATGTATGTATGTATGTATGTGTGTGTGTGTGTATGTATAATTGAATCCCTATACAAATGTTTTGGGTTGTCATAATGACAACATTCGTTTTGATCCAATAAATGATGTTTTGACCTTCCATTATGAAATATACGAATCGGTTCTTATAATCGTACTAAAGAGTTGGTGATATAGGAGCATTGCTTCCTATACTTAACTCTCGTCCAGAGGCATACGAACTTTGGAGTTGTACGGTTATAGAAATCTATTTAGTCTGTCTCCAAATGGTGATGTTATTGAATATATTTGTATTGTTAATATAGTATATGGAAATGTTTTCCATTATCAAAATTGAAATAGTTTTGTGAATCTTTTTACAGATAATTTGAAGTAAATTTTTTGGAAAGTGTGATTGGTTATATGCTAGATATTGTTTGTTGCTTTGATAGTAAAATCACCGATATCAAATTTGGCCTCTTTATCTTTGTTGATCTGGAGAGTTCAGGATTAGGTTTATCCGAAAACCACTTCGGACCAACATATATGCGTTCGAATGTGCAGGTGTTGTAAGACATTGATATTTGGGATTTTTACGGCTTGTTGATCATTTAGGGATAAACTCCAAATATACATATATTAGCAGTGGTTTCTTTATTATGAAGTATCCAATGCAAGGACTAATCACTACCGATCTCAAGGGTGATTCCCAAAACAGGATATGGTAGGAGAAGTGCCTTTGGTTTGTCCTGTTCTTGGACAAATTATATGGATGAATATTTGACATTGCATTTTGGAATCACATTGATTGATCTCTATAAATGTACCATCTGTTTGGTGGCGGAGAAGGCAATTTTATCTTAGCTTAACACCCTTTCCTAAGACGTACGAAGGTCAGGAGTTGTACGTTTGCAAAAATCAATTATATGATGATGGAATGGCGGTGTGGCATTCAAAGAGGAAAGATGATGTGCGATGTAAGGTAATCGTGACCTTAGGCCTCACACTTGGAAATGACCTAAACGTGGTAGATGCGACAAGGCTATGTGGTTTGCAACCATTAGGATATGTTCATCCTCTTCTAGATATATTTATTCCTACTATGACATTCGAGTTGTAAATTATTGTGGATGTATGCAGTGAGGGCCATCGAATAGGTCGGTAACGACCGGGGTGATGACATATTCAGTACTGTCTAGAGGGAGAGGTAGGCCGATCATGTGTTAATAGAAGTGCAGATGTTCTACAGGCCTCGGTACATTCTTCTAGAGATGTACTGCCGGAAAGTAGTCTTTTTATTTGGTTATTTATATGGAAATCTATTATCTACTATGTGTCTGCCATTTTGTTTTTAGAACCCACTTTGTGGTTAGTATGCTGGAATTTAATCAATGTAACAATTTCAGCTATGATTAATATTATTTATATACTATACACTAGTATAATTGTAACGACCCAGAAATTTTAATAATTTAATTTGAGAATATTTAATTTATTTTAAATATTTGAATGATGGTTTGAATTGAATTGCAAATTATCAGAATGAATTTAGCGATTAAATTATAAAATTTAATCTATTGAAAGTTGAATAATAATTTGAATCTTCAATTTTAAGTTGAATAAAAATATTTCAAAGGCTTGTAAAATTCATATTGATAATATTGAAGATAATAGAAGCTTCAGAATTTAATTTGGAAGTGAATTGTTCAGTTTTGAAATTAAATCGTTTGAATCGATATTTAAAATAGCTGTCCGAGGCACAGTCTCGGAATTCGATGAAACCAGTTCCATTGGGTCCGGAATATTGAATTTTTGCCGGGTTTCAAATTTCGTATTTTTCCGAGTTGTTATGTGAGCACAAGGTGAATAAACACATTTAGATTGACTCGAATTCAATTCAAATTTAAAATTTAAAATTAAGTCAACAAACATCACGTTCTTCCTAAACTCACGCCAAAAATCACGCAGAAGATCCCGTAGAGAGATCGTGTTGAACGTGCCTTGATCAATATTAAATCCTCCTCTCCCTCTCCAGTTTTTAAAAATCAAAGAAATAAAAAGAAGTAAACAATGTCGCGTGAACCATTCATTTCCCCCCCAAATCAAATTCACGAAAAAAAAAAATGGCGTCGATTTGGGGCGATGTCTCGAATTGGGCTCAAGCGCGTGGGTGTCGAGTGGCATACCAAAGCAAAGGCGACCACGACTCAATGATGTCGTCGGCAAGAAATCGAAAGATGGATGAAGTCGCGATTTCGATTGGAAACTTCGGGTTGAGGTGATGGGGATTTGCGAGGCGATGATGAGGGGATGTGATGGCGACGACGACAGGGCTTGAGGCCGAGTAAGATGGCGTAGTCGCGATGGATGGTGGTGCGATTTCGTGGCAGCACGCGCGTACCGAAGTGGAGGCGACGCCTCGCGCGAAGGCAGCAAGCATTTGGGGGTCGCGACAGCAACGTCGAGGCAAGGTCGCGAGATACAGTAGAGGTATAATTTTTTTTTATTTTTTTTTATTTAGTAAATTAAAATTTTTAAATTGTAGTATTCATTTAAATTAAATGTGATATATATGTATATTACAGAGAAAGGTAATCTATGCAGATTTTTAATTTATAGTTATAGTAAAGAAAATTTGTTAAAATTTAATTTTTGTTTAAAACTAAATTATTAGTTGAATAAATTTTTTTTTGTTTCAAATGGAAAATATTTTGTAAAAGAAAATTTGTTAGAGATTTAATTTATTAAATAAAATGATTTATCAAAAGAAATATTATTCATTTATGGAAAAAAATGGGTTAAGAATAATTTATTAAGGTGTTTAATTAACTTAGTTAATTCTTTTGGTTACTAAAGAAACTTTGTTTAAAGAAAAATTAGTTGATTTGAATTTATAAAAAAGAAATTTAGTCCAATTGAGATTTCTAGTTAGAATTATTTTATAAAAGGGATTTGTTTAAAAAATTTATAAAGTTATTTAAAAGAAAATTTTAGTTAGAAATCGAATTTATAATCGATTAAGTTATTAAAAGAGAGTTTGGTTAATTAAATTTAATTTTTTAGTTAAGATTAATTTATTAAAAAAAAATTGTTTAAATTTAAGTTAAGTGGTTAAAAATAATTTATATTAAAGGGAAATTAAATTGTAGTTAAATAAATTTGTTTAAAGTAAATTTAGTTGAAGTTTAAATTGAACTAGACAGATTTGTTAGGAATTTGATTTATTGGATAAATAAATTATTGATTTAAAGACATTGATTTAAAGTAAAATAAATTTTTGTTAAAATAAATTTATTTAAAGAAGAAAAAATTATAGTTAAAAGAAATTCAGTTTTATTGAACCTTTGTAAATTCAATCATTAAAAGAAATTTAATATTTTGTTAAGTATATTTAGCAAATGGAAATTTATTAAGTGAAAGATTTATTTAATGGAAATTTAGTTTAAATTAAACTTTTGGTTAATTAAAATATAGCGAATGGAAATTTATTATGTGATTTGTCCAAAGATTATATAAAATAAAGATTTGAATTTATAAAGAATAGCTTTGAATTTAATTTTTGTTAAATCAAAGTATTAAGAAGAAATTGTTTGAAAGCCAAAAACAATTTATTAAAAAGGGAGTTTAAATTTTAGTTAAATAGAATTTTTAAATGAAATTATTGGTTGAGTAAATAAATTAAATAAAATTAGTTTAAAATTTAAATTTTTAGTTAAAATCGAATTTATAATCGATTAAGTTATTAAATGTTAAGTGATTTTTCACTTAATTCAAATATTCTATTTAAAAGGAAATTTATTTATAACAAATTAATAGTTAAAACCAAAATGTGTTAGTTGATTTAAATTTATAAAAAGGAAACTTAGTTCAATTGAGATTCTAGTTAGAATTTTTTTTTATAAAAGGGATTTGTTTAAAAATTTATAAAGTTATTTAAAAGAAAATTTTAGTTAAAATTGAATTTATAATTGATTAAGTTATTAAAAGGAGTTAGTTTGATATAATAAATAGGAGAAATTTATAAAAGGAAATTTAAATTTTAGTTAAATAAAATTTTAAAGAAGAAATTGGTTTGAATAAAACTATCAGTTAATTTAACTATTAAAAATGAAATCGCCGATGAATCGAAATTATCTAATGAAAATTTAATTTATTCGATTGATTCGAATATTAATAAATTGTGTAAATATTTATACAAGGTATAAATGAAGAAAACAAGTTGAATTGGAAGTGGATTGCAAAGGGGAATAAAGGTGAGAACTTATCACTCAAAAGGAATTTTATTGTTTATTTAAATTTTAAATAGTTAGATTTAAAATTTGTTGATTGAATGATTGATGGCTTGAATGATGATTGTTATATATATATATATATATATATATATATATATATATATATATATATATAGGATGTGAATAGACCCTATACGCCGTTAGTAAGCGGAGGTTATTTATTACACACATATACCGCGATATTCCACCTCGAAGTGAAATTGGTATTATATTATATATATAGCAATATATATATATATTGGCATATGTATATATTGCAGTTGATTGATTTCCCGCATTTTTTTTTAGCGGATGAGACCCTATTGCGCCGTTAGTAAGCGGATAATATTTATAAAATCCCATATACCGCGATATTCCACCTCGAAGTGGAATGGTATTGTGCTAATGTCTGTGGATGCAGGGAAACAGGTTGGAGGGATCCAACCGGATTCCTCACAAATATTTAATTGATTTAGATATTGTGATATTTGATTGTTATCATATCGATATATGATGTTTGAAAGTCGTGATTGACTATTGATGTATTGCATCATCGGATCCAATTTTTGAAGTTTAAAAATAACGATTTTGATTTCTAAAGTGATTTTTGGAAATATACGTTTATAAAATATTTTTGGAATTGATTCATCTTAAATAAATAAACGTTATAATTTTAATATTATAAAATTTTTTGATTTTTGAGAAATACAGTTAAAAGTTGATTTTTGAAAATATGGGATTAGTGATTTTACAAAATAGTTTAAACTGGGATTTCTGAATTTATTATAAGAAGTTCAAAAATAGGATTTATAAAATTGATTACTTTATAAATCAGAATGATGAAACTATAAAAGAGTTTAAGGATGTTTAAAGTAATAATATAAATTGATTTATATTAAAAGATTTATAAATTGATATTTATAAATTTAGAATATCTTGAATTATAAAACGAGCTTTTATAAGTGATAGAATGATTTGTAAATGGATTTCATAAAGGAATGAAATCTATAGAATTTATGAAATTTGATTATTTTATAAATCAGAATGATGAAATTTTAAAAGAGTTTAAAGACGTTTTAAAAATAGTAATATAAATTGTTTTATATTAAAAGATTTATAAATTGATATTTATAAATTAAAAATATTGGAATTATAAAACGAGCTTTTACAAGTATAAGAATGAATTGTAAATGAATTTCATAAAGGAATGAAATTTATAGAATTTATGAAATTTGATTATTTTATAAATCAAAATGATGAAATTATAAGGAGTTGAAAGACGTTTTAAAATAGTAATACAAATTGTTTTATATTAAAAAGATTTATAAATTGATATTTATAAATTAAAAATATTGGAATTATAAAACGAGCTTTTATAAGAGTTAGAATGAATTATGAATGAATTTCACAAATGAATGAAATTTATGGGATTATAACGATGAAGTTATAAATAGAATTTTATAAATAGTAGGTTTATAAAATTTGTAAAGGAAAACAAAATAAAATTTATAAAGTTATTAAAGAAATGGATTTGGATAAATAAATGAATCTTATAAGTTATAAGATTTATAAAATTTATGAAGTTTAAAGGAACGATTTTGTAAGCAAATAAATTATAAGTATTTAACTTATAATATGAAATTTTAGTATATCATTGAGATATGAAATTGAATAGATTTATAAAGGAAATTTATAAAAGGAAGTTGTTATGAAATAAATAGAAATAGAATTTATAAACATTATTTTATAAATTCGCAACGACTTATTTTGATAAGTGAATTGTTGTAATTTATTTATGGAGTTATATTCATGTTTTAGACAGTGAATAATTCTTTAAAATAAAATGAATAGAAGTGATGAAATTTATTAACAAGTATATTCACGTTTTTGAATAGTGAATATTTTGTTAAAGAAATTATTTTGGATGTGATGTTTTAAATAGAATTAAAACGATCTAAAGATGTTTTGAAATGTATTGAGATTCGAAACCATAGATTTCAACATTCATTGTTGAAATAGACGTTTTCGAGAAATAAAAGGGAATGGTGGACTATAACGCTATTGTTATAGTAAATGATTTCCGAAAGGAAATGTTTTGTATAGTATTGGGATTTATATATCTATTTTAATTTCGAATCCCTATACTAGTGATTTTGGGTTGTCGTAACGATGTTTTACGCAACATTCGTTTTGGCCCAAATAAATATGTTAAAGAGAATAATTTTCTTAAAGAATGAAATATATACTTAATTTCGATTATGGTATATTAAATATTTTCTAAGTATAGAAAATAAAAAGATCTGTGAATTACTTATTTTTAATAAGTATAGAAATGCTTTTCCAATATTAAGTGAATATTTGGAATTTATCTTTTTGAAGATAAATTGAAAATGAATATTAGAAATTGAATGGAAATCGTATATTCATAAATATTTTGGAATGTAAATTCAATATGGAATTTATAAATGAAATTTGGAAAATGAGTTTAAAAATAAATATTGATTTATTTTTGAAGAATGGAGAATATATATCTTGTAAAGATATTTTTTTTGGAAAATAAATGATTTGGGAAATTATTTGGAATCTGGTGATGTTGGCATATCTATTGATAGTTCAATAACCGACTATCAGTATTTACCTTTAAATAGGTATTTGTTGTGATTTGCTTGAATTTGAATGCCACACTTATTTTTTTAAAATAAGCGCTCACTATTCGGGTTAACCGGAAAGGACCTTGGGGTCGTATAACCCATTCCGAATACGTGATACGTCGTTATGAATTGCATTCGAAGACCGGTGTTGAAGACCGGATATTTTCGAAAGCGAAAGGGTTTCTTGTTGATTGTCTCTGCACTGGCTGATCCCCGGTATTGAGATCTCCATATGTGATGGAAAATCCGAACGTGATTAGAGATTATTCGGATTGCAAGGACTTCTTTGTAAGTGCCTTCGGTTCTGTTCGAGCCCGGAACAGACTTGTATGGATAGTGTGTCTGACATTACAAATTGAGATGTAAAGCCGATTTCTTTCAAATATATTTCTGTTGGTGGCGGAGAATTTATTCTCTTAGCTTAACACCCTTCTCTGAGACGTACGAGCTCAGAGGTTATATAGTTGAAGTTATCAGCGATATATTCCCAATTTGGTAATGTGACATGCTGAGTGTAGCTGTAAATGATCATTGTGTTGATTATTTGTGATAGGATCATTTGTTTGATCGTCTATCTTGGTGATCATTTCTATGATCATTTGTTGACCCAAAGCATGGCTTTTGTATAAAGTATGTTTTTATGGACGTGACTTCGTCGAGCCTCACAAACCGGTAATGGTCGAAACAGGAATTGTGCGGCAAGGTTTTCAGGGATCGCTTCCCTAGGGTATGACCATTCCTTCTGGAAAAGGGTAGTATCATGGTATGGATCCCAGATACTTACTCATGTTGAAAACACTTTATGATTGTGTGATGATGGTGACGAGCGCTCGATGAAAGGTTCCAAAGGACTGGGAGTGGCATATCTGAGGGTTTGTAATATTCCTTGGGAAAAGGGATTCCCGGCTTTGTTTAGCGGAGAACGGTGGTTCTCGGGGCGTCCTTCCAGAGGCGTTTCCATGTGGCAATGGGAAGTTCCTTGGCCTGACCATTTGTTGGAAAATCCATTCTTCAAATACGAGACTTGTACGGTATTAGTTGTATTACCTGCCATCTACTTATGGTGGTAACCCACTTTTTGGATGGTAGCTATAGTAGACATAAGCGCGAAATGTCTATGCTGGCTAAGATTTATACCTTTATTTTCGAAATGAATTTTCTCTACACTATGCACTAGTAATAATATCAAATGTTTTCTTTTTAATGCGTATCAAGCATCTTTGACTATCATAAGGAGAAATCTCCTCCGATTCTGCGTTTGCATGTGTGTGTGTGCGGGAGGCCTTATGGTAGTCTCATTTTTAAAAGCATTGCGAATTGACTTAAAAATATTCCTCTATTTTGATTTTAAAGATCAATAAACTGTTTTGAGTTCTCACACCAGTCACATGACTGACTCGGAGTTTATTGTTTTCCTTCCTAAACTCTGGGTGCCCACCAATTTTCACACGGGCAGTCGGGAGTTAAGGTTTATCAGGATATTCTAGAATTCAGGAATTGTTGGAGGCAAGCTGGATGGCATGGCGTATCACTAGTATATAGTATTTCTTTTTCCGCTGCACTGTTTGTTGTTGTTGTTGTACACTCTGATGATGATATGATGTAAAGTATAAAATGTAATAACTGATATAGTCTTTGTTTAAAGATTATTCATTTATTATTATATGTTGTTCCGCTGCGAATTGTGAGATTCTGTTATTGTTCTGTTGTTTTCTTTTCCGTTCTATGTTCTCTATTCTCTTTTTCTTCTATTTTAAAAATTTCTATTTTCTGTTTTCTCTTCCCTCTATTATCTTCTTTTCTTCTCTTCTTTTCTACTTTTTCTTTTCTTAAAAACCATAACATTTCGGGTTTTTGGCCTTCGATTTCTCGGCAGTCGATAAAGTGAGTATCGATGTTGAATTTTCGAAAGTCGAAAATTTTAGAGATGTTACAATAATATAACAGGATTTGATATGAAATGTTTTGATTATCGTAAGGTAAAAACCCATCCTTGTTTATGTGCGGCGTGGTCTTACGAGATACCTTTGTTTTGAAAGGTTTTTATAACTTTGAAATTCAGTTTAGATGTGTTTTCTCACGTTGGTTTACAAACTGATCCAGGTGTTCTTCCCTTTCAATGCTTGGGTTTGACGTGCATATTTACAGATTTAGATTTGGATGCTTTGGGAGCTTTAGGAGATGAAATTGGGGTCTTCAGGATGTATTACCGTATGTGTTATTTTTCCGTTGCATTGTTGTTTAAATTATCAACAATTGTAGGGTTAGGTAATGATTGTGATTTGATTGTTGTACTCTGATGGATGTATGTAAATTATACTATAGTTTCTCTTTTGTAAAGATCATTTATATCATATATATGTCGTTCCACTGCATTTGTGAGATTTTGTGATTGTTTTCAGTTTTCTCTCTTCTTCTTCTCACTTCTTCTTCACTTCTCTCTTATTCTTCTCTTCTTTTTTTCTCTCTTCTTTCTTTCCCATAAAGATCCGGTTTCCATTCAGTTTGGGCTAAACATATGCGGTTTATTGTCAGCTAGAACTGTGTGGATTTTTGGCCTTTGCATTTGGTATTAGAGATTAGGATTATGCAAACACCTAGGCTTTTGTTGGGTACTCATTATAGATAGGGTGAGTAATGCCCTAGATTGAGTTTGAGTGTGTTATATACATGAGAGTGTATTTGTTAATAGTATTGAAATATTTTATATTGTGTTAACTTATCTATTTAAGTGGAACATGAATTCTAGTCGATATATGGGATGCCATGTTATCGATAGGGGTTTCTAAACACTTGAACAAGGAAAACCGACACAGTATTGTCTTAAAAATGGGTAGATAAAATAATTTTACCTAAATTATACACCTATATATAAAGGAATAATTTTCCAAAATTATTATATTTATTTATGGATTGTTTGGTTGTTAGTGAATGGTAATATTGTCATTTATCATTTGTTGTTTGTGTTTTTTAAAAAATTGTTATCATTATAATGTAAACAAAAATAAATCATAAGAAATGGTTTTATATAACAGGGGTGAAAAAGGTAAAATTATATGTGAGTATAAGTTTATAAATGTGAGTTATAAATAAAATGGAACTTAAAAGAGATAAAAAGCACTAAACTCACTTTAGACGCTGGGAAATATTACAGGTGATGACTGCAGCATCATCAGCATTCATTTTCGAGTTTCTAAGCGATGAATTGCTACCTTAATAATTTATTATTGGAGTTTTGTTTTGATAAAACAAGTTTTGATGGTAAAATTCCAAGTATGATTTGATAAATAAATAAAATATAATAAGTTTATAGCTTATGAATTTGAACATGAAAGTAAAAACGTATTTTAAAAGGTTGAACATGTTAACAAAAGGAAATTTGAAATTGATAATGAAATTTTATTTTATTTTAACATAAGTAAAGTTAAATAAATTGAGATGTGAAATGAGTTGAATATTGTATAGAATGTTCTTTGATAGAAACAAATATGAACTTAAGTTTTAAAGTGAAATAAACATAAGAAGTGTTGTACAAAATGTATATAATGAACTTAAGTAAATTTATGAAAATAATTCATAAATGAATTTAGTATGGAATGAAATGCTGTTAAAAATAAATTGAAGTTAAGCGAACATTAATGAATTGAATGTAAGTGAAATTAATATGAATAATTGAATGTGACTTAAATTGAGGCGGATGAAATGAATGTAAAAGGAATTAAATATAAATAAAAAAGGATATAATAAGAAACCAACTGAAATAAATACATAAGTTGTATGTATACTATTTTATTCGTATAACTGTTTGATCCAGATTCGAGTATACAATTTTATGGTGATTTACACCAATCCGAGTTAATATTTTTCAATCGATTTCTTAATAGCGAACCCTGAATATGGATTTTTGACCGATTCTTATATTCTCTATCATAGTGTATGGCTATGCAAGGGGCATAACAGTTTTCTAATCATGGAACGGGATATGAGTCCGCACTAGAGTGGTCGTGTGAACGGTACTAGTTCGGAAGTGAAATTGTGTGATTGAGCGAGCGATTATGTATGGTTTTTCATACGGATGATATATGTACATCTTACGAGGTTTAATAAATTGAATGTTGACATTAGAAAATGCAAATTGATATGATTATGAATTAATTGGATGAATATTAATTATTGTACAGTTTCCTTTGTTGCATTCGCTACATTTGCACATATATATTGTATTAGTATGTGTTATATATTGATATTACTTTTCCTATACTTGTTCTCATTGGTTGTTGAGTGATTAGTAGGTGCGGATGGTGTATGCTTTGCATTTGGAGCTTGCTTTCGCATTATATTGATTGTATATGCTTGCTACTATAATAAAAGGTACACACTCGGATTACATATCGTACTTTAATAATTTTCCCTTATAGGATGCATCGTCCTCGAAGATAAGATGTATATTTGTGATCATATATATTGTGATTTTTTTACAATCGAACCGCGCAGAGGGGACACTGGTGAAATTTTCCGTAAATTTAAGGCGTTAGAAAATTTTTGAGAATTTTGGAGAATTTTTTTGATAACTAAAAATCTGGATTTTGGTTTTATAACTCGAATGGTATTAGTTGGTTTTGGAAAGCTAATTATGAATTTAAAGATTGAGAAAATGTGATAACAAAGTTTCCACTAGATTTCGAAAAGTTAAAAGATTTGAAAGAATTTGATAATCCATTTCAACAAATTGGTTTTGAAAAGTTAATGGGTCTGAGGCATTTTTATTACTTGGTAATTTCGGAGACGAAATTCTTTTAAAGAGAGGAGAATGTAACGACTCATAATTTCATTCATTCGAAATTGGAATATTTAATTGATTTTAAGTGTTGAAAAGTTAATTTTATAAGTTAAACAACTTATATTTCAAATATAGCGATTTATTGGATAATCAAATTGTTAAATTTAATAGATGAAATTGTTTAAATAATAATCTTGAATTTAATGTGAATGACAATGATTTCGAAAGTTGATTTGAATTCTATTTGAAATAAGAAGGAAGATAGTAAACTTTTAAATTTGAAATATAAGTGATTAAAATGATTATGAAAATTACTCATTTTAATTAACATGTAAACATAGTCTTTTAGGGCACTGTTATGGATTACGATGAAACCAGTTTCATTGGATCCGTAATAGTGAATTATTATTTGTCGTCGAATTTCGTGGCGAGTGGACGTATCGTTTGGTCGTGCGAGTTCGAGACGCGTAAAAATTTAATTAGATAAATTCAAATTAATATAATTTGATTTTGAAAAACTAACTTCTATATATGATGGAATTGGATCCCGATATATATTCCATTATGTTCGGAATAGGGGTATAACATATAGAACGCCAAGCGGCATGCTTTGTTTGGAGTACGAAATTTTCACGGTTGAATAGTGCCACAAATTTTTTGTATATAAGGCCATCAACTATCTTCATTTGCAAACCCTAAACCTAATTTTCATCAGTCGCCATTAAAACAAAAACCATTGAACGACCATGGTTGATCGGTACCTCTAGAGGGCGAATTTGCCAATGACTTCAACTAACAAAACATAGAGCACAACGATACGAAGCTATCTACCGGTTAGGTCGTCAATCCACAAGCCAAGGCGGCGACAGTTGGCCTTCATTCGCGAGCAGGTCTAGGGGATTTTTGGGTTTGGTGATGGCATTCACTCGCTCGAGTGCGGTAGAGGGCAAGGTGACTACGGCGGCACGGCGCCAGGAGGGCGTACGCGGAGGCTGGTGGGGGCGAACGTGGTTGCTGTGCATTCAATTCAAAGAAAATAATAAAAAAGTGCCAGGGCCAGTAAATGTTCGCATACGTGAAGGAGTTAGCGGAGAGAAAGTTAAAGTTTAAATTAATTTATTTATGTTAATTATAATTTTAATTATATCAAATGTTAATAAATTCGTAACTTTCTCGTACGAGTTCGATTTCGAGTGCTACAAGTTAATAAATTCAAATCAGAGCGCTTTCGCTATTTTTGGAAGTTTTATGAGTAAACTCATGTCTCTGTCCTGCTTATATTTTTATATAAATAGGAATCATTTTATTTATGTTGTTGTTGCTTGTTTGGATGATATATTATATTTATTAGTTGGTTTGGATATATTCTCACCTATTGGAGTGGATGAGACCTTATTGCATTCCCGTGTAAGAGAAGATGACCATTTGTATACGGTCGATTTATATTTTCATGATTTTATTCTGTGCATGATGCATGGGGACAGGTTGGAGGGTCCGACAGGATTCCTCACCACTATTGATTTACTTTTCATATATATATATATATATATTCTGATAAATGACATATTGGATGCCATATTATTGATTGTGATATGATTTGACTTATTTAGTGCTTTAGTAGCACTAGGCCATATTTTTGGTATTTTGAAATACTAAAAACAGTGAATTTGATTTGAAAAGGATTTCGAAATAATTTTGAAAGTATAAATACTGTTTAATAATTTTTGAACTGTTTAAAAGAAAGGAATTTGTTTTAAAATAAATAATAGTATGATTTTATCTGGAATTTTCGATTTACTATTTTGTAAAGTGTTTTTGATTAGAGTTTTTTGAATAAATTTATAAAAAGGATTTATAGAAGTAATATTTTATGAATAAAGAAATAGATTTATAATTGGAATTTCTGAATGTTTTGTAAATGGATTTGAAGTTTATTTCGAAAATGGGTTTATAAATGGATTTTGATAGTAAAATTAGTTTTTATAAAAGAATGGATTTGTAAATAAATAGATTTTATAAAATAGAAGTTTTATAAAATTGAAAGCAGATTTATAAAAATAGTTTTATAAATATGAAAATGACTTATGTTGGGATTTAAATATGGATTTTTATTTAAAGGAATGCTTGAAGAAAATATTTTGATGGAGTTAATGGTTTTAAATGTAAATTTACCTTTTGGAAGTAATGTTTTGGAAGTAATAATTCCAAATAAAATTTAATAGTTTGAAAATGATTTAAAATGTTATAAGTAACCGAAACATAGATTTCAGAATCTATTATTGTAATAGACGTTTTCGGGAAAGTATGAAAGGCATGGACTATAACACTGTTGTTGTAGTAAATGATTTCTGAAAGGAAATGTTTTATATAGTATATGGGATTATATATGTATAATTAATTGAATCCCTATACTAATATTTTGGGTTGTCGTAACGATGTTTTATGCAACATTCGTTTTGACCCAATAAATAATGTTTTGACCTTCCGTCGTGAAATACACGAATCGGTTCTTATGGTCATACTAAAGGCTTAGTGGTGTAAGGGCATTGCTTCCTATATTTAACACTCGTCTAGAGGCGTTTGAACTTTGGAATTGTACTGTTATAGAAATCTATGGCATGTCTCCAAATGATAATGTTATTGAATATGCTTATATCATTAATATAAGTATATGGAAATGTTTTCCATTGTCAAATTTGAAATGGTTTTTGTGAATATATCATTTTAAAGATAATTTGAAGTAAAATTTAGGAAAGTGATTCAAATAATAAAAGATTTATTAAATGGGACTAGTGATTTCTTATGTGCTAGATATTATTTGTTGCTTTGATAGTTAAATAACTGACTATCAAATTTGGCATCTTTATCGTCGTTGATCTGGAGAGACCGGGATTGGGTTTATCCAAAAACCACTTCGGACCAACATATATGCGTTCGAATGTGCAGGTGTTGGAAGACATTGATATTTGGGATTTTCATAATGAAGGACTGCTTTTTGATCATTTGGGGATAAACTCCCAATATACATATAGTAGCAGTGGTCTCTTCGTTATGAAATATCTCATGCTAAGACTAATCGCTACTGATCCTAGGAGAGATTCCAAAAGAGGATATGGCAGGTGAAGTGTCTTCAGTTTATCCCATTCCTGGACAACTTGTATGGATGAAAGTCTAATGTTGCATTTTGGGATTACATTGATTGATCTCTGAAAACTTATTATCTAATTGGTGGCGGAGAATGCAACTTCTCTTAACTTAACACCCTTTCCTAAGATGTACGAGCTCAAAAGTTGTACATTTGTAGAAATCAGTTGTGTAATGATAGAATGGCAATGTGGCATTCGAAGAGGAAATATGATGTGCTATGTAAGGTAATCGTGACCTTAGGCCTACACATGGAAATGACCAAAACAGGGCAGATGCGGCAAGGCTGCGTGTTTCACAACTATTAGGATGCGGCCGGTCTAGTGTTGGTAGAGGTGAGATGTTCTATAGGCCTCGGTGCATTCTTCTAGAGACGTACTGCCAAAAGGTAGTCCCTTCACCTGATCATTTGTATGGAAATCCATTATTATCTAGTACGTGCTTGCCATTTTGTTTGTAGATCCCATTTTGTGGCTAGTATGCTAGAATTTAATCAACCCAACAATTTTGGCTATGATTAATATTATTTGTATACTAGACGCTAGTATAATATAACATGATTTGATATGAAATGTTTTTGTTATCATAAGGTAAAAACACATCCTTCTTTATGTGCGGCATGGTCTTACGAGATACCTTTATTTTAAAAGGTTTTTCTAACGTAAAATTCAGTTGAGATGTGTTTTCTCACACTGGCTTACCAGACTGATTCATGCATTTTTCCCATTCAATGCTCGACCAAGCATATTTACAGATTTGGATGCTTTTGGAGCTTTAACAGACGAGCTGGGGGACTTCTAGATGTATTATTCTATTTGTTACTTTTCCACTGCATTGTTGTTTAAATTATCAATAATTGTAAATATAGGTTATTATAGCTTTTCAGGCTGATGATTGTGATTTGGTTGTTGTACTCTGATGGATGTATGTATATTATACTACAGTTTCTCTTTCGTAAAGATCATTGATATTCTAATATATGTTGTTCTGCTGCATATGTGAGATTCTGTGATTGTTTAGAGTTTTCTCTCTTCTCCTTCTTTTCTCTTCTTCTTCTCTTCTCTCCTCTTCTTCTCTTCTCTTCTTCTCTCTTCTTTCTTTCCCATAAAGATTTGATTTTCCATTCATTTTGGGTTGGACATGTGCGGTTTATTGTCAGCTTAAACTGTACGGATTTTGGGCCTTTACCCTTAGTGTCTCTATAGCTTGCTTAGTGCTATCAGTCTTCCTTCTAGTTCTGATGGAGTAGTAGATTGACATATACGATTGATACACTCACTGTAGTATTGGTGTGTGCTATACGTCACATATGTTGTTATATATGACTCTACTTGGAACTTCATGTTTGTCCTACAGTCATTTCTTATCATGATACTTTGAGATGATTTATATCCGAGGAGATGAGATTATACCTAATATATATATATATACACATATATCCTGAGTATGATGGATTCTCAATATATTGATGTCAGCCTATCTTATTCAGTATTCAAATATTTATGTTGATGTTTTATTTACCGAGATTGAGAGATATATTTAGGCAGTGCTTTGTACTAGCCTAATTATACTTGATGATATCTCATGTATTGATATTTCTGGTAATTGATATGGATTTTGGGATATGTATGATTCACCCATTTAAGTATATTGATTCGATTTCTAATTTGATGTGTTTCTAAATGGTGATGACGTCTTATGATATTGGAAATGTTATTTTATATAGATGGGTTATTTATGCGGTTTAATGCTTTGAGGATTGATTATGGTGTTATTTATACATCAGGCTTGCATTTCTGTATTTATATGTATATATATATATATATATATATATATATATATATATTGACGTATAACCTGAGATTTCATATTTCTGGTAGTATTAGTGTATTATTATTCTTGTTAGTACTGTTATCCGTATTGTTATACTTGATTAGACATAGTCTGATACGTGTGTTAGTTTATAATACTTAGGTCAGTCCAAGACATTTCAGGTTCAGGGACAACATGACGAATGTGTATTTTATTGGATTTAGAGGAGTCGTAAATTTGGATGTTTGTATGATACTTGTATGACATTGATTCATTATATATATTTGACACTAAAATGTATATTCATTGTACCATATTCTATTGAGATAGTTGATATTTGAGATAAGTTGGTCATTTATGACATTATTCACTATGACATAAAGTGAATCAGACAACAACGACCACACAACATAAGGTAGATTTGCTGTTATCCCAATATTTACCACTACTTCACACAACACATGGAAAAACCATATGTTGTGTGTTAGAGCTCTTTAATCTGTTGAGATTTCATCCATGCCATTAAGACAACATTTTATCTACTGTCTGATTAGAATTATCAAAAATTCCATTTTGGCTTCTTATCAAAATTTTGGTTTCCCTCTCAACGTTGCCTAGATTATTTCATGGTCGTGTTCTTTCAATTATTTCCTCCTCTTTCTTTCGTTCCTAGAGAAAAAAGACATTCGTTCCTTGAATTATTTTCCTCACCACCTTCGCATATCCCTCCTCCTAGCCATCACCTGCTACTGACCCCAGCCTTCTCCTATCTTGTCGATGTTCTTCGATGAACTTAGGTTTTCCTAATTAGAGTCGCCTCTTTTGTCTTCGTGTGAACATGTGTTGCATACATATATAAACATAAATACAATATATATATATATATATGTGTGTGTGTGTGTGTGTGTTTCTCACTATACTTATACTTGAACTGATGTGCTTGTGAACTTTCATGTGCCCATGCCTTTACTTGTTTGTGCACTTTCATATGCTTGTGCCTTTACTTTATGTTGTTCTGTTTGATTACTTTCATGTGCCTATGGCTTTACTTTATGTTGTTCTTACTTTTATGTGCATTAGTTTCTTATATACATTTTCATGTGCACTTTCATGTGCTTATGCATTTACTTCATGTTCTGTTTACTAATTCGATGGTTTGAACTGCCTGTTGCTCACTACGTACATATATACATGTATATACATATCTGTATATTAGTTATACTATCTTGGTTCATCCATCTATATACATGCATACGTGTATGTATGTGTTCTATGGTTTAGCCTTATTCTATGGTTTAGCATGAATCTAATACTTGTTCACATGTTGCATTGTTGTCTGTACTTTGTTTTTACTAGTACTTTGTAGTAAGTTCAACTATTGATCGAGGTAAAGTTGTGCACTTTGATTCCAATATCATAGATGTATATACATACATACATATGTATGAATATATGTGTGAATATTGGTGGTTTAAATTTTTTGTTAATGTTAGTGTCTTATTCATTTTTGTGGCACTTGTTCAATTTGTGCCTTGTTCAATTTATGGCACTTGTTCAAGGCAATGATATGAAATTGTTAGTGATATTGACTTATTATTATTCAATATGTGACATTTGTTCAATTACTGATATGTTTGAACCTGTGAATATGGTTTAACTCTTTTATATGCCGTCAATTTTGTATTATGACTTTGAAGCTTTCTTTGATGGTACTTTGATGGGGCTTTTCTTTGGTTTGATGATGCAGTGCCACTGCCCTTTTCAAGGTAGTGCACACTGGCACTTTTTAATCGTTTTGATCTTTGCCGGTCCATGTTGTTGAATTGTTGAAATTTGTTTTTGCTATAAATTTCCACATATATACATACATGTTAGCGTCAAAATTGACCACCAACACCCAATTACAAGCGAAAGCACCAATATCCAATCATAGATCACAGATAGGGTATATGTAGAGAGTATAATATGAAGAACAATCAAAATTAAAATGAAAGCAGTAAAAAAGATGAGATTTATAGTGGTTCGGCTATCTCCGGCCAACGTCCACTTTAGAAAAATTCTTTTTATGATACTAGAATTTGATTACAGTTAGAATCCGAAATTTCTAAAGAAGAAAAATGGTAGAGTAGCCTTTAGGTGCAAGATGAAGAGAAACAGAATGAGATCCCTTTTTTGAAGCCACACTTGATGTATTTATAGGAAAAACCCCAGCTACAGGGTCTCCTCACACACATGGGCCCACCAAAACCATAGTCGAGCCTATATCGTCCATCACCGCCGACCTGAAGGAAAACTCGTAGTCGAACCCGAAGTAAGCTTGTCGTCGACCCTAAGTTTAATCCCTCTTTGTTGATCTGAAGCACGTTCTACACTGATCCAAAGAAAATGCCTCCCTGACCCAAAGTAAAGACTAATGCCAACCCCTAGTTCCTTCTCATTTGCCGACCCCATATCCTTGCCGACCTGAAGCTCCAACACCAACCCTAAGCCGAACTGAAGTGATGCGAATCCCTCAAAGTTTGCCGACCCCTTGCTCCTATAGTCGATCCCTTGCCATTTCTCATGCCGACCCGAAGAAAATGCCGACCTGTCCCTAAGCTTGTCATATGTCGATCCCTCAAGCGAAGCTATGCGATCCCTAGTGGTGACTGCCGACCCGAAGTGATTCCAATGCGACTCAAAGTATTATTTACACTGACCCGAAGTAAATGCCATACCAAACCGAAGTCCAACCAATGCCGACCCTTCGCCATCTCCTTATGTTGACCCCCTGCATTTCCCATAGCCGACCCGAAGCCGCATGAGTGCTGACCCGAAGCAATGCCGACCCTGTTAATAAGAATAATTGTCAACACCCCAAAGTAATGCTAAGAAAGATTGATAGTCTGTTGCAAGAATAGTGAGTGAAATTCCCTTGATAATTGCCTTTCAATTTGACTTTATTTGTTGATAATTCTTAGACTAGACCTTTGGACATCATCAAAAGGTGTATACTGTGGATTAAGCAACCTTTCGACTTTGTTGAGATAGTAAGAAGTCTTCTGCAAGGGTTTTGGTCAAAATTCCCTGAATTAAGTCTTTGAAAGGTAGGTTTCAATCTTGTTGAAAGGTTATGGTGATAGCCTTCTTTGGGTTTAGGTTGGATATCAAATTCCTAGGTAGAAATATAGTAGCTTTTGACTTTGTTCAAAGGTTAGACCTAAAAGATGATGGTTTTGGAAGGTTATAGTATGTATTGGTACCAGTTGAGCTGTTGAACTTGTCGAAGGGTTCGGACTGTAAAGTTGAAGGCTTTGAAGGGTTATAATAGTTATTTGAAACAGAAGTGTTGTCGACCTTGTCGACAAGAACCTTTCGACGAGTTTAGAGTTAATCCAACAAAATTTTAAGCAAACAATAAAGTAATTGACAAAGCTTAGGACTTTCTTCTTTATCCAAGAAAAAGCTTTATTTTATTAAATTCCCAAATTAACACTCAATTAGGATTACAATATATTGATTAAGAAGATACGAGAATAGGTTGAGAAAGTACGGATCCCCCTCAAAACATAACCACTTGGGTTTTATTTATAGATGTATGCGGCCTCCCTTTCGACTCCATGCTCTCGATTGGGTCGAAAGGTCCTCCTTTTATGTGCAGCTATGAACCTTTCATCCTTGTCGAAAGGTTTCCCCTTATATGCCATAATGAACCTTTCAACATTGTCGAAAGGTTTGCCTTTCTGATGCCTTCATGAACCTTTCGGCTTTGACAAAAGGTTGCTTTATGATGTCTTCATGAACCTTTCGACTTTGTCAGAAGGTTTGCCTTGTTCGTACTGTTGCTAACCATTCGACCTTGTCGGAAGGTTCTTTTCACTTGAACTTGTCGAGAGCTTTGCCACCCTCCAATGTTGTCAAAAGGTTGTCTTTCATTCTTCACTGACTTCTGAGTGTTGCCTTCTTCGTAGAACCTTTCGATATTGTCGAAAGGTATCCTGAATGTGTCTTAACCAGTTCGAAAGGTTTACTATGCTTTCGAAAAGGTCACCACAGGGTTGCTAATTCTTACTTTGACTTCTTCATCTTCTTCAAAAGGTTAGAACTCCTTGGATACTGTGAGATGGAACATTTCAAGCCCTTCGAAAGGTTTTGAAGCTGTTAAACTTTGATAACTATATCCCTTCGACTCCTTCGAAAGGTTTGGTCTGAACTCCTCTTTCTTAGTCTTTATTGAAGGACCTTTCGACCCAGTCGAAAGGTGGAATTTTTGGAGAAACATTTGCCCCAACCGTTTCGAAAGGCTATATATGCTTTCGAAAGGATTGAATTGGTTGAATACTCATCTGGTAGAAATGATGAAGGCAAAACCATAACATTTCGAATGGATTGGCGCAAAAAGGTGAAGTGTCTTCTATCCATCGTCTTCGAAAGGTAGCTTCCGACCTTGTCGAAAGCTCTTTTTTTGTTGACTTTTGATGGTGGTCTTCGATTTCATCGAAAGCTTTCTATTTATTCTGTCGAAATGTCCTCTTGACTCCTTCTTTCATACTTTATTTCAGAGAACATTTTATGGGTAACATTTAGCCCCCCTTTGTATGAAAGAAGCTATTTTCTTTAGGACATAAATCTTAAAGTATCTCCCCCTTTGATTTCTGCAAACAAACAATAACTTCTATAAGGATCTTTTGGGGCTGAACCATAATGAGTATCCTTATAATTCTAGATACTGTCGGGTTATTTTATTAGGTAGAGCATTCAAGTAATCATATGACCATTATAAATATATAAAATGTTATCATCTGGTCTGCTATTATCAATTAGAAGTAAATAGACCCTCCCTAAAAAGGCCATTGCATACGCTAACTCCTCTATTTTCCAATTATATCTTCCTCAACGATTAAGGATTAATTTCCTCTCTTTGAAGTCTTATCTAGTTTCTTGTGCTTTGATGAGAGTCCAACCGGTATCAAGAAAGTTTTATATGGAATCTAACTTCAAGAAGTTAATAAAGAGTCGTAAATTAATAGGAAAAATTCAATGGCAATATTTAAAATTCACAAAACCAAAACAATCTGATGAAAAATCATCAAAGATTCAACAAGGAACTCAAAAATATGAAATTCATACAAATAAGAAATTCCAAGATTCTCAAACGCATAAGATCATTATAAAAAATCCGAAAATCCAAGGATCCAAAAATGTAGACAGAAAACGGTTTGGACCACATCTGTTAAACAATCTGCACAAAATTCTTTCCACCACAACATCAGAAATTCAATATAAAATCTTTTTTTTACTATGGAAATTCAACAAAGAAGTCACAGAATTAAGAATTCATGCAAATAAGAAATTGATTGGAAACCATTACGAAAGTCCCATGGAAAAATCAAGCGTATATCATTCACAAATCATCACGAAAGTCAACATGGAAATTCAAAATTCTCAAATTAGCAATTCAATAAGAAAACATTATGAAATCTCAACAAGGAGGTTAGGAATATAGAATTTAAAAATCATTGTAAAAATTGATTAGGAAATTCGAAGTCCATGAATCAAAAATTCAATAGGAAATCATTATGAAAACTCAATAGGGAATTCTGAAATCACCATTAAATAAATTAGAAAGTCTAAAATTCAAAAATTTAGAAATACAATAAGAGAACACCAAAAGGGAAACCAGAACTCATGAAAGCAGAAATTCAATATGAATTCATCGAAAAATCCAACAAGGAAAATTGAAATATGAAATCCATAAATCATCATAAAAAATTCAATGAGAAACTTCAGTATTCAAAAAATCACCATGAAATCATTAGTAATCCATCTAAGAAACCGAAATACGAAATACATAAATAATCATAAAATTCAATGAGAAACTTCGAAATTCATGGAACCAGAAATTCAATATGACATCATCAAGTGAACCTAGCATGGAAATCAAGGATATGAAACCAGTAAATAATCATAAAAGCCAATGTGAAAATTTTAGGTTCACGAAACTCAATATGAAATTTTCATGAAAAGAGATAAGGAATCTGAAAGTTCGCAAAATCAATAATTTTGCCAAAATCTTGTCGGGATCTCATCCGACAAATGAACTACTTATAAATTCATCCAATATATACACCAAATCAGAATTTTTGTCCAGTAATAACACATTTAGTTAATGTGTGATTCCCTAAAGTGCCTATAAGTTAGTAGTATTATTGTTATATTAGAGCCGAGTAGTTCCTAAAGCCAGGCAGTCATTTAGAATAGTAGTTCAATAGTACCAGTCAGTCACTCGGAGTAGCAGTTCCGTAATACAACTCTGCCATTCGGAGTAGTAGTTTCGTAGAACAAGTTAACCGTTTAGCAGGCAGTTCTATTCAATTGTTCATATTTTCAACCGTTCGACCGTTCGACAGGTAGTTCCGTTCAGTTGACTGGTCGTTCAGTAGTGCAAGCTCCATTTGACTAGTCGGTCGTTCAGCAGTGCAAGCTCCATTTTACTAGTCAGTCGTTCAACAATGCAAGTTCCGTCCTACTGCTTGGTCATTCAGCAGTGCAATGGTCAAAATAACATGTTAATATATATATATATATATATATATATAACATATTGACTCTTCTATCCTAATAGGTCATCTTATTTCTAAAGATTCAGGAGTAGCTTAATCAATCTATTCTTCGAGTGACGTCTCGTTTACCATCATAATAACAATATGCTACTATTTCATTCTCTTAGCTTTTTATAGGTTTTTGCTCTCCATCTTATGTTAAGGATTATCTTATATCTACTTTTCGGATGCAAGTTCCTTGACTTCTTGATGTGAGAATCATTTTTCAAGCATTAGATATTCTGAAATTTGTTAGCTCATATTTTCCTTTCCTGGTTATGATTTTGAATTCTTTGCATGTTCCAAATTATGGAATTGGACATCTTCAACTTTCTGCCTTTGTCTATACCCAATCTTGGATTTCATCTTTGTCTTAGATGATGGATGGGTTTCTTTCTTTAACCCTTTATTCTTATTAGGTTTTGACTATAGTTTTAATTTATAGACATCTTTATCTTCCTTCATCTATTTGGCGCTTCCTCTGGGCTTCCCTTGATTCTGAGGGATGGAGTTCATGTTAAACTGACTTTCCATTGAAAGACTACTAATGGGTGCTTATCTTTACCCTCTTCCTAAGAGATGATTTGGATGTTAGGGGCTCTTAATTTTGTGGGTACTTTTCCCGACCTTTCCCTTAAGAGGTGATATGGACATTAGGGCCTTTGACCCTCCTTCCAGGAGTTACTATGGAAGATCGTAGTAGGCTTTTGTCCCTCCGTTTTAGGAGGTGCTACGGATTGGCTATAGGCTAAAGTTTTGTATCTGGAAATCATTTTTGGCCAATTAAAATATTTTCTAGAAATTTTTTTTGAATGTTGGATTCTTCTTGAGAGAAAGAGTTTTTGTAAATGAACCCTTATAATATATCGAGGGATCATTTTTCGAAATAGCACTTGGATGTATGATAATCTTTTCTTGTGCAACCCTCTATAAAGGTCTTAAAATCATTCCAAAAATAGAGACACGGATATGAAAATATGAGTCTGGAAGGTCATGATTCAAGAACCAATAGTTTGAATTGAGAGTAAGGTCCTCTAATTTGAGTTTCTGTCAATAAGCTTTTGATAGCTTCTAAAACTTTTCTTTAAAAAGTATGGATAGGCTTTTCTTTACCAACAATTTTAGAAAACTTTGAAATATTGGGATTTATTAACTGGAAATTCTTTGTGGACATTTACTAGTGCTATATAATACCTTTGGAAGATTATTCAAATTAGTTCCTGGAATTGGTAAATATTTGTTCTTCCCCAGGCTGCGGGGTATTTCTTTAAAGATAGGTTTGAGAAATTTCTCTTTAATAAATAGTTTGTCAAAGATTGAATTGAAATGTTTTGTTTTCTCCTTTAGATAGGCTGCCATACCTTATTGAGCATTGCTCTGCAACAGAATGATCTATTTGTAAGTTTTTTCTCCGGCATTGGTGAAGGACTGACAGTAGTTTTAGATTTCATATGGGCAGATCTTTGTATTGCGATGGCTCCTTCTTTGGTAGCTAATTTACATCAGGCATTTGAGTTATCTTTCTTAAGTCGTTAGAGATTTGTTGTGCTCTAGGAGTATTTTGAATTCCATGGACTGGTTTTATTTTTCACCTGTAATGACACTCGAATTTCTTATTAATATATGACCAATTCTAAGTACGACTCAATTCAAAGAAATCATAAGCAGAGAAAATTTATAATAGATAAATGCTGTAAGGCTTCAAAGCTAGATTAGTGTCTGAAAGAAGTGGTTATTTTGATTTTCTATTAGGACATTTTAGTGATCGAATCGCTCCTTCTAATGTAGGAAATATACTAATCCTTTTTGACGAACTTCTTTAAAAATCCAAACCTGATTAGATTCTGAAATATTTTTGCCAGAGCATTGTAGTTGTCAATTTCGTGTCCATTTACTTCAAGATAATCACAGCAATTCTTTCCCCTCTTAGGCTTAGCGGGAGCTCTTGTCTTATAGGAAACGGAGAATTTTGGTTATCTCTTATCATGGAAAAGATATAGGATATGGTTTTGTTAAGTTCCATTAGTTTGTATCTATCTGCCACCGACTTCCATCTAGATTTTTGCGGAAATGGTTTAAGTTGAATTTTTCTCTTTTATGTTTTTGCTGGGATTTCCTCATGGCATGAAGCATTTCTTCCATTTGAATAAAAATTTCAACTTGGATATAGAAATGCCGAAATCCTTACATCCATGGATATGAAGTTCTCGCCAAAAAGGAGTATGTTGATTCAAACCAAAATGAACTGCCATCAATTTTTCTCTATCAGTTGCACTCTAGGCCTTTAATGCTTCCATGTGGAATCTCTTAAGTATTCATCGAGTGATTCTTCTGGCTTTGTCCAATGTTGGCTAACATGTAAGAATCTATAACTGAATCTTTATATATGTGAAATTACGCTATGAATTCATAGGAAAATTATTCCCAAGAGAAAATGGTTTTCTCCAGGTAATTCTTTTCCCATTTAACGGCTGCCCCTTTAAAAGTGATCGGGAAAAGCCTACAATGAATTGGTCCAGGAGTACTACATAAGTTCATCCAAATTTCAAAGATTGTAAGGTGATCATCTAGATCGGTAGTCCCATTGTATTCTAATGGGGGAGTGCGAATGTGTGGAGGTGGACTAGCCGCCATTATTTCTTCTAAAAGTGGAGTCTTTTGCAAGATAACATATTTCTCCTAGTTGGGAGTTCCTTTTTCTTCAAGCATGTCCATAATCATTTGATGTAGGATGTCTTCTTGAGCTACTTTACCCTTGTGGCAACTTTCCTTGTCTCTCTGAACTGGGCAATTTGACTGTTCAAAAGACTTTTCAGCTTGACTACCTTGGTTTGGCTCTTCGCTATTTGCTTCATTTGGAAATTGCACTTAATCTTCTCCTTCCATGACCCTTAAATATTCTTGAGATGGAGCTCCTTCAAAAAGTTTTTGCATAGCCATCATTTGTTGATGCAGATTCTGGACCTCGATTTCATGGTTTTGCAATCTTATTAGGGTTGAAGGTTATCCAACTTCCATGTTCTTTAAGTTAAGTTTTGGATTATGTTATCTTCCAAAGTTGATTGTGTAGCAGCTACTTCGTTTTGATTGCCATTATTATTCCTTTCTTGTACCATTTTCGTCTTTTGAATGAAGAACTCTATGCAATTAATCTCTAATGAAAGTTATAAATGATCGGAGGTTCGACCCCTCCCTCTAGCACCAAAAATGTTAACAAGAATTCTTGTCCACGCCCCAAAGTAATGCTGAGAAAGATTGAAGTCTATTGCAAGAACAGTGAGTAAAATTCCCTTGAGAATTGCCTTTAATTTGACTTTATTTGTTGATAATTCTTAGACCAGACCTTTCAACGTCGTGGAAAAGTATATACTGTGGACTAAGAAACCTTTCGACTTTATTGAGCTAGCAAGAAGTCTTCTACAAAGGTTTAGGTTGAAATTACCAGAATTAAGTCCTTGAAAAGTAGGTTTCAATCTTGTCGAAAGGTTAGGGTGATAGCCTTCTTTGGGTTTAAGCTGGACATCAAATTCCTTGGTGGAAATGTAGTAGCTTTTGACTTTATCGAAAGGTTAGACCTCAAAGCTGATTGTTTTGGAAGGTTACAACGTGTATTGGTATCAGTTGACTGGTTGACATTCTTGAAGGGTTCAGACTATCAAGTTGAAGGGTTTAAAGGGTTAAAGTAGTTATTTGAAACAGATGTGTTGTCGACCTTGTTGACAAGAACCTTTCGATAAGTTTGAACTTGAAAATAGGAGTTAATCCAACAGAAGTTTAAGCAAACAATAAAGTAATTGACAAAGCTTAGGACTTCCCTCTTTATCCAAGAAAAAGCTTTATTTTATTAAATTCCCTAATTAACGCACAATTAGGGTTATAATATATTGATTAAGAAGATACGAGACTAGAATGAGAAAGTTCGGATCCTCCCTAAAACTTGACCCCTTGGATCTTATTTATAGATGTAGGCGGCTCCCCTTTCGACTCTATGCTCTCGACCGAGTCGGAAGGTCCCCCTTTTATATGCAGTTATGAACCTTTCATCTTCGTCAAAAAAATTTCCCCTTATATGTCATAATGAACCTTCGCCTTTCTGATGCCTTCATGAACCTTTCAACTTTGATGAAAGGTTGCTTTTCTGATGTCTTCATGAACCTTTCGACTCTGTCAAAAGGTTTTCCTTGTTCATACTTTAGTTAACACTTCGACCTTGTCGGAAGGTTGCTTTACACTTGAACTTTGTCGAGAGTTGTGCCTCTCTCCAATGTTGTCGAAAGGTTGGCTTTCATTCCTTACTGACTTCTAAGTGTTGCCTTCTTCATAGATACATTCAAGATTGTCGAAAGGTATCTTGGATGTGTCTTAACTAGTTCGAAAGTTTTGCTATTCTTTTGAAAATGACTCCACGGGGTTGCTAATTCTTGCTTTGACTTCTTCATCTTCTTTGAAAGATTAGAACTCCTTGGATATTGTGAGTGGAACCTTTCGACCCCTTCGAAAGGTTTTTAAGCTGTTAAACTTTGATAACTGTATCCCTTCGACTCCTTTGAAAGGTTTGGTCTGAACTCCTCATTCTTTGTCTTTGTTGAAGGACCTTTCAATCCAGTCGAAAGGTGGATTTTTCGAAGTAACATTTGCCCCAACCGTTTTAAATGGTTATGCATGCTTTCAAAATGGTTGAATTGGTTGAATACTCATCTGGTAGAAATGATGAAGGTGAAACCATAACGTTTTATATGGTTTGGCGTAAAAAGTTGAAGTGTCTGCTATCCATTGTCTTCTAAAGGTAGCTTCCGATTTTTTCGAAAGCCCTCTGTTTGTTGACTTCTGATGGTGGTCTTCGACTTCGTCGAAAGCTTTCTATTTATAATATCAAAACATCCTCTTGAATCCTTCTTGCACACTTTATTTCTGAGCACATTTTATGGTAACATACCCCTAGTTCAATGCCGATCCCTAGCAACCCTTTACACCGACCCGAAGCTAACCACTTGAAGACCTGAAGCAAACACTTTCCTGACCTAAAGCAAACACTTGAATGACCTAAAGCAACTCGACCTTTGCCAAAATCCATATTCTATGTACTTGGTATCGTTTATCCATCGACTGTGACCCACCTATTCGAACCAAACCCATAATATTCCAGCCTTAATAACCGTGTTGTCCATTGAGTTAAATCCGCCTGTCTATGTCCTTGCCAAAAGGTGGGTTAGCACTTTGCCCCCCAAAACATGCATTGCTATTGGAAGGCGTGTTTTGAATTGCCATAAGTCCAAAATCCAAAGTCCATAATCCACTTGAATCCAACCTTGAATCCAATCCATTACCTTGAATCCAATTCCTTACCAATCCAATTCCTTGATCTCTCTGGATCATCAGCGAAATCCATGACTATTTCAAGTCGATATCCAATCCCGAATCCATTCCAAATCCATTAACCAAATCCACGATCTCTTCAGATCATTTTATCCAAGTCCAGGACCTCTCTTAGTCCTATAATCCAAATCTGGGACCTCTTCAGGCCCAAGTCCAAATCTGAGACCTCTTCGGGTCCATATCCAAATCCGGGACCTCTTCGAGTTCATATCCAAAGCTGGGACCTCTCCGGGTCCATATCCAAAGTCGGGACTTCTCCGAGTCTGGTATCCAAAGTCGGGACCTCTCCGGGTCCATATCCTAAGCCGGGACCTCTTCAAGACCTGATCCAAATCCGTAGACCTCTCCGGGTCATTTTATCCTACTTCGAACTCGACTCTCCAGTCGAGGGCTTATACATGGTTTTTCTTCTCTGGCCTTGACTCTCTGGTCAGTGGCTTAATCCGTGAGGTATCCTACTCCTTCCTTGATCCTCGGCCGAAGACTAAATCCGTGAATATCCTTCTACTACCTCGACTCTCCAGTCGAGGACTTAATCCATGGGGTATCCTACTACGACCACATCCTTATTCGAGGACTTAATCCATTGGGTGTTCTACTTCGGCCTCGATCCTCAATCGAGGACTTAATCCTTGGGGTATCCTACTCTAGCCTCGATCCCCAGTCGAGGACTTAATCCATGGGGTATCCTACTCTGGCCTTGATCCCTAGTTAAGGAATTAATCCGTGGGGTATCCTTCTCCGGCCTCGATCCACGATCGAGGACTTAATCCGAGTTTGATTCCACCTCGTCGCTCTCCGACGAAGGGACCCTTAACTCGCGGTTATTGCCCCATCTCTCCGGTCGGGACCATAATCATTACCTGAAAAACCAAAGTTTGAGTAAACAGAAAAAACAAGATTTCGTAAACCCGAGAACCATGGTTCATCGTCATCTCAAAACTTGCCTAGGGACCATCCTCGATCCCATACATGTGTAAGTGACATAGTCGCATTACTACGGGGTTTATTACTTATTCCATACCATCAAGAGATGACAACCTGTGCCCTTAAGCCGGGATAGCTCTAATTTGTGGTGGATGATAGCAGTTCCTATTCCATTACCACTATCCATTTCCAAACAAAGTCATCCAAATCCATGCCCCCAGTTCCATGGGGTGTTGTGCTGATCCATTCTCCTTGGTCAGGGTTTGCCTCCAGCTGATCCAATCCATATCTAAGCCTGCTAATTTCCGTTCCAAGTCCTGGGTTCCAATTTCCAGCTATTCCAGCATTCACAAATGGTCTTCGATCATCATTTTCATTCTGCCACTGAGTCCATAAGGGAATCCCAGATCATCCTCTTCCAAATGTGCGCCCGAGTTCTGATCAATGCCAAAATCCATATCTCCATCTAATATTCATCTAGGAATCAAGTTAACATGACCCGGACATATGCCCTTGAGTGAGGAACGATCTCCGGTTGGTCAGGGGATGCTCCCGGGGACTCTACTCCATCCATCATCCTATTGCTTCCTTTTCTTGAATCTGATCCTAGATTTCCTCTATTCCTGCCGCTTAAGCTTCGTGAACCACATTTCCAACATTCCCTACAACTCCATTCCCTTGGTTTTGCGTTCTAGATTGTCCAATCTATCGGAATAGGTTCTGCATCACTTTCTCCCGCCTCTTCAGCATCCTCTCCTGCATAGCATCCATCATCATTTCCATATTGTCCCTTCTCTTTGTCTCCTCATTGATTACCTAGCCATAACTTCCTAAATCCGAGTCCCTAAGGTTTCAAATCCAAGCTCCAAACTTCCAAATCCCTGAGTTCAATTCTTAGTGAAAGCGCCAAAATTTGGTGTCAAATTGACCACCAATACCCAGTTGCAAGCAAAAGCACCAATATGTAGTCATAGATCATAGATAGAGTATATGTATAGAGTGTAATATAAAGAACAATTAAAATTAAAATGAAAGCGGTAAAAAGATGAGATTTATAGTGGTTCGACCATCTCCGGCCTACGTCCACTCTAGAAAAATCCTTTTTATTATACTGGAATTTGATTGCTGTTACAATCTGGAATTTCTGAAACAAAAATGGCAGAGTAGCTTTAGGTGGTAGATGAAGAGAGATAGAATGAGAATCCCTTTTTTAAAGCCACACCTACTGTATTTATAGGAAAAACCCTGGATATAGGGCCTCCTCACTCACATGGGCCCACCAAAACCACAGTCAAGCCCATATCGTCCATTACTACCGACCTGAAGCAAAACTCGAAGTAGAACCCGAAGTAAGCTTGTCACCGACCCGAAGTAAAACATAGCCAACCTCAAGCTTGATCTCTCTCTACTAACCTGAAGCACCTTCTACGCTGACCCGAAGAAAATGCTTTCCAGACCCAAAGTAAAGATTAATGTCGACCCCTAGTTCCATCTTCTTTTCCGACCACATATCCTTGCCAAATTGAAGCCCCAACACCGACCTTAAGCCAAATTATAATCGACCCAAGGTGATGCCAATCCCTCAAAGTATGTCGTCCCCTTTCTCCTATAAACGATCCATTGCTATTCCTCATGCTAACCAAAAGACGATGCTATGCCGTCCCGAAGAAAATGTCGACCCAACCCGAAGCTTGCCGTATGCCGATCCCTCAAGCAAAGCAATGTTGATCCCTAGTGGTGACTGCCGACCTGAAGTGATTCCAATGCGACTCGAAGTATTATCTACATTAATCCGGAGTAAATTCCATAGCAACCCGAAGTCCAACCAATGTCGATCCCTCGCCGTGTCCTTATGCTGACCCCTTGCATTTCCCATAGCCAACCCGAAGCCATATATGTGTCGACCCAAAGCAGTGTCGACTCCTATTTCAATGATGATCCCTAGCAACCCTTCACACCGACCCGAAGCTAACCACCTAAAGACCTGACGTAAACCCTTTTCTGACCCGAAGCACACCCTTGAATGACTTGAAGCAACTCGACCTTTACCAAAATCCATAATCCATGTACCTGACATCGTTTATCCATTGACTGTGCCAAATCCTGACTTTGTATTCATATTTATTATCCATAATTGAACATCCGTCCACCTATTCGAACCAAACCCATAATATTCCAGCCTCGATAACCGTGCAGTCCATTGAGTTAAATCCGTCTTTCTACGGCATTGCTAAAAGGCGGGTCAACAATACATAAGTATGTATATATAGTGAATGTTGGTGGTCATTCTAGTTTGCGCACTTTCATGTGCTTTTTCTTTTACTTGTTTGTGCAATAGTCCATGAGATTTAATCGATGCCCGACCTTGTGATATTCACAGCGATACACTATGCATATCATAAGTTGTCTATCCACATATATATTTGTCCATGTCTAAAACATAAAACAAATCCATGAACTGAAGCAATATTAATATTCAAATCCAATTTAATTATGCAATTTAGGTTTGTTTCCTTTTCCATTTTACTACGTTGTTTATTTGCAAGTATAGGATATGGATGGATAAAAGCTGGAGCAAGCAAATCAAGATTAACACATCAAAAATAAACTCGAGTAGTGTGAGCGAGAGCGAGTAAAAAAAGATTGTATATGAGAATGTAGAGAAAAGTTGTATCTATGAGAGCGATAATGAAAGTTGTATTGCATTTGAATTTGATTTGAAATAAAATATTTGTTTAAATAAAATTATGATTCATTTATTTCATTTTGCAAATGTAATATAAGTGTAATCGGTATGCATCTCAGTCAATATATATATGTTGTATAATAGGAAATTCTAGAAATGATACTACAACATCAGATAACATATGGTTTTTCTGTGTTAGTGCATATCAGACAACGGGGGGTATCTATGGTCTGATGTGAAATGAGGCGGTACGAAATTTAACGATAAATAGATATGCAATCAGAAAATGGCATATCTGTTGTCTAATTGTATATATATGATATGTTATTGTTGCGATTAACTCTATGTTCTCTGTAATGTACTGTATATTATATTTTGTTCTGCGCTGGAGGCATATGTGTTCATTGCTTTGTATTGATATTGTTTATATGTACATGATTTATTTATTTGATGTTTAATACGTACTAATGTTAATCCAAAGGAATATTCACGTGTCCTAACCTCATTCTCCGTAGTATCTGATTGTATTGCTTTGTAGTACTCTTGGATATGTAGGTATAGAGGTGGGGTGTTCATAGTTGATATCAAAGCAGGTTTAAAATAACACATCATATGTAAGAGACACGAGTCAAGTCCTCAAACGAGACTTACAGTCCTTGACCCTTAGTAGCGCTAGTTAATATTCTGTAATAAGAGATAGTGTGTGTGTGTCTACACACACACGCATGTGTCCGTGTATGTACGGTGATTACTAAGGAAATCATTAGGGGACATATTTTTGGCTTTACAAGTATATGTAATTTTATAATTAATTTCCTTCTCTTTAAGCATGAAGTATAAACCGGTTGAAGTAGCAATAACGAAAGGAGTTAATCCAACTAGCATGATTTGTAGTCATGATTTTGGATGGTTTTGAATGAAAATTCAGTGTTTGATTTGATGTTATGTAGATGAGTTTTCATTTGATTTTGATCAGAGTGCATAACGAAAGATTTATTTAATAATTTCCACTGAGCATGTTTGTTTTTGTCCCTTATGTTTGTTTAATAATTTGAAATGGTTGTTGTTAAATTTAATTTTGAAATTTATATATATTTACATAGTAATTAAATGAATTTGACTAATAGTTATATTTATTATAAATGAATATGAATAATGTTTATTTAATAATATGGAATAGTTTTGAATTTACTAAAGGTTGTATAAAAGTAATAGCTTTTTATATGTATGAACATATAGTTTATTATCATTATTATTATATATATGATTTTGAAAGTCAAGAATAAGGGGTAATTTTTTGAAATGTGCGTATGTGAGTTATAAGAATAGTATTGGCTCAAATTTTGAAGTGAAATAATAAAAAGATTTATTGAATAAATATATTACATAATTTGTGGAAGTGATACTTACAAACATTTTGAAAAAAAATTGTGTTAACTTGCCCGTTGGGCGAGTTAAGAATTAGGTCGAAGCATCAGGCCATAGCAAATTGTAATGTTTGATAAATATAATTTGGAACTCCACACAGAATTGAGGCACTTTGTTTGTGGGATTGCATCACTTTGTTCCTATAATACTACCATTAGCGGTTTCAGTGTTATATGCCACAGCATAAATGTTATATTAAGTACATTTTGCCATTCTTGAGAATAGTTTGATATTATATGAACCTTGTTTATAGATTCATCGTGATAAGTATGATAGTCTAGTAGATAAATTGAGTTATTATCATTCATCTGTGAATGCGTTGAAAGAGGAAAATGGCATGCAATAAAAATTTAACTAGACGTAGGTATATCATACAATACCAATTACTTCTTTAGTAGCCATGGATTGCAGGGCCTGACCATTGAAAATGTTCCTTGTTATAACTTGAAAGCACAAATAGAATATTTGGAAAAAATAAACAATTAAATAATATGAAAATATATATAAGTAAGAAAGAGATGTTCTATTTAATTATTGATCAAATGAACATAAGAATTAAAATTTTCAAATACGAGGCAAAAGATTTGGAAAAAAAAGATGAACTGAAATTTCAATTTAAGAAGAAAAAACGAATTATAATGTCAGTGAAGGTTTTCCAGATAATTTAAAATAATGATTCAAATAATGATGATAATTTTATTAGCTTGAAGGTATTGGTTTAACTTAACCCATGGATTTAACTTGTTACTAAAGAATGACTTCAAAAAGAATAGTTACCATTTAATAGAAGAAGCATTTCAATAATGATTGATTAATGGGTTGATTATCGGTCAACATGCCTGCATCTTTATGTCAATTACCAACTCTGATCAATAGTGTGGAAGACAAAAAAAAATGTATAAATGAGTTAAAGTTATTTGAAACCATTTTAAAGTAAACATCTCTACTACTGTTTCAGGGCTGAGCTTTAGCGCAGCGTTCATTTGACCATAATTTTCAAAAGCTTTGTCTGATTCCGATGATTTTGCACATTTCGAAAAGCTAAAAGTATAAGCTACAACTCTTATGTTAGTGTTTTACAAAATCTTGAAGTTTTCAAAGTCAAAAACGTGAATTACATAGATGGGTATGTGCTCATTATAAAAATCTGATATATGTATGCTTACAAAATCCATCATAACTCGAGTTAGTCCATATTTTCACAATCTGAAAGATGTTTTGAAAAGCTAGTACGTTGTTTAACAAATTAATTTTAGAAACTAATTTGATTGTTTAACAAATTAATTTTAGAAACTAATTTGATTTAGTTGTTTGACCATTTAAAAAAACTTATGGAAAGTGGTTTAAATATGGAGTTGAATACTTTTACATATTTAAGTGCATATTTATTATACTTTCATATATGAACCTAATATTCGAAATTGAGTAGAGATGGGCACTGTAGATGCCCCTTTGAATTACTAATGAAGAAGTTGCTCGCATTTACTCGCTTAATAACAACTAAACTTGCTAAAAATGCTAATTAAAAGGTACATCTACCCTTTTAAAATATAAAGTGCTAGAAATATTGATAAATATTATGTTTCCGACCGTGTGGTCGATGTATATTGTGTAACATATTTGTGAAACTGCAGACAACTCTACGTATAAAGGAGATTTTATCGAAATTTTCAAAATTTTGAGAGTTGGGAAAATTTCTTATAATTTTATCGTATGTAAAAATAGAAATTGTTAAATGAATAAATTTAAATTCTTAGTGTACGATAAGTGTGTTGAATATAAAGAGCCACATAGAGGATTGTATAGAGCAACTTATGAAGATTGTAAATGCATAGAAAGTTAGGGTATGAGTTGTATGACGTCTCCCTATAAGAAATTGCGATGGTGCAATTTTTATAAGGAGGAAGCCTGTAACAACTCTTCTTTCTACGCCATATAAATAAATAAATTTAATTAGAATAAAAATTATTCGGATTCGATAATTGGTAATTTATATTTTGGAAATAAATTTTTGTTAATTAAATCATATTTAATATAAGATTTGGATTTAATAAATAGAAATAAATTAATAACTTCTTTTCAAATAACTTATTTTGCAAGAGTACAATGATAAAATAAAAATAAGCGGGCGTTGAATTGATTCGTTGTCTAATTACCAAAATATAATTAGTAGAATGGAATGTAAATTTATTTAGACTAAACTGAAATGTAATTGTAAATAAATTAAAAGTTAATTAAATTAATAGAGCCAATATGAAGCCCAAGCCCATTTGTCCCTTTGTCTCTCTATTTATTTTTCCTTCAGCAAAGCCAATCCAAGATAATTCCATTTACGTTTGCTAATTTTTCCAAACAACTCTTGAAGCCCTAATTCCACAAAATTTAAAAAACACAACAAATTAAAAAAATACATACATATATGTGTGTGTATGTATGTATGCATGTATAGACACACACCCATACATGCACGAAGACATTGACGTTGGGGCTAAAGCACTCACAATCAGGAGGCTCTTTGGAGTTGCACGACTTGCATATGTGATCGGGAGAGAAGGCGAAGCAGGATCGCGATCTGGAATAGACGAACATTCGATTTGTACTCAGTCTTGGCAACATGGAATTAGCGATTGAATTTGAAGTGATATTGGCAACTTGGGCAGCGGGTGACATAGGTGATGATAACAAAAGGATGATGTGCGATACTTGTGTGTAATCATGCATAAGTTTTGGCTATGGTACAACGTTGAATTTTGGACATGTTGATTTGGGGACGTTGGTGTATGATTGGAAGAAGGGAAAGCATCAATTAACGTAAGTTTCGTGCTCACTACCTATGTCTTTTCCATGTTAATTCTTACACACGCACGCATATATATATATATATATATATATATATATATATATATATATAGTGTCTAGATTGTTATATGATATTTGTTATTGAACTAAAAGATTAAAGTTGGAATTTGATTGAAATCGATCAAAACAAATATATAAATAAATTAAAATCTAGAATAAAAATGAGTAAAAACATAATGAATTAAATATAATGAAACTAGAAATACAAATAAATGATTAGACTAGATTTATTGTAGTTTACATAAAAGTTTATAAAAATAATATTCATTAATTCTAGAAAAAAAATATTATTTTGGAAGTAACTAGATATTTTTAAATAAATAGATATTGTATATATGTTCTGAAAAATAAAAAGTATAATTGTATTAATATTCTAATTTCTTTTGAAGTGAATTGAGTTGTTAATAAATTGAAGTAAAGTTTTGTAAGCGTGTTTAAATATAAAAATCGTACACCAATGTTGAATTTAATTCTAAAAATGATGATTATTTGTTCAAATGTTTTTTGTTTTAATGATGATTGGTATGCTGGAATATGTATATTGAATGATTTATAGTAATAGTATTTTAAGTATATGAATTGATATTATATTCTATTTTTGAAAAGATAAGTTAGATTTAAAAAGTTATTAACTTATAAAAGAGGATAGACTCTGGTTTAAAAATGTTTATTTAAAGGATATATGTATGTATGTATGTATAATATTTGAAAATTAAGCAACTATCATTAATTATGGGGTTTTCAAAGTATATTTACGAAGTTCCAAAATATAATTTAAGTTAAGAAAAGATAATTATTTGAGTATGAATGTAGTGGATTAGTTTAAATGTTATAAAATTATTAAAGGATAATACTTTGTTATAGAAATATATGGAATTTTAATTTACATTATTCAAGATTTGGAATTGGTATTTAACTATGGATTAATATATTAAATGGATTTAGATGTTTTAAAGTTACTTAAAAAAAGATTGTTTACGAAAATTATTAAATATTTACCGGATGAAATGTTTAGCTTTTAAAACTACTCTGGAGTTTCAAAAGTGGTATATTTACTTTCTGAATATGCCAATGATTATTAAACTAAATTAATTTTGAATATATATTTATTTGTAACGAACCCGATTTTCGACCCTTGAAAATCGACAATAATACACCCACTGTATTGTGTGCCAACCTATCAAGTATCGGAAACACCATTCATTAGGGGAAAAGAAAGAAGATAGAAGAAACAAAAAGCAAACATAGAATCTCAGAGCACAATGGAATAAAATATTTAATCAACATAATTCTTTACAAAGTCATTTAAAAAATGATACATCGGGGTTACATTAATACAATTTCTAACCTAGGACAGTTATAATAGCCTGTCCTTGTACATCAGATATAAAGTATATAATATACAGCGGAAGCAAGAATAACTATCTATCGATGAAGCCTCTTGCTCCAAGCTCCTCCAAATGCATCTGTAGAAAACCCGAACTGCTTGGCTGCTCATAAAAATTTGAGCACCCATGAGTTTTAGGTAAAGAAAATAAAAATCCGAGTCAGACATGGGTCTGGTGTGAGTAAACTCAAATAACTTGATTGTTACAATTCAAAACCTTTTAAAAATCAAAGGTATCTCATAAGACCATGCAGCATATAAACACGGATGGGTTTTTACCTACGATAACCAAAACACTTTTATAGAAAATCTAGCGATATTATAATAATGTCTAAAGTAGAAATACAAATTAATCTTAGCAGAAATTGTTACATTGATTAAATTCCAGGATAATATGCTTTGCAATCAAAACCTTAAAGGCATGTATTGGAGAATGGATTTCATACTATGACCAGATAAGGAACTATCTCCGATGGGTACATCTCTCAAACAATGCACCTGGGTCTGACAAGAACATCTTGTACTCTGCCATACAGAACCGGCCTACCACTTGACTAGTAGTACCAAATATGTCATCATCCCGGTCTTCCAACCTTAGTCGAGATCTCTCATGCATACCCAAATCCATGAAATAGGGTAATATAGAAAGATGATAACATACCCTGATAGGAGCGAACCACTTAGCCCTACTACCTGCCATGTTTTAGTCATTTCCCGATTGATGAGGCTTGAGGCTACGTTTTACCTTTTTGAATAGCAATCCCACATGGAATGCTAACACTGCCCCACAGGCAGTAATGTAATGCCAACATTCATCTATACAAGTTGTCTAAGATAAGGACAAACCGGAGGCACTACTTCTACTACATCCATTTTGGAATCACCCTCAGGACTAGTAGCAAGCAGCCATAGCACTTCAATGCTCCATTTTCGATTTCGTATTCTTCAAGTTATCTTCGGTTCAAAACGCTTGAGTTGGATCAAAGTGGTTTTCGGACAACAGATCTGATCCCGGTCTTCGAAACAACTTTCGATAATTTTCGATAAACTCAACTTCGGTTCTTTAGGAAATAAGCAGATAAAAGATAAGAGCGGACTTCACCTCTTAACCGATAGTGGATAGATTTCCATATCATTTATTCGAGAAAAACGAAATGAATTTATATGTACAGTATAACACCACCGATGGTAACTGTACCATATAATTTTCGTGTCTCTCCTAGATATTTCTAGAGTTACGTTTTGGTCCAAATTTGATAATTGATTATTTAACTATCAAATAACAGACAATCAAACATTGATTCAATTCCATATAGGATCCTCTAAGCCTTTATTAATTAACCTTTAATTAATAAAATCACTATATAAAACCTTATAAAAGGACCTTTTCTAAACACTTCTACCAAACCACTTACATCCCTTTTACTTGGAAAACAATACAAACATTTACCAAAAACATATGGGAAATTCTCTCTTCTCACATTCCATATTAAATGGCTGAACCATTCCCTTCAAAAACGTCACTTACTATAGAACTCGTTCCTTTATAAAACTCATTCACTTATTCCTTATAAAAATTCTTTTATCAATTCACTTCACATTTAAACCTCTTTACAAATTTTCAAATTTGATTTAAAACATCTTTCAAAAGTATCTAAAATGATTTATAAAACCTCTTTATATTTTTACAATTATTTAAAAATCTTCCTTCATAATTTCTTTATAAAATATCATTTTCAAGATATCATTTGTAAATCACTTTAGGTAAAACCTTTTACTTAAACCCCTTTTTAAAAACAAGATATTATTTAATAATAACTTTATAAAATAATAATAAAATTTAAAAATCATTTATAACCTTTAAACCTAAATGGAATAAAGAATTAAAGCTAATTCAAAAACATAATTTAGTCATACAAAAAGAGGCTTAGCAATCCCAATGGTTCTATTTTTAGTTACCATTCAGTTTCCATTTCAATTCACTTAACAGTTATTTACACAGATCAATATATATGTAAATACACTCATATCCAAATCAAGGAATAACATGTCAATATCAACTAACATGCATATACATGTTCAAATAACATAATAGCAGGATGGTGATTTGTTCGGCTAAATAGATGTCTAAACAATTCAACTAATTCATAGCAGAATGGTGATTTATTCTGCTAACACATGTCCACACAAACAAACAAACATTTTATGGAAGAATGGAGATTTATTCTGCAAACACATGCCCAAATAACCAAACAAATAAACAATCAATTATAGCAGAACGGGGATTTATTCTACTAGCACATATCCAAACAACCCAACAATCTACATTATAACTCATTCACGATTATATGGTTTCTTAATGGTATCAACACTTGAATCACCTTTATTCAAAACAATCTTTAAAAAAGAAGCACCTTCGAACCATTTCACTTTTGAAAACCAAAGAATTTAAAACCTTTAAACCCTTTTAAAAATAATTAGTTAAAGTTAAATCCTTATTTAAATCATATTCAATTTTAATTGAATCTTAACTTAATTTAGTTAAATAGTTAAACAATAATTAACTATTAATTAAATCCAATTAATCCTTCATTAATTATTTAAAATTAATTAAACCTCCACTAATAATTAAATATTAATTAATATTAATTAATTAAATAATCTTTTGATTAAAATTAAATAATAAATTAAACCTTTAATAAATAACTTACTTTAAAAGTAAACCATAATTAATTTATCATTATAAATTAGTTAACAGTTGATTATTAAATATATAAATATTTGACCATGTATTTGATGAATAATTAATAAAAAAATAGATCTTGTATTTAAATCATAACTAATTTAGAATTAATCTTTCTTCATAAAAAATTAATTAAAATTAATCTTATTTTTAAAACATAATTAATTAGTAGTTAATCTTCACTTAATTATAATTAATAAACCCTGTTTGATAATTAATTAAAAATTAATTATTAAATTAGTAATTAACTTTCTAAAACATCATTATAAAGTTTATAAAATATTTTAAAGATACTTTTGAGTATGAAAACTAAATTTACAAAAATCTGATTTTTTTATCGAAACTGCATCCATGGCAAGTATCGCTACGAATGCAGTAACTTGAGTTTGTTTTTCCAAGTTATTAACTTTTCAATTCTCCACTTCTAACTTTTTTCCATTTTAAACTATAAGGAAAAGTTTAGAAACTTAAACAACATTTTACTTTAAAGTTTTAAAAACTTAAATACTTTAAAACCATTTCCTCCCAAAGAATCTAAAACTCCTTTTAACATCCTAATGTTAACTTATAAACATAGCACATCACAACCAAGTTCACATTCATATAATATCCAAACTCACAACCAACATCAAATTCAAAGTTTTTAAACTATATCATGACCAAAGTTTACAAATTTGCAACAATTTAAGGTAGACTTCGTTTCAAGTCCACTTTTTCCATCTCGAATCATCCATATCCACAAATAACCAAACATATATAAACTTAAACATATTTCACACACATCATAAAGAAATTTGTGCAACATATATCAAGTTAAAAATTTTGAAATTTAAAACTAACGTTTACGCACCGAAAGCTTGGAAATCATAAAAACCACTGGAAATTAGGTCATCTTCTCACTAATTTTTGTTCATGTTACACTTGAAACTTTAACAAGTCTTAAAAATATAAGTTTAACAATTTATTTTCACTTCAATTTGAAAAAAAGAATCACCTAATTTCGATTTGTTTTGAGGGAGATATGGTCAAAATAAGGAATGGTATTTTAGACCTTTTAAATATGGGTCCAAAAAATGAGTCAGAAAGAAATTAAATTTTGATCCGAAAATATTCGAAATTTTAAAGTGTCATCTAAATGAAAGTTGTAGCCACTGGAATTCTATATGGTTTTGAAAAAATATACCTTGTTTTGGAATAGCAAGGAGAAAGTTATGGTCGAATGAAATATGAGTAAAAATGGAGAAGAAATAGTTTTAAAACAAGATTTGAAAACACTTAAAACAAAATAAATTTTTGAATTTAAATTTATAACTTTAGAAGAGGAAGCCATTAAAAGGTTACATGAAGCTTTTACGAAGTTTGAGAAAACAGGAAATGAAAAAAAAAATGAGAAAGAAAAGGTGAAAATTAGTTATATATGAAATGTATAAGGTGAATTACCATTTTACTCTTGCACAAATACCCTCCATAACATGCATGCCACGTCACCACCTTCTTCACACCACACCATTTCCTCCCACAAAGCCTCCCCTTAGCCACCTTCCTATCAAATCAAAGCCAACATGTATTTAATGCCTAAGTCCTTTTCTTCTACCTATGATGTGACCACTTTTCATTTTTTTTAATTTAGTTGCCAAAGTGTCACATCGATGACAATCTTAACTTAATTAAGTTTATTAATCTTAATATATTATATTAAATCCTATTATATAATTAGTATATGTGTGTGTATATATATGAAAGTTTGCACATCATTCCAAATAACTTTTATATGGTCAAACGTCAAAAATTCGGAAAACAGTTTCCAGTCACATTTTCTATTTTTCATCGAACTATATATTTTTATAAACCAATTTTGAAAACTATTTCACCATCATTATTTATTATTAAAAAGAGTTTTATTTTCATTATAAAACCATTTATTTGAATAAATTTAATTAAATATTCGCAAATCAAAGCAGTGAAATTCTGCGTCGTTACATTCTTCCCCCCTTAAATGAATTTCGTCCCCAAAATTACACCTCATAACCTATTCAGAAACACTTAACACTCAACATAATTTCATATGACGTACATAGATCATTCTCACGCAAAATCTGACTCGATCACAACTCAAATAGATAACTTTACTTTTGAACTAGTATCGCTTACGCGATTCTTTAGTGCAGACTCCGAGCAGGCTCCTTGATTTGGAACCTTCGTTCTCCTTACATAGTTGTAACTACGATAGAAACGTTGGTACCAAACCAAAAATTCTTGTTAAATGCCCATCGTCAAAAATCGAGTAATATGTCCTTATTCGGAACGGTGCAAATACGTTAAACTCATATACTCGAATCTTAGATCAAATCTTCATGTAAAGGAGAACTGATCTATGTCCACTTTGCACACTTACCATATTGGTTCTCCCTAACACCAATTCTATTTCACTAAGTCATTTATGAAAACATTTCATAAACAACTCTTCGTTTCAAATTGGATAATACTCCATTATAGCATAAGAGTATATACCTCTATTTGATCCCACTATTCCATTATGAATTTATCTTCCAAAGAAAACACAAGTTACAAATACTTGGCCTTTATTTCAAAAACTTTTTGAAATGATACTCTATATTTTAAATTATACAAATATATAAATATAGCCCGAGTAACTCCAAAAGAATACCATGGAACCGGATACTGCCAGACAGTATCATGCATTCCCTTACCAAGAAGGGTATACTCAAGAAAAGTGTTTACCATCAGAACACATCTCTTCCCCAAATTTTAAGTTATTTTCGAGCCACTCGAACTAGTTAACTTAAAAAAATATTTCTTTTATTTCAAAATCCCATTTTTAAAACAATACTTTACATTTTCCAACAAAACATTTATCTCCAACTTACTTTGGATTCATTCGGCTTGAATTTGTTTCGATTGTACAATGATAAAGAGAATAATTCACTAAGCGCATGACAAAGTTCGCCTAGGTAAACATCTGATTGTCACTTAGAAGATTATTCCAATCATCACAAAACAATCACAACTCATTCCCTCAAACTAATCTAAAGAAAACACTTCTTACTTAAATTTCATTCTTAAAATTTCGTACACTAAGCAAAATTGCTTTCAAATACCATTATTATTTCTCAAAATATTGAAAAATAATTTTCCAAAGTGCTGGGATTTAGGTTCTCAAGTTTTCAACCTAAATTCTTTTTAATTAGAAAGACGCATCTTATTCAAAGGAAAGTACCTAAACCTTTACACAATAGTCAGTGCTCAAACTGGAGGAGCATGACTAACCAAAACCTATACGATTATCATAAAATATAAATATCTCCCAACAACAACATCTCAAAAATACTACACTATACGATTTTTGAATATCGTTCTTTGTATACAAAATATATCTTGGGTAAAATTATTTCATTTACCCCAATTTCAAAACAATACTATGTCAGTTGGTCTGACTTAAGTGTTTAGAAATCTCCATCGATAGTGTTGGCCAAACGCATCGACCATAATTCATATGCCACTCAATCGATCAAATAACACGGTATATAACATTTTTATATCACTAACAAATACGTGCTCTCATATAATATACACTCATACTCATCCTAGGGTACTACTAACCCTATCTCTAATGAGTTTACCCCACCAAAGCCAACTTTCTCACTTGATCTTCAGCTCTGATACCAACTGTAACGAACTGGATTCTCGATCCTTGAAAATCGACATTAATACATCAACTATATTGCGTGCCGACCTATCAAGTGTCGAAAACACCATTCATTGGGGGAAAAGAAAGAATATAGAAAATAGAAGAAACTAAAAGCAAATATAGAATCTCACAGCACAATGGAAAAAATATATTAATCAACATAATTTTTTACAAAGTCATTTCAAAAATGATACATCGGAATGACATTAATAAAAATTTCAAACCTAGGACAGTTATAGCAGCTTGTCCTTAAACATCATATATAAAGTATATAATATATAAAGGAAGCAACAATAACAATCTATCGATGAAGCCTCCTGCTCCATGCTCCTCCAAATGCATTCGTAGAAAACCTAGAATACTTGGCTACTCATAAAAATTTGATTCACTAAGAGTTTTAGGGAAAGAAAATAAAACTCCAGGTCAGACATGGGTCTAGTGTGAGTAAACTCAAACAACTTGATTATTACATTTCAAACGCTTTTAAAAATCAAAGGCATCTCGTAAAACCACGCCTCATATAACACAAACGGGTTTTTACATATGATAACCAAAACACTTTTATAGAAAATCTAGTGATATTATAATAATGTCTAAAGTACAAATACTTAATAATTTTAGGCAAAATTGTTACATTTATTAAATTCCAACAAACTAGGCTTTACAATCAAAACCGTAAAGACACGTATTGGAGAATGGATTCCATACTATTAACAGGTAAGGAGTTACCTCTGATGGGTACATCTTTAGAATAATGCACCTGGGTCTAACAAGAATATCTTGTACCCTACCACACAGAACCGGCCTACCATTTGACTAGTAGTATCAAATATGTCATCATCCCGGCCTTCCAACCTTAATCAAGATCTCCTATGCACACCCAAATCCATAAAAATAGGGCAATCTAGAAAGATAATGACATACCCTAATAGAAGCGACCCACTTAGCCCTGCAACATGCCATGTTTTAGTCATTTCCCAGTTGATGAGGCTTGAGGCTACGTTTTACCTTTTTGAATAGCAATCCCATATGGAATGCTAACACTGCCCTACAGGCACTAATGCAGTGCCAACATTCATCCATACAAGTTGTACAGGATAAGGACAAACCGAAGGAACTATTTCTACTACATCTATTTTAGAATCACCCTCAGGACTAGTAGCAAGCAGCCTTTGCACTTTAATGCTCCATCTTCGATTCCATATTCTACAAGATGCCTTTAGTACAAAACACTTGAGTTTGATCAAAATGGTTTTTGGATAACAGATCTGAAACAACTTTCGATAATTTCTACTAAACTCAACCCCGGTTCATTAGGAAATAAGCAGATAAAAGATAGGAGCGGAGTTCACCTCCTAACTGTTAGTGGACAGATTTCCTTATCATTTATCCTAGAAGAAAGAATCGAATTTATACGTACAATATAGCACCACCGACGGTAACTGTACCATATAATTTTGGTGTTTCTCTTAGATATTTCCAAAGGTACGTTTTGTTTCAAATTTGATAGTTGATTATTAACTATCAAATAAACAAACAATCAAACATTGATTCAATTCCATATGGGATCCTCTAAGCCTTTATTAATTAATCTTTAATTAATAAAATCACTTAATAAAACTTCATCAAAGGATCTTTTCTAAAAAACTTTTCCTAAACCACTTACATCGCTTTTACTTGGAAAACAATATAAACATTTACCAAAAACATTTAGAAAATTCTCCCTTCTCACATTCCATATTAAATGGCCAAACCATTCCCTTTCAAAACATCACTTACTATAAAACTCATTTGCTTTATAAAACCTATTCACTTATTCCTTATAAAAATTCTTTTATAAGTTCGCTTCACATATGAAACCTCTTTAAAAAAAATTGAAACTTGATTCAAAACGTCTTTCAATAATCTCTAAAATGATTTATAAAATCTCTTCCTATTTTTACAACTATTTAAAAACCTTCCTTTATAATTCCTTTATAGAATCTCCTTTATAAGATATCATTTTCAAGATATCATTTGTAATTCACTTTAGGTAACACCTTTTATTTAATAAATCCCTTTTTAAAAACAAGATATCATTTAAAAATAACTTTAAAAATTATAATAATAAAATTTAAAAATCATTTATAACCTTTAAACCCGGATTGATTAAAGAATTAAAGCTATTTCAAAAACATACTTTAGTAATTCGAAAAGAGGCTTAGAAATCCCAATGGTGCTATTTTAAGTTACCATTCAGTTTCCATTTCAATTCACTTAATAGTTATTTACATAGATCAACATATATGTAATACACTCATATCTAAATCAAGGAATAACATGTCAATATGAACTAACAAGCATATACATGTTCAAATAATATAATAGCTGGATGGTGATTTGTCCTGCTAAACAGATGTCCAAACAATTCAACCAATTCATAGCACAATGGTGATTTATTCTGCTAACACATGTCCACACAAATAAACAAATAATTTATAGAAGAATGGGGATTTATTCTGCTAACACATGTTCAAATATATAAAAAAATAAACAATCAATATAGCAGAATGGGGATTTATTCTGCTAAAACATGTCTAAACAACCCAACAATCTACATTATAACTCATTCACAATTATATGGTTTTTTAATAGTATCAACACTTGAATCACTTGTATTCGAAACCATCTTTGAAAAAGAAGTACCTTTGAACCATTTTACTTTTGAAAACCAAAGGATTAAAACCTTTGAACCCTTTGAAAAATAATTAATTAAAAGTAAAATCCTTATTTAAATCACATTTAATTTTAATCAAATCTTAATTTAATTTAATTAAATAGTTAAACATTAATTAACTATTAATTAAACCTAAATTAATCCTTCATTGATTATTCAAAAATTAATTAAACCTCCACTAATAGTTAAATATTAATTAATTAATTAATTAATCTTTTGATTAAACTTAAATAATAAATTAAGCCTTTAATAAATAATTTAATTTAAAAGTAAACCATAATTAATTTATAATTAAAAATTAGTTAATAGTTGATTAATTAAATATATAAATATTTGACCTTATATTTGATTAATAATTAATTAAAAATAAATCTTGTATTTAACTCATAATTAATTTGGAATTAATCTTGATTAATCAAAAATTAATTAAAATTAATCTTACTTTTAAAACATAATTAATCAGTAGTTACTCTTCACTTAATTATAATTAATAAACCCTGTTTGATACCTAATTAAGTATTAATTATCAAAACTTAATTAGTTATAAATTAATTATTAAATTATTAATTAACTTTCTAAAACACCATTATTAAGTTTATAAAGTATTTTAAAGAAACTTTGAGTATGAAAACTAAATTTACAAAAATCCATTTTTTTATCAAAACTGCATCCATGGCGAGTATCGCTACGAATGTAGTAACTTGAGTTTTTTTTCCAAGTTACTAAGTTTCCAATTCTCCACTTCTAACTTTTTTCCATTTTAAACTATAAGGAAAAGTTTAGAAACTAAAACAACATTTAACCTTAAAGTTTTAAAAACTTAAAACTTTAAAACTATTTCCTCCCAAAGAATCCAAAACTCCTTTTAATATCCCAATGTTAACTTATAAACGTAGCACATCATAACCAAGTTCACATTTCATATCATATCCAAACTCACAACTAACATCAAATCCAAAGTTTGTAAACTATATCATAACCAAAGTTTACAAATTTACAACGATCTAAGGTAGACTTCGTTTCAGGTCCATTTTTTCCATCTCGAATCATCCATATTCACAAATAAAAAAATATGCAACAACTCAAACATATTTCACACACATCACAAATCAATTTATGCAACATATATCAAGTTAAAAACTTTGAAATTTACTAACGTTTACTCACCGAAAGATTGGAAATCACAAAAACCCACTGGAAATTAGGTCATCTTCTTACTGATTTTGATTCTTCTTACTATTGTAACTTTAACATGTCTTAAAAATATAAGTTTTAGGAATTCTTTTCTCTTCAATTTAAAAAACAATCAATTAATTTCGATTTGTATTGAGAGAAATATGGTCAAAATAAGGAGTGGTATTTTCGGCCTTGAAATTATAGGTCCAAAAATGAGTCAGAAAAAAAATGTAATTTTGTTTCAAAAATATTAAAATTTTTAGAATGTCGTCTAAATGAAAGTTATAACCACTGGAATTCTATATGGTTGAAAAAAATAAAATCTTGTTTTGGTGTAGAAAGTAGAAAGTTATGGCCAAATGAAATATGAGTAAAAATGGAGAAGAAACAGTTTTAAAACAAGATTTGAAAACACTTAAAACAAAATAAATTTTTGAATTTAAATTTTATAATTTTAAAAAAAGAATCCATTAAAAGGTTTAATGAAGTCTTTAGAAAGTTTGAGAGAATAGGAAATGAAAAAAAATGAGAAAGAAAAGGTGAAAATTAGTTTTATATGAAACGTATTAGGCGATTTACCATTTTTCCTTTACATATATAACCTCCACTACATGCATGCCAAGTCACCACCTCCTTTACACCTCAACATTTCAGCCTACAAAGCCATCCCTAAGCCACCTTCCTATCAAATCAAAGCAAACATGCATTTAATGCCTTAGTCAGTTTTTTCTGCCTGTGAAGTAACCACTTTTCATTTTTTATATTTAGTTGCCAAAGTGTCACATCGATGATTATCTTAACTTAATTAAGTTTATTAACCTTAATATATTCTCTTAAACCTTATTATATACTTAGTATGTGTGTTTGTATATGAAAGTTTAATGACCACATTTAATTTAATTTAAATGTTGAATTTGAATTATTTATTGATTTTGAATATGGAAGAATCAGTGCAATGGTTTATAGTTTCAAATACAGTGACTTATTTGATTTGGTAAAACATAAGCTAATAATTGAAAATTGGGATAAAAATGGGAATCTAGGTAAAAAATGTGTATGAAAATGATTTCTAAATTTTTTTATTTAATTTCTATTTGGATTAGAATTATAATATTAAATTTTTGAATGAGATTAAAAATCGATAGGTTAAAATTGGAAATTTATATATTAATTTAATATTGAGATTAATATATATAGAAATAATGTGAATAATTAGATTTTGATTTAAAATAAATCAGAATGAGTTGTAGTATGAATATAAATTCAATGTGATTTATAATGGAGTTAGTGAGTTTTTAAAATTGAAATTTTAAACGATTTCGACGATTTTGAAAATCACTCGATTTAATCGACGAGTTAAAATAGCCTTCTGGGCACAGTCTCGAAATTCGACAAAACCAGTTCCATTAGATCCGTAATAGTGTAATATTATCGGATTTCAAATTTCGTAGCCTTTACCATTTGTTTGTATGGGATAGAAACGCGTTGAAATAAATATCGAAAATTTAATATTTTAATTCGATTCAAAAAGCTATCTTCCACATATGATCGTATTAGGCCCCGAAACATGTTCCATCATGTTCAGAATAGGGGTAAAACATTATATATGCCAGGTGGCTCGTTTTGTTTGGTGTTCGTTTGAAAAAGTATGTAAAAAATTGAAATATATTAATAAAATAATGTTATATACATATATATATTGTTCAATAGGTTAAACCCTAGCTTATCTCCTATAGTCGCCATTCTAATCCATCAATGGCCGAAAAGAAATTCCTTTCTCCCTCGTTTTTATCGTAATCCACGTAATATTATCAAAACGTATCGACTAGACAAATGAAGCGCTCGACGAGTAGAGCACATTTACCGGTGTAGATCATCGTTGGTGATCGGAGTTGGCAGCAGTTCGACGAAAAAGGTCAGCCATCCATTCACATTTTTTAGGGGAAGGGGGCGACCAAGTTCTACGTCCCTCTGGCCGAAGGAAGGTGGCACGACGAGCTTCGAGATGCCATCGATGGATCGCTCTCTAGATGAGCGGAGTAGCCGCGGCAAGGGGCGTTTCGCCGGCGACAATGGGTTTTAAAAACCCTGGAATTCGTGTGTTGAAGAAGATGGCATCAACGGCCTTGATCTCGATTCTCAAATGAATGACAGATCTGAGGTTAATTATATATATATATATATATAAGAAATTTATTATTATAAATTGTATTCAAACGTTTAAAAACTCATATATCATGCATACGAGGTCGAAATCAAACGAAATAGGAGGCATCGGAATCGCAGCGACGAGCACTACAGGCTGGTGTAGATGTTTGAAGCGAGCAAATTTTTTAGGTTAAATCGAACGTCGTTCGACTTAATTTAAAATTGAAATGTTTGGAAAAATAAAAATCAAAGTGAGTTAACCTCAATCAATTTTGGACTGGCGGTTTTAATTTTAAATGGTTAAAATTAATAAATGATTGATCGGTTAAATTGATGCATTATTATCAGTGGATGTGGTATTATATATATATTGGAGTGATTGATGTTCCCACATATATATAGCGGATGAGACCCTATGCCCTCGCATAATAGCGGAGACCTAATATACCACGATATTCCACCTCGAAGTGGAATTGATATTTTTATATTGTGCTAACATTTGTGGATGCAGGGAAACAGGTTGGAGGGATCCAATTGGATTCCTCAAAATGTTGAATTTACTTGCATATATAGTGATATATGTTTTGTTGAAATAATCTATGACAGGTTATTGTGTAATTTGGATTGATTGGATGCTGTGGCAGGTTTTGACCTAGATTCTTGTATTTTAAATACCAGTAATATATGTTTAAATTGGAAAAGAAAAATTAAAAGGGGTTTTGAAGCAAAATGTTTTATAAAGAATGTTGGGTTAACCAATTGGATAAAATAAATGGTTTTTGAAATTGGTACTTAGCCAAATCGGAATATTGTGAATAGGATTTTGGAATAAAAATATTAAATAAAGGATGTTTAAATAATAAAACTGTAAATGGTGTTTGTTTAACAATGTAAAGGTTTAAAAATCGAGAATGTGGGCTTGTTTTAAAAAGAGGATTTTTAAATTATTAATTTGATAATTCGTTAAAATATTCTTGAAAACTAGTTGTATAATTATTTTAAATTATACAAAGCATATTTTATTATTAATTAGTTTCTTTGCAATGAATGTTAAGATTTATTATTATTTAAGCACTAGTCAACATTTTGTTTTTAAAAGACAATTTTTAATTTTTAATATGGTTTTGTATAATAACTTTTATTTGAGTATAATTACCTAGATTTAACTTGAAATTTATTTTAGAACTTACAAGCACTATTTTGAGATAATTATTAAATAAAATTTTTGGAAAGTAATGGTATACTCACGTGGCATAATCAGAGGCAGTGAGTGCCTGCAGCTAAGCCTTGAATTTCTCTAGGATAGAGACGTAACCATTGAGCTGTGATCCATGGTTTGATACTGCGGTGGTACTTTCCACATTATTTTAAAATGGGGTTTTCAAATATTTTCGAAAAAATGCTTTGTGAATCTACCGAATTCGGTAAGATAAGTATATAGTTTTGGATAAAGAGGTTTAATTTATTTAAAATTTAATTTAAATAAAGACTTGGTGTTTTCGGTGAAATTGAAGTATTTGGTTCAATTGATTGTTTATTTGATAGTTAAATAATCGACTATCAAATCTGGATTCAAATATAACTTTGGAAATATCTAGAAGAAGTACGGGAATTGTATGGTACAGTTACCGTTCGAGGTGCTATACTGTGCGTATAAACTCGTTTCGTTCTTCTAGGATGTTATAAAAAAATCCATCCACCAACGGTTAGGAGGCAATCTCCGATCTTATTCTCGTCCGTATATTTTCTGAAGAACCAGGGTTGAGTTTACTGGGAAATATCGAACGTTGTTTCGAAGAGACGGGGATCGGATTTGTGATCCGAAAACCACTTCGATCCAACGAGTACATTTTCGTAATGAAGACAAGAGAATGGAGTCGAAGTTGGAGCAGTGAAGTGCAAGGGCTAATCGCTACTAATCCTAAGAGTGATTCCAAAATGAATGTAGTAGGAATAGTGCCTTCGGTTCCGTTCGGACCGAGAACAGACTTGCATGGATGAATGCTAACAGTACATTATCATTGGAGGATTGTTAAGTCATCCGATAGAAAACAATGAGAGACTTTGTCTCGACTGTATATGTCAACTTCAACATCATCGATATCCACTCCTTCCGACGGACATCGGAAAATATAACCATTGGACCAATTAATGTAGAGTATGTGATGAAGTTGTACGGAGAAACATTGCTATTAAGAAAACCGGTGAGAGTGTTGAAGCATTGCAGTAAATATTTGGAATAACAATAAAAAATGAGAAATCAACGCATCGAGGGAAGTAGCAGAACACTAAGAAGCATCTGAGGTAAATGAGGCATGGAGATTACCCTACAATGACGATATTATTAAGAATATTTACTATATACCCCATAAAATAAAAAGTAGTTACTTAAAATAATCAATTAATAATTTACGAGGCTTTTTGATGAGGGACAACCTTTGGGCCTTTTCGATAAGGGATAACCTTTAGGCCCACTTCACTTTCGGGCCAGATAGGAGTCAAGTAGGGAGGAGTACTTGACTACCCAAACCCAACATAGACACTATTGTTATAGACATCCTACTTTATGGAGAAGCTTAATTAGTCGGCCCTTACATAACTAATTTTGATCGTATAAACTAATCGACTCTGATATTATTTATGCTTAGGCAGGAACTATTTTGAGGTGACACAACTAGGTACCTTACGAGCGAGTTTTATATGCAAGCTTTCAACTAGCATAACTATTATTGGACATGTAGGGGTAAGAAGCAATGCTTTATCATAGATCATAATATGAGAACCCTCTGTCATGCTAGTTGCAGGGATTGAACCTGGGACATTCAGTATACTAAGTGAACGCCTCAATCAACTTTGCTTTGATGTCGTTGATGGAACCGAGCCAGTCAGAAGCAGGATAAATGGGTGAATTTCAAAAAATATATTCCATTTTGATCTTAATTAGGACAATGGAGTTTAAATTGATTTTAGATCTAATTTAAAATTTTGAATAAATTTTTTGTTTGTTTCTTTTGTTTTTAATTAGTTTAAGTTTAATTTTAAGTTATATTTATGTTGTAATGGGTGATCGAATGCACCCAAGTGTGAAAGTGCAAGTGCAACATATAATGTACATAGTTAATGTGAACATTGTTTAGGTGCTGAGATTTACGCCACAACGGATAGATTTCCTCTTTATGTATGCAATTTTTATCCAAAATATTTTTTGAAATTAGATTTGTTTAGTGTATATATACATATATACATATACATATACGCACACAATTATATATATATGCATATATGTACGTACATACGTACATATATACATATTTGTATACACACACAAATATGCATACTTGCTTACAAATATAACATGTATTAAAATTAAAGTAGACAATTTAAAGTTGGTTTTAATTAAGAGATAGTTTTAAAAAAAATTAAAATATTTTACATAAAAGTCCGTTAGTAAACCTTGATTTTAGAACACACACATATATGCATACATGTATGTATAATAATTAAATCAATATTTTAAAGTAAAACAACATGTAACAAATATATTCAACTAATTTATAATTTAAAAGACATACCTTCAAATAATAAAATTAATCAAGTTTAGCTCCAATTGTTAGCTTATGAAAGAAATCAAAAGTTTTAGATTTTTCTAAAATAACTTATGAATTTTAAGTTGGCTTAATTTTTATGTAAACAATAACCAAAATTGTTTCAAACCAAACTTATAGTATATTCTTTATATTCCCAACCTTATAATGTGAAACTTAATATTTTAGTAAGATTATTTTCAAATAAAATTTTATTCAAACAATAATTTCTGAAGCAAAAATGAATTAGACTACTTAGACATATTTAAATTTATGATAATGACATTCAGATCTACACAATATAAACAAACAAACAAAAAAGGCGATGGCTCTTAAATTATTAACATAGGCAACTTATGAAAAATAGACAAGAAGGACAATGAGATGTTAGAACGTATTAAGAATTTGAGGACTCAACCGATTCAAGAGAAGAAATTAGAGACGTAAATCATATTGCAAAATTCATATAGATGAAAGAAATACAAAAGTTAGAGGATTCAAAGCACATAGGCATAGTTAATTTGTATATAAACAAAATATAAGGTTACCTTGAGATGTAGACAACAGAAACGCCTTAAATGATGAAAAGGTTTCTAGATTCTATGAATTGATCTCTAGATCTTCCAATAATCGAGAGATAACCACCCCTTTTTATTTAATTTTTCTTTGGAGCTTTGGAACCCTTGGCCACCACGAATTTTTGGCTATAGATAATAGGAGAGGAAGGGAAAAAATTTCCAAGAAAAAAATTGAACTAAATGAAGGAATATTAGTTTTAACGGAATAATAGAAACCTTTCCTTTTCCTTCCTTAAAATATTCTCCATTTAATTCTCCATTAATTCTCAATAAATCCACTCTCTCCTTTACAAGCAGGGCCGAACATAGATGGTGTCTTATTGGCCCTCAAACTTTTTAAAATTCTATTTGCATTAATCCGATTTAAATCCAATTTAAAAGTTATGCAATAACGTTATATATCTGTTAACCTTTATATACGCACTTTATTTAATACTAATATATTAAAAAACAAATCAAATAAAATTTCAATAAATAGTACTTCACAAATATTAATTCATTTAATTTGTTTAAAATCCACTAGATATTTATTCTGTTGAATCCAATTATACATTCTACCAACATCGCATATTAGTATGCACGTTTATTACTTTTATATACACACTATATTAAAGACTAATCACATTCAAGCAAATTTATTAATTAATATTTCATAATCATTAATTAATTTAATTAACTTACAATGATTGTGAATTAATTAAATGATCTGGTTCATTTCATTATTTCACTTGTGTGATTCAAAGGTGTAAATTCAATCAATGATTAATATCGGATAATTTAAATATTGACGTTCACACATCACCATAGCTTACGGTATGGTATTTTGACTAAATTTATCACTTACGCATCTTTTGATAAATCCAGTTTTACTTGTTATAGGCAATACCTGTTAGTAACCAATACACTAATTCCCTTTATCAAATTTATATCACATCAGAACTTATGTCATTTGGTTTTAGTCAAAACTCGAACATCATCCACATTTAAATTTGTAAGTCCAAACACAAAATTTTTGTTTCCATAATAACAATTATTAATTATTTTGCTCTGGCTAGATACTTCTTTGAGTTGACTATTGTTGACCGTGGTACCACCCTCATATAACTTAAGAGACTAATTCTCTATTGAATAGTATTTCACTTCTAATACTTCAACTCAGACCCAACTATAGTCGTCCAATGGACATTATGCCATAATTTAACCATAATCAAAGTGGATTGTCCATATCGAAGTTCTATAGTATTCTCAAGTTGAGAGAATTTTGTAACATCGTCACTTCACGATTCTCTATTTGACATTAATTATATTAACCAATAGAAAACTCTCAAGAATGTCATTCCATAGTTATTCGGCAACTATCAGCATGTTACCTCTTGGTGCCCCCTAGTAACCATGAGTAATATGATGTTGTAACGACCCTAATTTTGATTAACATTATTTAGGACATTTAATTATTTAAATTAAATGAAATAATGTAAATGGTTAGGGGATTGAGATTTGTGTAAATAAAGGGGTAGTCGTGCCTAGATACGTAATAAATTAAAGTGGGTTAAAATGAAATATAAAAGGAGAATTAGATAAGGATAAAATAGGACTGATTCATATTCATATACCCTAAGTCTTCATATTATTTTATTTTACAAGTTCACAAATTAAAATCTAAACCAAAGGCCGGCCATCATTAAAGAGAAGTATGGGGAACATAAGCAAGAATTAAGAGGAAAAACAAAGCCTAATCAAATTCAATACAAGATCAAATCTCAACTCCTTAACAACAAGCTAAGGTGAATAATAGTCACATCTCATGTTTTTTATGTTTTAGTTTCTAGAATCAGATCTGATTGTTTTTGCAAATATATTGCCATGTTTTGAATGATATTTAGATATATACATGCTTGTTGATGAATTATGCTTATTTCAGTTGATCTTATTGAAAAACCTACCGAATGACATCCGAATTCCTTATGATTTTAGTATATGGTCAAAAATGATATTTTAGAGATGGGTTTCAAGTTTTATAATTTTCTGAATTAATGTTGATTTACTACTAATTTTCTAGTGAAGAATGGTTATTTGGGTTTAAAATTAATTATGGCAATTATATATATGTTTTGGGTCAGAAATGTAAATATGTTAGGAATCATATTAAAAGTAGTTTATGTGAATTTTTGTATAATTTTCCCAAGTGTTTTAATAAATATATAAAATTATTAAGGTATGAGACTAAAATGTTTTATATGTTTATAAAAGGAGAAGGAGATATTTGCTAATATTTTAAAAATGTTAATTTCTGGAATTCGGTAGCACCTTTCAGAAAAGATTTTGAAAAGGTAAAGGAAACTAATTATATGATGACAAATAAGCAGGTTAGTTGAAAAGAATTGATTTTTAAAGTTAAAAAACAGATTTCTAAGGTCCCGCAGTCTCACCACCTTCGACAGCCAGCTTTCGACTAAGTGCTTCTGCCTCTAACCAGATTGAAACCAATGCACATGATATCAAAGATTTGGTACGTAGTGAATTGAACATAGGTGAACGGTATAGGGTCGAAATAAGGGGTTTCGAAGGGGTCGAAGCCTTGTTTTGTTTTCTAAAGAAAAAGCGCCTGCTTTGTTTTCAAATAAGATAGCCATCGACTTAGTCAGCTTTCGAATAGGTCAAATTTTCTTTAAAGAAAGGACATTTTGAAATAGATTGCGCCCTTGTTTTAAGTAAATGTTTTCGGAGGGGTTGAAACCCCTACCTGCCGCCTTTATATCTTTCGAAGCAGTGCCTCCGAAAGGGTCCTTTTGTTTTAAAATTTGAGCCGCTTCTCCAACACTTTCGAAGGGATTAGTTTCTACACCATCCACTTCTTTACTTAGGAAATTGCTTCTGAAAGAGTATCTTTTGACTTAATTGTTTTAAGACCCTTTATGGTATTTTGAAAGTTAAACCCAAAGTTTTCGAAAGGAATGGTTTTGAAAGGTTATTCCACATAATTTGACTTAAACTTAATGCTTTCTAAAGTTTTGTTTTAAGTAGTGTACTTTAATACTTTCAGAAAATAGCTAATAAAGTTTGCGAAGGGGGAGGGTCCCCTGTAGTTTCGAAAGGTATATGATAAAGGCTTCGAAGGGGTGATTCCTCAATATTTCAAAAGGTGCTTAAAGTATTTTGAATGGAAGGTTTCCAACATTTTCGAAAGGCATGATTAAGGTATTTTAAAAGTGGATGTGTACGGTTTATAAAGCTTTTGAAAGAGATGTTTTCAATGTTTTCGAAAAGACTATGGTAAAAGGTTTCGAAAGATATGTTTTGGCCTTTCGTCCTAAGGTTATAAAGTAAAGTAATTTACTTGTATCGAAAGGGGTACTTTCAATGGTTTCAAAAGGTTACTTTCAAATGGTTCGAAAGAAATTGTTTAAAGGTTTAAACAAAGGTTCTGAATGCCTTCTTTAATAATATTTTGAGTAAAGCTTATACCACGGCAAAGAGATTTGAGTAAAGAAAACATTATATTTTCCTTGTATAAGTATGATTTAAAGGGTTTAATCATTTGGAAGGTTTTTAAGGAAATTTTAACGGTAGTCGACTCTAAGTAAAATGACTCAGACATTTATATAACAGATGGGACTGATATAAGGTCATGCTTTATACATTAGCTATTAGCCCCTAGCTAGTTTAGTCTAAAATTCCAGTGTGTAGGGCTTAGTCACAAGTAAGACTTAAATGATGTTTACACACAGAACGGAATATATATATATGTATAGAGAAGAAGGATAGGTTATTGGTAAGCTCAAAAAACCATTAGGATCAGGTAACCCTTGGAGAAGTGAGTTATGGACAGACCATCCAGAAGTATGTCTAACAGTTGTTAGATAATTTGTTTAGTTTGTCTGGTAGGCCCGAGTCAGTCAATGGTTAGTAGTTAGCCAAACAAAACTATATTTTTTTGGACAAATGGTCCATTTATTACCTGTTTTTGAGCATATATGATATTTTCTGTTATTGATATATTAGTTTAATTAACCAGTTTGGTTGCAAGGTTTTGATTTGCAAAAAGATATGTATAAATGGGATATTAATAAAGGGAAACCCGTTCCGCTAAGCAGCGTGGTCTCACTTAATATCGGTAAACCAAGATGTAATAGTATTATTCACACCAGGCTTTATGTCTGACTCGAAGTTTATGTTTTCCCCTTAAACTCTCGGGTGCTCAAAATTAATTTGAGTAGATTGAGAGTTTGGTTTTGCAGGTTTAGCAGAAGGGCGCATAAAGCTTCCGAAGACGAGCAGGAGGCTGAATTAGTTATATTTAGTAGTTGTTTTTGTTTATTTCACTGTGATGTATTAAGACAGGTTGTGTCTATATAGTACTTTGGTCATCCAACGGAGCATCTTCATATGGCACTCTTGGCATATTATGTAATAATTATATTTGATCTGAACCTGGAAAACATTTGGGATTATGTAATGGAATATGAAACATGTTTTGTGAAATGTAAGTAGAAAAGTTGTTTTTGAAATCTGTTATTTTGTTTCATATTCATGTGCTTCGGGTATTCTGGATAACATTAACATTACCGTATTTTGTCATCAAAAGTTAATACTACAGATGATTGAAGCATCTGTAGCGCTTAGTTTTGGGCCTCAAGATAGGGGATGTTACAACTTGGTATTATAGCATAGGTTTATGAAAAACTTTAAACTAAAACGGTTTTGGAAAACATAATCCTAAGGAATTAGAGATAAGATCGGGGTATGGAATAGCACTAATGTAACGTACTTGTATTTGCTATGTATAAGTATACACTATATCTCTATTCTCCTACCTCTCTTAGACTATTCTTCTGCATCATACGAAGACTCGAATGCAGATATGGATGCTAGAGGTGAAAGAGTTAACCTTAGAGGGGGAAGCACCACTACAAATGGAAATGCCAGACCAAATACGAGAAGGAACCAAGGTGGGGCACAAATTGGAAATGTGGGTGATGTTGTCCCGCAAGTTGACATGGGGGCAATGTATCAGTTCTTTGTCAACATGATGCAGGCGAGAATTAATGCTGGAGTAGTTGGAGAAAATGCTGGAGGTGGGAACCAAGAAGCTCCAGTAGTGAATAACTATGCTATTCTGAGCAGAGATTTTGCCTGGTTGGGAGGAAAGCCATTTAGTGGTACTAAAGACGCAATGGAAGTGGAGAACTGGTTACTTTATTGTAAGAGGATTTCTACTGATTTAGGGATCAACGATAAGCAGAAAAGGAGACTTGCTTCTAGACAGCTTCAAGAGGTAGCACTGTTTTGGTGGAACAGTGTGATAGTTGGAGTCAATGAGGATAATATGACTTGGGTTGAGTTCAGGAGGAGGTTCGAGGGAAGATTTATGTCATAAAATACTAAGTCCACTCTGATTAGGAATTTTACCATGTTGAAGCAGGGGGATATGACTCTGCTCGAGTATGTGACAAGGTTTGAGGAGCTAGCGAGATATGGCTATGCTACGATTGATACTGTGATTAAGAGGAATGATAAGTTCATCAGGGGGTTGAAGCATGAGCTTGCTAAAGCCATGTTACCGTATATTAGGGATCCAAGTGATGTTGTTGTTGAGATGTCCTTGAGTAATGAAGAGATACGAGATTTTCTTGAAAGAAATAAGGCCAAAGAAGCTCAAGGAGAGCAGAGTCAGAAGAGAAATATTTTCCATAAGAAAGGAGTTCGGAAGGGTGGAGCTGCTAAGAAGGGAAAGGCAGAAGTGGCCTGTTGCAAGTGTGACAAGAAAGGATATTATGCCCATGAGTGTCGGATGGGTAAGGGAAAGAAAGTTGCTGAGAAGAAAGAGATAAAGTGTTTCAGCTGTGATCAGATTGGGCACTATAAGAACCAGTGCAAGGAGCAAGCCAAGGATGGGAAAGCTAAGATGCTTACATTGGAACCAGCTACCTCGTAACCAATAGCATGTATTTGCTTGCAGTTTGCATGTGCTTGCTCGCATTTTGCATGTGTTTGATTTCGTAGGGTTCGGAATTATTTTGGGTATGGATTGGTTAAGCAAATACGATGCTAGGATATTTTGCCATGATATGAATATATCACTTAGACACCTTGACTGTAGAGATCGGATCATATACTCTGTAGAAAACCCTAGTTTTGAGATCAATGCCTTATAAGTTGTTGTGGAGGCAGAAGACGATTGAGTCGAGTTTTCGTTGTTAGAGAATTCACATATGTCTTTGAACCTGTAGTAGGTTTGTCACCGAAACGAGCCATTGAGTTTCGAATAGATTTGGTGCTGGAAGCAAAACCAGTGAGTAGACCGCCAAGAAAAATGAGACATATCGAGATGAGAGAGATCAAGGTGCAGTTGGTGGGTTTGGAGGGCAAGAATTTTATCTAGCCAAGCGGTTCTCCCTGGAAAGCAGCTGTAGTGTTCGCAAAGAAGTTGGATGGATCGTTGAGGTTATGTATCGATTATCATAAGTCAAATGAGAAGACGATAAAGAATCGATATTCTTTACCTAGAATTGGCGATTTGTTCGGCCAGTTGAGTGGAGCCAAAGTATTTTCTTAGTTGGATTTAACGATAAGGTTCCATCAGCTTAGAGTGGTTGAGAATAGTATTCCTTTAATGGCGTTTAGAACTAGATATGGGTCGTATGAATAATTAGCAATGCCGTTTGGACTAATTAATGTGCCAACCTTCTTTGTGGATTTGATGAACCAAGTTTTCCAATAGCACTTAGATAGGTTCGTGTTGGTATTTATAGATGATATTTTGATATACTCTAAAGATGAAAGAGAGCATGAAGTTCATCTTAGAGTGGTGCTTGAGGCATTGAGGCAGCATCAGTTGAAGGCAAAATTTTCAAAGTGTCATTTCTGGAAGAAAGAAGTGAAGTTTCTTAGTCATGTAGTCTCAGAACAAGAGTTGTCTGTAGATCCGACTAAGATCGAGGTAGTAAATAATTGGAAGATACCCAAGACAACGGCTGAGGTAAAGAGTTTTCTTGGATTAGTTGGGTACTATCGGGGATTCATTAAGGATTTCTCGTGGATAGCAACACTGATGACCAAGCAAACGCGAAAAGATGTGAAGTTTGTTTGGACCGATAAGTGAGAGAAGGCATTCCAGAAGCTAAAACACTTACTATCGAAAGCTCCTGTGTTAGGCATTCCAGAAGTGAATTAGGATTTAGTGGTATATACAGATGCATATGGAACAGGGCTAGGAGCTGTGTGAATGCAAAGAGGTTAAGTGATTGCCCATGCATCTCAACAGCTTAGACTACATGCGCGTACGTACTCGACTCACGATTTGGAACTACCTATGATAATTTTTGCATTGAAGGCGTGGAGACATTACCTTTAGAGAGAAAGATTTGAGCCGCATACGAATCATAAGTCGCTAATGTATTTATTCTCTCAGAAGGATTCGAATATGAGACAGCAGAGGCGGTTAGAGGTTTTAGCCGCTTATGACTTTGATATTGAATACACACCAGGAAAAGGCAACAAGGTTGCAGATTCACTTAGCAAAAAACATCAGAATGCAGTGTTAGCGATGATAGCTGATTGGAAAGATTTGGAAGCATTGATGAGATGTAGAACACAGGGAAAATCTGAAGCTAGATTTAGTAAGGAGATTTGTAGGATCTAAATTAACCCTAGAGGGGGGGGGGGGTGAATAGGGTTATAGCAAATTTTCTTGATTTAAACACAGAAATAAACTGCAGAAATAAATATACTGAAAAGTAAATCACACACAAGATTTTACCCAGCTTCGGCAACCTCTGCCTACTGCTGCATTCCCAGATTTCTATTAGAATTAAACAGTATCACGCTTACAAACACTCTAACAGACTTGCAAACCCTGCTACCGCCTATAGAGTTTTGCAAACTCGCAACCCCTGCTTACTGAACTAACTCTAAATAGACAATCAGACACAACCTAAAACCTAGGTGGTGATTTACCTAAACTCTTTGATTCGTAGAATAAAAAAAAACAATAATTAAGAACAAAATAGCCCTAAACTAATTAACATTATTAATATAAGTTTATTAACAATATTAATTAAGAACAAAACCCCCTTTTGTTTTTAAACACCGGCCCACTTCCTTATTTCACCCGATCCTCTTTTTATCTTCGTTCGTGAGAAATAATGGCGGCTTCGTTCCAGTTAGGGCTTCGTTCCCTTTTGATCCAGTTAGGGCTTCGGCTCTTCGTTGCAATTAGGGCTTCGGTTCTTCGTTGCAATTAGGGCTTTGGTTTCTTCAATTGATCTGTGATTGGTTGCCCTAGCTTGCTTGCAGTTGCTCGATCGAGTTTTGATGCTTGTGAATTCGGTATGTGCTGTCTCCTTTTGCTTTTCTAATTTGATACTTGAACTCGATCGAATTGAAATGCCGATGATGATTAGGGTTTTAATAGGATTTGATTTCCTATTTTTGCGTTCGACTGATTGCTGCAAAAATTCTTGTTTTGCCGTTCGATTACGCTTTGATGCTGAGGATTAATCTGACTTTGTCAATTTCGTATTTGTAGTAACTTGATTCACACGGCTTGAATTGATTTCGTGATTTGAGATATTTGACTTTGTCAATTTCGTATATTTTCGACTGTGAATTCACTACTTCTGTATTAGCTTCGATCATCACAATTGCTTTTAATTTTTTCTCTGCTGCACACCACTGCATTTCACTGCACTGTTGAAATTTTGTGTCTTCTGCATTTGTTATTTCTGGAACTCGATTTGCACTTGCTCACTGCTTGATAGTCTTGTGGCTATAACTGGGCATTTTGAGTTTGTTGCATTTGCTGGCTTGCACTGTCCACTGCCCTGATCTTGTTTGTTCCACCATATTGTATTGTTCATCTGTTTCTTTGCTTGTGCATACTGCACTTGATACTGTTGCATTATTCATGTTTTGATTATGACTTCATTATAGTTCCAGTTGATCATTAGGTAGTTGTCACTGTATTGCATTGAGCTCGACATTGTTGTTTACTTCACTTGTGTATTGCCTTCACTCTCCTCTTGAACTTGGAGTCTGCCTTGTTGCTGTGTCATTGTTGTAATATTAGCTTGTGACATTCATGTTGCAGTCCATATTCTTCATTTGATATCGAGTTGCACACTGCTGCAATGTTGAAAATGTTTCATTGTATCACTGCATTTTGTAGTGTATTGCTTGCATTCATATTCTTGCTGTTTTTTGGATATTGTGGCATGTGGTCTTTGCTGTCCACTGCAGTTTTGTGTTGCTGTGCACTTTTGTGCTTTGGTTTGAACTTGTGGTTAAGAACAGTTGCTTTGTCTCGACTTTATTGGTGCATTGTTGCTGTAGCTTTTTGAAGCTTGAGTTTCTGGTCTTGATACTTGCAGTTGTATCACTTGATATTCATTCCTGTTGTTTGCAACTGTGTTGCACTTGCTTTTGATGTAGCTGATGATCTTTAGTATTTGCACATTTGTTCACAACTGCTTCAAGTCATTCTCTTTTATGTTCACTGGCCTGTATATTTGAGTTGCAGTGCTGTCTTTGATGTTGTACTTTGGTCTATTGGGCTGCATTTGTGTATATTTGATCATTTTTGCAACCTGGTCTGGTGCACCTTGTTTCATGCTTGAGACTGTGTTTGCAATGTCTGGTCAGTGGTGCTTTGAGTTGAACCTATCTTGGGTTTGACCTTGTTTTTGATTTCTGTGCTTTTGTTTGATTTTTGCACACGAGTTGGCGAGGCAGTGCACACGTATACGAATGTACACGTGTGTACTGCAGCCACTTGTAATTACCTGTCCCTGATAAAAAAAATATCGATATGCACAGATATTGCACAGTCAAAAATGATGACGAACAACCCAAATAACTGAGGCAAACAATGTTTTCAAAATCATCGTTTCTTTCAAATTTCAAAAATATTTCTCTTTCAATTTTACTGCGTTTGAAAATATTTTTGCAGATTACTCAGATGCTGGATTCAAACCGGATTATAGTTGAAGACAAAAATATGAGTGTGAGTGATATGTAGTAAGGTTTTGATGTAAATGTGAAATGTCATGTATTGTAGTCAAAATTGTATATGTATAGTGAGAGCTTGAAATTGTACTATCAAAGTTGTAATAAATATTTGTTTGAATTCAAAATCTGTTTAACTTGTTCTGTTTGAATTCAAATTCGAATTCTGTGTAATTTAATTTTATTCAACAAATATTTATTTAAACTATGAAAAACAAAATAGTACATTACCAAATACATTTATATGAATGTATATATGTTTATTATCATCAAACAAAAATCATATAGCGCAAAGCGCATATTCAACAATCTCCCCCTTTCGATGATAACAAACATATATTTAAGATTTTGAATATATTAAATGTATTTGATAATTTCATTTGCTCCCCCTATTTGAATGCTCCCTCTCTACACAATGCTCCCCCTACATATATGCATAGAAATATATAAGAGAGCCTATATGCACAATGAAAATTATTTGACCTTTGCTTGATTCTATTCGACAAAAATCTTAACTTTTCTCTCCCCCTTTTGTTATCAGCAAAAGAATAATAGTGTTATAAAATAGGGATGAAATGATCGACATGAATCAAACATTTAACTCAATTAAATATAAATATCAGATTTCAATAAAACTCAAACAAAAAATCATAATTACCCTTGTCAAGCGCATATTCCACTTTCAGAAGTGATCGGGATAAACATCATCAAAAATCATACAATTCTGTCTATTTGTGGTATATTTATTTCAGGAAATTTGAATCTCTACTAACCATGCATAACCGTTAGGACTTTTAAATGAGATTAGTAGTATTCACAATTTTTTTTTTAAAAAAAACGAAATCAAGTATCTTCTAATCACGCATAACCGTGAGGACTTTTAAATGGGATTAGAATCAACTTGTCTATTTAATTAATTAATTTTGATATGTGTTCCATACATGCATAACCGTGAGGACTTTTAAATGAGCATGGAAGCACATAATCATAAATCCAAGTAATTCACACATGCATAACCGTGAGGACTTTTAAATGAGAGTGAATACTTTGGATTTTTTTTTTTAAAATTGCTGAAAATAATAAGTTTGAAGCACAAATAATTTCCTTCACAGATTTGAAGAACAAATGATTTCCTTTGTAAACTACCACAAATTTACATACTAAATATGATCTTGAAGAGTGATGGTCGATAGAAAGATGATAGAAATAGAAATGGTCATGGAATTATTACCCAACAAAAATTTTATAACTCTTGTTATGAAATTCTAAAGAAATTTTCTAATTATACTTTCTCGAGTTATAATATATGATAAATATCAACACTCATCACTTTTTCAATCACTATTCATCTTTTCGATAATCATTAGGGAGTTAGATTAGTTAAAAATTGCCATTTAGAATCAAATTCAAAATTCAAAATTTTTTTTTTAAAAAAAGATTAGCCAACCTCTATAATTCCCAAATCTAAACGTAATTTGGAAAATCTGTCTTCGGGGAGAGGTTTTGTGAAAATATCAGCAAGTTGAGTTTCTGTTGAAATATATTCAATGCAAATGTCTTCTTTAGCAATGTGATCTCGAAGAAAGTGGTGTCTCACATCAATGTGTTTTGTGCGAGAATGATGGACATGATTATTTGACAAATCTATAGCACTCTTACTATCACATTTTAATGGAACTTGTTTATAGACTAAGCCAAAATCAGAAAGAGTTTGCATCATCCATAGAATTTGAGCACAACAACTTCCCAAAGCAATGTATTCTGCTTCAGTGGTGGATAATGCAACACAATTCTGTTTCCGACTTGACCATGAGACTAATGAATGTCCTAGCATGAAACATGTCCCACTAGTGCTTTTTCTGTCAACTAATGAACCAGCATAATCAGCATCGGAATAACCTACTAAATCAAAATTTTCACAAGAAGGGTACCATAGTCCAAATTTGTGTGTGTGTGAAAGATATCTCAAAATTCGTTTAGTAGCTTTTAAATGAGATTCTTTGGGATTAGCTTGAAAACGTGCACACAAGCACACAGAAAACATAATATCAGGTCTAGAAGCAGTAAGATAGAGAAGTGAACCGATTATCCCTCGATATTTCTTTTGATCAATTGCAATTCCTTTCTCATCTTTGTCCAACTTTGTTGATGGGCTCATAGGAGTTCTCAATGGCTTGGAATTTTCGACTCCAAATTTCTTCAATAGCTCCAACACATATTTGGATTGTGAAATGAAAATACCATCACTACTTTGCTTAATTTGAAATCCAAGAAAGTATTTCAATTCACCAACCAAACTCATCTCAAATTTAGCCTGCATGACTTGTTCAAAATTCTCACACAAAAGCTCATTAGTAGCACCATAGATAATATCATCCACATAAATCTGAACAATCAAAAAATCATGTTCTTTATGTAATAGAAACAGAGTCGTGTCAGCACTTCCCTTTTTAAAACCATTTTCCAAAAGATATGTACAGAGGCAGTCATACCAAGCTCTTGGTGCTTGCTTAAGACCATATAATGTTTTTTCTAGCTTATACACATGATTTGGAAATTCATGATTTTCAAAACCGGGTGGTTGTTCAACAAAAACTTCTTCTTTTAAATCACCATTCAAAAAGGCACTTTTTACATCCATTTGTTTAAGTTTGAAACCCTTGTAACATGCAAAACTTAGCAAGATTCTAATGGCTTCTAACCTAGCAACTGGAGCAAATGTTTCATCAAAGTCTATGCCTTCTATTTGGTTATAACCTTTTGCAACCAACCTAGCCTTGTTTCTAATTACATTTCCTGATTCATCAAATTTATTTTTAAACACCCATTTAGTCCCTACAATTGGATAGTCATTAGGCCTAGGAACTAAATTCCAAACTTTGTTTCTCTCAAATTGATTAAGTTCATTTTGCATTGCTAAAAACCAATTTTCATCAATAAGAGCCATTTCAACAGAATCAAGTTCAATTTCAGAAATAAAACCACTATGGCAACAAAACGCACACAAATTTTCATCAAATGAGGAACGAGTACGTATACCTTCCGTAGGATCACCAATAATTAATTCAGGAGGATGATTAGGTTTGAACCTTAATTTATCAGCGTCAACAGTCCTCCTTTCAGTTTTCTCACTAAATGTCCCTTCTTCAGTGCCTTCAGGATCTACTCCATCGTCAACCATCCTTTCAGTCGTTTTTTCCAGATCAGATTCATCAAATTTCACATTGATTGACTCAACAATTGTCTTTGTTCGTTTGTTATATATCCTGTAAGCCTTACTCCTTGTTGAATAGCCCATGAAAATTCCATCATCAGCCTTTGATTCAAATTTTCCAAGTTGATCACCTGTGTTAAGAATGAAACAAGGACACCCAAATATACGAAAATAAGAAATGTTAGGTTTCCTTTCATGCCACAATTCATAAGACGTTTTGCCAAGTATTGGTCTAATCATTACTCTATTCATTACATAGCACGAAGTATTCACTGCCTATGCCCAAAAGATTAGAGGTAGCTTATACTCACTTAACATGGATCTAGCCAATTCCTGTAATGTACGATTTTTCCTTTCAACCACCCCATTTTGTTGAGGTGTTCGTGGAGCAGAAAATTCATGTTTTAAACCATTTTCTTCACAAAAATTTTCAAATTCAAAATTTTCAAATTCGCCTCCATGATCACTTCTCAAGGTTTTAATTGTAACTCCTTTTTCATTTTGAACAAGTTTTGCAAATTTTGAAAAATATTCGAAAGATTCAGACTTTTTGGCTAAAAAGTAAACCCATGTAAATCTAGAATAATCATCAACCAATACATAACAATAACGTTTTCCATTCAAGCTTGAAATTTCATTTGGTCCAAATAAATCCATGTGAACTAGTTCAAGGACCCTTGATGTGCTAACAATGTTTTTAGGACGAAATGATGATCGACTAAGCTTGCTCAAGGAACATGCTTTACACACTTTATTATTTTTAAATTTCTGATGTGGTAACCCTCTGACTAATTCTTTTGATTCGAGTTTTTCTAAGAGACTCATGCTAGCATGTCCAAGTCTCTTATGCCATAAATATGCCTCTTCGTCAGTGGCTACCAAACATCTAGAAAGATTTAGATTATCAAATGAAAGTGAGTAAACATTCCCTTTTCTTTTGCCCATAAAAACAATGTTATTAGAAGATTTATCAATAATTTTGCAAGTATCACTATCAAAAATCACATTCATACCTTTGTCACATAGTTGGCTAATAGAAATGAGATTGTGATGCAGATTTTCAACGTATAAAACATTAGTCAAAGAAAAAATACCGTTACCAACTTCACCTTTGCCAATAATCTTACACTTGCTATTGTCTCCCATGATCACATTTCCACCTTTAAAATTCTCTAAGCTAAGGAACTTCGATTTGTCACCTGTCATATGTCTAGAACAACCTGAATCTAGAAACCATTCTTGTTGTTCCTTAGCCCGCCAACAGACCTACATAAGAAGAGAGGAAGATGACCTAGAGAAACTCTTAGGTCCAATGTTATTAGTGATAGAAGCATTGTGAATAAACATTCCCTTTGGAATCCATACTTGTTTAGTCCTTTTATTTTTATTCCAATAAACATGAAATTTGTTTGTAGAATTCTTAGGAACCCAAACTTGTATAAATTTTGTGTTCTTGTTCCTATGACTATCATTTTCAGCACGACATCTAAATATTTCACATCTATTAAAGACATTCTTATATTTTGCATTAACATCAACTTGTGTTTTCCCAAAACCTAGTCCTTTCCCGTTGTTAGCAAAAATTTGATTTCCCAATAGCATATTGAAAGATTTTTCGCCTCTTGAAAAGTTCTTCAAGGATTTCTCAAGATTTTGGACTTTGGTTTTTAATGTTGAGTTTTCAGTAACAAGTGAGGTGCATCGATTAATAAAATCCTTTCTCCTAGTGTCGATGGTTTCCTTAAGATTCAAGTTTTCATTTTCAAGACTTTCAAAGTTATTCCTCAGTTTTGATAATTCTGAATCTAAATTCTTACATTCTTTACATTCTAGGTTTTGAATATTTTCAATTTCAGTTTCTAACCTAGAATTTTCATGGACAAGTTCTCTCCTATCAGATTTTAGTTTTTCAATTTTAGATTCAAGAGTATCAATCATTTTAGTAAAATCACAACACATTGAAACAAGTTCTTTATAAGAATAGTTACTTACCTCACTAGATTCCTCTAAGCTTGCTTCTGAATCCGATTTTGACATAAGACACAAGTTAGCCTCCTCTGAGCTATTATTTGAAACTTCCTCTCCTTCTTCATCATCCCAAGTTGCTGCAAAGGCCTTCTTTTTCTTTTTCTTTCCTTTGTTGTTTTTGAGAAGTGGACATTTTTGTTTGAAGTGGCCAGGCTTCTTGCAGTTATAGCATGTCAATTCATTATCGGAATCGTCAGAATTCTTTGACTTATTACCACTTATTTTCTTCTTTCGTGACTTGAATCTTGACCATTTTTTAAGATTATTGACAGCCATTGCAAGCTCTTCCATTGGATCTTCTTCTTCATCATCGCTTTCTTCTTTGCTCTTTAAAGCAATCGTCTTCTTCTTTGGTTCGGAGTTATTGCGTTCTTCCTTTGCTTTTAGCTCAAGCTCATATGTCATCAAGTTTCCAATCAACTCCTCCATGCTTAGTTTGCTCAGATCTTTCGATTCTTGGATTGCCGTGACTTTTGCCTCAAAGTTCATTAGTAAAACTCGTAGGATCTTTCGCACAAGCTCTACCTCAGTGAATACCTTCCCAAGCGCTCTAGCATTGTATACCAAGGTTGAAAAACATCCAAACATATCCTTTATGCTCTCGCCTTTGTCCATCACAAAGTTTTCATATTCGTTGCTGTATAGAGCTAGACGAGACTCCTTGACTTGAGAAGTTCCTTCGTGTGTCACCTCCAAAGTGTGCCAAATTTCCTGTGCTGTTGTACAATGAGAAATTCTATTAAATTCATTTTTATCAAGAGCACATATCAAAGCATTCATGGATTTAGCATTTGTTGTTTTCAATCTCTTATCGTTAGCATCCCATCTATCCTTAGGTTTAGGAATCTCAGTACCACCAACGATTACAGTGGGAGGTTTATAGCCAGTTTCAATAATATCCCAAACATCATAATCAACGGAACTAAGGTAAATACTCATCCTAACTTTCCAATAAGCATAATCGTTCCCGTTAAACATGGGTGGCCTAGCAATAGATTGCCCCTCAGAAAAAGCATTATTTTGTAGACTCATGACTCTAGAGTTAAATAAAAAATATACCGGGCTCTGATACCACTTGTAGGATCTAAATTAACCCTAGAGGGGGGGTGAATAGGGTTATAGCAAATTTTCTTGATTTAAACACAGAAATAAACTGCAGAAATAAATATACTGAAAAGTAAATCACACACAAGATTTTACCCAGCTTCGGCAACCTCTGCCTACTGCTGCATTCCCAGATTTCTATTAGAATTAAACAGTATCACGCTTACAAACACTCTAACAGACTTGCAAACCCTGCTACCGCCTATAGAGTTTTGCAAACTCGCAACCCCTGCTTACTGAACTAACTCTAAATAGACAATCAGACACAACCTAAAACCTAGGTGGTGATTTACCTAAACTCTTTGATTCGTAGAATAAAAAAAAAACAATAATTAAGAACAAAATAGCCCTAAACTAATTAACATTATTAATATAAGTTTATTAACAATATTAATTAAGAACAAAACCCCCTTTTGTTTTTAAACACCGGCCCACTTCCTTATTTCACCCGATCCTCTTTTTATCTTCGTTCGTGAGAAATAATGGCGGCTTCGTTCCAGTTAGGGCTTCGTTCCCTTTTGATCCAGTTAGGGCTTCGGCTCTTCGTTGCAATTAGGGCTTCGGTTCTTCGTTGCAATTAGGGCTTTGGTTTCTTCAATTGATCTGTGATTGGTTGCCCTAGCTTGCTTGCAGTTGCTCGATCGAGTTTTGATGCTTGTGAATTCGGTATGTGCTGTCTCCTTTTGCTTTTCTAATTTGATACTTGAACTCGATCGAATTGAAATGCCGATGATGATTAGGGTTTTAATAGGATTTGATTTCCTATTTTTGCGTTCGACTGATTGCTGCAAAAATTCTTGTTTTGCCGTTCGATTACGCTTTGATGCTGAGGATTAATCTGACTTTGTCAATTTCGTATTTGTAGTAACTTGATTCACACGGCTTGAATTGATTTCGTGATTTGAGATATTTGACTTTGTCAATTTCGTATATTTTCGACTGTGAATTCACTACTTCTGTATTAGCTTCGATCATCACAATTGCTTTTAAATTTTTCTCTGCTGCACACCACTGCATTTCACTGCACTGTTGAAATTTTGTGTCTTCTGCATTTGTTATTTCTGGAACTCGATTTGCACTTGCTCACTGCTTGATAGTCTTGTGGCTATAACTGGGCATTTTGAGTTTGTTGCATTTGCTGGCTTGCACTGTCCACTGCCCTGATCTTGTTTGTTCCACCATATTGTATTGTTCATCTGTTTCTTTGCTTGTGCATACTGCACTTGATACTGTTGCATTATTCATGTTTTGATTATGACTTCATTATAGTTCCAGTTGATCATTAGGTAGTTGTCACTGTATTGCATTGAGCTCGACATTGTTGTTTACTTCACTTGTGTATTGCCTTCACTCTCCTCTTGAACTTGGAGTCTGCCTTGTTGCTGTGTCATTGTTGTAATATTAGCTTGTGACATTCATGTTGCAGTCCATATTCTTCATTTGATATCGAGTTGCACACTGCTGCAATGTTGAAAATGTTTCATTGTATCACTGCATTTTGTAGTGTATTGCTTGCATTCATATTCTTGCTGTTTTTTGGATATTGTGGCATGTGGTCTTTGCTGTCCACTGCAGTTTTGTGTTGCTGTGCACTTTTGTGCTTTGGTTTGAACTTGTGGTTAAGAACAGTTGCTTTGTCTCGACTTTATTGGTGCATTGTTGCTGTAGCTTTTTGAAGCTTGAGTTTCTGGTCTTGATACTTGCAGTTGTATCACTTGATATTCATTCCTGTTGTTTGCAACTGTGTTGCACTTGCTTTTGATGTAGCTGATGATCTTTAGTATTTGCACATTTGTTCACAACTGCTTCAAGTCATTCTCTTTTATGTTCACTGGCCTGTATATTTGAGTTGCAGTGCTGTCTTTGATGTTGTACTTTGGTCTATTGGGCTGCATTTGTGTATATTTGATCATTTTTGCAACCTGGTCTGGTGCACCTTGTTTCATGCTTGAGACTGTGTTTGCAATGTCTGGTCAGTGGTGCTTTGAGTTGAACCTATCTTGGGTTTGACCTTGTTTTTGATTTCTATGCTTTTGTTTGATTTTTGCACACGAGTTGGCGAGGCAGTGCACACGTATACGAATGTACACGTGTGTACTGCAGCCACTTGCAATTACCTGTCCCTGATAAAAAAAATATCGATATGCACAGATATTGCACAGTCAAAAATGATGACGAACAACCCAAATAACTGAGGCAAACAATGTTTTCAAAATCATCGTTTCTTTCAAATTTCAAAAATATTTCTCTTTCAATTTTACTGCGTTTGAAAATATTTTTGCAGATTACTCAGATGCTGGATTCAAACCGGATTATAGTTGAAGACAAAAATATGAGTGTGAGTGATATGTAGTAAGGTTTTGATGTAAATGTGAAATGTCATGTATTGTAGTCAAAATTGTATATGTATAGTGAGAGCTTGAAATTGTACTATCAAAGTTGTAATAAATATTTGTTTGAATAAAATATTTGTTTGAATTCAAAATCTGTTTAACTTGTTCTGTTTGAATTCAAATTCGAATTCTGTGTAATTTAATTTTATTCAACAAATATTTATTTAAACTATGAAAAACAAAATAGTACATTACCAAATACATTTATATGAATGTATATATGTTTATTATCATCAAACAAAAATCATATAGCGCAAAGCGCATATTCAACAAGATTGCTATATTGTTATGGTTATAAGTTCGACCGACAATGATCGAAAGGATTGCTTTTGAGCAAAAGGAGGATCCATTATTAGTTGAATGGATCAAAAAGTTAATGGATGGAACAGAGGGCGATGACTTGAAGGATTTCAGACTTGACCAGAATGGGTGGTTTAGAAAGAAAGGAAGGTTGTGTGTTCTGAATGTAGGAAGCACTAGGAAGGAAGTTATTGAGGAGTGCCATCGTTCGATGTTCACTATTCATTCGGGAGGAACTAAGTTGTATCAGAACATGAAGAGGAGTCTTTTATGGGAAGGTATGAAGAGAGATGTAGGTTTATGCGTGAAGCAGTGACTAAACTGCCAATAGGTAAAAACCGAACATCAGAAACCAAGTGAGTTATTTCAGCCTTTAGATATTCCAGTGTGGAAATGGGATTCTATCTCGATGGATTTTATAAACGGGTTGCCAAGGTCAAATAGAGGAAATGAAAGTATATGGGTCATGGTGCATAGGTTGACCAAGAGTGTCCATTTCATTCCACTTAAGTCAACCAGGACGACACCTGTTTTGGCTAAGTTATTTATAAAGAATATAGTTTGACGTCATGGAATTCCTAATACTATAGTAAGCGATAGAGAATACTTATTTACAAGGGAGTTCTGAAAGAGTCTATAGGAGACTTTGGGTACTAAGCTCAAGATGAGTACCACTAACCATCCGCAGATAGATGGGCAAATGAAAAGAGTTAACAAAGTCTTAAAATATTTGTTGCGAGCTTGTGTGCTAGATTTTGGAGGATTATGGGAAGACCATCTACACTTAATCTAGTTTTCATATAACAACAACTATCAGGCTAGTATAGGGATGGCACTATTTGAAGCTTTACATGGAAGGCCATGCAAATATCCCGTTTGTTGGTTAGAGACCGATGATAGGTTGATTCTTGGTCCGGATTTAGTTTGAGAAACCGTAGAAAAGATTGAGTGGATTAGATCTAGAATGATGAAAGCTTAGTCTAGGCAGAAGCGTTAAGCTGATAAGAGACGAAAAGACTTAGAATTCTTAGTTGGAGATCATGTTTTTGTCAAAGTATCACCAATGAAGGGTGCGATCAGATTCGAGAAATCGGGATAGTTGGCAGCGAGATTTGTTGGACCATTTCCTATTGTAGGGAGGATTGGGAAACCCGCATATAGAGTAGAGTTACTAAATAGTTTGGCAGGAGTCCACGATTTTTTTCATGTTTCTTATTTAAGGAAGTGTATTCAAGATCCAGAGACTGTCATAACATCGACTGTGTTGGACGACTTACTAGTGGAACCGAATTTGACTATAGTTAGAAAGCTAGTTCGTATAGTCGAAAGGATGAGAATAGGCTAAGGAACAAGACAGTTAGATTAGTTAGAGTCGAGTGGAGTGATGATGAGAGAGACTGTACTTGAAAAACTGAAAGCATGATTCGAGAAACTTATCCTGACTTGTTTCATGTTATGTTTTACCTTTTGATTGATATTGATAAGTACCTTATCTTAATTTCAAGGATGAAATTCTTTAAGGAGGGGAGTCCGACCCTAATTTTGATTAACGTTATTTAGGACATTTAATTAGTTCAATTAAATGAAATAATGTAAATGGTTAAAGAATTAAGATTTATGTAAATAAAAGGGTAGCCATGCCTAGTTAAGTAATAAGCTAAAGGGGTTTAAATGAAATATAAAAGGAGAATTAGATAAGGGTAAAATAGGAACGAGTCATATTCATATACCCTAAATTTCATACCATTTCATTTTACACGTTCACAAATTAAAATCTAAACCAAAGGTCGGCCACCATTAAAGAGAAGTGAGGGGAAGATAAGCATGAATTAAGAGGAAAAGCTTATACAAATTCAATCCAATATCAAATATAAACTCCTTAACAACAAAGCTAAGGTGAATAATTGTTTCATCTTATATTTTCGATATTTCAGTTTCTAGAATCAGATCCAAATGTTTTTGCAAGTATATTGCCATGTTTTGAATGATGTTGAGATATATACGTACTTATTGATGAATTATGCTTATTCCTATTGATCTGAAGGCATGTTTTGAATTGAAAAACCAATCAAATGGCATCTAAATGCCTTGAGATTTTAATATATGGTTAGAAATAAAGTGGTTGGATTTGGTTGTCAAAGAGACCAGAGCCTCTTATTGGCATACTCTCTGTCAATATTGGAACTACTTTAACAACTGTGTACGTGCAGGAGACTCCAAAATGAAGTGGTTTGATTTGGCGTCGTTTGTTGGATTTGAAGAAAGAGAACGATGATGGATAGACCCCGACAATTGTGCCAATTTGAAATGACTAAAATAGGACGACTTGACAGGACCAAGTGGGCTAATTAACCCTAACGGACATCCGTTCTTCGATTTTCTTGGACTTGGTCCATATTATTACTCTTGTTGTTGATTTTGATAGGTGCACCTAGATTTGGGATAGCCTCCCTTTGACTTGATATAGGATGGATGGATGTAGTGGGCGGTCATGGCTATGATGCGTTACCACCAGCCCTACGACCTAAACTGGTAGTATCCTACCTTGGGCATTGCCTCACGTTCCTTGTCATACTTTTATCCCTATACATGACCCTACGATTTTGGTTTAGTGTTGTCGTATCACGTCGCATCACTGACTATCGACATGCTACTGGTTGTGCCAAATGCAAACTATACATCAATGCTTAAAATCGCGTTAAGGGCGATCAATGTAAAGCTTTAACGCTAAGAAAAATATTTATTTTACTGATTAGACGTTACATATTCTACTATAGATAAATATTTTGACGGATCCTTAAGAGATGGAAAATCTCATAATATCTCTTAAGTTATTGCGCGCATGTTATACATAGGATATGAGATGTGAAACCCCATAAACATCTCTGACGCCATCGCACTCATGTTATATGCGATGTCGATTTGAATCACATAAGAATATTTTAGTCCTGACTCGAGCGTTTTGTATTTTCATTAACTAGGGTCAGTCCTGAGTTTTTCAGCGCATTGAAGATAATTCTCTAGAGGACGAAGACCAAGATTTGGTATATTATTACTATTATTATTCCTCCATTATGTTGTCTGCTGCATTATTTTATTTATCCCTGTTGTATATATAACTCTGATAAATGTTATATAAATTATCATCAAATATATAATATAAACAGCTTCATGAACTGTTTATTTGATTATTATATTTTGTCATTCCGCTGTGAGATTCTGTGTTTGTTTTCTTCTACTTTTCTTATTTTTCTTAATTAACCCCATTGATTATCTATGATTTATATTGTTTAAGTTGGACATGTATGGATTATTGTCGATTTAAACCTTCCGAAATGTGGGTCGTCATAGTTTGTGTGGTAGGCCCGAGTCAGCCAAAGTTAATAGTTAGGCAATAAAACTACATTGTTCAGACGATGGTTCATTTATTACCTGTTTTGAGCATATATGATATTTTCCATTATTGATATATCAGTTTGATTCACCAGTTTGGCTGTTGTGTTTTGATTTGAAAAAAGATATGCTTAAAAGGGATAATGGTGAGGGTAAACCCGTTCTGCTAAGCGATGTGGTCTTACTTAATATCAGTAAACGGAGACGTAGTAGTATTATTCACACCAGGCTTTATGTCTGATTCAAAGTTTATGTTTTTCATCTTAAACTCTCAGGTGCTCAAAATTAATTTGAGTAGATTGAGAGTTCGGGTTTGCAGGTTTAGTAGAGGGCGAATAAAGCTTCCAAAGATGAGCAGGAGGCTGATGTTAGTTATATTTAGGAGCTGTTGTTTTTGTTTATTCCGCTGTGATGTATAAGACAGTTTATGTCTATATAGTACTCTGGTCATCCTAGGGGGCATCTACATATGTCGCTCTTAGCGGATTTATGTAATAATTATATTTGATCTGAACCTGGGAAACTTTTGGGATTATGTAATAGAATATGAAACATGTTTTGTGAAATGTAATCAGAAAAGTTGTTTTTGAAATCTGTGATTTTGTTTCATATTCATGTGCTTCTGATATTATAGATACCGTTAATATTACAGTATTTTATTTTCAAAAGTTAATCCTATAGATGACTGCAGTATCTGTAGTGCTTAGCTTTGGACCTTAAGATAGACGATGTTACAGCTGCCCAACATTTGGAGAGCGTTACGTACTCTAGTATTAACGGATGTATCGATGTCCTATCTCAAAACAACTTGATTAGGAATATATTCAATAATATGTTATTTTTAACGATTATAATATTACTACCACATAATATATCATTTATGAATTTTGTGTTTAATATACTTTAAATTAATTACTTAATCATATCACAATATAACACGTATATAGTAGAAAGAAAGCACCTTTTACTTGGAGCAAAATTGGTCATCGAGTTAGATATATATAACAAATTACATAATGGCGCCTTTAGTATACCCCTAACTCTATCAATTACTATTTCTAATAACATCAATACGAGACTTTTCCTTCAATCTAACAAATAAAACCACAGAATCCCCATTTTTGTAATACGATAAACATAAGATTGCTTGCAAATCACTACTGGTTTCTACGAAGTGGTTTTAGACCCTCTAACATGGTATATATCAAAACTCAATCGAATGAAATTGCCCAAATGCCAAATTGTATTTATAATAGTACAAATAATAGAACCCAAAAATAATCTAAAATGAAAAATGTTTTTATTAACATTGAACACTACTATAACACTTTTTGGTGTATTGTAAGTAAAAAATATAAATAGATTCATCATTTTGACAAAACTTGAAATTTTTTCCCTAAAAAGTTTAAGTTTTAGAATACAAATATACCTTTGATTCTCATCAATGTCAATGTAAAAGTTACAAGTTTAAACAAAGGCAATACACAGTAATACTTTCTCTATTCTCAAAACCCTACAGTAATACAAATAAAATTGATGTTATATGAAATATGAATAACAAGTATAATTGCGAGAAAGTGATGTAATTTGAAACAATAAACTACCCAGATTAATAACTCAAACTATTCTTCGGAGAAGATAATGATAAAAAATCGATTCATTGATTTATCGATAAATTAAAATGAATGAAATTGATTTGAAGATCAATTTCAATAAAGAAAGTGAAACTTTAGAGTCAATTAAAAGTTCGGTAAATCGAATGTGAGATTAACGTAAAACCGAATTGATTGGATGTGCGAGGGTATTTTGGGTCGTATGTGAAAAATCATTTTGGCCTGTAAACTAATTAATACAAAATAATATGGACGTTTCCAACTCAAATGTGTTGGGGTGTCCTGGAAAATTAATTTCCCAAAAGGTTGTCCTTCAAATGAATACCGCACTAGAAATAGTTACTAAAATGCAATTACCTCTCGATCGGAAAGGTGAAGTTATCATCTCGACTTCCACCTCAAAATTAATTTTACATATGTGCAATAATCAATTTTGTAGTTTCTTTATAACCATTGTTTTATATTGTTAATATATTGTTATTTTACTACCCCACAATTTGGGATTGATATTGATTTTAATATAATGAATAGGTAGAAATCCAAATATTCTCGTTATGTCATCCTTTGTATCAACCTATTCCAGTTGCTATTTAAGTATGAAACTTTTTAAATTTTTCCTTTGATTGCTCTTTTAAATGGTTTAATGTTATACATTGGTGATGAAATAATGTGCATAAATACTCAATGGTACTGTTTTTTCTAAATATCCCGATCCTTCCAAATTGTCCATTTTATTTTCCAAATTAATTAACCAATACTTCTTTCCCCATAGTAGAGATTTTTTATTTTGGAAAATCATCACTGGGTATTACTTTTCTTGATACCAATACCATGAATAAGAAATTTTACTAAGGCGGCATGGTGATGTATATGGTGGGGATTGGACCTAAAAATATTAAATGGTGTGCGTATGGATCTATGAAGTCCATAGTGTTAAAAAACAATAAGCCAAAATGAGCAACTTTTGGTATTGCCCTCCTGATAATAAGAATACAAAGTTGCATTTTTATGCTTGAAAGAAATGACTCCATCAGCTCAAAAAAAAAACAATTTACAATTCCAAAACCAAATGTGAAATATGACCATATTATGAAGTGTAGGTTTCAACTTTTTTCCTACAAGTTTAGCATTCTGATTCTATTAGCTGACTCTAGTTATTATTGTTTGAAAATTGACTGCAACAAATCTGACTAATGATGTGGCCGGTGCATATAAAAAATATACAAGTGAGCACTACACAATGTAGGCACGAACTCTTTGATTATCTACAAACAAATTATGGATATGAAATATTCAGTCTGTTAAGAAAATAAGAAATATCGTTGCCTACCTTACTATCAAGCATGCAGAAATTTTGAGTCACTTTACTTTGTACGACAAACCATAGTATAATAATAGATAGTATTTTTTTTTAAAATTCATACAGACCAGCTGTCAGATTCAGGTACGTTAAAGAGAAATGGAAAATATTACACTGACGACTTTCGACAGTGCATTTTGTCCATTTACCACCGAGTTGTCCAAAACAGGGCTATATTTGGTATTAGTTTTAAAACGAGACTATTTGCGATAATGAGTTATAAAACGAGGCTAAATCGAAAGAAAAAAAATCCTAATAACATTAATATTTTATGAACTTTAAGGATGGATTCTTAACCAAAATAAATGAAGTAATGCAATACTTATGTTATGAGAGTCAAGTAAAGCGCAATAGGACATTAGTCTAATGAAAAGAAACATTATTAAGCTGTATTAGAATTATAAACATCTGATTAAGTGCCAAATATGTGCCAAATATTGAAGCATTGTTTTGACTCTGTACAAAAGATGTTAATTGTATTTAGTATGTGAGTTAACTAGCCACCACTATGTTTATGTTCTACATTTTTAGAAATATTTTGAAAGTCCATTGAAATAGCTGTGTAAGCAGCATGGGTCCAAAAAAAAAAAGGAAATAACATAGCAACATTATAGAATAATAACATGTATACACTAAAATCCAATGGTTTACTATAGTAATAATAAGAAATACCATAAAGTGTAGCATAAGAGTCTGAACTGCTACATAATAATAGTTGTACTAAGCTAATTGTTTCAACAATAAACTGTTGATCAACTTTGTCTTTCAAGAATGTTTTCTCCTTCTTTATCACAGCGGGTTTTATGAAAACCTTCTTTCACGATACAATGTAGATTTATTTGTGCAAGTTGTGATTACTTGTTCATATCAGAAGAAACACTCAGAAGTTAATAATGCTATCGATTTAGATTTTGAGGAAAAGAGAAGTATATTCTGCGTTGATGTAATGCACTGTTACATAGGGGTGAGATGTCTATTTGTCTACAGATGTCTATTCGAACGGTCGTGACCGTTTTCTAACGGTTGTTACCGTTAGCTGTTGAATTTGAATTCAACAGTTAATCCGTAGCGGGGACATTGCCGCCGCACTCCCACATTAGGGGTTGCCACTCTCGATCCCATCCGTAGGGGATCTTATTTTAAAAAACATTCAACATAATCATAGACAGATAAAATTGAAATTGACAAAAGGCATACCTACTACATAGAGCATATCTACTACTTGAACCAAGTTCAACCATATCTACTTGAATTATCTAATAAAAGATGATAACTAAATTGGAATCAGAAGTTCTAGGAAAAAAAAATTTGAACAAGAAAGAAGCTGAATAAGAAAAATTAGGGATGACTATATTGACAGTAAGTCATAAATAGATTAATATAACTATTTTGACAAACAGAAGGAGAAAACAAGTCTAATTGATGTTTTGATCAAGAAATTCGATTAATATAAAATTTCAAAATCAAATGGTTAGCAAGAAGGAAAGAAATGTGTGGACAAAAAAACAATTTATTCTTCTATTTTATTGTTCTGTATATCAAAACATAAAAATTGAAATTAATAGCACAAAATGGACGAAAGTCCGCAGGATCCATTTCTAACATTGTACTACGCTAGTTTCCTTTTACCGCTCCCAATACAAACACTAACATCGTTCGCTTTTATTTATTTCTCCAAACCCCGAGGAAGGCACTTGACTACTTCACATACAAAGTTGCTCTACCTCTTTATACGACGAACGTCAGTCTGCTCAGTCATTTTTCACAACCCTAGAACCCCATATAAAGCCAAACATAGCGCTACTTGAATCCTTCTACAAAGCCAAGAAACATTTTATTCCTACTCTTATTTATAGCTCAACTTTATTGCTGTACAAATTAGAAAATAATTTCTTCCTTAATGCTAGAACAATTGATGGCTTTTAAGGGATTTGATCCATGCACTACTTTGCTCTGTAGAGTATTTTATGTCCTTTCTACAACATGTCCCTCGACGTGGAAGGAAAAAGGGAGTTTGTATAAGGGTCTTGGATGGTCGGATGAAAATGTTGCTTCTGAATTCATTGGACATCCTTTGTGCATGCTTGTATCAGACAGGAAGATTAAACTGGTAATGGATTTTTTCTGTTAATAAAAGGCAGCGTGAGCCATCTTATTTGGCAGAAAATCCAGTGTTTTTTACTTACAGTCTGGAGACAGGGATCATGACGAGGTATCTTGTTATGGACATACTAGTGAAGAAGCAATTGGTTAAGAAGAGCTCTGCAAGATAGTTGACAAGTATTTCTTCGAGAAGTACATGGTTACTTTTCAAGATCAAGCACCTAAGGTACTTCATGCTTACAATAGTAGTTGTTGTTTTGCTTGTTTATGTTTTACCTCAATCTGAATTTGTATTGGCTCTAATGCTGAGTTGTGTACTACGTCGCTCTCTTTAAGACGTAAAGTAGTTGTATCGAAATCGTGCAAGGAAGTCTCTGATGCAGCGCCGTCTCTAGGATAAAACAGCCCTAAGTCAATATCAATAGCCTCTGGCACGAAAACTGGTGAGTCAATAGCATCTAAAAAAATATTGCTCGGATCTAAGAAAGTTTAAGGCATAAGAAGAGGAGAACTCGATTTTCAAACTTACAAAATTTTTGTCAAATAGCTTGGTATATATAGGGAATATAGGGAAAAAATCTAAATAGAAAATGTGGTTGAGTCATGAGAAAATACCGGATCCAAATTTACTGGGTCTTATTACCTAGTCAAAGTCGGGTTAAAAATATACTACCAAAAAAATAAGAAGCTCTAGCTCACATTTGCTAAGACAAGCCCGACCCGGATCGGGTCAAGTCGATCGGTTCGCGTGTGTGATAGCCAGCATGTTCTCCCTCCTCAACATAAGAGAAAACATTGGATGCCCAAAGGACACATCCTTTCTCTTGTGAATCTATATTTAAATAGGACCACTCTATAGTTCTCCATAGTGTGGGACTATACAATAAGTGGAGTATTCTATACTCCTTTCAATATTCTTAACAATTCATTCTAAATCAAATTTTCCAACAATCCCCCACTTGAATTTGTCAAAATATTTTTCTCGAGCAATTTCTGATTTTATAAGAGTGTGCATAAACAAAAGTATCTTTCAATCTAAACCTTTGCATAGTGAGTAAGATCCGTATTATACTAGAGTGACTCATAGTCTTGAACTCTATCTCCAACATCAAACCACACACAATATTTCTAGATTGCAGTCTATATCCCGTGCTTTAAAGAACATGCACGTATATCCCATTTTAGTGAATGCTCTAGGAATTTTGCCTAAAATTCTATAGGAAGCGGCACATATTTATATTTCATATGCGAATCTATCAAGAGTATTCCTGTAACTAGGTATTCCACACCATATAGAGTATATATATATTTCATTAAGAGTTAAACTCATCCTCCTATCGCTTTAGGACTACATGCTTCAATCTAATGAAACTAGCATGTTTAATCAATGTTACTTCATAACTTGTTATTACCCATTGAACCCAGCTCTTGGGATATCGAGTCATTAGGTTGGGTTACTATTATGAGTGACTACTCATTCTTTGAGTTCTCATTCTATACGCAATAGTCCCATTCTTTTAGATGTAGAAAAGACTTTCTCACTAGTCAATCCTTTCGTCAAAGTACCCGCCAAATTCTCATCAATGTGTACATGATCCACTCTTACAGGTCCTGAAGAGATATACTCTCTTACAATATTGTTCTTACAAAGAATTGTCTTCTCAAAACAATGTAATAACGGCTCTCAAATTTTACAGTAGCCGCGGTACTATCGCAATGGATTGACACAGTTGGTATCGGTTTTTCCCATAAGGATATCTCAGCTAGCAGATTTCTTAATTATTATGCTTCTTCACTAGCAGTATCCAGTGCTATCATTTCTGACTTCATGGTGGATTGAGCCAAAATAGTTTGTTTCTTAGATTTCCAAGTGTTAGAACTTTGTATTTTGATGTTTTGATCGTGAAAACTATATAAGCATATATTATATGAACTAACCATATTTGCAGGAGAAGATACTATTCTTCTTGACAATAGATTGAAGACAACGAATTCAAAAGGCAGTTCAAATTTTATAAATGGTTTATCTATAGTCTAGTTTAGTAGTTAATCATTGTTAAAATCTCTCGTATGTGGTATATGCATGCACACATGGTTTTAAATTTAAATTCAAATCATATACACACTGTAAAACTTATTTATATTAAGTTCATAATCAAAAGGCTTTCAAAAAGAAATTAATGTGGCAGAAAATACTAATTTCAGTCGATTGAATAGATGTTCATAGTCGACTGAAACATGCACAGGTGCACAAGCACATTTGAAGGTTCAGCCGACTGAAACAAGTGTCTTTTCAAAAATAAATTTAAAATTCGAATTTTTAAGATATTCAGAAGACTAAAATTCTTTCCTTGGTCGATTGAATATTCATAACAGTTGTTTTTTCGAATGGTCACCTTCTTTTAACGAACAGAAACAACCCTTGATTCAAAAGTTGTTTCCATATCTTTTGACCGTAACTTTTCACGAACAATTGCATCTTTTAAACTCTATATATAGTCGTGAATTCAGTTGTTTCAATAACTTAATTCTCTGATTCTGTTCTAATATTCTTGTTTTCTAAAATTTTATCATTTGCTTTCATAAAAGTGTTCTAATCACTCACACATTCAAGCACAAATTTATTTGTGATTAAAATAACTTTCAATCTTCACGAACTACACTATATACTATAAAGGAGAAGATTATATGAATGATGTACTCTACAGACTTATCCGTGCTATCAAAAGAGCACAATCAGTCAAGAAAATTCTCTGCATTGTTGAAGTCATGTTCGGTTGCTCAGGCGGTAGAAGTCTTATTCAGCTGTCTAAGTGGTAGAAGTCCTGTTTGGTTGCTCAGGTTGTGTAATACATGTTTCTTTGGGTAAAGTGAGGGTTGATAGTTAAATTTCAAAAGGAGTTTGAGACTGGACGTAGAATGGAAGTTCGAACCAGTATAAAAATGTCTGATTTCATATACTTTACTATTTACTTTTTATTTAGCACTAGTAGATAACTTAGATTATATTCCATATTACGATCCACAGCAGCACTTTCATTTGGTATCGGAACAAGGTCATCATATAACCATAACACCATTATTTGATACATGTTAATATGTAAAATAACACTAGCACAAGTTTTGTTGAAGGTCAATCCACTACACAACCACTACTATTTAATGGTTTGAATTACAATTACTGATCAACTCGAATGAGAATTTTTATGCAAGCAAATGGATACGATACTTAGAATATACTCAAAATGAATACACTATTCCCACAACACCTTTTGCAGAATGGTCAAATATACAAAAGATAGATGCTACGTCGAATGCAAAAGCCATGAATATGTTATTTTGTACCTTAGACAAAAATGAATTTAATAGAGTTAGCATGTGTACAACTGCTTATGAAATTTGGAGAACTCTTAAAGTCGCACATGAAGGAACTAACGAAGTTAAACAAAACAAAATTTCTATATTTAAAAATCAGTTCCAAAATTTCAAAATGAGCCCATATGAAACTATAAATGACATTTATTATAGATTTCAATACATATATCATTAATTATTGGCACTAGGAGAAAAATTCTCAGATTTTGATATTGTCTCAAAAATTTTAAACTCTTTAACGGATGAATGAGAAAAAAAGTCTTAGCTATTAAAGAAGCTAATAACATTTCTACCATTAAACTTGAAGAGTTAATAGGAAATCTCATGTCATATGAAGTGGATTTGCAGGCTAAGAGAGATCAAGCAAAAGATGAAAGGAATATTACATTCAAAGCTGAACAAGAGAATTCGGATTTAGGTAAAGATGACATGGATTGATCGCAATGAATTTCAAAAAGTTTTTAAAATTCAAAAAGAACAAGAAGTTCGGAAACAATAGGGAAGAAAATTCTAGTAAATTGCCAGTCTTAAATCTTGAATGCTACGAATGTCATAAGAAGGGCCACATGAAGAAAGATTGTCCTGATAGAAAGAAAGACGGATTCAAGAATAAGAAGGACAAGTACAGAAAGAAGTAGACATTCTCAGTTACATGAGATGATTCAGAATCATCTTCATCATCTGACAGAGACACGGACAGCAATTCTGAACAAGCCAACGTTTGTTTAATGGCTTCAACTAACGATGTAAGTGATTTAACTTTGGATGATTTATTTGAAATAAATTAAGAATTGTTAGATAAACTCAAATAATTTAAAAGAAAGTATAAAGTTGCATTGGAAAAACTAAACACAACCGAAATAGAAGTTGATATGCTAAGAGATGAAAAGAAAATCTTAGAAGAAGAACTTGTTAATACACAAGAATATTTGTCTAATATTTCTTCTCAACTCACTATGCTATCAAATGAAGTAGAAGTACAAAAAGAAAATAATATGACATAGCTTAAGAAAATCATGATTTAAAATCAAATGTCAAAATTCTTGAATTAAAAAATACTAGTCTCAAAACTGAGTTAGAGAATATCACTAAATATGTAACTAAGTTAACAAAGGAAGATAAAATCTTTCTAAAATTATTAGTAATTCTCAAACTACTTCTAATAAAAATGGATTAGGATATAAAAATTCTTCGAAAACAGTTACAAAGAAGAATACTATATCATATAAAAATTTCAGTTTTCATAATAATTTTGTAAAAGTAAAACCATTGCCAAAAGTTTTTACTCAAAAGAAAGAATTGATAAAAAAAATTATAAAAATTTGGGTGCCAAAAACAAATAATAATTTAATCAAAAACAATTATATAAAATCTTTTACTACTTCAGTTCATAAAAATAAAGATTTTACTTATAAAGGGAATTCTAAACCCTCTTGGGTTTGGATTTCTAAGATCTAACTCTTAGGACCCTAATGAAAAGTGGGCACCAACGTCATTCATATATATTTTGCAGGTACCGACTAAGAAAAGAGGAAAGTTAGACAGTGGTTTCTCAAAACATATGATAGGAAATAAAGATATACTGACCAATAATATCTACTCGGATAGATGATTTGCCACATTTGAAGATAATTCCAATGGCTATATCATCGGCAAAGACGACGTGAGCAATGATGGTACATTTAACTTACCTCTTGTTACAAATATTTTATTAGTTAAAAATTTAAAGCATAATTTACTAAGTATAAGTCAACTGTGTGATAAAGGCTTTAATATAACCTTTTTAGAAAATAAATCCAACATTTTTTATCAATATGATAATCTTAAATTTGAAGGAACAAGAGAAAGAAATATTTATATATTAAATATGAAAATCAATCATCCATTGTTTTCAACACACCATCTTCTGAATCGTCGAAGAATTCCAACAAACCCACTCATGTTTATATTCCAGTTAAAAGTACACCATCTCCGACACATCATACGGGATAAACGCCACAGGGAAAACGAACAAAACATAACTTATGTTTTGATTCTCCATCAAATAAGGATAAAATTGATGATATTCATCACTACCAGAGAGAGACTCTGGAACTGCAACGCGAACTATACTATGAATAGAAAGTGATTGATAAACAAGTCAGCTTGAAATTGTGCGGGTCTTCATCAAAACAGTGCGTGCATCAACCATCGCCACAACATTCTCAAGTCCCATCGAATTCTTGGGGAATAAGCCCCCATCATCCTCAGGTATCACCGAACTCCTGGGAACGTAGTAATGTTTGGTCACCTATCCAACCATTACAATAAATAATAAAGGTTGAACTGCATTCTGATGATTCATACTACTCTAGAAACTAGGGTGTCATGTATTTTTTTAAATAAATTTTGTATGATTTATATGTTTTGAAATAAATTCCTTGTTGTCTAATAGATTACAATTAAAAAATATTAAGTTTTTATATTATTTTGTTTTTTAATAGAAAGGTCTTTAAGCATGAAGGTCAAATAGTCAGAAAAGAATAGTTTCAGTCGACTTAGTCGACCAATCCAGTCGATTAAAACTGCAAATTATACTTTTTTATATATCCAAATTCAGTCCACTTCCATACAATTTTCAATCGACTTAAATGCTTAAGTTTTAGGCTAAATATTGCGAGATAATTTTTCCTGCACAATAGTCGACTGAATAAAAATTTATGTTGATTGAACATTCTTGTATGCTTGAAATTTTGCAAATTTCATGTCGACTGATCCAGTAAATTCAGTCGACTGAATTTGACAAAATTCAGGCAAAAACTTGTGGTAAGAAAATCTCCGCACAACAGTCGACTGCCTGTAAAATTTCAGTCGATTGAATGATGTATTTCTGGTTTTTTAAAATTCAAATGCACAATTCCTACTCCACCTTTTCAACCATCCTGTATATTCATCTCCTTCATTTCAAACCCTACCTCATTTCTACAACAAAACCCTAGCCTCCATTATTCTTCAATTCAATTTTTATTACCTCAAATCAGTTCAATCAAATGAGACCAAGATCCAAAGGAGCTAGAGAATCTTCCGTCGGACCATCCGAGAGCCAAATAAGATTATGGCTTCATAATGAAATCGCAGTTACTAGATTCAACGCCATGAAAAGCTCAAAGATCTTCAATGGTTCTTTCGTCAAATTTTTGGACTTTCCACTCAACCTTCCTGTTACATCGAGGAAGAAGACGAAGATGACGAGATTCAAGAGCTTCACGGTGACTTTCCCCTAAGGCAGGGTCTAGTCACTCTTTCACGAAATCAAAGTAAGCTCAGTTGATAATTGGTCAATGTGGAGAAAAATGTCGTCAAGAGCAATAAGAAGCTCAACTCCATCGAGGACTTCTTAAATAAAATTTGGAAGAAAATTTCTTGCACCAGTTCTATTTCAACAAGTATTGTCGAAAATCCTGCTCCTTTCACTTGGACTACATCTGAGGAGGAAGAAGAGGAAGAGGAAGAATCCGGAAGCGAGGAAGTTTAGTCCTTTTTATCTTATGTTTATGTATATTCATTATATTCCGTTGTTCGTTATGTTTTCAATGCACATTTGTTGTATAAATATGTTTTTTGTTTTAATGTTAAATTAATGTTGTTTTGTTGACATTTGTTATGTAATATGTTGTTCAATTTCATTTACTTGTTGTTGGTTTAAATGCAAGTTATCCATGATATCAAGTTTACTTGTTGTTGAATATCAAGTTTATTTATACTCATCCATACTGCTATTGTTTACCATGTTATCCAATTATTCCTTTTTATCGATGACAGGGGGGAAGTATAAAATGTTCAGCAGGCAGATCATATTCAGGAGAAGTTTCACTGGTTTTATAATTTTATATAAACTTTTAAAACTTAAATAGATGTCATCATAAAAAAGGGGAAGAATGTTAGAACATTGTATTTTGATACTTTGATCGTGACAACTGTATAAGCATATATTATATGAACTTACCATATTTGCAGGAAAAGATACTATTCTACTCGATAATAGATTGAAGACCAACAATTCAAAGAGAAGTTTCAAATTTATAAATGGTTTGTCTGTAGTCTAGTTTAATAGTTAATCATTATTAAAATCTCTCCTAGGTGGTATATGCATGAAACATGGTTTTAAATTTAAATTCAAATCATATACACATTATAAAATTGTCTATATTAAGTTCATAATCAAAAAGCTTTCAAAAAGAAATAAATATGGCAGAAAACACCAAGCGACTGAATAGGTGTTCATAGTCGACTGAAACATGCACAGGTGCACAAGTACATCTGAAAGTTCAGTCGACTGAACCACCCCATTCAGTCGACTGAACCAAGTGTCTTTTCAAAAATAAAATTTGAAATTTGAAATTTTAAAATATTCAAAAGACTGAAATTCTTTCCTCGATCGACGAAATATTCATAACGGCTATTTTTCGAAACGGTCACCTTCTTTTAACGAACAGAAATAACCCTTGATTCAAGTTTGTTTACATATCTTTTGACCGTAACTTTTCACGAACAATTGCATCCTTTAAACTCTATATATAACCTTGAATTTAGTTGTTTCAATAACTTAATTCTCCGATTCTGTTCAAATATTCTTGCTATCAAAAATTCTCCTATTTGCTTTCATAAACGTGTGCTAAGAACTCGCACATTCAAACACAAATTTATTTGTGATTAAAATAACTTCCAATCTTCACTAACTACACTATATATCATAAAGGAGAAGATTATAAAAAGGGTGTACTCTAAAGAATTATCTGTGCTATCAAAAGAGCACAATCAGTTAAGAAAATTCTCTGTATTGTTGAAGTTCTGTTCGGTTGCTCGGGCGGTAGAAGTCCTATTCAATTGTCTAGGCGGTAAAAGTCATGTTTGGTTGCTTAGGCAGTGTAATACATGCTCCTCCGCGTTAAGTGAGGGTTGATAGTTAAATTCCATAAGGAGTCTAGGATTGGACGTAGAACGGGAGTTCGAACCAGTATAAAAATCCCAAGCGTCATTTACTTTACTATTTACTTTTTATTCTGCACCAGCAGATAAATTCAATTATATTCCATATTACAATCCACAGCAGTACTTTCATTTGGTATCAGAGTAAGGTCATCATATAACTATAACACTGTTATTTGATACATAATTAATATGGAAAATAACACCAACACAACTTTTTTTGAAGGTCAATCCACTGCACAACCACCACTGTTTAATGGTTTGAATTACAATTACTAGTCAACTAGAATGAGAATTTTTATTCAAGCAAATTGATATGATACTTGGAATATAACTCAAAATGAAAACACTATTCCCACCACACCTTTTGTAGAATGATCAAATAACTAAAGATAGATGCTACATCGAATGCAAAAGCCATGAATATGTTATTTTGTGCCTTAGACAAAAATGAATTTAATAGAGTTAGCATGTGTACAACTGCTTATGAAATTTGGAGAACTCTTAAAGTCACACATGAAGGAACTAATAAAGTTAAACAAAGAAAAATTTCTATGCTTAAAGATCAGTTCCAAAATTTCAGAATGAGACCAGATGAAACTATAAATGACAAGTATTCTAGATTTCAAGACATACATCTTCACTATTGGCACCAGGAGAAAAAAAATCAAATTTTGATATTGTCTCAAAAAATTTAAACTCTTTAACGGATGAATGTGAACGAAAAGTCTTAGCTATTTTGTTCCTCTATCACTTCGAAATTTCTTAATTTTCTTATGAAATTGGTTTTCAATTTTAGCGACAAATAACTTAAACATATCTAGCGTATCACTTTTATTTTTCATGAGATAAACATAAGTGAAATTTGAGCAATCATCAATAAAAGTAATAAAATAGTGTTTTCCATTCCTAGTTAGAGTGCCATCAAGTTCACATATATCAGAGTGTATTAAATCTAAAGGTTCTGACTCTCTAAATACAAATTTAAGTGGGGTCTTAATAATTTTAGTTTGTCTACGATATTCACAATTTTTGAATCTCTTATGGATACTTTAGGGATTAAGCCTAAGATACTCATGTTATGAATCAGCCGCTTTTTAACATGACAGAGTCTAACATGCCAAATATTAAAATCACACAGCACATAAGCAAAACTATTAATTTTATTCAAATAGCATTTAACCTAAACATCCATCTACAACATACCCTTTACCAGCAAAAACACCATTTTTAGTGATGGTGTATAAGTCAGATCCAATAATTTGAGAAAACATGCTTTATTTAACAAAAAAACTAGATACTAAAATTTTCCTCATCTCTGGAGTATGCATCATATCTTTCAGCAACAAGTTGAGGTAAAATTTAACTCCACAGTCCGTCGTCTGAAACTTCAAATAGCGAGTGATAGCATGCCTTTTCGCTCCAGCTTACTCGGTATCATATTTCTTTTACAACGCATTCCAAATCTCCTTTGCTGACTTGTCAAAGTTGTAGTAGTCATACAGGTCGTCACTCAAGCCATTAAGAACATATTTTTTGCAGAGGTAATCATAGTGCATCCAGTCCTGCGAAGCCTTTTTTTGGTCGTTCATTGCTTCTTTAGACAGGGTTGGTTTTACTATTGTCAGCACATGCACCATTTTTTGACAATGAAGAAAAATTGCATTTTTTGTCTCCGGCATTTGAAATAAAGCCCCTCAAATTTGAATTGTTTGTTCGCGTCATAGCCAATAGAGTCGTCGGTAAACGAAACCATAATGTCTTAAAATTATTGTACCTCGATCGAAATTTTTATCGACTTGGCTGAGTCACGTACTAGGTCGCTCTCTTTAAAATATTTCGCCGCGGCGCCGAAATCATGCAAGGCGGTCTCTGATGCAGCACCGTCTCTAGGATAAAACAGCCTTAAATCAATATCAACAGTCTTTTGCATGAAGACTTGTGAGTTAACAACACCTAAAAAATATTGCTCGGATCTAAGTAAGTTTAAGGCAGAAGAAGAAGAGAACTCGGTTTACTTATAAAAATTCTGTCAAATAGTTAATCTAAGTAGAAAACGGCGCTGAGCCACGAGAAAATACCAGATCCGAGTTTACTACGTCTTATTACCGAGTCAAAGTGGGTTTAAAAATATACAAACAACAACAATTACGACTAAGCCAATATTCCCAAACAAGTTGGGGTCGGCTAAAGATTGAACCCAAAACTAAATGAACAAGTCAATTTAAAAGTAGTAGTAGTACTAATAATAATAAGTAGTACTAATAATAATAATAAACCATGAAAATAATAATAAATTAAAGTAAAATAATCAAACAATTAACAATAATAATAAATAAGTTAAATAAGAATAAAGATAAAAATAAAATTATATATGAAAAACCATGATGATGATAATAATACTAGTAATAATGGTAAAAATAGTAAAAGGGATCGAAGACCAAAAACTACGTCTTAGATTCCTAATCACTAGTCCTATAATCTGAAACATATAACACTACGTCTAAACTAACCTTAAGCGCAATAAAAACTCATAGTTCTAGTACGTAAATCGCTAACTTTCATACGCTCCTGTCCGATACTAGCTCTTCGGATATATTCCAATCATTCAAGTCCCTTTTTACTACTTCCTCATATGTCAATCTTGATTGACCTCTACCTCTCTTTAAGCATTCGATGCGGCATATGATTCCAACATGCATAGGTGCCTCATGAGGCCTTCGTTGGAGATGTCCAAACCATCTTAAGTGGTGTTGGACCAACTTCTCTTCAATTGGTGCTATTCCAAGTTTGTCACGTATATCATCATTTCTAATCAGGTCTCGTCTTGGATGACCACAACTTCATTACAGAATACACATCTCTATTACACTTATCTTCTAGACATGTTATCCTTTAGGAGGCCAGCATTCTGCACTATACAATATCGCAGGCCTGATTGTCGTTCCGTAGAACTTTCCTTTAAGCTTTTTTGAGACCTTCCTATCACAGAGAATGCTAGATGCTAGTCGTCATTTCACCTATCGAACTCGAATTCTAAAACTAACATCTTCGTAAATCTCCCAATCTTACGGCAACATTGATCCTAGATATCGAAAGGATTCCTTCGTGGGCACTACTTGTCCGGCTAGAGTGACTTCTCCATCTTATGACCCGAACCGCTGAACTCGTATTTCATATACTATGTTTTAGTTTTGCTAAGCCTGAAACCCTTGCACTCTAAAGTCTTCCTCCAAAACTCCAGTTGTCTATCAAACCTTATCCTACTTTCGCTAATCAACACAACATCATCAGTAAAGAGCATACATCAAGGAATCTCACCTTGCATATCATTCGTAACCTCATCCATCATTAGGGCAAAAATGTAGGGGCTCAAAGCTGACCCTTGATATAATCCTATGTTAATGAGAAAGTCACTGGTTTTACCATCGCATGCTCTGACACTAGTCACAACATCATCGTACATATCTTTAATAACGATAATGTACTTTCTTGGGATTCTCCTCTTTTCCAGAGCCCACCACATAATATTTCTTGATACTTTGTCATAAGCATCGATAAATATCATGTGTAGATCCTTCTTTTATTCCCTAAATCTCTCTGTAAGTTGTCTTATCAAGAAAATCGCCTATGTGATCGACCTTCCAGGCATGAACAGCATGAAACCAAATTGGTTTTTTGAAATGTTTGTCATCCTTCTTAATCGATATTCAATGACTCTTTTACATAACTTGATTGTATGAATCATAAGCTTAATTCCTCTATAGTTTGTACAACTTTGAATATCTCCTTTATTCTTGAAGATTGGAACTAATATGTTTCTCCTCCACTCATCTGGCATCTTGTTTGATTTGAAAGTATTATTGAACAACTTAGCTAGCCATGTTATCCCCGCATCTCCAAGGTATCTCCCACCTCACTGGAAAATTCATCAAGCCCTAATGCATTGCTTGCTTTCATCCATTTTAGCGTCTTCTTTACCTCGGACTCTTGAATTCTCCAAACAAAATGTCTATTGGTATCATCAAAAGAGTCGTCCAACTCGATCGTAGTGTCATCACCTTCTTCATTGAATAGTCTGTCAAGGTATTCTCTCCATCTACTTTTTTTTCTCATCTTCCTTCACCAAAATTTTATTATTCTCATCCTTGATGCATTTAACTTGGTTGAAGTCTTTCGTCTTCCTCTCATGGAGAATAGCTATCCTATAGACTTTTTTTTACCCTCCTTCGTACTTAGCTTTTGATATAGATCTTCATATGCCTAACCTCTTGCTTCACTCGCCACTCACATTGCATTCTTTGCCGCTTTGTTCTTTTGCATGTTTTCCTCGTTCTTGTGATGATGCAAGCATTTATAGCATTCCTTCTTCTCTTTGATAGCCTTTTTCACATCATTGTTCCACCACTATGAATTTTTAGGTTCGCATCTATTTCTTTTTGTTGTCCCAAACACCTAAATAATCACATTCTGTATGCGCATTGCCATCTCATCTCACTTGTCATTTACTTCTCTTTCCATATTCCATGCCCTTTCTCCTATCACTCTAACCTTAAACATCCGTTAGGCGTTTGCTTTGAGCTTCCACCATTTTGTCCAACTAATCATGACTCCTTTATACTGTTAAATACATATCCAATGACAAAATTCAGATATCAAAAGCAGATGTGTGAGTTGACACATTCTCTAGATATGACTTTGCAATCCACGCAAGCTCGTTTTCCATCTCTTCTAGTAAGGCAAAGTCAATTTGGCTAGAGTGTTCGCCACTACTGAAATTAACTAAATGTGATTGTATCTTTCTAAAGAAAATATTAGCTATCATGAGATCATAAACAATAGCGAAATTAAATATATTTTTCCTCTTTCTTAGTTCCTATCGCCACATCCAAAACCACTATGCACTCTCTCAAACCCTCCACTACTTGAACCAACATGGCTGTTGAAATCTCCTCCTATGCAAAGTTTCTCGCTACCAGGAACATCTCTGATCATGACATCTAGCTCTTCTAAAAAATTACTCTTGATGGGTTCACTTAGACATACTTATAGGGCATAGGCGCTAACGAAGTTTAGAACCATATCGCCAACCACTAGCTTAACTAGGATGATCCTGTCCCCTTGTCTCTTAATGTCGACCACTCCATTTTTGAGGTTCTTGTCAATTAAGATGTCAACCCTGTTCTCGTAAAGTTCTTTTCCCATATACCATAACTTAAAGCATATGTTCTCTATCTCCTTTACCTTCTGGCCCGTCCATTTGGTCTCTTGAATGCATAAGATATTTACACGTCTCATAGTCATGGCATCAACTATCTCTTTTAACTTTCCCGTTAAGGAACCCATATTCCAACAACCAAAAGGAATCCTACTTTCATCGACTAGCTTCCTTGCCACTTACACCCGCCGAGTAAAGTGCAAAGACCCTTGCTCATTTATTACTACATCAGAGCATCGATATAGTGCGTCACTAAGAGAGTGACGATCCTTCCCTTGCATATTTATTATCATACTCGAGCCTTGATATAGAGCGTCACTAAGGGAGTAACGACACAACTCTTGCTGATTTATCACGATGCCCGAGCCTCGATATGGCACGTCGCTAAGAGGGTTACGTCCCAATGAAATATAATAGGATTCTGCTTTCATAAGAGGCTATGGTTTTTATGTTGGGTCGCCAAGCCTATCACAACCCTCCTCCTTCATCCTAGCTTGGGACATGTTGCATAAAAACTACACATTCGGTTTAAAATATACTGCCAAAAAATAAGGAATTCTAGCTCACATTAGCTAAGCCAAGCCAAATTCGGGTCGATCGATTGGGGCACACGCCTGTGATGGCCAGCACGTTCTCCCTTCTTAACACAAGGGGAAACGTTGGCTGCCCAAAGGGCCCATCTTTTCTCTTGTGAATCAGATACTAAATAGAACCACTCTAGCAATGTGTATGACTATTCAATAAGAGGCGTATTCTATACTCCTTTTATTTTTTTTAAAAGTTCATTTTAAATTAAATTTTCCAACAGTTTAGAAAGTGGATCTCCGATTTCATAGTTTGAGAATTTGTTCTTGATTGTTATCATTTAGTCTAATTCCAGGAAGTCAAAATTTGAAAAAGGGTTTGTAGACATGAAAAACTCATCTTATAATTAACTTGCTATTTAAATTTAAAAGCTCATCTTATATTTAAATGCTAATGCGTGAATTTAACTTGAAAGCTCATTTAAAATTTTAAAAATGAATGTGATCTGTTCCGTGATAGTAGTGTACATTTCATGTAGTCCGTAATCGATGTATATTAGTTCCATCGGTTAATTCAAATTATGTAAGCAGTTATATAATTCATTCCATAAATGAGATGGTGCATGTAAGAGAAAAATATTTTGAAGCGGTATATGACATGTTCGTTTAACATATAGGTACGTAGGAAATCATAGTCAAATCATTTTTTAAACTCGTTTTGTGCTCCAGCAGCGCGGTCTTACTAGCTACCTAAGTTGAATTGAGATGGTATAATATTATTTACGTCGGACTTTTTGTCGGGTTTGAAGTTTTGATTTCCCCTTCAACTCCTGGGTATTCTCAATTTGAATTGGGTATGCTAAGAGTAAGGTATTTCGATTTTAGACGAGTAAGCTTTCGGAGACATGAAGGAATGCAAGCTACTATTTAGAAGTATTTAAGTTGCGTAGTGTTAATAGTTTTTATTTTGCTAAATGCATGTAATGACGGTATTGTAACCATCTAGTAGTTAACACTCTAATTATCTAACGGAGCATCTTCATATGTCGTTCTTGGAATTATATGTGTAATTATTATATTTTATCCGAACGATGTAATCGTGGAATTATGTAATGAAATATAGTGAATTTGCAGTTTCAATTAATGAAAATGTTTGTTTAAAATTTGCAAATTCTTGTGCTTTTAATGTTATTGATGCAATATTGATCTTATTTCATCATTAGAAAATCATGCTAAAGATGACCGCAGCGTCAATATAATCTATTTTTGCCTCAAAAGGGGATGTTACACCCAACCATTTGGAGGTCCATCAAACAGACATCTAATCTTGGTGTACGTTGAACAAGCGTCTATAAGGCAGACGTTTGTTTAACTATTGCGTAGCTTTAGTTACATATTTGCACTCAAATTGATCTTGAATACGTAATACTGATGATCGATTGTTGGAAGCTTTGATGAACGTTTTTACTCAAAACTTTTAAATACATAAAATATTATGGTTCCGTTTCTAACATTAGATTACGTTTTATCTGGATGATTATTTTCTGATATCGCTATTAATAATTCACTATCGGATATAAGCTGCTAAATTTAAAGTTGAAATTCAAGGGGATGTAGAATTTACCTTTGAAATTTGACGGAGGTACATTGAATATAGTGTAAAAAAAATTGTTTTGCAGGGATACTTCGTATTTCAAATTTTAGATTTTTATTGTCCATTGTTATCCAAGTTGAAGTGGCATAAAAAGTTAATAGAACCCTTCATTTCGTCGTCGTCCTCTTCTTTATATAGGTGTTGTTTCTAGCCTTTTTTTACCACATTATTGTTGGTGATGCGTCCAACACATTGGACGTCCCAACATTCAATTCCATTTTTCCACCACCATTGACAGTGCAACATCCTGCCTTTTTGTACGCTTTAAATCGACGATAAACCACACACGTCAGACTCGAACCATACAGAAGGGTGGATTGTTATTGGGTGAATAAGCAAAATCAGAGGAGGAAAACAAAACAGAATCTTGCAGCGGGACGACAAAATATAATAATCAAATAAACAGTCCATGAACCTGTTTTACAAAACATTTGATTTTACCTATACAACACATATCAGAGTTACACATACTAGAGAATAATAAATAATGCAACGGAGCAGTATGAATGTAGTGGAATAATATAATAAATAATAGTAATACAATCTTCGTCTTCGTCCTCCAGAAATAAAGTCTTTGAATCCTGAAATGCTCAGACTGACCCGAGCGAATTGAAAAGACAAAATACTCGAGTCAGAACTAAAAGATCTTATGTAAGTTAAATCAACGGTAAATAATATGAGTGGAACGGCGTCAGAGATGTTTACGGGATTTGACATCTCCTATCCAGTGTCAACTGAGTGCAGTAACTCAAGAGATGCTCGGGATTCACATCTTCTAAGGATCCGTTAAACTATTTACTATGTAATAGTATTTCGCTATTATAATAGTGTCTAATAGTAAAATAAACTTACTTTAAAATAGCGTTAAGGAGTTACCCTATAGCCCTTAACACGTAATAGTGCCAATAGTCTATACAGTACCGTAATACCTCCTGATCGGGAGGCTACCAGAGGATACTCCATAGGTACAACACAAATCAAACTCGTACAAGGCGCGCTAGGGTAGGTGATACGACACAACTAGGCAATGCCAGGGTAGATATACCAATTACGCTTCCGGACCGGTGGTAACGCATAGCCGCAGCTACTGCCCACCTAGAGCCACACCCCCAAATCAAAAAATCAAAAGTAGCCACCGAATCAATCCAAAAGTCAAAGTATAATATCGAAGGGATGTGTTCGATCAAAGGTGCTATCTCATTAGCCCGTCAATCGCTCCTGTTTTAGCCACCTTATGCCAACTCACGAGAGTCGTGTCTACGTATATACCTCAAAGGGATGCCGCCGCCATCCTACCTCATTTTGGAATCTCTACCGCGTACACGGTTATTAAAGTGGTTTTCGGAGTTGGCAGAGAGTATGACAACTTCCGATCCCGATCTCTTTAATAATCAAATGTTATTATAACACCGCGGTCATTTTCAAAATAGTTTATACTTTAAAACTAAAATATCATTGCCTTTTCAAAAACCAAATTAATACGATATCATTTTATTCTAATATATCCTTTCTAAAACCATAACACTTTCAAAATTATAATATTTCAAAACCAATCACTTGAAATATAACCTTTCAAAACAAAATACCTTGAATTACATAGCTTCTAAACCATAACTTCCACCACTTAAACGGTTTGGATATCCAAACGGTATATAGAATAAAATAGTTTAAATTTAAACTTTACTTTATAAAGTAAAATAATTTCCTCGACTTCACAATTTTATTCGCTTTAAATTAAATCTCAGTTCATAACTTTCAACTCACTCTCAGTTTTCAATAAACTACTTCAATTTATATCGATTTCAAATATAGATTCGAACCTCCAACTAAACCATTTTAATAGATTTCAAAGCTTTCAATATTCAACACTTCAAAACTAAATTTGTTAACCCTATATATATATATATATATATATATATATAATTCATTTTACTATTATTTAGTCTTGAAATATTTACTTAATAATTCAAATATCATTCTAATAAACTCAAATTTCAAATAACTGAGTATTTCCCTCACTTTATTCAAACTTGATATATTCATTTATATAATATTAAACAAAAATCAAGTTAGAAATCATATTCTTTAAAATCTCAAATTCAATGAGTCCCAAATCAATCTTTATTAAATAAAATTCTCGATTAAATACAATTTCAAATCAATTTTCAATTTATCTTTCGACCTTAATTTATTAAAATCATTATAAATTTTATAAAAATATAATTTATACAAATACTAAACCATATTATATTTTTTAAATAAAACCAAATTTTATTAATAAACTTATTTTATATCAAAAACATTTCTACATGCCTTAAATCAAGAATAAAATAACACTTGTATAATATCTAAAATCAATATTTATATAAAACCATGTATTTCTTTCCAAAACCATAGAAATCAATTTCAAATTTTTATATATAGGTCGCGGTGTCTGTATATAATTTTCTATCCTATGGTCAAGTGATATGGATATTTATCATTTCAACCCGTAATTTAAAACATAAATACGGTTATATATCATTTCAAACCGCAATCCCGAATGCAATAAAAATCCATAACAACTTGCAGTTTATAACAATATAAAATACAACATCCATTCGTCCAATATCAATCGTCAAACATTTATCACAATCATCATCCAATTCAAATAATAACATCAATATAGAACATATAATAAATAATAGGTATTTACTGGCAGTTTATATTTAATAATAAATCAAATAACAATTTAACTGATAGTTAAATGAAATAATAAGTTAGATAAAAATTTAATTTAAGAAATTCAATTTAACTGAGATGATGATTAAAATATGACAAACAGCCATAAATACATTTCTAATCACAACATCAATCAATTTAACAAACGTAAGAAATTTTAGAAGTTGTGAGTGGATTAAAACACTCACCTTTTGAATTTAAATTGAATTTCAATCCAATTTAAACTCAAAATTTGAACAGTCTCAGAATCCATCCAAACGAGCGTCAAAGTGTCCGGAATTCCGATATGAACCTAGCGGAGAAAACCGCGTATGAAACGGACCTTGTATGCAGAAGTTATTGCGATTAGAACACGTTGAAATAGAGATTAAAATAAAAGAAAACAAAACAGCACCACCCACCAATGAGTGCCATGTCCACAGCACCATCCTCTTTTGTTCATGCCTCAACTAGGAACCCTAGCCGCCAGAGTTTGTAGCCACCATCGTCAAAATCATGCCGCACACCACCATACACCACCCACGCGATCGCCTAACACTCGCGACCACCCCCATGGTCGTGCACAAGCGGTGAACCCAACCGAAGCACGAAAATTGCACAGCAGCCGCCTATAATTTCGAACCCTAGTTGGAATTTTCCAGGCGATCTGACCGTTAGTTTATCGAACACCCACAACCGATCAACTTAGCAAAGCCCCCTCCACGCCACGGTACCACCAATTTGTCGATCAGGTGGATTTGATTTCGACGCAATGGATGGTCGAAAATAGATAATAAATTTTTGGTCAACCGGTGACTCAATCCGGAGAAAGAATTTCAGGTCTGAGATGCGCTCGTCGAGAGCTTCAGATCGATATAAAATTTGACATTATTTGCGGAGTTTGAAATTTTGGCTTTGAATTTGATTTGAAATTGCAACTGGAATTTTGGTTTTGTCTTCCATGGAATGAGGAGGATCTATAGGAATTGTACTTATAGAATAATGACATAAGAAACAGGTTAGGGTTTATAACAAGGTATATATAGGCAAGATGAAATTAGAATGAACCGGATCGATTGGACCGAAAGCCGAACGCCAAATGGCCCGAAAAGCCCATTCTGACTCCGGAACGAAAATAAGTCAACATATATATCAAAATAGATGTTTTTAAATATTTTTAACACAATGGAACAGATTTCAGGTCCAAATTCCATCGTATGAAGAAGTTATGCTAAAATCAAGTTATTTCAAATTGATTTTGATTGATTTCAATTAAATTGATTTCTAGACGTTTCGAGCCCGTATGATCAAATGACAAGTCCGATTGATACGAAACTTGAAATCCGACAATAATTAACCATTATGGATCCGATGAAATTTGTTTTGTCAAAATCCGAGTCAGTGGCCAAAATGGCTATTTTTACATTAATTAAATAAATTACAAATTAATTAATTAAATCAAATTTTCAGTTTCAATTCCATAATTGACAATTTTTATCATTTCTAAATTTCTTAATCATTTACTCTAATTTAAACAAATTTAGATGTCAATTTAGAGTTGATAAATTTATCAATTTCAGTGTTAACCTCAATGTCATTAAATTCAGAAATTATAAATTTAATATTCAATAATTCCATTTGATTAAATAAATTAATAATTATTCCACTCATTATTGTCAAATAGATGGATTTAACATTGGAATCAAAACTATTACATTAATGTTCTCACATTCCATCTTAATTTCAAACAACGTAATATTTAGATATTTTAATTTCATTTAATTGCAATTAATCCAATTATTAAATTTAAATTCCAATAAATTAATAAGTCTTGAGTTTCCATTCCTTTTATTCAACCAATTGTCATATTATGAAGAAAGTAAATGTTATTTCCCATTATCAACTAAATCCACATTAACAAAATATTTAATTTAGATTTATTACAATTTTTGCCACATTTAAATTAACAGGCTAAATAAATAGGTAACATAAAATATTTGTTACCATTTACTTTCAATCACACTTGTAAGTTATTATTCCCAAATAATTGTTACAATTGTTTACATAACACAAATTTCATTCAATCATCATTACCATACTATTTAATTATATTTATTGAAATTTGTTTCCAATTTACTAAATACAATCAATTATAACTTTACCATTGTTTCAATTAAATTCGGATTGCACTAATTATTTATCGACTTGCATTAACATTATTATCTTACAACTTTTTATTTCTTCCAATATTAAATAACAAGATTCATTAAATAAACAAATTTATTTATCTAAATTTTAAGGGTCGTTACACTCCCCCCCACTCAAAACTTTTCGTCCCCAAAAAGGAAAAAGAAGGGAAAAAAGAATTAAGAATCAATATATCTTACTTAAAATATTAAATTTATAACCAAATAAATTTACAAAATAAATTAATTTAAATAAAATATACCAATTTATAACCATTATATCTTTTATACTTAAATTAATAAAGATTGGAAAACATTTTTAAAAATTTTCTAAGTCCAAAATTTTACGTAAAATTTCGGCAGAGTCTCCTTTGTACGGAGAAGCTCGGGGGAGAATATAATATCGAATATATCAATATATAACACAATATTTTCCAAAATAATATATATCCCATCACGGGAAAAGAATATAATAACACTAGAAAACCGTAATCTGAGAACGTACTTATTTGTCGTACAATTAACGCTTATTTTATAAAACCAAAAGCAATAGCAATTGTTTCCATAACCTGCATTTCACTTATATAATCTAAAAAGAGTTAATAATTATATAAAATGAAATAGCTAAGGTTGTTTCATCCACTAACAAACAAACTAATTTAAACAACAATCACATGCAACTAATATATGATCATCATAAAAAATCAACACAATTAATTATCCATTCATATCAAACAAAATAAATAGTTGTTCGGGTTCGAAAACTTTAAATTGTACAGAATGAAAAATAAACTACTAAGTGCATCATTTACTCAAGTCTTAGATGAAACCAAATAGATTATTCATACATCCAAACAATTTTAAAGTATTCTTGCCCAAACAGCCATAAACCAAACAAACAACAATTTCAAACAATAGATCGAGTTCATTCTTAATAATTTCATTTCATAATATTTGTTGTTTGGTTTCCTTTTCATTCAATTAATGATTTATATTTTTAGTTTACATTTATTTCTTGCAAATTTTCATTTCCATCCATTGATTCAGTATTTATTTCACTTATTTGCAATTATATTTACATAAATTCTTTTTTATTTATTCATATCATATAAATTTTATTTTTATTGCATTACATTACATTCATTCATTTCGCAATTTCCTTTATTTACAGTATTCATCTTTCTGCTTATTTTTATTATAAATAAACTCAAAAATGAATGTCGATGATGCGTGCGCTCATCACCGAAATTATTCTCCAGCGACAGAGAGGGGAGTACAGAACTTATTTCTTCCAAAATTTCTTTAAAACAATTCTTTCAAATTATATTGAAATATTTATATCAGAAAATACTTCTAACAATATTATTATTATTATATTTCGAAATCATTCGAAAGAAATTTTTAGAACCCCCGGGCCTTAGATTCTAAATTCCCAATTTCCATTTATCTTAATTTCAACCTCATTTCAACTATTACTTATAAATTTTATTACCAAACAACCAATATATTGCAACCAAATATATATCTTATTTATAAAATTTTATTTTATACATATAGGAAATATAATAGGATAATTATTTCATTCGCCTATATTCAAAATAAATATTATGGCGGTCTGTCCTATTAAGTGTTTAGGAATCCCTATGATGTCATAGCGTCCCATGCACCAACCAGAATTTTTAAATACAAAACGGAACAAATTAACACAATAACAAAACCTTTTGTAACACTAATAAATACGCTCTCTCATATATACATATACACTCAGTGACCCATTATAGGGTATTACTACCCTATTAATAAAGAGTCAGGTCCCACAAAGCTAAGGTTTATCGCTAAACCAAAGCTCTGATACCAGATATAACATCCCGCCTTTTGTACGCTTTAATTCGACGATGAACTACACACGTCAGACTCAAACCATAGAGAAGGGTGGATTGTTATTGGGTGAATAAGCAAAATCAGAGGAGGAAAACAAAACAGAATCTTGCAGCGGGACGACAAAATATAATAATCAAATAAATAGTTCATGAAGCTATTTTACAAAACATTTGATTTTACTCATACAACACATATCAGTATTACACATACCATAGAATAATAAATAATGCAGCGGAACAGTATGAATGTAGTGGAATAATATAATAAATAATAGTAATACAATCATCGTCTTCGTCCACTTGAAATAAAGTCTTCGAATCGTGAAATGCTCAGACTGACCTGAGCGAATTGAAAAGGCAAAACACTCGATTCAGAACTAAGAGATCTTATGTAAGTTAAATCAACGGTAAATAATGTGAGTGGAACGGCATCAGAGATGTTTACGGGATTTGACGTCTCTTATCTAGTGTCAACTTGAGTGCAGTAACTCAAGAGATGCTCGGGATTCACATCTCTTAAGGATCCGTTAACCTATTTACTATGTAATAATATCTCGCTATTATAATAGCGTCTAATAGTAAAATAAACTTACTTTAAAATTGCGTTAAGGGGTTACCCATATAGCCCTTAACACGTAATAGTGCCAATAGTCTATACAGTACCGTAATACCTCTTGATCGGGAAGCTACCAGAGGATACTCCATAGGTACGACAAAAATCAAACTCGTACAAGGCACGCTAGGGTAGGTGACATGGCACAACTAGGCAATGCCAGGGTAGATATAATAATTATGCTTCCGGGCCGGTGGTAACGCATAGCCGCAGCTACCGCCTACCTCGAGCCACACCCCCAAATCAAAAAATCAAAAGTGGCCACCGAATCAATCCAAAAGCCAAAGTATAATATCGAAGGGATGTGTCCGATCAAAGATGCTACCTCATTAGCCCGTCAATCGCTCTTATTTTAGCCACCTCGTGCCAACCCACGGGAGTCGGATCTACGTATATACCTCAAAGGAACGCCGCTACCATCCTACTTCATTCTGGAATCTCCACCGTGTACACGGTTGCTAAATCGGTTTTCGGAGTTGGCAGAGAGTATGACAACTTTCGATCCCGGTCTCTTTAACAACCAAACGTTATTATAACACCGCGGTCATTTTCAAAATAGTTTATACTTTAAAACTAAAATATCATTGCCTTTTCAAAAACCAAATCAATATGATATCATTTTATTCCCATATATCCTTTCTAAAACCATAACACTTTCAAAATTATAATATTCCGAAACCAATCACTTGAAATATAACCTTTCAAAACATAATACCTTGAATTTCATAGCTTCTAAATGATAACTTCCACCACTTAGATGGTTTGGATATCCAAATAGTGTATAAGATAAAATGGTTTAAATTAAAACTTTACTTTATAAAGTAAAATAGTTTCCTCGACTTCACAATTTTATTCACTTTAAATTGAATCTTAATTCATAACTTTCAACTCACTCTCAGTTTTCAATAAACTATATTAATTTATATCGATTTCAAATATAGATTCGAACCTCCAACTAAACCATTTTAATAGATTTCAAAGCTTTCAATATTCAAAACTTTAAAACTAAATTTGTTAACCCTATATATATATATATATATATATATATAATTCGGTTTACTATTATTTAGTCTTGAAATATTTACTTAATAATTCAAATATCATTCCAATAAACTCAAATTTCAAATAACTGAGTATTTCCCTCACTTTATTCAAACTTGATATATTCGTTTATATAATATTAAACAAAAATCAAGTTAGAAATCATATTCTTTAAAATCTCAAATTTAATGAGTCCCAAATCAATCTTTATTAAATAAAATTCTCAATTAAATACAATTTCAAATCAATTTCCAATTTATCTTTCGACCTTAATTTATTAAAATCATTATAAATTTTATAAAAATATAATTTATACAAATACTAAACCATATTATATTTTTTAAATAAAACCAAATTTTATTAATAAACTTATTTTATATCAAAAACATTTATACATGCCTTAAATCAAGAATAAAATAACACTTGTATAATATCTTAAATCAATATTTATATAAAACCATGTATTTCTTTCCAAAACCATAGAAATCAATTTCAAATTTTTATATATAGGTCGCGGTGTCTGTATATAATTTTCTATCCTATGGTCAAGTGATATGGATATTTATCATTTCAACCCGTAATTTAAAACATAAATACGGTTATATATCATTTCAAACCGCAATCCCGAATGCAATAAAAATCCATAACAACTTGCAGTTTATAACAATATAAAATACAACATCCATTCGTCCAATATCAATCGTCAAACATTTATCACAATCATCATCCAATTCAAATAATAACATCAATATAGAACATATAATAAATAATAGGTATTTACTGGCAGTTTATATTTAATAATAAATCAAATAACAATTTAACTGACAGTTAAATGAAATAATAAGTTAGATAAAAATTTAATTTAAGAAATTCAATTTAATTGAGATGATGATTAAAATATGACAAACAGCCATAAATACATTTCTAATCACAACATCAATCAATTTAACAAACGTAAGAAATTTTAGAAGTTGTGAGTGGATTAAAACACTCACCTTTTGAATTTAAATTGAATTTCAATCCAATTTAAACTCAAAATTTGAACAGTCAAAGAATCCGTCCAAACTGAGTATTTCCCTCACTTTATTCAAACTTGATATATTCATTTATATAATCTTAAACAAAAATCAAGTTAGAAATCATATTCTTTAAAATCTCAAATTCAATGAGTCCCAAATCGATCTATATTAAATGAAATTCTCAATTAAATACAATTTCAAATCAATTTCCAATTTATCTTTCAACCTTAATTTATTGAAATCATTGTAAATTCTATATAAAATTATAATTTATACGAATACTTAACCATATTATATTTTTTAAATAAAATCAAACTTTATTAATAAACTTTTTTATATCAAAAACATTCATACATGGCTTAAATTAAGAATAAAATAACATTTGTATAATATCAAAAATCAATATTTATATAAAACCATGTATTTCTTTCCAAAACCATAGAAATCAATTTCAAATTTTTATATATAGGACGTGGTGTCTGTATGTAATTTTCTATCCTATGGTCAAGTGATACAGATATTTATCATTTCAATCCATAATTTAAAACATAAATACAGTTATACATCATTTCAAACCGCAATACCGAATGCAATAAAAATCCATAACAACTTGCAGTTTATAACAATATAAAATACAATATCCATTCATCCAATATCAATCATCAAACATTTATCACAATCCTCGTCCAATTCAAACAATAACATCAATATAGAACAGATAATAAATAATAGGTATTTACTGGTAGTTTATATTTAATAATAAATTAAATAACAATTTAACTAACAGTTATATGCAATAATAAATTAGATAACTATTTAATTCAATAAATTCAATTTTACCGAGATGATGATTAAAATAAGCCAAACAGCCATAAATAAATTTCTAATCACAACACAAATCAATTTAACAAACATAAGAAATTTTAGAAGTTGTGAGTGGGTTTAAACACTCACCTTTTGAATTTAAATTGAATTTAAATCCAAAATTTGAACAGTCTCAAAATCCGTCTAAACTAGCATCAAAGTGGCTAAAATTCTGATACACACCTAGTGGAGAAAACCGCGCGTGAAACAGACCTAATATGTAGAAATTATTGCGATTAGAACACGTTGAAATATAAATTAAAATAAAAGAAAACAAAACGGCACCACCTATCAATGAGCGCCACGTCCACAGCACCATCCTCTTTCGTTCGCACCTCAACCAGGAACCCTAGTCGCCAGAGTTCGTAGCCGCCATCGCCAGAATCGTGTCGCGCGCCACCATACACCACCTACGCGATCGCCTAACACTCGCGACCACCCCTCATGGGCGCGCACAGGCGGTGAACCCAACCGAAGCATGAAAATTTGCACAGAAGCCCTATAATTTCGAACCCTGGTTCGAATTTTCCAGGGCATCTGACTGTTGGTTTGTCGAATAACCACCACCGATCTACTCAGCAAATCCCCCTCCACGCCAGGGTACCACCAATTTGTCGATCAGGCAGAGTTGATTTCGATGCAGTGGATGTGACGACTCGGAATTTTTGATCGTTTGAAATCGGAATATTTAATCGATTTTAAATATTTCATAGTTAGTTTCTAACTTGAATTCAAATATCACTATTTATTAGATAATTTAGTTATTAAATTAAATCATTTGAACTTGGTTTAAGTGGGAAATCTTGGATTTAAGCTGAATAAAATTATTTCAAAGACTTGTAAAATGTATATTGATAGTACTGAAGATAGTAAAAATGTTAAACTTGAATTTGAAAGTGTTTTGTTAAGTTTTAAAAATATATCGTTTAAATCGACATTTAAAATAGTCTTCCGAGGCACAGTCTCGGATTTCGACGAGACCAGTTCCATTGGATCCGTGATATTGTATTATTGTCGGATTTCAATTTTCGTAATGTTTGGAGTTGTTGTATGAGCGTACGATAAGTAAACGTGCTGAAAATTAGATCGAAATTTAATATAATAACTGGGTCCAAAAAGCTATCTTCTCTATACGATCGAATTAGGACTCGAAACCTTTTCCATTTTGTTTGATATAGAGGTATAACATTATAAATGCCTAAAGGCACGCCTTGATTGGAGATCGAGATTTTGTGTTGCGTAATTCTGGACGAATTAAATTCGAATTTAAATTCGAAATTTTATATATAATATAATTGTTTTGCAACACTATTGCAATCTCAAACACGTGGTGAAATCTCAGAATACGGGTTCTTTTTTACGACACGCGTTCATTTGAAATTTTTAACGCAAGAAAGAAAAATCGTGAATAGAAAAGAAAACTCCAGAGCCTTGTTTACCTTCAAACTAAATTACGAGATCTCAGTTCAGTCAAAAATAATGGCCGAGAGAAAATCGAAGGATAGAAGTAAAATAGAATAAAATCTCCTCTTTGTTCATCTTCAAAAGAATCGGAAAAAATGGCGGCTGCATATAATCGCGACTCTCTCTCTCTCGTTCTACCCAATTTTCTCGTTCGTAAATAAATCGAACACAAATCATCTTGGTTTCATCTCCGCTCGATTTTGGGAAAAGAGGGGAAGCTCGAAGCAGTTCTATGGCAATGTCTTTCTCGTTCGTGAGGATTTAGGTAAGCGCAAAGCGATGGGAAGGCTAGGGTTTCACGCAGTAAACAAAAGAATAAAGAATGAGATCCAATCTCGTTTCTGAAGAGAGAGAAAGAGGAACACTCAAAGGGTTAGCATTCATGAAGTTGCGACTGAGTCGAAGCGATCGAATTCAGTCGAGATGCTCGCGATAGCCTGCGCTGGGCGGTGGTCTCTGTTGAGGGTTCGTCGGTATAGACTGCGACCAGAATTGGAGTCGTAGCAAGGTTCGTGGGTGACTCGAAGGTGGTGGCGGGTTGGTGATAGCTGCAGTCTTTCACGAATAGTGTAATTTCTCAGCTTACTTCTATAATTTAATTTGGCTAATTCTATTATCAAAAAGTTTTAGTAATAAACTATAAGAATATATATATATATATATATATATATATATATATTAAAGAAAAATTTTCAAAGTAAAGAAAATTATAGTTTTGTTATTTTAAGAAAAATAATTAACTATAAATTACAGTAAAGTGTAAAATAATTCTGTTTTTTATTTAATATATATATACACATTAATTCACATACGTATTTTGTCTAAAATAGTAAATATATAAAGGTAAGATTTTGAGGGTTTATATAAAATTAGATTTTGAAATCTATAAATTATGTTTATAAGTATGCATGTAGTTTCAAAAGAGAATAAATATACATATATACCTATTTTCATTTACTAGTCAATTTTAAAATAATGAAGATGTATTTTTTTATTTAGATCTAAATTATTTTAGTTATTAAGAAATTATTTAAAGAAAAAAATTTAATTCAAATTTAAATCATTAGCCAATTGAATTATTTAATGGTAATTTATTATCCGATTTATTTCAAACATTAATAAATTTTATAATGCTATACAAGGTCCAAAACCATGAAGGAAATAGCTGGATTGGTTGGATTGCAAAACTAAGAACAAAGGTGAGTTAATCTCACTCTTCTGGCTTGCTATTTAAATTTAAATGGTTAAATTTATATATTTGGTTGAATGATGGAATTGATTGGATGTGGTATATTATATAGTAGTGTATATATATATTTGAAGTGATTGATTTCCTGCATTTTATAGCGGATGAGACCCTATGCGCCGCATAATAGCGGATGATATTATATTTAAAACCCATATACCACGATATTCGACCTCGAAATGGAATTGATATTTTATATTGTGCTAACATCTGTGGATACAGGGAAACAGGTTGGAGGGATCCAACTGGATTCCTTAAAATATTAGATTTGTTCTAATAATTTTGTGCGTTATGCTTATTTGATATGCTGTGATGAATTATATTGATAATTGGAATATTGGATATTATAGTTTGATTGAATATTTCGGTACACTGAGTCATCACAATATATATAGAATTGGATTTTTGAAAGAAATATAAGAGTAAATTTTTAAGTGAAATAATTATAGAGAATTTGAATAAAATTAAGAATGAATTGGAAAGGAATAAAAGTGATTTTTAAATCCTAATGAATTCTGGGTATGAAAAAGGGATTTTGAATAAACAGAGAAATAATGAATTTTAAACTTAAGTGATGTTATATCAAGAAATAAAGAATTTCTTTTAAAATTCAAGGTTTGAATTTATTTAAAAGGATAAAGAAGGAATTTGGGGAAATCTGAAATTTAAAGGAGAATGTGACTATGAAATTTATAAACTGGATTTATAAAAGTGAAGCAATATATCAGCGGATATTGGAAGAATAAATTCACGATGGGAATTTATTAAAGGAATGGGTAAATTTGTTTAAAAATAAATAGTGATTTATTTTTAAAAATTTGGAAAGGAAGCGTATTTCTCTGGATAACCAAGTACGTTTTCAAAACAAATTTTTAAGTTTAAGTAAAAAGTTTTAAGTTGTTTAAAAAGTATGTTTAGAAAACTAATTATTTCTAAATGTTTAAATTCTAAAGTAAGTATTTTCTTTTAATCTATTATAGCAGTAATTATTTAAAGGTGGCTTGGTATTATGTTTTAAAAGTTAGAAATTTAGTTTTATATTGTACTAAGTAGTTTTATTTTAAATATTCTTAAAGTATATATTTTGAATAAGTATTAAAGTAATTTTTAATTTAAATGTTTTAAAGGATATTTTATAATAAAGTGTTTTAAATTATTTTAAAAATCTAAAGTCTCTGTACTTGGAGTTTTAGCGGAAATAAATATTTGAAAATTTATTCCATGAGAAGAGTGTGGTTTGAAAACTGTTTTCAAAGGATTGAAAGGTGGAAATATACCTTGTGAAGATATTTTGAGATTAATAAATAATTTGGGTAAATTATTTTTGTTTGATGATTGTTTGTGAATGTTAATTGATAGTTAAATAACCGACTATCAATACTGGCCAATACGCTGATCATTTCGAAGAGACCGGGATCGGGATTAATTTCTCGAAAAACCACTTCGATCCAGTTTGTACGTTTTCGTGAGGAAGACGAGTTTGAATTCGAAGATGGAGCAGTGAAGTGCAAGGGCTAGTCGCTACTAATCCTGAGGATGATTCCAAAATGGATGTAGTAGGAGTAGTGCCTTCGGTTCCGTTCGAGCCCGTAACGGACTTGTATGGATGAATGCTTTCAGAACATCGTTAGATGGGTGATGAGCATTCTAAGTGAAACGTTCTAAAAAGGTAACGCTTAACCTCAAACCTCATCAACCGGGAATGATTGAAAATCAAGGGTTATGCAGAAAGGCTATGTGGGTAGCACCCATTATGATGAGGTCATCCCTGTCTAGATGTCTCTTTTATTCGGCTTAGTGGTGCGGTTGCTGATCCCAACCGTGGGATGATCTTACTCGGGATTATCCAGTAAGGGGTAGTCTCGGTCTTGTGTTGCATGGGATTGGGAGTAATCCTTGATACAGTTATCTAGGCCACGTACTGTGACAGGTGGTACCCCAGTGCCTAGTCATTAGTTGAAAATCCATTCTCCCTACGCGCATGTATGGTTTTGATTGTTCCCAACTATTGCTGAAATGTGAGATGAAAGCATTTCAGCTAGATTCTATTTTACTTTCTATAAACACTATTATAATATCAAAGGATTTTGATAAAAAGTGTTTTGGCTATCGTAAGGTAAAAACCCGACATGTTTATTTATGGCGTGGTCTTACGAGACGCTTTTGATTTTCAAAGGATTATGAAACTTTAATAATCCAATTGGGTGTGATTTCTCATGCTGGTATTCCAGACTGACTCGGGTGTTATTTCACTATAATGCTCAGGTCAGACCGAGTATTATAGAATACAGGAAAGCATGCTGTGGAGCGCAGGAGACAAGCTGGATGGCGATACGTACTGCCATACTTGATTATTATTCCGCTGTGTATTCAGATTTGAGGACAAGTTTATATGACTATCCAGTTGTATATTATTTATGTTGTTGAACTCTAATGATATATTCTGATAATGTATGTATAAAACAGATATTGTTTTCTTTGTGTAAAGATCTGTTATTATCTATTATATTTTATTCCGCTGCGATGGTAAGATTCTGATGTTGTTTTCTACTTTCTTCTTCTACCTCTTCTTCTTTAACCCTCATGGTTTGGTTTTTTGGGCGTCGAAAAATTGGGTCGTGACATTTTTGTATCAAAGCTTAGGTTGGTGATAACCTTGGCTCTGGTGAGGATTACTCATTAGAGATGGAGTCAGTAGTACTCTAGAATGAGTTTGAATGTATTAATAGATATGAGCACGTATTTATTAGTGAATATAAATTGTTTTAATATTTTGTTGACTTATTGGTTGGGTGGAAGATGAATTCTGATCGAGTAAGTTGGCAGCTATTCGAGAAGAGTTTATAAACACCTGACACGATAAATTGACACGGTATTGTTTTAAAGGTGGGTGAATGAAATAATTTTGCGCAAAATTATAATTTGATATAAACGAAATATTTTTTTAAATTGTTATATAACTTGGATGTTTGGACGATAATATTTTAAACAAATAAGATTATAAAATTTGGAATGACTTGTATAATCAAATGGAAATTTGTATGAGCATAAATTATACAAATGAATTATAGTTAAAATTTGATTTAAATCAAATCTGAAAATTTAAAACCCCGGAGATTTTGAAAGTGTTTTTCGAAGTGTTTTGAAGACAAATAATAGCATTATTGTTTTAGAAGTATTTTTGAAAGGAAATTGTTTCAAATAAATTTTGGAAAAGGATATAGTATTGAGCTCACTTCAGTCGCTGGAAAATAACTTCGGTGATGACTGCAGCATCATCGATGTTCATTTTCGAGTTTCTAAGTGACGGATTGCTGCCAAATTGATTTGTTCAGAAGAACTAGTTTTGTTTTTGAAATTTCAAAGGAAATTTGTTGGGGATAAAAATCGGGATTGGTTTAAAATTTTAAGAAGTATGATTTTGGGATAATGGTGATTTCAAATGATTTGAAACCAAAAGCCGGGTGTTTAACAGTCCTGAATCCTTATTTGAATTGAAAACCCTGATGAGATAAGTTATAAACTTATAGATTGAGATGATTTTTAAATAAGGAAAATAAGTGATGTGAATGTTGTAATCAAAATTTAAAAGTGGAAAAAAAGAAGAGAGTTAAACTAAATTTAACTTGGGTTAAGATTAAACTTTGAAATTTAATTGATGATTGGAAGAAATAATTAGTAAATCTTGAATGTGATTGGAATGGGAAAATAAAAATTAAATTTGGATTGAGAAATAAAATTAATTAGAATTAAATTAACTTAAGCAAAGTTAATAATAATGAGTTGGATTTGAAGTAAGTTCTTACTGAATTTAAATTCAAGTGGATTGAGTGGATTAAAGAGAATGATATGTAGCTAGATTCAACTGGAGTTGAGTTAAATAAAATTGAATTGAAATAAATTCAGTTGAGTTATAGATAATATTGAATGTAATAAAATTATTACTTAAATAAATAGGCATAAACTAAGTAAGTATTGAATTGGGATAAATAAGCTTCGGAAGCTTATAAAAGAATTGAAGAGCATTGAAATAAAATGTAATCCCTAGTTAAAAGTAAAGTGAAAATGTGATTGACTGTAAATGGATGGAGAAGTATGAATATTAATAAATGAGTAGCTTATAAAAATGTAAAAAGGGAATAAATAAGCTGAAATAAAAGTGTTGGAATTTTGAAAAATGAAAGAAAATCCAAACTAGAATTATGAAAAGAAAAAAAATAAACTCAGAAAAGTTAATGAAGTGATTTTTGTAATAAAATCGAATATTGATTTAAAGGTTGGAAGTAAGCTAATTAGCTAAATAAATTATTTGATAGAGTATATTAATAAAATTTAACTCGGTTAAATAAAATGGATTGTAAGTTAATAATGAAGTTTGGAAATAAACTCGAATTATAAATAGAATTTGACTTGGATTGATAATGAATTAAAATAAGTGGAGATGTTGTAAAAATAAAATGGAATTGGATTATAATAGAAATGATTTGAGTTACAAATAAAATCCAATTCGAGTATAAATGTGTTAAGTATGTGCTTGGATATTATTTCGATAAATTGAGAAGGAGAATTAAAATAAAATGGATGTGCTAACTGAATTAAATGGAATTTGATTAGATGAGAATCAAATAGAAGTGAACTTAAGTTATGAAGTTGAAAAGTTTGAAGAAAGTAATCTAACTTAAGTTTAAAATTTACAGAATCTTGGCTTCGAGGAAGGGTGAAAGTTCAGTAAATAAAAGTTTGGGTTAAATTAATTTGGAAAATGGTTATTGATATAAGCATTGAATGTGGTCAAGCTTAATGGAATGGGTTTAAATGAAACCAACGCGGGAATGAATGAAATGCAAGTGAATGGTTTGTAAATAAGTAGAATGGAATAAAATTTAATATAAATTGTATTGGAATCAATTTAAAATGATTATAAGCTTAAGTAATTGTTTATTCACATAAATATAATCGAATTTGCATAGAAATAATTGTCGTTTGACGAAAATGAGGTTTAATAAAATTATATGAATTTATAGAAGTAAATAAAATTGATTTTTGAATCAATTGAAATGAATATAAGTTCATTTGGTTTAAAAATGAATCGTATGCAAGCAAGTGAATTGTAAATCACTTAAATTGAATAGTATGGATTGAGAGTTAGTTGAAAGCAATTGAAATAAGTGTCGAAACCTTACATGTGTGCTTATGAAAGTATATAACATGCATTGTTATAGAATCCATGTTTTAGCTATTTAAATATAAGTGAAATGCTATAAACTTCTTATACATAGTTCTTACATGTTTAAATTGAGTAAGTACAGGTACCTGAAGGCCGTTTGGCAGGATTTGGTTCGTGCAATTGCTAAATAAATAAGCCGCTTGCTTAAAAAAGCTAAATAGAGGTACGCCTACGCAAAAAAAGTTAGGAAATATGAACTGTTTTTGTTTTTTCTACCGTGTGGGTCGATGTATATATATTTATATCTCTTGTCAAATTGCAAAAGCTCCTCCGTACAAAGGAGACTCTGCCAAAAAAATTAGGAAATTTTGGGAGTTAGAAATTTTTGAAAATTTTTGAAAAATTTTCATTAGCAACAAAACGATTTCAAACTGGAATTGAAATAAGGGACTTTGGAAATGGAAATTTAAACTAACTGTTTGGTTGGAACTAAAGGATTAGGAAAGTGTATAAAATGATTTTGTAATCTATAGTTGGATACGGTTAAATTGGATATACGGGTATTAAAAGCAAGTAGGAAAATTGGGATTTTTGATTTCATAAGAGAATTTGAATTGTCCAACAAAAAAGTATGTGTTTAAATTTCTGTATGAAATTTAATGATTTTCTAGTCTAGCCATTTGGCTTTTGCTTTCTTTTGAAATCTGGGGGCCCGTAGAGGCATTTTGTAGTTGTACCGAGCTAGCCGCGCAAAGGAGACGCTATCGAAATTTTAGGGAGTTAGACAAATGTTGAGAAAATTTTGATAATTCAAAATTTGGTTTTAAATTGAAATTTGAATGATTGAGCAAATAATATTGTTTGAAAACTATGGAAAAGTTTAGAAAGTTAGTAAGATGGAAAGTGTGTCTTTAATAAAGATTGTTTGGTTATTGTTAAAAACTGTTTGGTTTTGGAAAATAGTAATGGGTATTGGATCATTCTTCTTAACTAGCAATTTCGGGGACGAAATTCTTTTAAGGGGGGAGAACTGTGACGACCCTGAATTTTTGGTTGTTTGAAATTGGAATATTTAATCGATTTTAAATATTTCGTAGTTAGTTTCAAACTTGAATTCAAACATCACTATTTATTAGATAATTTAATTATTAAATTAGATCATTTGAATTTGGTTTAAGTGGTTAATCTTGGATTTAAGTTGAATAAAATTATTTCAAAGACTTGTAAAATGCATACTGATAGTACTGAAGATAGTAAAAGTGTTAAACTTGAATTTGAAAGTGTTTTGTTAAGTTTTAAAAATATATCGTTTAAATCGACATTTAAAATAGCCTCACGAGGCATAGTCTCAGATTTCGACGAAACCAGTTCCATTGGATCCGTGATATTGTATTATTATCGGATTTCAATTTTCGTAATGTTTGGAGTTGTTGTGTGAGTGCACGATAAGTAAACGCGCTGAAAATTAGATCGAAATTTAATATAATAACAGGGTCCAAAAAGCTATCTTCTCCATACGATCGAATTAGGGCTCGAAACCTTTTCCATTTCGTTCGGAATAGAGGTATAACATTATAAACGCCTAGCGGCACGCCTCAATTGGAGATCGAGATATTGTGTTGCGTAATTCTAGACGAATTAAATTTGAATTTAAATTCAAAATTTTATATATAATATAATTGTTTTGCAACACTATTGCAATCTCAAACACGTGGTGAAATCTCAGAACACGGGTTCGTTTTGGCGACACGCATTCGTTTGAAATTTTTAACGCAAGAAAGAAAAACTGTGAATAGAAAAGAAAACTCCAAAGCCTTGTTTACCTTCAAACTAAATTACGAGATCTCGGTTCAGTCGAAAATAATGGCCGACAGAAAATCGAAGGATAGAAGTAAAATAGAATAAAATCTCTTCTTTGTTCATCTTCAACAGAATCGAACAAAAATGGTGGCTGCAGTCTTTCACGAATAGTGTAATTTCTCAGCTTAGTTCTGTAATTTAATTTGGCTAATTCTATTATCAAAAAGTTTTAGTTATAAACTATAAGAATATATATATATATATATATATATATATATATATATATAAGAAAAAATTTTAAAGTAAAGAAAATTATTGTTTTGTTATTTTAAGAAAAATAATTAGCTATAAATTACAGTAAAGTGTAAAATAATTCTGTTTTTTTTATTTAATATATATATACATTAATTCACATACATATTTTGTTTAAAATAGTAAATATATAATGGTAAGATTTTGAGGGTTTATATAAAATTAGATTTTGAAATCTATAAATTATGTTTATAAGTATGCATGTAGTTTCAAAAGAGAATAAATATACATATATACCTATTTTCATTTACTAGGAAATTTTAAAATAATGAAGATGTATTTGTTTATTTAGATCTAAATTATTTTAGTTATTAAGAAATTATTTAAAGAAAAAAATTAATTAAATTTAAATCATTAGCCAATTGAATTATTAAATGGTAATTTATTGTCCGATTTATTTCAAATATTAATAAATTTAATAATGTTATACAAGGTCCAAAACCGTGAAGGAAATAGCTGGTTTGGTTGGATTGCAAAACTAAGAACAAAGGTGAGTTAATCTCACTCTTCTGGATTGCTATTTAAATTTAAATAGTTAAATTTAAATATTTGGTTGAATGATTGAATTGATTGGATGTGGTATGTTATATAGTAGTATATATATATATATTTGGAGTGATTGATTTCACGCATTTTATAGCGGATGAGACCCTATGCGCCGCATAATAGCGGATGATATTATATTTAAAACCCATATACCGCGATATTCCACCTCGAAGTGGAATTGGTATTTTATATTGTGCTAACATCTATGGATGTAGGGAAACAGGTTGGAGGGATCCAACTTGATTCCTCAAAATATTTAGATTTGTTCTAATAATTCTGTGTTATGATTATTTGATATGCTGTGATGAATTATATTGATAATTGGAATATTGGATACCATGGTTGAATATTTCGGTACACTGAGTCATCAAAATATATATAGAATTGGATTTTTGAAAGAAATATAAGAGTAAATTTTTAAGTGAAATAATTATGGAGAATTTGAATAAAAATAAGAATGAATTGGAAAGGAATAAAAGTGATTTTTAAATCCTAATAAATTCCGGGTATGAAAAAGGGATTTTGAACAAACAAAGAAATAATGAATTTTAAACTTAAGTGATGTTATATCCAGAAATAAAGAATTTATTTTAAAATTCAAGGTTTGAATTTATTTAAAAGGATAAAGAAGGAATTTGGGGAAATCTGAAATTTAAAGAAGAATGTGACGATGAAATTTATAAATTGGGTTTATAAAAGCGAAGCAATATATCAGTGGATATTGGAAGAATAAATTCACGGTGGGAATTTATTAAAGGAATGGGTAAATTTGTTTAAAAATAAATAGTGATTTATTTTTAAAAATGTGGAAGGGAAGCGTATTTCTCTGGATAACCAAGTACGTTTTCAAAACAAATTTTTAAGTTTAAGTAAAAAGTTTTAAGTTTTTTAAAAAGTATGTTTAGAAAACTTATTATTTCTGAATGTTTAAATTCTAAAGTAAGTATTTTCTTTTAATCTACCATAGCAGTAATTATTTAAAGGTGGCTTGGTATTATGTTTTAAAACTTAGAAATTCAGTTTTATATTATACAAAGTAGTTTTATTTTAAGTATTCTTAAAGTATATATTTTGTATAAGTATTAAAGTAATTTTTAATTTAAATGTTTTAAAGGATATTTTATAATAAAGTGTTTTAAATTATTTAAAAAATCTAAAGTCTTTGTACTTGGTGTTTTAGTGAAAATAAATATTTGGGAATTTATTCCATGAGAAGAGTGTGGTTTGAAAACTGTTTTCAAAGGATTGAAAGGTGGAAATATATCTTGTGAAGATATTTTGAGATTAATAAATAATTTGGGGAAATTATTTATGTTTGATGGTTGTTTGTGAATTTTAATTGATAGTTAAATAACTGACTATCAATATTGGCCAATATGCTGATCGTTTCGAAGAGACCGGGATCAGGATTAATTTCTCGAAAAATCACTTCGATCGGGTTTGTACATTTTCGTGAGGAAGACGAGTTTGAATTCGAAGATGGAGCAGTGAATGCAAGGGCTAGTCGCTACTAATCCCGAGGATGATTCCAAAATGGATGTAGTAGGAGTAGTGCCTTCAGTTCCGTTTGAGCCCGTAACGGACTTGTATGGATGAATGCTTTCAGAACATCGTTAGATGGGCGATGAGCATTCTAAGTGAAACATTCTAAAAAGGTAACGCTTAGCCTCAAACCTCATCACCGGGAATGATTGAAAATCAAGGGTTATGTAGAAAGGCTATGTGGGTAGCACCCATTATGATGAGGTCATCTCTGTCTAGATGTCCCTTTTATTCGGCTTAGTGGTGCGGTTGCTGATCCCAACCGTGGGATAATCTTACTCGGGATTATCCAGTAAGGGGTAGTCTCGGTCTTGTGTTGCAGGGGATTGGGAGTAATCCTCGATACAGTTATCTAGGCCACGTACTGTGACAGGTGGTACCCCAGTGCCTAGTCATTAGTTGAAAATCCATTCTCCCTACGAGCATGTATGGTTTTGATTGTTCCCAACTATTGCTGAAACGTGAGATGAAAGCATTTCTACTAGATTCTATTTTACTTTCTATAGACACTATTATACTATCAGAGGATTTTGATAAAAAGTGTTTTGGCCATCGTAAGGTAAAAACCCGACATGTTTATTTGTGGCGTAGTCTTACGAGATGCTTTTGATTTTCAAAGGATTTTGAAACTTTAATAATCCAATTGGGTGTGATTTCTCACGCTGGTATTACAGACTGACTCGGGTGTTATTTCACTATAATGCTCGGGTCAGACCGAGTATTGTAGAATGTAGGAAAGGATGCTGTGGAGCACAGGAGACGAGCTGGATGACGATACGTACTGCCATACTTGATTATTATTCCGCTGTGTATTCAGATTTGAGGACAAGTTTATATGACTGTCCAGTTGTATATTATTGATGTTGTTGAACTCTGATGATATATTCTGATGATGTATGTATAAAACAGATATTGTTTTCTTTGTGTAAAGATCTGTTATTATCTATTATATTTTATTCCACCGCGATAGTAAGATTCTGATGTTGTTTTCTACTTTCTTCTTCTACCTCTTCTTCTTTAACCCTCGTGGTTCGGTTTTTCGAGCGTCGAAAAATCGGGTCGTGACAATGGATGTCGAAAATAGATCATAAATTTCTGGTCAACCGGTGACTCAGTTCGGAAAATGAATTTCAGGTCTGAGATGCGCTCGTCGGGAGCTTCAGATCGATATAAAATTTGACATTATTTGTGGAGTTTGAAATTTTGGTTTTGAATTTGATTTGAAATTGCAATTGGAATTTTGGTTTTGTCTGCCATGGAATGAGGAGGAACTATAGGAATTATAGGTATAGAATAATGACATAAGAAATAGGCTAGGGTTTATAACAGGGTATATATAGGCAAGATGAAATTAGAATGGACCGGATCGATTGGATCAAAAGCTGAATGCCAAATGGCCCGAAAAACCCGTTCTGACTCTGGAACGAAAATAAGTCAGCCCATATATCAAAATAGATGTTTTTAAATATTTTAAACGCAATGGAATATGTTTCAGTTCCAAATTCCGTCGTATGAAGAAGTTATGCTAAAATCAAGTTATTTCAAATTGATTTTGATTGATTTCAATTAAATTGATTTCTATGCGTTTTGAGCCCGTACGATCAAACGACAAGTCCGATTGATACCAAACTTGAAACCCTATAATAATTCACCATTATGGATCCGATGAAACTGGTTTCGTCAAAATCCGAGTCAGTGGCCAAAATGGCTGTTTTTACATTAATTAAATAAATTACAAATAAATTATTTATATCAAAATTTCAGTTTCAATTCTATAATTGACAATTTTTATCATTTCTAAATTTCTTAATCATTTACACTAATTTAAACAAATTTAGATGTCAATTTAGAGTTGATAAATTTATCAATTTTAGCGTTAACCTCAATGTCAGTAAATTCAGAAATTATAAATTTAATTTCCTATAATTCCATTTAATTAAATGAATCATTCATTATTGTCAAATAGATGGATTTAACATTGAATTCAAAACTATTACATTAATATTATCACATTCCATCTTAATTTCAAATAACGTAATATTTAGATATTTTAATTTCATTTAATTGCAATTAATCCAATTATTAAATTTAAATTCCAATAAATTAATAAATCTTGAGTTTCCATTCCTTTTATTCAACCAATTGTCATATTATGAATAAAGTAAATGTCATTTCACATTATTAACTAAATTCACATTAACAAAATATTTAATTTAGATTTATTGCAATTTTTACCACATAAATTAACAGGCTAAATAAATAGGTAACATGAAATATTTGTTACCATTTACTTCAATCACACTTGTAAGTTATTATTCCCAAACAATTGTTACAATTGTTTACATAACACAAATTTCATTCAATCATCATTAACGTACTATTTAATTATATTTATTGAAATTTATTTTCAATTCACTAAATACAATCAATTATAACCTTATCATTGTTTCAATTAAATTGGGATTGCACTAATTATTTATCAACTTGCATTAACATTATTACCTTACAACTTTTTATTTCTTCCAATATTAAATAACAAGATTCATTAAATTAACAAATTTAATTATCGAAATTTTACGGGTCGTTACACACAGATTGAAGAAATTTGATACGTTGGCGTTCGACGCGTCAGACGTCAACGTATTTTCAACCAGCAACTACATAAGAACACCCCTCCTCAACAACATTTTTCCATGTCATTCTTCTACATCATTCCACCAACCACGTCTCCTCCTCTTCCCCTTCATCTTCTCTCTACTTCACACATTTTTGTCGACACCAACAATGTATAATTCAGAAGCAAATTCCGACTAAGAAGATGCACAAGATTTGGTCGCTATGGCAACATATTTAAGTAGAAGAAGGAGTGGTTTGTCCAGATTCATACGTCGGAATATACCAGTTAGATGTAGGTGGAAGATATACTGAATGGCATCAAGAATGTTGTCAACAAAATTTTCGAATCAAAAGGCTTTGTTTTCTCTCGTTATGGGATATGCTGCAAAATTATGGACCGGATACAACAGAAAGCGTTGGTATTAGAGAAATGGTTGCCATATTCCCATACATTACAGTTGCAGCTATCTCAAATCGACAAATGAACGAAATATTTCAAAAGTCAGATAGTGCAATTTCAGTTTATTTTCATGCTGTTTTAGATGCTGAATAATTACTCACTATAGATATTATCAAGCAAAATGACCCTCAATTTAATACTATTACAGATCATATCAGAACTTCAAACCGCTACTATCCATATTTTAAAACTATGTTTATGCTATATAATGTACACACATAATGACACACTCACCTGCAGATCGAGTAGTTTCATACATAGGACGAAAATATTACGCTACACAGAATATCTTAGCAGTATACTCATTCGATTTACAGTTTACTTATGTTGTAGCTGGTTGGGAAGGTATTGCGCATGGTAGAAGAACTTTTAGTTCAGTTATAACTTATAGAAACTCCGACTTCCCTCACCTCCACTTGGACAGTATTATGAAGTTGATTCAGGATATCCACTTCAAACTGGTTATTTACTGCTGTATCGAAATATAATATATCATATTCCTCGTTTTCGTGAAACTGCAAATCAAGTAAAATCGATAAATGAAAATTTTAATTTCATCATTCGAGTTTACGTATGACAATTGAGAGAACTTTGAAATATGAAAGAAAGTTTGTCATTTTGAAGTATATGTCAATATATTCATTTGAAACTCAAGTAAAAGTCATCGTATCTAAAATGACCATACACAATTACATACGAAAATACAACATGAGTGATTCAAATTTTATGTCTGATGATAATCCCGATCTTATTCTAGAATAATACCAGTAGGAATATTATATTATAAGAACCGCATCGAACAGAGCAACTGAACCACGGCACCTAGGCAATGAAATGATAACAGTTTGAAATACCATAAGAGATGAAATTGTTGCAGCATTGCTGCACTGATTCATTATATCATTTTATCTTACCCACTCAGATACCCGGCTTAAGTATTGTTCATTTATTGCAAGCGCAACCCATGGTCTTCTCCCTTCCTCTTTGCTGCATCCAAATACAAACCTTAACGTTGAACTTTTTTTGCAGAAGGCACGTGACTACTTCACGTTCAATCAGCTCAGTCCGTTTTCAAAACCCTAAAACCCCAAATGTACCGTTCTTAACTTCAAATTCTTGTTGTACGTGCATTAACGAAGAAAGCAAAATCCCTAAAACTGTAAGTCTCACCTAGACTAACTACTTGCCTTTCTATCTTTCTTCAGTTACACAATGTTTTCTCTTCTACTTACTAGGATTACTGTTAAAAATCCAATTTCAACCCCAATAATCGGAATAGCTCGCGAACAATTCATAAGATATTCGTCAATCTCGCAAATTCATGAAAATGGAGTTGTAGAACGGTCATCGTCAGCCATAGAAGCTGATATTGTTACTTCAGTCACCAAACTTCTCAAATCTTATGATTTCACAGATCCCCAAATCGCAAAGTTAATGGCGAAACTCCCAAATAACCCCTCATATATTCGGACAAGTGTCATAAAACCTAAGTTGGATTTCCTCCTCGATATTGGTTTTTCTAATGCTCAGCTTGCAAAGTTCGTGTCCGCCAATTCCCGTTTACTGGAAAGCAGCTTAGAAAACCGAATAAAGCCAAACATTGCACTACTTGAATCCTTCTACAAAGCCAAGAAACATTTAGTTCGTGCTCTTATCTACAGCTCGACTTTATTGCTGCACAAATTAGAAAACAAGTTCTTCCCTAACGTTAGAACATTGACATATCATGGAGTTCCTCATACCAATATTTTAAAGTATTCCATCTTGTATCCACGGATGCTACTCCAGTCACCAAAAAAGTTTGAGAAGAAGGTACAATTAGTTGCTTCTAAGGGATTTGATCCATGCACTACTTTGTTCTGCAGAGGACTTTATGTCCTTTCTGCAACAAGTCCCTCGACGTGGAAGGAAAAAGTGAGTTTGTATAAGAGTCTTGGATGGTCAGATGAAGATGTTGCCTCTGCATTCATTAGACATCCATGGTGCATGCTTGTATCAGAAAAGAAGATTAAACTGGCAATGGATTTTTTTGTTAATAAAAGGCAGTTTGAGCCATCTTATTTGGCAAAATATCCAGTGCTTATTTCTTTAAGTTTGGAGAAGAGGATCATGCCGAGGTGTCATGTTATGGATATACTGGTGAAGAGGCAATTGGTTAAGAAGAAGACTTCTGCAGAGCATTTTAAGATGAGCAACGAGGATTTCTTAGAGAAGTACGTGATTATTTATCAAGATCAGGCACCTGAGGTACTAAATGCTTACAGTAGCAGTTATGCCTTTGCTTGTTCGGAGAATGAATGTCAGACTTCATAGTTTGAGCATATGTTCTCATTTTTTTCCCTTTTTGGTTGGTCTTTTTTCCCTAAAAGTTCAAATAGGGTTGCACTGTTGTGGGCCTTGTGGCCATTAAAAAAAAGGTCTTGTATACATGAGAAGCAAAAGCTTATGCTATATTTAACTTGCAGTATTAAACGTTATTAACGAACTTTTAAAGGGGAAAAGGTACATGAAATATCTGCTGCATCTCCAGACCATGTATTCTAAAATGCTTATCATACACACACAAAAAAAAGAAAGTGATATGCGTGTCTGTGCGTGTTCAGGTTAACACTCAGTCGGACCTCCTCTGCTTTTGATGTTCAACATCATATTTACATATAACAAAATATTATATTTATCAAGTGCTCTTGGTGGAAAAGCTTTATTTTTCCAGAATAGAAATCATATATTTACTTCATTTTTCTATATATATAACATATGATGTAACCATCACAAGGTCGCAAAAGAAAAAATATTACTTGGTCTCTTGGTGGGAAAGCTTTATTTTGTCCAGAATAGAAATCCGTAGGATAATAGTCAGCAGGGTTCGGTTTAAGAAATCCACCCACCTGTATAAACATTCAAAATGTGATTTGATTTTAAAGTATACAGTTAGTTTCTTTAAACTGTATTTTAACAAGGATTTACCTTGGCACAGACCCTAGCTAATCAATCGAAGGCAACATATTTATGGATTTTTACCTGTTAAACCACTTGTTAAAACAAATCACATGTTTAAACCAAGGTTTGAGGATCCGGCCAAAACCACGAGATTCCAACCATCTCGTATCGGTTCCGGCCATCACCGGGACGGGATTAGGGCAACATCCCGTCCTGTTCAAACTGTCGATGAATATTAAAAAAAACCCAAATTTGCGAAATTAGAAGAAGGATAGTAGATCGACAACCGATAACAAAACGCGTGCGAAATCCAAAGTCGAAAAAGCAAAACAAAAAGGTAAACTCATCTCGTGCTTGAACATTTAAAGAATAAATTTTTTGCCTATAAATAAATAATCGCAAACATAAATTACCATAATTTGTGCTTCAACAATCTTTCCAATTCAAGCGCTAAGTATCACCGAGTTCGCCCAAATTTGAGAAAGCTTCAACGTTGTGGAGTTCTTCGACTTCGTGGGGAACAGAACCGAGCTTCAATTCAGAGTCGTTGGTGAATTTTTTTGCTACATTTTCCTTCTGCCTTTAGCCACTTTTATCTGCTGTTCTTTTTTTTCCCGTGAATGCGATTTGTTTGTGAAGTGGGAGGAAGAAAAGGGTATGTGTGCTATTTGCTGTTGTATACGTTACTTTTTGAGTCGTTCCTTTTTTTTGGGGCATTTTTCTATTATATGTTGAACATGAACATTGTTTGATATTACATATATAAAGGCCTTGAATATGTTGAACCGACTTAAATAAGTCGACTGACCTGAATATGCTGAACTGACTTGAATATTGGATTTGAATATGCTGATTTGAATATGAACTTGAATATTGAACTTGAATATACTGGACTGGAATATGGACTTGAATATTGAACATGGACATTGAACTTGGCTCGAAATATTGAACTTGAACAATGAATTCTGACGACTTCGATGAATGATTTGTTCATTTTTATTTCTTGATTTGATTTGGAATATTAAATTGCTTAGCATTGATTTTTGTTTAATTATAAATGCGTATATTGTATAGTTTATTTATAATCTCATGTACGCTATGACAAATCCAACTGAAATTGGTTGGAATTATAGTACTGCGATCGATGACAATCTTCGAAAAACAAAATGTAACTTTTGCAGTAAACTAATTAATGGCGGTGGTGTGACACGTTTGAAAGAACATCTAACAGGAGTGTGCGGCAATGTATCACCATGTCTAGTTGTCCCTAAAGAAGTTAAACAACCTGTATGATCACATATCGTTCAAAAGAGAAATAAATGAAGCAAAAGAAAACTAAACAAATAACGCTTATAAGAGGAATTAATGAGTAAACTGCACTAACTACCAGACAATGAAAATGAAGATGATGAAAAGCTTCAACATATCATACGGCAAAGCAAAGATGCATTTAGAGACAAATAGCTGCACATATCTCATACTGTTGGACGATCGGGTGGTTGTTTAAGTCAAACATTGCACATATCGCATACTGTTGGAAAATCTATCAAAGTAGATGACGATTTTGATACTCTTGCTGTTGGACGAATCGATTCATATATGCAAAAACGAGAAGGTATAACTCTAACTTCAATTAAATCTGTGATGAAATGTATTAAAGATGCCAAAAAACATATAGGTCGAGCAATTTCTAAGTTATTTTTTTTCAACCATATTCCAAATAACGTTTCTAATAGTCCGTTATACAAGAATGGTTGACGCGATTGCAGAATGCGGTCATGGAATTGATACACCAACTGCATATGAAATATCACACTCGTACCTTAAAATGTAAATAGAAGAAGTTGGACAATATATTAAAATACTGCACAATTTTTGGAATGAATATTTTTGCACACTAATGTGTGATGGTTGGAGTACGCAGAACCAATGGAAAAAATAAAGTTTCTCGTGTACTCTACCCATGGAACGGTATTTATCAAATCTGTGCATGCCACAAATGAATTCCAAAGTAGAGAATATATTTGTGGATTATTATATGATGTTGTTGAAACAATCAGTGAAAATATGATAATACAAGTTGTTACAAATAACAGAGTAAACTACAATGTTGCCGATCAATTGTTGATGCAAAAAAGAAAGCTTTTATACTGGACACCATGTGCAACACACTGCATTGATTTGATTTTAGAAGATATTTACAAAGAACTATAGGTAACAACTTTTATCTTAAATTGCCAGTTAATAACGATATTTATATACAATCATTGTTAGTTACTTTCCATTATGTGAAAAAAAGATAAAGATTTGATTAGATCGGCGGTGACGCGGTTTGTAACTCATTTCATTGCACTAACCTATATTCATAAACATAGAGATGATGTGAGAAGGATGACTGCTTCGAGAGAGTGGACATCAAGAGTTCCTAGACTCAATATTAAAGATAAAAGAACAACAAATTTTGTCTTCACGCTAATTTACAACAAAGCTTTTTGGACTGGTGTCGCTTCCATCATCCTTGCTTTTGAGTCACTAGTGAAGTTTTACGAATGATAGATAGTGATGACAAAGCAAATATGAGATATCTTTATAAAGCAATGGTTCGAGCAAAATAATCGATTAGAAAAAATATTAGTGAAAGACAATGCTAAAAATGGTGGAATATAATAGACAAAAGATGAGAAAGACAATTACATCGACCTTTTCACGCTACAGATAATATATTTTATCTTATCGTCATAAAATGCATTATATTTTTATAATATGTTAAGCTTTTTTTATATAGGTTATTTTTTTTAATCTCATCATTTAATATGGGGATGCAACAAACGATGGAGAAATATTAAACGATTTAACAACGCCGTTGAAAGAATGGTGCCGGATATTGTACATAGATTGAAATTGAAAAAGAGATAAAACTAACATATACAATAGTTATGACCAAAAATTTAACGGTTAAGGCATATCAAATATTTAACATCAATGTTTTAAAATGCGAAAGCGTACATGAGGCGTTTTCATGTCGGCGAGGCGTAAGCCTTTTAGAGAAAAAAGCACAAGTCATATAATGAAAATAGACATAGAATTACGTCAAATGTCAAATAGCACATAAGAAACATAAATTCCTACCAGCAATTCAAACAAAATATAGTTGTCCAAAAACATTCAAAGTGTAGCCTAGGAATGAATGAAGTCTTCCTCCTCATCCATAAGCATGTTACATTCCAAGCTATCATCGTCACTAGCGTGTAATACATTTTGCGTATGTAATTCTGAAAAAGGATCATGTTCGTCGACAACATCATCCTTAATTGACGCAACTCTCACAACCTTCTCTTTTGGATCATTACCTATTATTAAGTTTTTATAAATGACAATGAGTTTGATTTTATATTTAACAAAATTATTTAATATTAATTTTTTACCACCATCACAGGTATAGCGTCTTCTTTTGTATGGAATGATGGAAGAAGAGCGATAATTGGCCCTCTTGAAAGAGGGAGAGGGGTAGGATCTCTAAGAGGTATAGGTTTACGTTTTGCATCGTATGTTCTCTAATTCTTAAAGTATCCTTATATATTGAAGCGGACATATTTCGTGTAGCATCAACATTGAGAAATTGATCATTATCATCATGCCAACTTGGATCGGAAGGAAGAGTCGGATTTTCTATTTCGGTAATCCACTCATCATCGGAATCAATTTCTTCCACGACTATTGGATTTATCTTTCTTCTTCTCATTATTTCTCCATCTCAAAGTGGTATTATATTTGACATACACCAAAGAATGCAATCTTTTGTGCTCAAGCCTATTTCTTTTCTTAGAATGAACCTAAAGCAAACAAAATAAATTGAATATTTTGATATGAAATCGAAATGCACTTGAAGTAAACTATTGTAAATAAAGCTTACCCATTGAAATGCACTCCAATTTCTTTCACATCCGGTTGCATTACAAGTTAGACCAAGCACCCGAATAGAAAAATTCATCAGCTCCAGTGTAACAATCCCAAAACGCTCCCACTTATACACTATAGGTTGATAAAGCATGAAAAATCATATATTTTCATAATTTATTGTAAAGTGGAATAATACCAAGTAAATTGCTAAGTTGAACTTCTCGTTTTTCTACTCTTAATTTCCATTTGACTTCCAAAAAGACCAATTTGATGATCATATAAGTTTAGTTGACAATCCTTTTTGAAACGTTCTTCACTACCACGAAGTATTCAATTCATACAAGCAACAAACCTTTTCTTACCTCATGAACATTTGAAAAAGTGTCCTCATAACGAAATTGCGGATGAGTAGCAGCCTGCCACATGTAATGGTTGGTGTAATTGTGCTTTCCATCGTCTGTCTATACGACTCTAAATTGACTTATATTTTTTTTTCATTATTTCCAACATTTCTAGCAATATTTTATTTTGCAGCGTCCATCAACTCATATATGTAACCCATGGCGGGTCTATCTTCTCCATCAACCTTTCTTAACACACAAAGAGGAAGAACAATTTTGACACAATAAGCGATATATTGCCAAAAAAATCCATCAAATAATACATACTTTCTATTTTGAATGCCATCATTTAGAAAATGGACCTTCATTTCATTCTTTAGAAGAAAATAAAACAATGATACATTCTTTTTGCATATACAAACTTTGAAGAGTAAGATAAGAAGTTGCAAACCTCATAACCGCGGGACGAATAAGCTTCCTATTTTTGTAAACTCCCTCGTTAAAGCAAGAACCCATGAATGACCATATATGAATTTTACTACAAACTTTGCTTTTTGAACCGTTTGATTAAACATGGTCAATTTGCTAATATCCTCAAACATTAAATCAATATAATGGACCGCACATAGAGTCCACCATAGTTTTTGCCTTTCCTCTTTTAGAACATCACCGGCTCTATTATAGTTAGAAGTATTGTCGGTAACAATTTGAATTACGTTCTCCTCTCCAATTTCATCCATAATATCATTAAAATATGTAACCAATAAATCCGCATTCTTTATCATATTCGATGCATCGATAGATTTCAAAAACCACGTACCTTTCGGTTTATTGATTAGAAAATTAATAATAACATACTTTTACCATCGATTCAACCGTCAAACATAATAGTACATCCTTATTTTTTTCCAATCTCATTTGTATGCGTCCATAGTACTTTCAACATCATTAACGATTTCTTCAAGAATCCAAGTTCTTAACTCATGACTAGAAGGTGGTTTAAATCCGGCATCAAACTTTGCAATACTTTCCATCGCTTCTTTATAATATGGCGTGTTTACCGCGTTAATTGAAATAGCACTAGTGTAAAACCATAAGCCAATGTTTTTGCCAAAAAATATATTCTTTCTTTCTTTCTTTCTTTCTTATAACGATTATTTTAAGTTCTTTGTTTTGCTTCTACACTTACAAACTTCCCTAGACCTAACAATATTACCACTCTCAAGGTCAAGCTCAACAGTATGAGAATCATTTTCAACGATTTCATTTCTACCAACCTCAAACATATCGATTTTTGCTTGCTTGACAACGTTAATTTTTTCCAAAATCGTAATGCATTCTTCTTTTACATTTTGTGGCACTTTTGGACAAGTAATGATTCCGACGTGAGTGCAAGCTAAATGTTGTTTGAATCGAACAATTCGTCTGGTGCATCCATGATCACAAAACACACAAAGAAAATATTTCAGATTTGATGTATTGAGTAATTCTTTCTTCCATTTCCAAACCATATCTCTCTTACTCATTGGTATGGATCTTTGCAGTTACTGTAAAAAATATATATGTGCAAAAGCCTAAAAGGAGCAGTCAAATAGACCAAGATGAGCAGCAAGAATACATGTAAATTGAAGTATATAAAAACATTAAATTGTAGAAATAAGTACATGTAAATAGATACATGTAAATTGATTCACTGAGCAGCAGGAATCAAAATCGATTCTAAGTTTTGGAATCAATTTTGATTCTGGAATCGAAATGAAAAAAAGTTGAAAAAAAATTACCGCTTCTTCTTTTTTACCTTAAGTGGAGTTCGAACGGTTTAGTAAAGGGTAGGAGTAGCAAGTTAAAAGCAGCCGTGATGTGAAAAGTTTTGCCAAAAAACGTACGCATCAAAATGTTTTTCACGTTTTTTGCGCCTCAAAGGGTTGAGGCTTACGTTTTTATGGAAAAATATCTCAATGGATGTGCCTCAGCGCTTTTTTGGAGACGCCTCGCCTTGAGGCATGCATCATTCGTGTTTTTTAAAACACTGTTTAACATATACATCAACAGGTGGAAAGACATAGAATGAAAATTGGTGCATTTGGTTTTACAAAAGCATATACAGCTGTAAAGACATGTTTTTCGTTCAATGATGGTCAATAATTGAAAGAGAGAATGCTCCAAACTTAACACATTTAACAATGCACATTTTAAGCCAAACAGTTTTCTCTTCAAACTGCGAAAGAAATTGGACTATATTTTGAATGATCCATACAAAATTACGAAATAGAATAAAAATGAAAAATCTAGGAAAATTGGTATATGTGCATTAAAACATGAGATTAAGAGCAAAAAATTCAAAACGTTGTGATACTGAAAATCAGTTGATCGTTCTGAACTATATATTTCATGAAGATGATATATTAGCAGTATGGACTGCTGAAGTTGAACCACCCTTGTTGGAAGACAATCCTTGAATGATCAATACATTTAATGATGCAGTCTACTGTTGATTGTATACCTACACAAGCAACAAGAAGTCAAAACAATGAAAATAGTAGTAGCTCGTCAAATGATGATCAAGATAATGCTTGTGAATGTGGTGTGAGTTTAACAAGTAACTATGATATTGGTTGAAGTGATTGTGGTGAATTATACAGACCAACTCAAACATATTCAAGAAAAAGTGGTATGAGCGGCAATCTTAACCGAAGAGATTGTAATTTTAATGTTGACTACGAACATCAACATGATTACGGGTATCACAATCCATATATTTCAAATGATTCACCAACTTATAGACATTCTACTTCTGACTATATATGTGGTAAATCATATTATGAAACAAACGAAACATATAGTGATATCTCGAGTGATCAAAATAATCAAGCTACATATACAACACAGAATGATGAACCATCGTCTTTTGTTAATATGATGACGACATTTATGGATCCATGGCAAATGCAATATGATTATCCATCATATTATACAACACAAGATGATGAAGAAAATTAGGAAAATAAGCCATATGTTTTCTCCAAAAAATAGTTTATGAATGTAGCGGTGTTGTATTTATAATTATTATTTTATTGTATACCATCTTTCTACATGAATTTGCATCGTTTATCGTTGCTTTTTCATTAATAATATAGAAATCTGATATCATGATCGAAACCGAAACAAAAATAGAAACAAGCGAAATTTTCAAAATCGATCGAAACAAACAAAATTTTAAATGAACGAAACCGAGTTCTCAAACCTTGGTTTAAACTACTTTCAAACCTATTTCAGAAAACATTTACATTTGGTTTACATGCAAAAAGATATCTTATACCGATGTTGCTTCAAACATCGTCGGTATCTATACTTTTAAAAGAAAAACAATAATAGTTAACATTGGCGCTATTTGATACAATGCAAGTGCAATTTTTTCTTTTTAAAAAAATTGTGCTGACATCGTTTGAAATAGCCCTAGTACAAGATATTGTTTTTTTTGCCATGCAGGCAGAAAATTTTGTTTTTCTTCAAATATGAAAAATGTTTCTAAATGAGTTAACACGTCCAAGTTGAGTAATATGAATTCTTAAATTGTGAATAGGAATTGAAGTGTTTTGTAGTTCAAGTGGGAATTTAAAAGAACCACTCTTATACCAGATTGTAGTTTAAGGGGCCATAAATTTATATTTTAAACCGGTCTTACAAAATTGAAATTTACTCCCCTTAAAACTTAACCAGCGTTCTGTCTACTCTTTGGATCATCTGCATCTGTCTATTAAGTCACAGGTAAAAGTAGTTTAGTTTTAACAGCTTTAAACTGAGATTACTTGGACATTTCTTAAATATGTTCTGTTTGAACAAGTCATTGTAACTCGATCTTGCTTTGGTTCCTATTCAGCAGCTCGTCTCCTCTTAGTTAGGCAAACTTATAGCAGGTGGGTTTTTTTGTGTTAGTTTAGCTTTTTTGGTCTATAAATATTTTCCAAGTATTTGACATGAGAGCTTTATTGCTCATACGAGTTTTTCGATCCTGAGTGTTCCAATCTGGCGGCGGTAGCCACTGTTATAGGTTGCCGTCCGCTGGATCCTATTAATGCTAAAAGTTTGAGGCGATTGGGTTTCAGGTAGAGGTGTGACTGAAAAAAATGTGCTGCAAGTGGTTAGGTATGGTAGAAATAAATAAAAATGGTGATGATTGTTGCTGACTAAAGCAAGGTAACGCGGCAGTTATGGCTGGAGGACTTTGGGTGTTTCCTGGCGTGCTTGATTTACTAAATGAATCCACTACCCAAATATTTCTACGTGGGTACACAATATGAATGTTGGTGATTGTGGGATTTGATATTTGAACCTACAGTGTGCTATTGCTCTGCCTAGATCCCCGAATGTGAGCTTGGAGAGCTTTGCTTGAGAAGTTGTAATCTCGACTGGAATATGATCAGTGGAGTTTGCTGGGCAGTGCTCTTGTATTAATGAACTGATATAGTAGATGTGTGTTTCCTGACTTGACCGGATCCAAGCTTTGATTCGACCTGGATTGGGAGTGCTAGTTTGGAGTTGAGTTGCTCATCGGTTATGTGAGGAGAGATTGACTGTGCTGGTTGTATGATTACTACTGGTGTTGTGGTGCCTCGAGGAGAAGTCTGGAGATGTGAAGTCCTTACCGATGATGATCTGGAGATGAATGCAGTCTGTGTAGACGAATGTTTACTGCTGTCGTTGAACAAAATTTGATGCTACCTGATAGTTGTGGTTTGTCTAACTGCAACGAACTTGTTGATGGTTTCCTGGAAAATTTTGGTGGAATGCTTGGGTCGGATCATTGACTTGATGATGATAGAGACTTCGATGATGCCGATAGAGTTGGCTAGTGAGTTAAAGTTGTGTTGCCTGAAATATTGAGTATGTGTTGTCGTGTTGAGAGTTCTTGCCTTAGAGGTAGAGTGAATGTGGTTGATGTTGCCTTGGTTGAAAGTGGTAATGATATGGGTGTTGTGGGTTTGTTTGTTTGCCTTTGCGTAATGTTGAGAGGTTGCCATGAAAGGCGATGCTTGGAGATTGCTTGAGTGTATATGGTGGTAGAGTGCATGCCTGAGATGATTAGACAAGATGATGTCCAGGTATTATTTGTTTGGACCTGTAGCAGTTGGGTTTGCTCTGTTGTAGTGATCTAAATGTTGGAGAGATCGGGTTTCCAGTGAGGAGATGTGCCAGAGAATATGTTTGTAGTGCGAGAATTATGTCTTGACGGTGATGTTGATGTTAGCATGAAGAATGCATTCCGCAGAACATTGCTTGCAAGGTTGGACAATATGGAGAGCGCTTGAGAGAACTATTTGAAGTGGAAGCCTACAAACGTAGTAGGTAAAACTTGTGAGTGAAGCCGGTAAGATATGGTTTCATGTCATCCAACAAGCAAAAGGAGGGGAGCCCCAGCTCGAGCTTGTTGGAGAGATGACAGATACAGTAGTATCATGGGATGGTCCGAGCACGGTGACCTGTAGATTCCTTAGATGAAACCAAGTGTTTGTTGATGGTTCATGAGCAATGAACTAATAATTGCGTAGCAGTTGAGCATTTCCAACCGAATGGCAATCGAGCTCGTTAATGCATGGACAAACAACCCGGTTTTACATGGAAGAAGGGTAAAGTAGCTGTTGGCTTTGAATTATAAGTAGCATTTGACACAGAAGCACATAGAGCATTCAGTATAGCATCAACAACATGCATAGGAGCTGTAGGCAAGTACATAGCTGCAGCAGCATAAGAGGGAATATTAGCTATAGGCTTGGGCATTACTGCTGGAGCAGTAGTGTGAATAGGAGCTTTAGAGCTTAGTAATGCAGCAACATCGGATATGGAATTAGTAAGTGTGAAAAAAATAGCGTTTGCTGATGAGAGAAGACGAGGTAGCTTGCTGCCGGAACCAGCAGCCAAAGGCACTTGTGTAGAAGCATTGGCAGCATTAATAGATGGTGCAACAACAGCAGTTGCAGAAATAGATGCAGATTTTTGTTTATGAGTGTATGTTGATAAGGTAACAGAGGCAGGAGTTGGTGCCGATTGTGAGGTAGACAGAAGTTGTGTAGTTGGAGTGGCACTGGAAAATCAATCAAAGTGAAGGAAATTAACTGTTAGTTCAATTTCCCGAAGAAAGAACTAAACCAGAAGAAACAGAAAATAAAAACAAATCTGTTTCAACTTAACTTACAAAACATATTTTATTACACAGCACAGATTTTATAGGTCTAAAACACATGTGCTCTATAAAGTTGCTGAACCAACTTAGATGCAGAAATTAAGCTCAACATGCCTAAAACTAGCCACTGATTAGTTGATCAAGACCTAATCTTTAGGCAGAATTATTCAAACTGAAAAGCACTAAAATAAGCTGCAACCAAACCCAGTGAGTTTGAGCTTACATCATATCTCCAACAGAAAGTGCGTGAGCTAGTGAAGAACAAGGAGATAGAACTGAACTTTTGTAAGTTTGAAGACCAAGTTACTAACATCCTCACAAAGACATTGAAGCTTGAATTGTTTGTCAAGTTGAAAGAAACTGATGGATATTTAGCAGTATTGACAGTTTTGAGTTTAAAGGGGGCTGTTGGAATTTAAACTCAAACCTGAATGATAGGAGGTTACTACTGCTATTATGTTTTGTTTGAACAAGTCGTTCTAACTCGATCTTGATTTGGTTCCTATTCAGCAGCTCGTCTACTCTTACTTAGGCAAACTTATAGCAGGCGGAGCTTTGTGTTAGTTTAGCTTTATTGGTCTCAAAATATTTTTCGAGTATTGTTGTATTGAATGAACTGAAGTTATCAAATAAAGTTTTTCTTCTTCTCTTTTATACATACTGTTTAATATATTTTCAACATGAGTATTAAAATATTTCGAGGCACTAGTGAAGATAGTGCCATTGAGGTCTGAAAGTGAAGAGCGAAGAAGCCAAAAATACTTAACTGCCAAGTGATGGTTTGGTTGGCTCTTTTTAAAGAAACCTATTAAATATTTTCACTCTATTTCCTTCTTTAACTTTTTAATTTGAGTATTTATTTTAGATTTTTGCTCTGGTTGGCTCTTTTTAAAGAAGATCGGGTAAAAGACAAGACTAATTTCCTTCACAATGGTTATATCCACTGCACTACTTTTCATTTACTTCATTTTATCTTTTTTTCTGCATGAATCCATATTCAACAAAGATGAAATCTGCAATATTGGAATACCATATTTGGCAGCTTAAACTTCAGATATGATAACCATGTTTTTATCTATTAGATTTTCTTTAGTATGATAACCATGTCCATCTTTTTCTTTAATTGCTTGTTTACTGTGATATTGTTTGTGCTGGCCAATCCGTTATTTCTTAATAACCTTGTACAGTTTTAGTGGAAATTGGACTTGAAATTGGAAGAAGCACCAATACAATGATTGGCGATCAGGTACTTATTAATTGTTATCCCATTTTTTGTCAAAACTAGGATATCCATGTTGTGTGCATTTCCACCGCGACTAGAACAAGAAGAAGCGGCCAGCAAGCGTATATCAATCAGGAATTTCACTCAAGAACACACAGGTTCATCCGGCACTCCCAAATACAAGTGTTCATTCGGCATTCTCTCCATTCGGTAGTACCGATCCAACACCACCGAACCAACCATCTCCCCCCTACAACTACCGGACCAAGCATAGCCGAACCATGCTACCACCGGACCAGCTCCAACCTCACCATACTACTGCCGGTCCAACCTACCACCGGTCCAAACAACATACCACTCACCGCCGAACCAATGTGTTGCCGAACCAACTCTGCCAGGCCAGATTGCTTCAGCCCAAGCCCACCAGCAGCTATAAACATCCAAGACCCCTGCCCCCAGCCTCACTCTATAAATAGAGGGACAGGGGTACAACAATAGAGGAGAAGTTTTGAGAGAAGTTTGAGAGCTCAAGCCTGGAAGGAACTCTCAAACAACTTTAGATACTTGCAATCACAGCTTTGTACTTGTAATCTAAAGAAAAAAGGAGAATAACATATAAAGTGGACGTAGGCACGTTCTGGCCGAACCACTATAAATCTGTGTCTTTTACAGTTTAGTCCCTGCTTTTTATATATTTGCATAAATCACCCAAATCACTAAATACAACATAAAATCAACCAACTCATACGACTTTGGGTGTTTGCGACCATTTTTTACGCAAACATTTTGGTGCTTCCATTGAGAGGAACCAGCTCCCGCTACATCGGATAGAAGTTGAATTTGAAAATCTAAGAGTTTAGATCTAAGAGTTATGACGAGACAAACAAGTAGAAGGCAAAGGCCAGAGAGAAGTGAACACCAAGGAAGTCAAGAGGCTTCCTCAGGAGGGAATCAAGCGTCGATCTTCACCACTAGGGATGAGATGGAGGGCATGATGAGAAGACAAGAAGAGATGATCCAGAACTTACTTCAACAAATTGGGCAAATTGGAGCACAAATCCAAGGAGCAACTGGAATTCAGAACGGAGCAGGACCATCTGGCGTAGCACCAGAGCTAGGGGCACCCACACTTGGAGCATGTTGATCCAATCCCAGAGAGAGATAGGGGCCTCTGAGAAACCTGGTAAGGAATGAACGCTCATCCAGGGGGCAGGTAAAATTCCCTCCTGAACTCGGGGGGCAGGTCGAAAGCGATGAACAAGTCGCAAACCTCTCACTAGCACGGTTAGATCATTTACACATGTAAGCGATCGCGCACGATCCATAGGCATGCTCTGAATGACTACAGACCGCACCATAGTGAGAGTTTACGCTTTGACATCCTCGTCTTGCTTTGATCTTGACTTGAACATTCCTGTTGTGGAATTCGTATGATTATTGCTTTGATATTTGCAAATTTACTTGTATGCCCGTGGATCGCGAACGGTCCACGAGCACCTCTTGCATGGTAGCGAACTGCCAAAGTCTTTGATTCGAAAAACTCCCCCAAACAATAACTCCAGCACTGATATTATTAAGTCCCCCCCGGGCACACACAACTCGCCTCGAACGGCACCCGACTTCGAACAGTCACAATTCGCCTCGAACGGCACCCGATCGCGAACGGTCACAATTCGCCTCGAACGGCACCCGACTTCGAACAGTCACAATTCGCCTCGAACGGCACCCGATCGCGAACGGTCACAAATCGCCTCGAACGGCACATGATCGCAAACGGTCACAACTCGCCCCGAACGGCACAACTCCTCTCACCTCAAATGGCTGATCGCGAACGGTCGTCATTTGGGGTCCCCCACTTGACCGCGCACTGTCGCACTTTACCTCGAATGACTCGATTCCGAACGGTCGTCATTTGAAGTTGAGAGCTTGACCTTGAACGGTCACATTTCACCACAGATGACTCGATCCCGAACGATCGATACATGGATTTATGCACTTGACCGCGCATTGTCGCACTTTACCTCGAATGACTCGATCCCGAACGGTCGTCATTTGAAGTTGAACGCTTGACCTTGAACGGTCACATTTCACCGAAGATGACTCGATCCCGAACGATCGACGCACGGATTTATGCGCTTGACCGCGCACGGTCGCACTTCACCTCAAATGACTTGATCACGAACGATCGTCATTTGAAGTTAGGCGCTTGACCATGAACGACCGCGCTTCATCCCAAATAGCTCGATTACGAACGGTCGTCATTTGGGGCCATATAAAATATCAAGCTCTTTACAGGTTGTCAACAGGATACGAACATCCAGCTCGTGGCATTACAAAACATGCCTTCCTACCGCAAGACATATTTTGGGGGGCAAAGTGTTATCCCATTTTTTGGTCAAAACTAGGATATCCATGTTGTGTGCATTTCCACCGCGACTAGAACAAGAAGAAGCGGCCAGCAAGCGTATATCAATCAGGAATTTCACTCAAGAACACACAGGTTCATCCGGCACTCCCAAATACAAGTGTTCATTCGGCATTCTCTCCATTCGGTAGTACCGATCCAACACCACCGAACCAACCATCTCCTCCCTACAACTACCGGACCAAGCATAGACGAACCATGCTACCGCCGAACCATGCTACCATCGGACCAGCTCCAACCTCACCATACTACTGCCGGTCCAACGTACCACCGGTCCAAACAACATACCCCTCACCGCCGAACCAATGTGTTGCCGAACCAACTCTGCCAGGCCAGATTGCTTCAGCCCAAGCCCACCAGCAGCTATAAACATCCAAGACCCCTGCCCCCAGCCTCACTCTATAAATAGAGGGGCAGGGGTACAACAATAGAGGAGAAGTTTTGAGAGAAGTTTGAGAGCTCAAGCCTGTAAGGAACTCTCAAACAACTTTAGATACTTGCAATCACAGCTTTGTACTTGTAATCTAAAGAAAAAAGGAGAATAACATATAAAGTGGACGTAGGCACGTTCTGGCCGAACCACTATAAATCTGTGTGCCTTTTACAGTTTAGTCCCTGCTTTTTATATATTTGCATAAATCACCCAAATCACTAAATACAACATAAAATCAACCAACTCATACGACTTTGGGTGTTTGCGACCATTTTTTACGCAAACATTAATCGATGGTAATTAAGTTATAACGTAGTAACACACATTCACTGAGTTCATTGTAAAGTTTTTATTTAGATATTTGTCTTGTTGGATTCTCTTTTAAGAGTATCAATCTTAGTTAGGACTTGGGATTTAAGAAGGCAATGCAAGCTAATGAGGTTGTTGGTAAGATCACATTAGCAGTACCTCTTTTACTTAGTCGGAGAACTAGTGGATGTTGTATGTAAACCAGTACTTCTATAATTGTTTGCACCTATCAAAGAACAATTTGAATTTGACAGAAAAGCAGTGAAGTAATTATTTGATGCCAACCAAGATATTTTCCTTTTTTTTTAACCAAGAATCTTATTGCCTGAATTATTATGACAACCTGGGTCGTCTCATGACAATTAGTGTCCTAAACAAAATTTATTATGGTTGCCTGATATATTTTTCTTTCACGATTGTTATTAAACCTTTAATTTGAAACTTTTAGACCTACTAAAATGATATATGGTTGAATTTACATTTGTTTTAATTGATTACATAGGTTTGCTTTTATGTATCATTGACTAGTTTTCCTTTGAGAAAATTTTGGGCTTGAACAATAAGTAAGAGTTCTAGTTCAGTAGAGAATGCCTATTTCATATTTAATGATGTCGGAGTTTGAAAATATTATGCAAATTCGTTTACATTTTTTCCACCGATATATATATATATATATATATATATATATAACCATAAATAAAATATGAGATGGTACTTAATATTTAGGAATTTTTTTTTCAACTACTTTTCATACATATAATAAGTTATAAACCCGCTTTTGGTATCTTTTTTAACATGATAAAAAGTAGTCTATACTTAATTTGATTCTAGGTGATTACTACATAAAAAGCAACTAACTAATATATAAATTTCGAATCAATTTTTCTTAAAGAAGTTAACATATCCTCTTATAGCAAAACAAGTAAGATTACACCACATACAAAGAATCTGGTTTATTCATAATCGGTTGGTAAGTTGTGACTACAGTTTTTTTGCTTTCATAATTATATTATTCTACGCAAGTACGGTCCTCCAATATTTGAGGCCCTAAGCATTTGCTTCATTGGCCTAAAAGTAGAGATGACCCTAAACAAGTATAAATCAATAACCAAAGTTTTCAAAATGGAATTTAAATCGTAAATCGAAAGGTTCAAAGTTTAAAGTAAAACAAGATTTATATCAGTAAATCATATATTCAAAAAATCCAAAATTTTAAGTTTTGTACCGATTTTAAATTGAACTTCTACGTCTAAACCTAAAACTCAAATTCTCTCTTGTTCCACTTTATTTTGTTTAGAAAATATTAGATTTGGAGAGTATATTAAATGTATCAACATTGATTGGATCACTTTTTCTAAATAGTGGTTTAAACCTGTACAGTCAATTCCTCGATATTGTCCCGATATATCTTCGATATATTCCGTAGCAGACTTTTGGGGCAGCGATATTCCTATAAAGCGGTCCAATATAGCGGATCCGCTATATTCCCGATATTGTGGCAATAATCCGCTATATCCCCGATTTTGTTGCCCCGCTGTATCCCTTTTCCTTTTTAAACAAGCATTTTGCTTGATGTCTTGCTTTTAACTTTTATGGTAACTTCAAAGTTGATGTAACAATGATATACGCTGTTGGTTATTATAACCAGTTCTAACTTTTTAAGTGTCAACTTTGTTTATCTTTACTTTGTCATAACTTCTTTTGCTTGATGGGAAATAATAAGTAATACTTGTTCCTATTTCTAACGTAGAATAAAGTCGTCCGCTATATGCTGCTGTTAGCACCAGATTTGGTCACTAACACCCTTGAGTAGAGTTATGTAGAGAGATTAATGAAGAGAGTAAGTTAAAACTGGAGAATTACATAGTAGAATGCAATAATAACTGTAAGAAACAAAAGCACCAGATTTATAGTGGTTCGACGTAACTGCATACGTCCACTTTGAGTTTAATCTTTATTGCTTTTCAATTACTTCAATACAGATACAATCCGTAAATAAATTACTTGAATACAGATACAATCTGTATTTAAATCACTTGAATACAAGTTTGAATCAAAAAGGGAAGAGTATAAAAAATGGCAGAGTCTCTCCAGTGTTCTCGCAAAAAAAGGTCCATTTCACTGTGTCTCTGCCCTCCTATTTATAAACGAAGATGGGTTGGACTTCTCTCACGGGCCTAGTAGCTTGATATCTCGGCTCAAAATGAGTGACTTCTGCGTGCCGAACCACTAATGCAGATCGACAAATGCCGAACGCTACCTTCATGCCGAACGAGGCGATGTGTTGAGTGAAGAGTGCGGGCCGAACGAGAACCGATGCCGGTCGAGGGGAGATGCCGAACGAGGCATGAATGCCGAACGAGGCTGGAATGCCGAACGATACCTCTATGCCGAACGAGGTTGGAATGCCGAACGGCCTAGTCGTGCCGAACGAACGAGGATAGATGCCAAACGGCCTAGTCGTGCCGAACAGGGATAGATGCCAAACGGCCTAGTCGTGCCGAACGGGGATAGATGCCGAACAAGGCTTGCCGAGCCATCTGGGCCGAGCGACGTGTACCGAATCATGCCTAAATGTCAAACATGTTGACTGCATCAAACCCGTATGCTACCAGGCTCCTCTTGGTCAGAAACTTGTCTAGTGCTAATAATAATATCTTCAACTGTCATTTTTTAGCCGGGCCATTGTGCCGATTAACAGCTGTTATATCCCCGATATATCTCCGTTATAACTTTTCGCACCTCAAACGCTATGGAGCGGCAGAGCGTTTTAACTCCACATGTTTAAACTAAGTTTGAATAGGATTGTAAATCAAATCGTAAAGAGAGAGATCTGATTTGAAAACAGGATTTAAATCGTTACATTTAAAACTTTTGATAACAATGTCAACAGCTGATAAGCTCCACCATCTGATTGAATTAGATAATTAGGGTCACATTAAACATGACTTCTGTGCTTAAAGTTGAAGACTAGTGTGCAAATCCGCATCACAAATGTTTGAGTTTTTATTTATTTATTTTTTTATTTTTTTATTTTTTAAAGAAACATTGTGTTTAATTTACCCAGGATGAAAGATGGCTAATAAGGAACCGGTCGCATGGAGTTATATCGAGGGTTTAGCTATTTATTCTGTTATAAATAGCGATACATCCCTTTATTTCCATTGAAGCCTTTTTGTAAGGTATATTTCAGTCATTAGTTAGTAAATGTGATTTGTAACCTCTTGGGATAATACTTGGAAAACCGAGCAAAATGAAAACGAAGTTTGTAAGTTATGTTGTAATCTCCCAGTTCTTTTTTCAGAAAATTTGCTTTTTTGTCATAACCTGTGTTTCTTTGTAAAAAATATTTTAGTTTGTAATAATGAAGATGGCAAACTACCACATACATCCTACAAATTACCGCGCATTAATTCGGCTGAGGAAATGAGTGATAAATAGGAGAAAGATCTCATATCATACGAGAAAAAAAGATTCCTCACTTTTGTTCTCATAATGGTATAAACGTTCTAAAACTTCTTCTGCTATTAAAAATACATTCTACCAATCAAGAAAGAGTATTAAAATGCTTCTGTCAGATAAAGTTCAAGTTAACTAAATTTGGCTTACAAGGCGTTCTGGTTGATTTGTAGATTTAGCATTTTGTTTTAATAACGTATTTATGGTTGCAAGTTATATTTGTAGATCTGATTGGTTTAATTGTGTGTGAAAATGATTTGCATTTGTTGTTGTCTTAGCGACCGTTCCTCAATTTTTTTTGGCCCATTACCGTTCCCCATGCGTCAGACGCATTCGATGCATAAGGAATGATAGCGAACCAAGTGTCCCGTTGTGCTGAAAGCTCAAACTTTCCCATTCATGCTATTTGCTCCTCATTTTTGCTAAATGCTCCATTCATATACTTCGCTCAAATACACCATAAATACATTTCCATTTCAACCATTTTCCCCATCAAATAGTCAGTTCAAAATGTCGTAATGTCGTACTCGTTTTGTAAAGAACGGACCCTTGTTTTCATAATACCTTATATGTGCACCAGACTTTTAAATGTACGGTACTATAATCCATTTCCATTTTACTGCTTACAGACCATATATCATTGAATGATATGAGTTCACCTAACTCTCTTTCTTCTTTTTTCGAGGTGAAAGTTAACTATGGAACGGTATATATACTGGGATATGGTCATTGGTGCAGCAGGTATTGTATTTGGCCTTTCTAGTGGGTTTCTAGGATCATATCCCTATTTTTGTTAATTATACGACGCATTTTCCTCGTCATAAGTAAAATCCATGTCAAGTTCCTATTTTCAAACGCCGTTAGAAATGCATTAGACGCTTAAATTGATAAATGAATCAGCCTTGACAACGTTTTCTTGATTTCTAGAATTATCTAATCTGGATTTTGCAGATAATATGTTATGGATTAACATATTTTGTGGTAGGCCCATGTTCTTTTGATTGCCTTCTGGTCGTAGTCATGGCAGAATTCTGGTCTGAGAGTAAGGTATGGATCAAAGAAATAGTTTCTTGATAAACAATACTAAAGAACAAGGCTGGATGAAGAAGAAGAAGAATAGAACGTATGAATTTTTTAGGAAGCAGTGGGGTAGAAGACTCGAAGTAAGGGACGTATGAGGCCGAAGTAGGTTTCAACGCTTGAGTGAATAACAAAAAAGGAAGTATGCATGCAAGAAAACAGAATTAAGAAGAAATAAGAACAACATCTTTTTATTAACAATTCATATATCTGATGATTTAATTCAATATCACCAAAGTTATTTATAGTACAATCTGAATGGTACTAAACTAATCCATAACACCAATATTAACCCTAGTTAACGTACAATGTACACAGCAGCTTCATAACCCATAACACCCCTACGTACACAGTGTGCCTGTGCACACATGCACAGCTGGTACTCATAGTTTCTTTAAACTCCAGCCTTATGCCATTGCCTCGACTTTACCCTCTTCCATGCCAACACCATTGCCATCCTCTCTGATGAGCTCAACCTCCAGTGAACTTGGGCTGGAATCACAAACTGCTGCTACTTTAGCTTGTACTATGTCAGTGCCTGTTTTTGAGGCATAACAACTCCTTCCCTCTTGAAGAATGGACTTTTCCCCAAGGTCCAATGTAGGGAATTTCTTAATAATTTCCCAATATTCTTCCAAGGTGGCTTCTGACTAAGGAAACTCCTTCCATTTAACTAAGATTTAAACCACAGGCTTGTTATTTATTGGAACCATCCTTCTGTCCAAAATGCTTTCAGGTTCCCTTACCAACTCTTCATTGTAATTGGGCATATTTTCCTGTATAATCATTCGTGTGCCTAGTTTTTTCTTTAACTGGGATACGTGAAACACATGGTGTATTTTTACCTCAGGTGGTAACTGTAGCTGATAAGCCACTTCACCAATTTTCCTCTCAACTTGGTAGGGGCCATAAAATTTAGGTGATAATTTGTGCGCCTTTTGAGTTCTAGCTATCATTTGTCTATAAGGTTGCAATCTTAAATAAACCCAATCACCTACGTCAAAGCTTCTTTCTGTTCTCTTATTATCACCGTATTTCCTTAGTCTGTCCCGAGAAAGATTCAAACTATCTTTTAAAAATTGAAGAATAATATCTTTGGAAAATAAAATCTCATCTACTTGCGGCACCTTGGCAGTGTTTGGAACATAAGTAAGTAGAGTTGGAGGTGAAATTCCGTACACAGTCGAAAATGAGTTATATTAGTGGTTGTTTTCCATATTGTATTGTACAAAAATTCGGCTAATGTCAGCCACCTCGACCATTCAAAGGGCTTATGACTTACGAAACACCTCAAGTAGCCCTCTAAAATCCTGTTAGTGACTTCGGTTTGTCCGTCGGTTTGAGTGTGATAGGCGGTGCTGAGTTTAAGTGTGCTGCCTTGGAGTTTAAACAATTCTTTCCAAAAAACGCTAATAAAAAGAGTCTTTATCACTAACAATAGTAGTAGGCATTCCATGCAACTTAAAAACTCCATTAGAAAATATCTGTGCAACTCCTTGGGCTGTATATGGGTGAGATAGAGGAAAAAATGGGCATATTTTGATAGCCTTTCTACTACCACATAAATTACGGTATATTTTTGGCTCTTTGATAGGCAATTTATGAAATCCATAGTAACGTCTGACCAAATTCTTTCTGGAACAGGTAGAGGTTGCAATAAACCAGGAATGTGTATATTTTCATACTTACTTCTTTGATAGACTTCACATTCCCTTACAAATTTCTCCACATGCCTCTTCATTTTCTTCCAATAAAACAATGCTCTTATTCTTTTAATGGTAGCCTTAATGCCGGAGTGGCCACTGAGTGGAGTAGTGTGAAACTCATTGATGATGATATCAAGTAGTTCAGTATTTAGATGATCAATTGGTATTTTCCCCCTGTAGAAGAGGAGCCATCCACTAGCTTGCATTTTATATTTGCATTACCTTCTATTGTGATTTTATTGATTATCTCTAAGTATAGTGGTAAATTCTTTAGGGTGTTTTTGAGTTTATCCAACCAACTAGCTTGTACTCGAGATATATGCATGCGTTCATGTTTGTCTTCATCTCTCTTGGATAAAGAATCAGCCACTATATTTTCTTTACCACATTTATATTCTACTTTATAGTCAAATCCATGTAACTGTGCTATCCATTTTTCTTGAATTCCGGTGTGTAATCTTTGAGTCAAAAGATGCTTCAAACTCTGATGATTTGTCCTTATAATAAACTGTCTACCTAACAGGTACTGTGACCACCTCTTGGTTGCTAACATTAACGCCAGAAGCTCCTTTTCATATGTGGAAAGGTTTAAATGCCTGCATTGTAGTGCCTTACTCAAGTAGGCAATAGGTTTACTATTTTGCAATAGGATAGCTCCTACACCCATGCTGCTAGCATCACATTCTACAACAAAGGGTTCACTGAAATTGGGCATAGCTAGGACAGGTGGGGTCATAAGACACAGCTTTAATTTCTCAAAAGCTACAGTAGCTTGTTCATTCCATATGAATGAGTCTTTCTTTAATAAATTTGTCAGGGGTGTAACTATTAGACCATAATGTTTGATGAACTTTCTATAGTAGCCAGTGAGACTTAGGAATCCTCTTAAAACCTTGAGTGATGTTGGAAGAGGCCACTCCTTAATAGCTTGTACCTTACCAGGGTCCACGGCCATGCCTTCTACTGATATCACATGGCCAAGATAGTCAATAGTTTCTTCAACAAAGGAGCATTTTGATAGCTTAATTACCGGCCGATGCTTCTGCAAAACCTAAAAAATAACTTTAATATGTTCTGAATGCTCAAGCATAGCTTGGCTATAGATTAGTATATCATCAAAAAATACCAATATAAATCTTCGGAGGTAGGGTTTAAAGATTGTATTCATTAATGATTGAAATGTGGAGGGTGCATTAACAAGTCCAAAGGGCATTACTAGAAATTCATAGCGTCCATCATGTGTTTTAAATGCAGTCTTGTGTATGTCTTCATCATGTACCCTTATCCGATGGTATACCGATATTAGATCTAATTTAGTAAAATATTTAGCGCTAAATAATTCATCGAATAAATCATATATTAAAGGAATAATGAACTTATCTTTGATGGTGATGTTGTTAAGCCCCCTGTAATCCATGCACAACCTCCAAGTCCCGTCCTTTTTCCTTACCATGACTACTGGTGATAGTATGCACTATGGCTTGGTCTGATGATTCCTGAATTTAGCATATCCTGGATAATTTTCTCTAATTCATTCTTTATATAATGAGAGTGTCGGTAAGGCTTGAAGAATATAGGCTTTGACCTAGGTAATAAAGGTATTTTATGATCATGGCACCTTTGAGGAGGAAGGGAAGTCAGTGGAGTACGCACTTGCGGTTCCTCTTCCAAAGAGTGTGTGCATAACATCATGGTCAGTTGACCTTGTACACAGTCTTTTTGTATGGTTTTTTTGTCAACATACTTTACTCCATCTGGTCGAATTCCTTGCCATATAAATGGTTTGTCTTGATAAGTAAATCCAACTTGCAATTAGAGAAGCTTAAGGTCACATTCCCCAATGCCTTTATCCACTATACTCTAAGTACAAATTGACAACCTTCTAGAGGAAGTAACAAAAGATCCATAGGCATGTAACAGTTCTGACAACTTAGCATGATTTGATTACACAATCCTGTTCCCTGTAGTTTCTCTCCATTAGCTATAAGAACTTCAAACTTTTTTGAGTCGTCTATTGCCAATGGAATTTTCTTTGCCAAGTTGTTGTCTATAAAGTTATGAGTAGAGCCCGAATCAATAAGCACCTGAACTGGTTTACCTTTAATTGATCCACACACTTTAATTGTATGTAAAGCAGGAATACCACACAAGGCATGAAATGTAATGGCTGGAATTGACTCCTCTCCTTCCTTGACTTCTTGAATTTCTTCACTGCATGGTTCACTATTGTATTCTTCATTTTCATCACTTCCTAAATTCATAATTCCTTCAAGAATGTAAACTTGCTTGGTCTTGCAGTGATGATTTGGGTGTCATTTCTCATTGCAGTTGTAAGAATGATTCTTTCTTTTCTTATCCTAGATTTCTTCTAGAGTTAGACTTTTGAATTTATTAACATCAGTATTGGTGGAGTTTCTAACAGAGGATGGGCCTGAATAGTTGTTCTTGAAATTCTTAGATGGAAGGTTTCTGGATGGAGTTGCTTGTGAAGAAAGAGGTGGTTTATACAACTTTCTTGAATGGGACCATCTCTGCTCATAAATCTTGGCTAAAGAAACTGCTTCCTTAAAGTTTGCGGGTCTAACATTTTCAACATCAATTCTAATATCTTCCTTCAGGCCATCCATAAATTTATCAAGAACATAATCCGGATGTAGGTATGGTAGGAGTCCTTGCAGCTATTCAAATTTGGTGAGGTAGGCATGACTGAAGAGAGTTGCTTCAAATTGGCAAAGGCTCCAAAAGGTCTCTTTAATTCGGGTGGAGCAAATCTGATGATGATTTCTTCCTTAAAGATTTTCCAAGATTTTTGACATTATTCGATGGCCATTTGTACCATTTTTGAGCATCATCCTTCAAGTGAAATGAGCAGGTTAAAACCCACTCAACTTTAGGAGTGTGATGATATATAAATAGCTATTCAACTTGATCAATCCATTCTGATACAGTTTTATCTCCGGAGTAAACTGGGAATTCCAACTTAATGGTTGTGTGCTGCAGTAAGGAGGAGGATGGTAAAAGGCTGGGTAGTCTTATAGGACCGTGTGGAATTGGATCATTGAAATGAATTGGAGTGTTATCATTTCTGTTGTTGATTCACTAATACGGTGGCACATATGGAGTGCTTTTGGATGATTCTTGATGACCATTGATAGACTATTTCTTATTTTGCCTCATTTCATGCATAAAAGACTCTAGTATTGCTGAGAGCATATTAATCTTGCCATTCATTCCTTGGGTGGTATGGTAGATTTTCCGTTGGGCTTTAGAAAGTTGGTCGAGTGTATTGTTAGTTTTACCATTGAAATGTTCTTGTCTTGCCCATAGATCATGTACATCATCAAGTGGAGGCATGGTGACATTGCTGTTGTCATCAAGTTTTGGTGATTCAAGGTGATTGTTCAAATCATCTTGTGGGTTTGGCACTGATACCAATTTGGTAGGCCCATGTTCCTTAGATTGCTTTTTGGTCGTAGTCATGGCAGAATTCTGGTTCGAGAGTAAGGTATGGATCAAAGAAATAGATATGTGATGTTTCTTGATAAACAATGCTAAAGAACAAGGCTGGATGATGAAGAAGGAGAATAGAACGTATGAATTTCTTAGGAAGCAGTGAGGTAGAAGACTCGAAGTAAGGGAGGTATGAAACCGAAGCAGGTTTCAGTGCTTGAGTGAATAACAAGAAAGAAAGCATGCATGCAAGAAAACAGAATTAAGAAGAAAGAAATAAGAACATCTTTTTATTAACAATTCATATATCTGATGGTATCACCAGAATTATTTATATTACAATCTGAACGGTACTAAACTAACCCATAACACCAATATTAACCCTAGTTAAAATACAATGTACACAACAGCTTCATAACCCATAGCACCCCTACGTACACACTATGCCTATGCACACATGCACAACTGATACTCGTAGTTTCTTTAAACCCCAACCTTATGCCGTTGCCTCGACTTTACCCTCTTCCATGCCTACACCATTGCTATCCTCTCTGATGAGCTCTACCACAACCTCCGGTGAACTTGGGCTGGAATCACAAACTGCTGCTACTTTAGCTTGTACAGTGTCAGTGCTTGTTTTTGAGGCATAACATTTTGATAAGTATTATGCTGAATGATTATAACAATCATTTAGAAAAATAGAATAACAATTTTCAAACAAAATTGTAATGCATTTGTATGCGTTTGTTTATCGGGTGAAAAATTAAATAATTTTTTATATGACGGTTTAGGTAGTGTTAGTTTTAGAGAAGATTTAGCATTGAAATTTCTTGGTATCTGCGACCATTCAGTGATACCAGGTTAATTCAAAGAACATTTAATTTGCAATAAAATATCGCTTCATTTGAATTTACCGTATCTTCTATTCCTATAATGCCCTTTTACTTGCCTACATAAATGACTGTCATACATGATTGCTCACATATTCTTTTCGCACTGTTAACAAGAAAACTTGTCTAACACCTCAAAATGAAATTAGAAGTGTGAATGACTCTCTCGAAACCACCTTTCGAATCAGTTGAAGTAATTTAAGACTCCATCGAAAGCACTTTTCGGATAGGTAGAGGTAATCTAAGTTTATAACCTAATGAAACCTAAAGGATTTTGATTGAGTCGAAAGGATCCTACTCTTCCAAAAGGTACCCTTTCGATATGTATTGATACATGTACTCCATTGCCAAAATCGTATATAAGCCACAAACCAGAATCTATGTATTCGAAAGTACCATGTGTTTGATTTATTGATAATTTTCACGAGTACAAGGGTTTAAGTACTACAAGAAAATGAAATTACTAATTTTATTTAGGAATTAGGTTTACAAACTCAAGAGAAGAGCAAGTATAGAATGAATAAATTCGGATCCCGTAAATAATACATTTTGGGTGTTATTGCACTGGTTGGACCCTTCGCATCAGTATTTTCGAATTAGTTGAACCTTGATGACCTTCCCTCGTTGTTGAATTTAGAGCCTCTTTAATATTGCTTTCGAATGAGATCTGGGTGCTTTCGACTCTATCGGAAGGTATAGTAGCGACTCTTATCTTGTTGTTGAAGTGTTGGATAAACATGAAAGGATGTTCAAATGTGTTCGAAAGGTATACATCTAATGCTTGCAAAAGGCGATGATGCTTTCTTTGTTTAAGCTTTCGAAACACTTAAATATTCCTTCCATCATTGGGTGTCGAATAACTTTGCACTCCACTTATATGCATTTCTGGTGGCTTTCGACATTGTCAAAATGGTATTTCCTTGGTTTCGAAAGGTTTGTAGCATAGTAGAATGCTCCTTGGACTTCTTCGTCGTTGTTAAGATCACGTGCCAACATGATATGTTGCTACTTGAATGAGTGAGAAAGGGAATTTGGATTGTTTCGAAAGGACTTAACGGTGGCGGATGGATCATTGTGAACGGTCAATTGTACTGGAGGAGGCTTCTTGGTGGACAGAAGATGGTTGCGATAGCTTTCGAAAGTAACCTCGATTAATGCGGCACCTTTCTTTGGATGCCTTCGAAATGCACTTTTAACACAAAAGAAACCCCTTTATGCATGTTGAATCGATTGTTTCGAAAGGGATCAACTGAAGCGGAAGGGTAGCCTTGTCCTCTTTCGATCTCTTCGGAAGCCCATAGTTCATCTACCCTCTGCAGAAGTATCTCTTCAACTCTTTCGAAAGGTCTTGCTATCGCCTTTTTTCTTCAAGAAGTTTTCTTTTACATTCTTTTAGGCTTCGACTAGATTGAAATGATTTTTGATGATAAAATTTACTTCCCTAGCGAAGGGATGCTCTTGACTTCTCAAGTCAACTGTTTCGACACCCATCATTATTTTAGCATGAAGCTTTCCTGCCTTTTGATATTCTCAAATGAATCTTGGTTGTTCATTTAAATTTGATCAAACGGTTTTCTTTGCATATGCTTTGCTTATAAATTATCTTTCCTTTTTCCCCCTCTCCGTTTACCTCCAATTAAAAATCTTGGAGCAAGAATCAAATATTCCAATTTCTTATTAATTCCATAATTTCAGGAGACACAAGTTCAAATCCAAAATAAGTATCCATTGTTCTATATTAAAAATCAATTTTTTTACGTTTAGTTTTGATTTCAAATTAGGGTTCAATTTCATGTTTTTGTTTTAAATTTTGTAATTATTTCAATTTTAACATTCGTGTAAGATGATTTTAAACTCAATCGCTATATTGATTTTGACCAATCTATGGTATTAATTAGGGTTCGAACTAGAATTTGCCAAATTTGGGATCATTTTCCATTGTGGTATGCAGATTCAAGCTATACACCTATTATTCACAATTTCAATTTACCTTGGAAAACATTAAAATTAAAAACTAACATCCTTTACTATTAATTGAATTAGGAATAATACACTTTTTTTTCGTCGAAACCTTTAATAACCCTTCAACTCAACCAAACTCCAAAATTGAGATAATTATATATGTTTGTTATTACCTTAATTTAGTGTTGACTCCTCAAAATTTTGTTAATGCCCTTTCGACTCATTCGAAACTCATAACAGTTAAATGGAATGTAGCTATCATCACTTTTCCAACAAAAATAAAACATTGTTGAAACATCTCAATGTCCTTCCGTTGTAAATGTCACCCTATTTCAAGTCTTTCGACTTAACTGGAGTATGGCGTTTCGATAATGTACATTCTCAAATTGATGTCGCATGGATAACTACACTTACCATAATAGGGTAAAATCTATGAGTTTCGTCGTTGTCGAAGGGTATATCTAGGTGCATATATGCGATAAAATGGGTGACGTTGACATTGGTTTCGACACCGTCGAAAGCTTTTCGATTCTTATGTTTTTAATTAACTTTGAATCCCTTTCGAAGGCATGGAACTAAATACTATGGTGGCTATTTAAGCCATTGTAATAGGCTTCCAACACCTTCGAAAGATGTTATTAATGGAATAAATCATAACATTGATGAAATTATATCATTTGGCAAAATCATGGGCATTAAAAGAACTTCTAAGAGATCTGAAAAGGATATAATCTTGGAATTGGAATCTTCTTTGAAGAAGATTGAAGCGATTTCAAGGCATTCTCTTATAACCTCTCAAGTTGAAGTTGACTCGATCCTTAATGACTTTGGTTTTACAGGAGTTGAAGCTATTTCTCCTAGTGATAATGACACCATTAAAAACCCTCCTGAAAGATACTTTCCTTACACTGCCATCCATATTCGGCATGAGGGTTCTATTCCATTTTCGGAGTTCTTGTTGAGATTTCTAAGTAATCTTGGCATAACTCACATCCAATTATCATCCAACGTGTATATATATCTCATCTTCCCGGAGCTCATGGCCTTAGAGTCGGGAATTCCTTCTCTAAGTGTCGAAGTCCTTAACAGCTTAGTACGCCTTGTCAAACTTAGCAATTTGAATAACCAGAATAACCCTCTCAAAAATTTGGTTTCATAGGGAATAAACAAGTTTAAGGATTAGAAAACACAATTCTTCTGCATCAAATGCTTTTTGAGTATTAACGGAGCTTTCTTTTCTTCTTATAAGTAGACCATTACCATTATTTCTATTAACTTGTTTTCTTTTGCTGAATAATGTTCCCATGATCCTAAGGATCTCAATGATGAAGGCAAAAGAATTGTAAAGTTTCTAACCGCTGCCTCAAACCACATTGGGAATACGCTTACGTTACTGTCTCCTAGCAACCTCCAGAAACATTCCCTATTACCGAAAGGCCAGAAGCTTGTTGGACAGCCTCCTCTTGTCCAACATAATTCAAAAAGCTAGTACTTCCTAGCTTTAGGTGACCCCAATGTTAGAACCTCATGTTTATGTTTGAATGATAACAACTACATAGTCACACACCCACACACTTTATCAAGATTACAGGTATATGCTACACGAAGACATCATGCTTGAAGATATTGACATTTACAGAGAAACGAAGATTTATCGATCATACTACAGTTAGTAAGGTTATTCTACTATTAAAGTGTCATAGATAAAATATTGTTAAGATATGCTTGAGTATATATGCATATACGATCACACACTATTACGTATGCATCAAAATTAAGTTAGAAAACTGTTTTTATTACTTATAGACGTCTGAGGTAAAACCTCTCAGGTAATTTTTTTTGAAATCACAGATGTTTGAGGTTGTATTATAGACGTCTATCATATGAAAAACTGCAAATTTTGAAAAGACACTTCTATTTGAAACAAAAAGAAATCGCCTTTCAACGAAAGATTGCAGTCATTAAAGTGAATAGATTTTCTCAAACAGTAACAACTCTTCATCTGTACTCTTTTGAATTTATAAATACTACTTTGATTGAGATATATGAATCAACAAAAATTGAATTATTTTAGTCTTAACCATTTTGATTTCTAAACATTTTCTTGCGCATACATTGCTCACATACTGTAACGACCCGGAATTTTGGTCGTTTGGTTTTGAACGTTTATTTTATTTTTAACTGTTGAATTTGAAATATTAATTTATTTTGAATATGGAGATTTTGGTTAACTTAGTGAAATGGGTTAAAATTTAAAATGTAGCGATTAATTGAATTTGATAAATAGTAAATTTAATATTTGAAATCAGGTAAATATATGAATCTAGAGTTAAATATGAATGGAAATGTTTTCTTAAGTTGATTTATACTCCATTTGAATTAGAGTTATGATAGTGGATTTTAGAATGGAATTAAAAGTCGTTAAATTAAAAATTTGAAATTATATACATACACACACACACACACACACATATATATATATATATTAATTTAATAGTGAAATTTAATATTGGAATAGTGTAAATAATTGAATTTGTGATTTAATATGAATCAAAATGGTTTCCAATATCGATATAAATTCTATTTGAATTGTAATTGAGCTATTATGTTTTTAAAATTTGGATTTCAAGTAATTTCGTCGATTTTGAAAATTGCTCGATTTAATCGACAAAATAAAATAGCTTTCTGAGGCACAGTCTCAGAATTCGACGAAACTAGTTTCATTGGAACCGTAACGGTGTATTATTATAGGTTTTTAAATTTCGTAGCAATTGGATTTATTGGTTGCTCATGGGAGCTGGTAACGCTTTGAAATTAATATTGAAAAATTTAATATTTTAATTCAATTCGAAAAGCTATCTTCCGCATACGATCGAATTAGGTGTTGAAGCATGTTCCATGATATTCAGAATAAGGGTAAAACATTATAAACACCAGACATCACACTTCATTTGGAGTTTGTTCCAAAATTAGCGTGAACAATGGCCAAACCCTAGCCATCTAGCCACCGTTCATAAAACAATAGCCAGAAACTTTGAGATTTTCTCCTCGATTTCCATTCAATCCATCCATTTTTACAAAAATCTTTCAACTATAGAATTATGGAGTGCATCGAGATCTACAGATCCAACGGGTATGATCGAAAGCAAGGCAATGGATTGGCGACGATTTGGGTTTGAATGCAGCGCGTTCGAGCATGATTTCCAAGGCAAGGAAGGAGCCGAGTTCGCTGTGCTTCTGGGCGTAGGTGGAATTCCTGATGAGGGTTTGAATGGTGGTCGTCGATCATCTTCTAGGGAAACATGGTGGGAGCGGCGTGGATGAGTTTGAGCGCATGATGGGTTTCTTCAGCCCGATGAACGAACGATGAAGGATGACAAACGCGTGCGGCCCAGATCTGCTTCCTAGGAATCCACAGCCCAAATTAATTTAGTTACAAAGAAAAAAAAGAAATTTATTTATATTGATTAATTCAAATCTTTTAAAACGTATATCTTCTTCATACGAAGTCAAAATTGGACGAAACAAGCGGCATTGGAATCATATTGACGAAGGACTTGGCATGGAATCAAAGTGGCATTTATTTAAAGCTAAAATATTTTCAGTTTCAAATAAAAGGTGAGGGTTTTTAACGCTCACGTCGTACTACAATATTTTTGTGTTCATTAAAATTGAATCGTGTAGTTATTATTTACTGTTATTTGAAAATGAAATTGACTGTAGGTATTGAAATTGACATTTAAATCTGAAATTGGAATTTAATTGCCAGTAAATTACTTGATATTCATAACTATGAAATTGTTGTGAATTATTTTGACTGTTTGAATGATTGATTGTGATGAATGCCAATTGATTGACATTTTGATGTTTATTTATGTTTAATCTATCAGGTTATCATCCTGTATATTATTTACAGTATATAAAACTGTAAATCGAATTATTTCGAATAAATTAAGAAATAGGTTGAAATGGTATATACCTATGATATTAATTTTGGATTGAAATGATATATATCCATCATTGGAATTAAATTGAAATAATTGATTCACTTGGCCATAGGAAAGGAAATTATATACGGACACTAGATTGGTTAAATTAAATGATTTTAAAAATTTTGATTTGAAATTTATATAAATGATTTGATTTTAAGAAAATGAAAATCGAATTTATGGAAATCGAATTATTTTCGAATTGGAGCTCGAAAAGTTGAAATTTAAATTTGGCAAATGAAATGTTTTAAATAATTGAAGTTGAGATTTTTAAGTTATAGCCGAAATATGATTTAAATTTTAGAAATTGATTTGTTTCACAGGATTGGACTTCTATTCAAACTTTGAATATTACTAAGTAAACATGACATAAAATGATATTTCGAAATTGAGCTCGAAATTGAATTATATTTGAAAATTTGTATTTTAAATTGGGTATTGAAGATAAATTTGATTTAAATGTTTTGAATCAATATTTTGAAAGTTGAACTTGGGATTGATATAAATCGAAATGGTTTAAATTTGGAAATTGAGTTGAAATTAATTTAGAATTGGAACTGAAATTAATTTGGATTTAGAATTGGAATTAATTTGGGATTGAAATTGCAATTAATTTGAAATTGGAAGTGAAATTAATTTAGAATCAAAGTAAAATTTGACTTGAAATCAGAATACAATCAAAATGGAAATTTAAAGTGATTTGAGTAGGGAAATTCGGAATTGAATCGGTTTGACTTTGAAACTACTTTCAAATAAATTATTAAAAATCTATCTTTTTAAATATTCATTTTATTTTGATTTTCCAAACTATTTTACTATATAAATCATTTTCAATCCTCAAACTATTTTCTATTAAACTATTCTAAAACTATTTAAACTATATTCAAAAAATTCAATCTGGTCAAAAGGGTGGAATGTTTATATTTAAATCTTAGATTTAAATACGAATTGGGTTAAAATGAAGTTATAGCCTAAATTGAAATTCAGAATATTTATATTTAAATCCTGTATTTAAATATGAACTTGGTTAAAATAAAGTTATAGCCTAAATTGAAATTCGAAATAATTTTGGAAGCGAAATCAGGATATTAAGGCGAACATGATTTTGAATTGAAATAGTATATTTTGAGTAAATATGATGATTTCTAAATGAATTTGATTTTGAAGCGAATATGATACTTTGATATCAAATACGAATTGTTTTTTAAATGTAAAAAGTACCGACCAGTGTATAAAACGACGTTTGGTTTTTAAAGAGACCGGGGCCTCTTATTGGCATAATCTCTGTTAATGTTGGAACCACTTTAAAAACTGTGTACGCAGTGGATGATCCAAAACGAAGTGGTTGGATTTGGCGTCATTTTGCTGGATTTGAAGGAAGAGAATGATGATGGATTGGCCTAACGCTTGTGTCAATTTGAAATGACTAAATCAAGAGCCATACCGGCCAATAGGGATAGCTATCTCTAGCGGACAAACTTCTTCGTATTACTATCATGACATTGTTATTGACTGGTGCGCACCCTTGAATTTTGGAAGCGTTGGACGCGGCGGGCCGTTAGGAGTTACCACCAGTCGGGAAGGGTAAACTGGTAGTATCCTACCTTTGGCATTGCCTAACGTGCCTTGTCATACTTTATCCTTATACGATACCCCTACAATTTTGGTTTAGTGTCGTCGTATCACAGTGCATCACTGACTACTGACGTGCCACTGGTTGCGTCAAATGCAAACTATACGACAATGCTTAAAAACGCATTAAGGGGGGGGGGGGGTTAATGTAAATCCTTAACGCTAAGAAAAATATTTATTATATTGATTAGACATTATATATATAACGTATTCTACTCTATATAAATATTTTGACGGATTCTTAAGAGATGGAAAATTCCGTAGCATCTCTTGAGTTATTGCACGCACGTTATACACTTGATAGAAGATGTGAATTCCCGTAAACTTCTCTGACGCTATTACACTAATGTTATACGCGATATTGATTTAACTTACATAAGGATATTTTAGTCCTGACTCGAGTGTTTTGGTTTCCATTACGCTCAGGTCAACCTTGAGTTTTCAGCTTATTGAAGATTTTCTAGAGGACGAGGACGAAGATTTGATATATTATTACTATTATTATTCCCTGCATCACGTTGTTCTGCTGCATTATATTTTGTTCTGTTATATATATAACTTTGATAAATGTTGTATAAATTATAATCAGATATATAATAAACAGCTTCATGAAATATTTATTTGATTATTATATTTTGTCATTCCGCTACGAGATTCTGTGTTTGTTTCCTCTTTCTTTTCTTATTTTCTTAATTAACCCCAATGATTGTCTATGTTCCGGAATGTTTAAGTTGGAAATATATGGATTATTATCAATTTAAACCTTCCGAAATGTGGATAGTTACACTTTGTATTAAAGCTTTGGTTTAGCGATAACCTTAGCTTTATGAGGTTTGACTCATTAGAGAGAGGGTAGTAATACCCTAGAATGAGTCCGTTTGAGTGTATATATATGAGAGAGTGTATTTGTTAGTGTTAAAAATTGTTTTATATTGTGTTTACCTATCCGTTGAGTTGTTTATGAATTCTGATGGATGCGTGGGATGCCATGCTATCGATGGGTATTTCTAAACATTTAAACCAAACAAGTCGACATAATATTGTTTAAAATAGGGTAAATGAAATAATTTTACCTAAATTATATATATATATATATATATATATATATATATATATAATGTTAATTATTAATGAATTTAGTTGTTAGGAGATGGTAATATTTAATTATCATCGATTGTTCGTTGAATTAAAATAAAAGGAATACTTTGTGAATTTTATTTTACGAAGCGTTCGATAATTAAATTGAATTGAATTGAATCTAATTACAATGAAATTGTTTAAAATGATAAAGTTATAAATTAATGAAATGTTGGCAATAAGGTGATAAAATTTATATAAATATATTTATAAAATGGCTTATGAATAGAAAGGATTTAAAAGTCGAGAATTTTTGAATTTAAAACCTGTTGCTTTCAAAATTTATTTTCAAAACATTCAAAAATTAATAATAATATTATCTGGAAGAGTATTGACTAGAAAAATATTTTGGAAGAACTTTTGAATGAAATAAAAGCATTGAACTCACTATAGTCATTGGAAAATAATCCTGGTGATGACTGCTGCATCATCAGTATTCATTTTCGTGTTTCTAAGTGACGAGTTGCTACCACTATTACTTGTTTGGTCTTGTTTGAATAAAAAACAAGTTTGGTTAAAAATTTAAAAAGTGTAATTTGGCATATATATATATATATATATATATATATATATATGATTTCAGATGATTTGAAATAGAAACGGGTAATTGAATTTGGGAATTTCTAACTAAATGAGAGGTAAAACCAAAAGAAGATAATTTTTTGAACTTTTAAGTTGGGAAATGTGAATTTCAATATGAAATTAAAATTTAACTTATGAAAGTTAAATAAATTAAATTTGTAAAAGAAAATTGTATGGATTTGAATTTAACTTAAACTAAGTTAAACAAAATTGGATGTGATTTGTGATTAAGTGGAAAAGAATTGGACTTAAGTAAAATTAAACAGAATGGAAATTGATTATAATAAAAATGAACTTAAGTATACTCGAGCTGTTTGTATGATAAAAAATTAACTTAAGTCGGTAGAAATATTTGAATAGAAATTTGACTCAAGTAAATTTGAAGTGAACTTATAAGACTAATAAATTAGTGAATTGAATTTGAATTGGAAATATTGAGCGATTAAAGTGAGTATGAACTTAGGTTTAAAGTTGTATATATAAACTTAAGTAATGGTATAAAATGTTTATAATAAGAAATAATTTTGACGGAATGAATTAAGGGAAGTGAGCTTAAACTTCAAAATGAAAATTAGAATTATAAAATAGATTTATGCCCAAGCCAACTGAATGAAGTGATTTTTGAAATAAAAATATAATTGTAAATTGGAAAATGGAAGCAATTAATTAGATGAATTAGTTAGTAAGTTGAATATTGAAATGAGACTTGATTTATAAATGAAATTAGATCTAAATATAAGCGAATTAAATATATTTTGAAATATTGTAGAATAAATCAGAAATGGATTGAAGTGGTGATGACTTAAGTTATAAGAAAATCCAATTTATGAGTAAATTGAATATGGTCGTGAATACTATTAATAAGAGTGAAATCCAATATAAGTAACTAATTTATGAATAAGATCCTAATTAAATTGATGAAAAGTCAATGTAAGTGGGAATAAATTAAGTTCGAATTGTAGTGAATTAATTAATGAATATGGATTGGGATTTGGAACCGGGTAATGGAATGAACTAATTAATTAAATTTGTGAATGGAATTAGATTTGCTTGGAAATGAATTGAAGGAGTGGATATGAAAACGTTGAGTGCAAATATGAATTAAGTATAAGTGAATTGTTTGTGAATCACTCGGAATTGAGTAAAATGGTATGTAAATGATTGAAATAAATAATCGATTGTTGTAATCTTGTGATTATTGATAAATTCATGCTATAACTTGTTTCGTAATGAAATTTATGTGTTTGCATTAGTTAAATAAATGAGTTGTTATTAAATTTTCATATTTTGGTACTTATGTGCTTAAATTGAGTAAGCACAGGTACGAGAAGACCATTTGGCTATATTTTGGTTGCGAAATTGCATATAAGTAAGCTCGCTTACTTAAAACGCTAAATAAAGGTACGTTTTGGATTAAATACAGCGCTGCTATAAATATTGATATATGTATATATTTATATATTGTGTTTTTGACCGTGTAGGTCGATGTATATATTTTTATCACTTTTGTCATATTGTAAAAGGCTCTCCATACAGGGATGACTTTGCCAAAAAAAATCGAAAATTTAAGGTGTTAGAAAATTTTTGTTAACTAAATTTGATTTGAAATTATAACTTGAAATAATGGAATTTGATGAGTAAATAGGAAATAGTGGATTTGGGTGGGACTAAAAGACTTAGGAAATGGAAATAATAGAATTTTAACCAAATGGGTTTTGAAAAGAAACGGGTTTTGATCATTTTTCCAACCGTAGCAATTTCAGAGACGTAATTCTTTTAAGGGAAAAGGAATATAACGACCCAGAATTTTGGTTGTTTGGTTTTGAACGTTTATTTTATTTTTAAATGTTGAATTTGAAATATTAATTTATTTTGAATATGGAGATTTTGGTTGACTTAGTGAAATGGGTTAAAATTTCAACATAGCGATTAATTAAATTTGATAAATAGTAAATTTAATATTTGAAATTGGGTAAATATGTGAATCTGGATTTAAATGTGAACGAAATGATTTATTAAGTTGATTTAATCTCTATTTGAATTAGAGTGATTATAGTGGATGTTTGAATGAAACTAAAAGTCGATAAATCAAAAATTTGAAATTATATATATTAATTTAATGGTGAAATTTTAATGTAAATAATTGAGTTTATGATTTAATATGAATCGAAATCGTTTCCAATATTGATATAAATTCTATTTAATTATAGTTGAGTTAGTAAGTTTTTAAAATTGGATTTCAAGTAATTTCGTCGATTTTGAAAATCGCTCGATTTAGTTGACACGATAAAATAGCCTTTCGGGGGCACAATCTCGAAATTTGATGAAACGAGTTCCATTGGATCCGTAATAGTGTATTATTATAGATTTTTAAATTTCGTAGCAATCAAATTTATCGTTTGCTTATGGGAGTTGGAAACACATTGAAATTAATATAGGAAAGTTTAATATTTTAATTCGATTCGAAAAGCTATCTTCCGCATATGATCGAATTAGGCCTTGAAACATTTTCCATTGTGTTCAGAATTGGGGTAAAACATTATAAACGCCAGGTGACACGCTTCCTTTGGATTTCTTTCAAAATTCGCATGAATAGTAAATATAATAATAAAATAATATATATGAACGCATATATACACACATTCACAGCCAAATCCTAGCCCATTTTTAACCTAGCCGCTGTTCATAAAATAATAGCTAGAAACGTTCGAGATTTTCTCCTCGATTTCCATTCAATCCACCCACTTTTACAAAAATCTTTCAACTAAAGAATCATGGAACGCATCGAAATCTATAGATCCAACGGGTATGATCGAAAGCAAGGCAACGGATTGGCGGCGATTTGTGTTTGAATGCTGCGTGTTTGAGCGCGATTTCCAAGGTGAGGAAGGAACTGATTCGCCGTGCTTCTGGGCGTAGGTGGAGTTCCTAACGAGGGTTTGGATGGTGGTCGCCGTCATCTTCTAAGGCAACGTGGTGGGAGCGGCATGGATGAGTTTGAGCACGTGATGGGTTTCTTCAACTCTATAAACGAACGATAAAGGATGACAAATGCATGCGGCCAAGATCTTCTTCCCAGGATTCTACGGCCCAAATTAATTAGGTTTTAAAGAATTTTTTCTACTTATATTGATTATATTCAAATCTTTAAAAACGTATATCCTTTTCATACGAGGTAGAAATTTGACGAAACAAGCGGCGTTGAAATCATATCGACGAAGGCCTTGGTGTGGAATCGAAGTGGCATTTATTTGAAGCTGAAATATTCTTAGTTTCAAATAAAAGGTGAGTGTTTTTAATGCTCACGTCATACTATAAATTTTTTTGTTCATTAAAATTGAATCGTGAACTTATCTAATTTTATTGACTTTTATTTGAAAATGAAATTGACATATGAATTGACTGTAGGTATTAAAATTAACAAATAAATTTGAAATTTGAATTTAATTTTCCAGTAAATTATCTGATATTAATAACTATGAAATTGTTGTGAATTATTTTGACTGTTTGGATGATTGATTGCGGTGAATGTTAATTGATTGATATTTTGATGTTTACTTATGTTTAATATATCATGTTACCATCATGTATATTATGTGTATAAAACTGTAAATCGAATTATTTCGAATAAATTAAGAAATATGTTGAAATGATATATACCTATGACATTTATTTTGGATTGAAATGATATATATCCATCCTTGGAATTAAATTAAAATAATTGATTCACTTGGCCATATGATAGGAAATTATATACGGATATCGGATTGGTTAAATTAAACGATTTAAAATTTTTTGATTTGAAATTTGTTAAAATGATTTGATTTTAAGAAAACAAAAATTGAATTATTTTTGAACTGGAGCTCGAAATGTTGAAATTTAAATTTGGTAAACGAAATGTTTTAATAACTGAAGTTGAGATTTTTAAGTTATAATCGATATATGGTTTAAATTTCAGAAATTGATTTGATTTAAAGGATTGGACTTCTATTCGAACATTGAATATTACTAAGTAAACGTGATATAATACGATATTTCAAAATTTTATGTTATAATTGAAACGTGATATAAAACGACGTTTGTTTGTTAAAGAGACCGGAGCGTCTTATTGGCATACTCTTTGTCAATGTTAGAACCATTTTAACAACTGTGTACATGGTGGACGATCTAGAACAAAGTGGTTGGATTTGACGTCGTTTGCTGGATTTGAAGGAAGAGAATGATGATGGATTGGCCTGACAATTGTGTCAATTTGAAATGACTAAAATTAGAGCCTAAACGGCCAAAGGCTACCTCTAGCGGACACACTTCTTCGTATTACTATCATGACATTGTTATTAATTGGTGCACACCCTTGAATTTTGGGAGTGTTGGACGCAGTGGGCCGTTAGGGGTTACCACTAGCTGGGAAGGGTAATCTGGTAGTATCCTACCTTGGGCGTTGCATCACTTGCCTTGTCATACTTTTATCCTTATACGAGACCCCTACAATTTTGGTTTAGTGTTGTCGTATCATGGTGCATCATTGACAATTGACATGCCACTGGTTGTGTCAAATGCAAACTGTATGACAATGCTCAAAAACACGTTCAGTGAGATTAATGTAAAGCCTTAATGCTAAGAAAAATATTTATTTTTCTGATTAGAAATTATATATATAGCGTATTCTACTATATATGAATATTCTGATGGATCCTTAAGGGATGGAAAATCACTTAACATCTCTTGAGTTATTGCACGCACGTTATACACTAGATAGGAGATATGAAATTCCATAAACATCTCTGACGCTATTACGTTCATGTTATATGCGATATTGATTTGACTTACATAAGGATATTTTAGCCCTGACTCGAGTGTTTTGCTTTCCATTACGCTCGGATCAGTCCTGAGTTTTCAGCTTATCAATGATTTTTTGGAGAACGAAAACGAAGATTGTTATATTATTACTATTATTATTCCATGCATCATGTTGTTCTCCTGCATTATATTTTGTTCTGTTGTATATATAACTCTGATAAACGTTGTATAAATTATAATCAGATATATAATAAACAGCTTCATGAACTATTTATTTGATTATTATATTTGGTCATTCCGCTGCGAGAATCTGTTTTTGTTTCCTCTTTCTTTTCTTATTTTCTTAATTAACCCCAACGATTATCTATGTTCCGGATTGTTTAAGTTGGACGTGTGTTGATTATTTTTGATTTAAACCATCTGAAATGTGGGTCATTACACATACTCTTAATCTATTATAAGCAAAAATATTATTTTGGTTAAACACCTTCCTATAACTCAAATCATTCACATTCACAAACTCAAAGGAGATCATAGAAAGATTTGTACTATCAGTCAAAACCATGTTATTTGAAACACAAGATTGTCAAAGATATATTTTTGTATTAGCCTATTCCTCTAGGCGAAGCAAGAGTCAATTGGTTAAAGGGAATACTAGAGGAGAGCTTCGGGACCGGACGTAGGATGGGAGGTACAAAATAGTATACTATATCTGGTGTGATCGTTTCTACTATTTATCTTGCATTCAATTATTATACTTTGCTTATCATAGTTAGTAACACACACATACATAAAGTTGCATTTTTTATAAGGATCCTATAGATTTACCATTGGTACCAAAGCAAAGTCATTTCAATATACAGTAATACTAATTGAAATCATTAAAATGGCAAGTACATTTCAAGAAGGTCAATCAACAGCTCACCCTACACTATTTACCAGTTCTAATTATGCTTATTGACCAACATGCATGCAAATTTTTATGGAAGCAAATGATTTAGAAATATGGCTAGCAATTCAAAATAAATATGAAGCGCCTAATATTGATATTGACACATGGATTGATGCAAAAAAGAAGAGGCATCTAACAATTCCAAAACTATGAACGTATTATTTTGCTCACTTGACAAAAATGAGTTTTCACGCGTCATGCTCTGCAAGGCTGCATAAGATATATGGCACACTTTATAAGTCACACATAAAGGCACAAATAAAGTCAAGCAAACTAAAATTTTGATTTTACAAAACCAATTCTCATCTTTCAAAATGAAAGCAAGTGAATTTATTGATATGTATGCAAGATTTCAAACAATTCAACGCGATCTCATGACACTTGTAGTCAAATTCATAGATTTTGATTTAGTCGCACGAATTTTAAACTCTTTGAAAAATGACTGTAAAAAAAAAGTTTTAGCCATCAAAGAAGCTAATGGTCTTTCTCAACTTGAAGTCGAAGAGCTAGTAGGAAACCATATGAAGCTAACTTGCAGGCCAGAAAGGATCAAAATCATGAAAAGAAAAATAGCATTCCAAGAAAATAATGAAGATCCAGACTTAAATGAAGGGGAGATTTCCATTATTGCCAAAAACTATAATAAATTCACGAAGTTCGGGAAGAAGACCAAATTTCAAAATGGCGGCAAACCAAACTCTTCAAATCAAACATCGATTAAAAGCTATGAACGTGAGAAATTTGGCTACCTTCAGAAGGATTGTCCACAACTCAATAACGATAAAAAGAAAAGCAAACTCGAAAAATTCAAGAAAAAAAAGAGTTTTTCAAGTAACATGGGATGATTCGTATTCATCTTCTTCTTCTTCTTCAGACAGTGATAGTGAAAGCGACTCGAAACAAGCAAACGTGTGTTTTACGGCTAACACTGATGAGGTACGCCCTAAACTTACTTATGATAAATTAATGGAAATAAGTATTGAATTAGATGATAAATATAGATAAACGAAAAAAATAAGGAATATGTAGGAAAGTAAACTAGATCAGAACTAGAAATCAGATTATTAAAAGATGAAAAAATTATCTTAGAAGAAGAATTAGAAATTGCTTTGAAGAAGTATGCAACATACTATCTAAAAATGACAAGTTATTAAATGATTTAGAAAATTATAAGTTAGAAAAAATTAGTCTGAAAAAAAATAGAATTACAAGCTAATTTAGATTCTAGAAACTTTGAAATTTGTGATCTTAAAAGTAAATTAGAAAAAAAAACAAATAATATAGAAAAATTCAACAAAGGAAAACAAAATTTAGAAATTTTGATTACAATATCTAAATCGTCTAGAAATCAAAATGGAATAGGTTTTAAAAACAAACAAAGGCCAAAGCAATATAAAACATTATACACAAAATTTAAAAACCAAAGTTAAAAACTAAGGTTAAGAATTCATATACAAATATGATCAAGATATGGATTCCAAAAATAAACAATAAACTAATTAGACAAAAATATATTGATGAATAATTACAAAAGGTTGTACATAACAAAAATTACATATCTAAGGGAACCAAATCGTCATGGATATAGTTACCTACATCCACTAACACATAGGACCTAATCAAAGAAGGTGCGTATGAATTGATTTTTATTTATTTTGAAGGTACCCGAAATTAAAATAAAAAATAAAGAGAAATGGATACTCGATAGCGATTGTTCTAAGCACATGAATGGAAAGACAAATATGTTATCAAATATAATATATATTGATGGTGGCACCGTAACATTTGGAAATAAGTCAAAGGGACTTGTTATTGTATTGGAGAAGCCATTAATATCGGTATTTCTAGTTCTCCTATACTCACTAATGTTTTATTAGGAGAAAAATTAAAACATAACTTATTAAGTATAAGTCAACTATGTGATGAAGCATTTAAAATTGATTTCGAGAAAAATAATTATAATATTTTTTATCAAAATAAAATTTCAATTTTTGAAGGTTTTAGAAACGAAAAATATATGTCTTAAACATGAATGTCAAAAACAATACAAGTATGCTTAGCCACGAATCATGACAACCCTTGGTTATGGCATAAACGTTGTTGTCATATAAATTTTAAGAATATCAACAAACTCGTTAAAAATGAATTAATAAGAGTACTACGTAAATTCAACTACAAAGTTAAAAACTTATGTGACGCTTGTCAATTTGGAAATTAAAGAAAATCTCTTTTAAATCTAAAAAGAAAATTTCCACAAAACAACCTCCCGAATTACTCCGTCTAGATTTATTCGGACCAACTCAATAACGTTCAATAAATCATAGTAAATATGTTTTTGTAATTGTTGATGATTTTTCAAGATATACTTGGACATTATTTTTAAAACATAAAAGTAACACTTTCGAAGGGTTTAACATTTTTCTTAACAAATAAAAACATTAATGAATTTAAAAATTAAAAACATACAAAGTGATCATGGAGATGAATTTGAAAATGAACTATTCACCAACTTTTGTAAGAAAAAGGGTATTAATCATAACTTTTCGTTTTCTCGAACACCATAACAAAACAGTGTTGCAGAAAGGAAAATCAAACCTTAAAAGAATGTGCATGAACTCTACTAAATAAAAGTAACTTACCCCGAATCCGTTGCTACTGCTTGTTGTGTATTAAATCATGTAACACTTCGACCAATGACTAAAAACACATGCTATGAAATATGTTTTAACAAAAAACCGAAAGTATCATATTTTCATGTTTTCGGGTCAAAATGCGTCATATTAAACACAAAATATAATCTAGGAAAATTTGATCCTAAGCCGATGAAGGAATTTTAGTTGGCTATTCAGATTGAAGCAAAGCATGTAGAGTCTTTAATAAGCAAACAAATATTATAGAAGAAATTCTTCATGTCTCATTTGATGAAAATTTTAACGGAAATAAACATGACGATGATGAAGAATTAATAAATAAAACTAATATACCTCTACATGAAAATAATAATAGGAATGTCAATACAGTAATGATAATATAGTAACATCATCATTTAGAATATTAAAGGACCATCCTACTAACAAAATTATTGGAGATTTAAATACAAGAGTATCAAACATAAAACAGTTAAATCGAATGAGTCATGTTGCATTTATATCAAATTTTGGATAGAAAAATTATGAAGAAGCATCAAAAGATGATTTTTGGATTATTGCAATGCCAAAAGAACTTAATCAATTTGAAAGAAATGATGTTTGGAAACTTGTTCCGAGACCATACGATCAATCTGTAATTGGAACAAAATGAGTTTTTAAAAATAAACCAAATGAAAATGGAAATATTGTATGAAATAAAGCAAGATTAGTAACTCAAGAATATAGTAAAGAAGAATGAATTGATTATGACGAAACTTTTGCCTATGTAGCATGTCTCGAAGCAATATGAATAGTACTGGCTTTTGCATGTCATCATAATTTTAAACCTTTTCAAATGGACGTAAAAGTGCATTTTTAAACGAATTTATAAAAGAAAAAGAATATGTTGAAAAACCTTCTTTATTTGTTCACAAAAGATATCCTAATCCTGTATTTAAACTTAAAAAGACCTTATATGGATTAAAACAAGCACATCGTGCTTGGTACGAAAGATTAAAAACTCATTTGCAAAGTTTTGGTTTTAAAATTTGTAAAATTGATTTCACTTTATTCACAAAACAAGAAAATAATAATATTTTAGCCGTCTAAATATATGTTGGCGACATTATATTTGGAACCACTGATGGAAAATTATGCATTGAATTTTCTAAAATAATGAAAGATGAATTTGAAATGTCACATATGGGAGAATTAAACTATTTCTTAGGATTACAAATAAGGCAATTAGAAAATGGAATTTTCATAAATCATAAAAAAAACTGTCAATATTTACTAAAATGTTTTGGAGTGGAAAATATATTAAGCAAACAGATTCTAATGAGTACTACTCTACATTTAGATAAAGATGAAAATGGAAAATTTTTTGACCAAAAATCATATTGAAGTTTGATAGGATCGCTGTTATACTTAACAGCTAGTAGACCAGATATTATGATGAGTGCGTGTTTATGTGCTCATTTTCAAGCACGGCCAAAAGAATCGCACCGTCGAGCGGTAAAACGAATCTTAAGATATTTAACAAACACTAGAGATTACAGATTTTTTCATCCAAAAGGGAGCTCATCAGAACTTATGCCATACAGCAATGCTGATTTCAGCGGTTGTAAAAAGGATAGAAAAGCACAAGTGGGACATATCATTTTATTGGTCAGTCTTTAGTATCATTGTTTGGTAAAAAGCAAAACTATTTTTCATTCTCGACATGTGAAGCCGAATACATTTCTTCTGCTTTAACATGTGCACAAGTAATTTACACGTAATAAAATCTTCTAGGTTTCTATAAGATCATAGCAAAATCACCTATATATTGTGATAATACTAGTGCCGTAAATTTATCAAAAAATCATATTAACCATTCTCGAGCAAAGCATATTGATATTCATCATCATTTTCTAAGAGATAATGTGGAAAAAGGAATTATACCCTAAAGTTTGTAATCACCGAAAATCAAATAGCTGATAGTTTTGTTAAACCATTAAGTGAACTAACTTTTATTAAGTTAAGATGAGATCCAGGAGTTTGTTCGTACAATGAATTTATTAATTAAATTTGTAGAAACAATTTTTGCACACTTAAATTTGTAGGAATAGCTCAAATACACTTAAATTTGTTCGTACAATTGGTTTTATAAACTTAGATTAATAACAACCATATAAAACAAACCCCTCTCTGTTAAATTTATATGGCTTAACTCCTTTTGCTCAACCTATTTTCTAAGTATAAAAAAACCTTATCTTATAACTTCAGCTTATATTCTACCTAAAAACAAACAAAAAGAAAAAGATTATTAAAACAAACAATCCGCAAAAATGTCTTCCGACCATAACTCCACTTATTCAACTATCGACTATAAATCACCCTCATCAGATAGTCCTTACGTATTAGCAACTAAATTCACAACTACATCAACTCATTTAGCCTTTCTAAACATTGTAGCATCACCTACATATCACATGGGCTTTTCTTCTAAAGAAAAGAAAGCCCAGTATTCAATTGGTCAGCAATCAATATCTCTCACTAACAGAGTCGATGAGATATATCACTATCAATAAGAAATGATGGATGTTCAACGTGAAATGTATTACGATAATCAACATCAAGGATCTCGTCCAAATTTTCTCCAAAATTGTATTCTAGCAATTTGCACCAAAAATAATTGCATGCATCAAAAACCTCATCAATTACAAGAAGCTCCAACAAAAGCGCATAACATTACTCTGAGAACTCTGTGCAAGCTGAGACCATCAAACCAAGCTTGGATTGACACTCCAACTTGTCCAAGTTGGTTTCCACTGAAGCCATTAATTGACGATACAAAAGTTGAACCAAATTCATGGGATATATAACAAATCTATAATTTTAAAATGTTCGACAAAAACTAAATTTATGTTACGCGTTATACAAATTAAGTTTATTTTGGTACGTACATTGTTTTATTGTATTAAAATTTCAATAAAATTTTATTGCCTTTTAAATTCTTTTCAATATTTCAAAAAATGCATATCACATATGTTTGTGAAAATACTACAAACGTTTGTCAAAAGTTATGGAAACAATTTCTTGTAACCACAAACATCTGTGGGACTTCACAGATGTCTGTCGAAACTCTCTGTTTATTTTTTCTTTAACCACAGATGTCCGTCGAATCATTTTATTTTATGTTTAGTAAAGACACAGAGTCTATGACTCCATCATAGACGTCTGTTGCTGCTCCGGCCATACATTTTCAACAGTCATGTATAAACAAATTTATCCCATTCTTTACTTTTACATCCATTTCAATTCCAAATTTTCGAAACCCTAGCCTCCAAAACCTTCAAATTCATCATCCATGGCTCCCAAAAAATAACCATCTCTAAAAAGAAAAAACAAGGACAATCTTCTTCCCCCTCCCAAACTCTTTTTAAACAATCTCATATAAACTAATGGCTCTGCGACAATCCCACCACCATCAATCGATTGGTTCTTACCCAAAAGAAAATCCGTTCTGGTCCCTTTTGTTGCCTTGGAAATGTGATAGAATACGAAATTCTAGGATAAACAATGGATGATGGTTGCTGCAACCTAATTAACTATGATGCAAACAAGGTAATTACCAACCCTCTAGTTATTTACCTTTTCTATTCCAATTTGTGTAGTACAGAAATTTAGAATCTGGAAAATGAAGATGGATGGTTGTGGTCAAGTGTTTATGGCAAAGAAATCAAAACTGATGTATATACGATTGCCTGTATACTAGGATGTTCTTATGAGGGAATCGACTTAACGGATATACGCATCTTAGTCATTTACCCAGAGATGAAGTTACTCATCAAATATGGGAAGATGGGATGTCTCAATGGAAATCCATTTACCTACGCCCACATGCTAGACCACTAAATAGAATGATAATCAGCATAATCATTTCATGTCTAGGTAGCCACGAGCAAATTTATCCCAATGGTCATCGAGTTTTATATGCAATATTTGGTCATCTTTTGTAAAATTGCCAAAACTTATGAATGAACAAATTAAAGTTTTTGGACTCAACATCGTCGAATAATTGTATATGCTCCGTATATAATGCGTATCTTGCAAGATCTTGGAGTTCCTTTGTACTTATCATAGAACGAAGAAACTCCAACAAAAGATAGTGGTCCAGGATATCTATCCTTGATGCAACTTCTCAAGAACTCACCTTCTATAATCTCTCTTAACCAACGGAGATTATAACAACAAGAAGATTATCATGGTCCTCCTCCCACTAGTGCTTCTTAGCAGACTTACTCATCTCATCCTTCACAATAGCCAACTTCTTCTAGTCATGCTACCGAATATTATTCGAATTCCGAAATACAAGAAGCTGGCGTTGAACCAATGCAAAACGAATCTCTTCGTGATTTGACACTTAAAAACAAAAGATCATCACGACTAAACAGCAAGCCTTAAACAAAAAGATGACTAGATTAGAACGTTCTTTCCCTATAAGGATGACAAAAAAATGGAAAAGACTTCAGACAAAGTAGTTTCCGCTTTAGGGAAGGTTATGCACAAAGTACATGGTCAGTCGTCTTCTTGCTCAAGTTCTACACCTCCACCTCAAGCTCAAACACCAATTTATCACTCTCAATCTTCGCCCGAAGGCACGTCTCATCATAGAGGAGATAGTGGGAAGACTCATATGCATGAACAACTTGAGGAAGACGAGGAGGATAGTGATGACATATACGTGTCTGATACTTCGCATTTCCAACAACAATTGTACATGGCATTTCAAGGCCTCTCAATTCAAGAAGATGAGGAGTACAATGACTAAACACAGTGATCGGGCACATACGAGCAGGATCCGTCTTCTTATTGGAAATACTACTAGAGTTATAAGGGCTTATCTTACTCACATAATCAGTACAACTAGCATTTCATTTCAATTATCTTTTTATTTATTTTTCCACTATCTATTTTTGTGCATGTTTGTTTCAATATTTAAAACTTCTGTTACATCCGTTGCTAATTTTATTTGAACTTGCTTATTTGATTATTTTACGATCTTAATATATATAACATGCTAAGTCTATTTAATATTTATGTATCTTATATTATTTCCTTCCATTTTGATAATGAATAAGGGGGAGGAATTTATGAATATGCATAAGGGGAGACAAATATAATAATACTTCCATATTTGATTTTATAGTTATCATCATAAAAAAGAGGGAGATTGTTAGAACCTACAGTTTATGTTTTAATGATAACTACACAATCATATACATATACATATATATATATATATGTATGTATGTATGTATGTATGTACATATATATACTTTATTATTTTTACAGGTATATGCTACAAGAAGGGACCATGCTCGAAGATAATGAGACTCAAAGAGAAACAAAGATTTATCGACCATACTACTGTTAGTATGGTCATACTACTATAAAAGAGTCTTAGGTAAAATATTATTAAGGTCTCCTTGAATATATATGCATACACAATCACACACTATTACATATGCATCAAAATTAAGTTAGAAAACTTTTTTATCACTCATAGATGTCTGAGATAAAACCACGGACGTTTGTGACAGTTCTCAGGTAAAAAATTTGAAGTCACAGACGTCTATCATATGAAAAACTGCAAATTTTGAAAAGACACTTCTGTTTCGAACAAAAAGAAATCACCTTTCAATGAAAGGTTGCAGCCATTAAAGTGAATAGATTTTCATAAATAGTAACAACTATTCGTTTGCACCCTTTTGAATCTATAAATACCACTTTAATTGAGATCTAGTAGTCTTAGCTATATTGATTTCTAAAAAGTTTCTTGCATATATGTTGCTTACATACTCTAAATCTATTATAACCAAAAATATAATTTGGTTAAACCACTTCCTACAACTTAAAGTATTCACATTCACATACTCAAAGGAGATTATATGAAGATTTGTACTATCAGTCAAAAACCATGTTATTTAGAACATAAGATTGTCAAAGATATACTTTTTATTAGCCTATTCCTTTTGGCAAAGCGAGGTTTGGTTGGTTGAAGAAAATACAGGAGGGGAGCTTCGGGATTGGACGTAGGACGGGAGATCTGAGCCAGTATAAATTATCTGGTGTGATCATTTCTATTATTTATCTTACATTCAATTATTATACTCTTCTTATCATAGTTAGTAATAGACACACACATATATAAGTTGCGTTATCTATAAAAATCCTATAGATTTACACCCAAAAATTTTTCATCTTTGTCTCCAACTTAAGTGTACTACTTATAATTCATGGCATTGTTATTCATTAGATTGTATTTGGTAATTTATAATATTTGGTTTAAAAAATCGCTCCTCGGACTGAATTAACTACAAGGGATCCACTTCCTCCATTTTTAGAAGTTAATGCTCTAGCTCTGACCCAAGCCATTGCTCAACCAAGAATGATCACTAAAATAAAATTAAGCGGAGTTACTACCACGGTCTCTGATCCCAAGAAGGCCAAAATTACTAACGCTCAATCTTCTCTCCCCTAAAGAGGGTGAATTTATTGGTGTAAGCAATGATTTAGAGGGTCCCACTCTAGATCCCACTTATTCTGTAGATGATTTACCTTCTACTACTGCTGATCAAACCAGAATGATACTTTCGAAGGACGACTTTATGTCTCATATAGTTGTATCTGATTCTTTACGCGTTATCGAGCAAATGCAGATGGATTTAGGTACTTCAACTCCTTCTTAGGAGTTGAATCCCTCTAGACCCTCATCACCAATGCCTCCTAATGATTTTGGTAATGCTACCAGTTACGAGCTCTCCATCATTATCTGCTATTCAACCACCTAACTCTGTACCCGATCCAATGAGTCATTGTCGATCTCTCATTAAACAACTCCTGATAAACTCCATACCGCTTGGTTTTCTTATTACTATTTTTATACTAAATCTTGACTCATGTTTTACTTTCCCTTTCAGATCTCTAAAATCGGTACTCCCTTCAAGAAAATTTTTCTAAGTTCTTTGCTGAGACGTCAAAGCTCGAAGAACAAGTTATAACTCTAAATAATCAAATCACTACCTTGACTACTGCCAAAGATAACGCAGTGAGGGAATGAGAAAGATTGAGCGCTTCTCTTGCTTAAGCAGAATCTATAATTCTGAGGAAAGGTAGGCTAGACAGATCTCAGCCAATGTAGTCATAGCTTTGAAAACAACTTTAAAAGATTCTGAGGACGAAGAGGCCAAGGTTAACGCTAAACATTTTTCTCTTCGAAGAAGTGTACTTCTTTCAAAAAGAAGTTATTTAAGGCCATCAAAACCATTTCTAAGGCTAAGAAAAAGGTGTATCAATATTTAACCACTTCTCTGAATGATATCATCATAAGTTCTTATAAGGATGCACTCATGTTAGCTTATTCCGATAACATAGAGAAGTGCCTAGATTTACGTTTTCCCTTTCTCGACCCTGTGCTGGTTAAAAGCTTTATGACCAAAATCAAAGAAAATGAGCAAGGGATTGAGGTCCCCGATAGAGAAGAAATTGGTTCCACCAAGCTATTATCCTTTAAAGTCCCACATGTAGAAGACGATTCCGATTCAGATGAGTAAGACGACGAAGAGGGTGACGAAGTTGTCGTTGATGAGGATGACGGTGACGATGACAATGATGATGACAACCCTAACGACGAGGATAAAGGTCATGGTGCTGGTGGTGACAAGGGTGACCACGATGATTCTCATGGAGGGGTGATGGTGACACTTCTAGGGCGTTACATAAAGTTACCCCTAATCTTACTGCTCACGAAGAGGGTCAGACCGAGTCCCTTGACTCCTCTGATTCCCAAAGAGAAGAAACCGATTTTAATGCCGGGGAGCAAAAAGTGAAGAAGTAAACCCTAAAACTTCAATTCCAGTTTCTCAGGTATGGTGCTCTTAATCAATATGCCTCTCACTTCCAAGATAACACTAGCTAATATCTTTTAATTTTAGATAAGGAAGAAATCCACACACGTTTATAAACAAAGCTTGGAAGGAAACATGCAGAAATAATTAGCTTGTATATGGAGTTAGATAAACAATTAAAAGAACATAATGCACTCTCTAACAAGTATTATAAGCTTAGCAAAAACTGCAATATTAGCATCTTTTAAAGATCAAGAAGCGGCCCCTCTATTGAAAAGTGCACGTCTTTGTTATGACAAACTTTTGGAGAAGAACAGAGAATTGATGACACTTTTCTAGATGCCAATAAAAGATAGAGATATCCCGGTAGACTTTCTATATAAAACTTATTACAGACATCTGGTTGTAGATATTTCATACTTAGATGATTTTTGTAGGGGTCTACTTAGATACCTACTTAAGAGATACTTAGACAAATTCGAGTCTGGTTCTAATCCGGGGGCTTGCTAGAACTTACCAAGGGTCAACTCAATTCCACGCACATTGCCTTCAGAGAAACTTAAATATTATAAGGATAAGTTAATTTCTGATTTATTTAAAACATCAATCTTGTAAGAACCAGAAGAAAATTTGTAATTATGTAACTATAATGATTTTATGGACTTTCTATATTAGTTTTTTCTTCTATATTTAGTTTTATTTTATTATGTCATTACAGACAAAATATCTCTCAAGCAGCCCTGTTACTAGGGATTACTTAGGCAAATATGTCAAATTAAGAATATATTATTTAGAAATAGCCTTACTCTTGAAATTCTTAAGACTAGTCAGATATTGTTTTGATAGGGATCTACAAAAGCTTTATATGAAACATCCCTGACTTTACTTTGATTTTCTAGGCGAAGAAAAGGAAAAGCTCCTTAAGGAAATTTGGATATAACATGCAAAATTAATTTGTTCTCGTGATATTCCTCCGACCAGAAAATGGAATTATAGCAGTGTCCTCCAGTTATTATCCCAGAAGGATTTAATGCCACTTTTGAATCGACAGTTACTCTTTCGACCAATTCTTTAGGTAAAGTTAAAAATGATGTTTCTAGACATTAAGTACGGTAAGGCAAAGCAAGTATTTGATTATAACAATGATATTGTACCCATTGTTTTATTTCTTTTTGTGTCATAACCCCTACTGTTATAATAAAAGCGTTTGTTCTTTGGGTATTAATTTGTTTTTTGCTTGTTTGAATAGGAAATATAGTCAGCGATTACGCCTCTCTCATTAGATCCCTTATCTTATTTCACCAATCTTAGGGATTGATTGATTACGGTTTTTGAAAAGAGAAGCTATTTAAAGATCCTTTGTCTACTAAACTTCAAGGTAATACTCAAGCTTTGAATAACATCGAATTTTTTTCCTTTATAGGCGATCACATGAGACCTTAATGATCAAACCACTAGTCTCGAAGCGAATATCAAGAAGAAAGATGATATGATTTATCAATTAAAATGTCAAGTTAGACCAAATTCTTCGATTGACTTTAACCATGAGATGTCCAAGCTTACTAGATGAGTGAATTGGAAATAAAATTAAAGGATAAACAAGCTCAATGTAAATCTTTGGAAGTTATCATGGTAGGTGATATTCCAAATATTAATCTACCAGTCTCTCCAAACGTCCCTACTGTTGGTAAATTGACAAAGTCTCATTCCTTAGCTAATTAAAAATTCCTCGCCATAACAAATCCTCCCCTAAGTTTAGATGAAAATGTGGTAGGCAAATGGTGCTGAAAAGTCAAATTTGAAATGATGAAATACTTCGACGATTAACAAAAAGAAAGATACTCCCAAGCATATGCATCCAAAACTCAAAAATTTGAATACAAAATGTATCTACTTCAGACGCGTATTGCTGATTTGGAAAGGCAGAACAAGACCTTAAAAGTGCAAACAAAGTTTTCAATCGTGCTTTGAAGACTCGTATCGAGTCCATTGATGACGCTGATGAAAATATAAGAAAGAAAGGAAACACAAAGTAATTTTTTGTACAACAATATGCCATATTCCTGATCCTTTGATTGTTGAGAATTTAGATAAGGTTGTACAAGATCTTTAAGACAAACTCTTATATTAAATATTATGCTTTGTAAATAATTTTGTAAATTGTGTAACTTATGTAACTATCACTTGGCGTGTAGCCCTCATTTGTACTTGTGCGATCATTTTCTGAATCAGCTTTTTGATACCTTTGACTATGGTTTTCTTTTGTGTTTGTTGAATCATTCGGTCTTCCTAATTAATCTTATTTTCCTAAAAGTAGACAATATTTCTTAACATTAGTTTGAAGTTTATGCAAGAATATGCCTAGTAGTTTGTCCATATTATTGGTGATAACGTTAAAATCTCTGATAATAGAATTCTAGAATTCTAAATCTAGGAATAGTCGAAGTTAATAGATCATTATCAGGACCTATTAAGTGATGAGAAATCCGCAGTTGGGAATGATTGATGATCGGAAATTCTTGTTCGTTTAAAACAGAAGCCTTGATATTTAACTTGGGTAATGATAAGCGAAGACCAAAAATATGACTCTGGTTACATTAATAGAAGACTAAAAATCTAATTATAGAATTAATAATAGAGGCTTTAAATTAAAATCTACCATTTTAAGAAACCTCTTTTGGAAATAACTTAGAGGAGAATAAAAGTTCAGAAATTATTATCTAGAAATAATAGAAGATTCGAAACCCAGATTCGGGTATTGTTAAGTGTATTCCAGAAAATAATAGTAGAAGACCCAAGACCCAAATTTCGGTATTAATAATGGAGACCTAAAAGTCATCATTTAGATATAGTGGAAGACCGTGAATTTATAATAGAATACATTAAACCCAGGTTTGGGTATTGATAAGAGAAGTACAGGAATCATCTTCTAGAAATTAGCCAAAGACCATAAATTCATGTTTAATAATGAAAGTAGTCTGGGAATTATCGTCCGAGAATAAGAGAAGACCAGAAGTCCATTCCTGGCAATAAGAAGGAAAGTTTAGAAAATATTATTTTAATAAATTTTCAGAAATTCTTATCATTACCTTTTGTTCTGCACCACTCTTTGAGGGTTTGTTTGTTTTCTTCTTTTGCTTTATGCCACCTCCCTGGTCTTGAATCTTTCGACACATGCCACCCTTTAGGCTCTGTATATTGTTACTATTTTGTGTGCCACCCTTTATTGATAATTTTCACGAGTACAGGGGTTTAAGTATTAGAAGAAAGTGAAACCCCTAATTTGATTTAGGAATTAGGGTTTACAAACTCAAGAGAAGAGCAAGTATAGAATGAATGAATTCAGATCCCCTAAATGATACCCCTTGGGTCTTATTTCTAAGCGCAAGTTGGACCCTTTCGCAACAGTCCTTTCGACTCAATCGATAGGGTGCCTTGATGACCTTCCACCGCTATTGAATTCAGAATGTCTCTTTAATATTGCTTTCGAAAGGGACCTGGGTGCTTTCGACTGTATCGGACGGTATAGGATCAATTTGTTGTTGAAGTGTTGGATAAGAAGGGAAGGATGTTCAAACGTGTTCGAAAGTTATACATTTAATGCTTGCAAAAGGTGGTTATGCTTCTTTGTTTAAGCTTTCGAAACACTTAAATCTTTCTTCCACCATTGGGCATCGAATAGGTTCTCTACTTATATGCATTTATGGTGGCTGTCGATATTATCAAAAGGGTATTTCCTTGGTTTCGAAAGGGTTGTATTTAGGTAGAATGCTTCCCGGACTTCTTCATTGTTGTCAAGATTTGGTGCCAACATGATATGTTGCTACTTGAATGAGTTAGAAAGGGCATTTGGATGGTTTTGAAAGGAATTAATGGTGGCAGGTGGATCATTATGAAAGGTCAATTGTAATGGAGGAGGCTTCTTGGTGGACAGAAGATGGTTGCGAAAGGTAGCTTTTGAAAGTAATATTGATTAACGCGGTACCTTTCTTTTGTAAACTTATAGTGTCATGTATGTGAGAGTAGGTCTGTCAACGGATACTTTTAGTTGTGGATAGCATCATGTATGCATTTTCAGTTGAAATTATTTTCAAATATTGAATATTTACATCTGCAATTATGGATGGATATCGGGTATTTATCTGATTTGGTAGCGACAAATAAATTAAAAATCATACATGGTAAATTTGGTTTAAGATTTTTTTCCAGTCCCATTAATCATAAAACTATGAAAATAAACACACACGATGATAATAAATAGGTTTGAGCTACTAATATGCATTAAATGCATATATACTATAATATAAACTATTAAATTAATAAAACAATAAATACATATCGCTCAGTATACTCAAATATGCATAATCTAAGCCATTATAGTAATAAAAACCAAATGAATAATTTTCAAATGCAGTTGTAATTTTTCCGCATCCGCATCCCTTTTTTGCATATTAGATATTTTTTTTTCTCGAATGCGGACTGATTTTGAATTTTTTGGATATCCATTGATAGGCATAGGTGAGAGGAGAAAGTTAATGCACATTTCATTGATCATTGAAAAAGGCTAGTGAAAAAGGTTAATGCATAATTAATTTCAGGAAAATTTAGTATCAAGAAAGTTGGAAAAGCACCAGACAGAAAACTTATATTTCATTTGAAATTTGATCTATATTATGACTTTATAAGTTGATGATCAATCGGTATTGTATTTTAAAACTAGTAGCACAATATTATTTTTTCCTAATATATTAACATGTAGTGCTTTTTTATTAAACAATTTTTTTACACAAATGGTAATGTTATTTGTAGAAGATATAAAGATAATTTGTGTTAACTACATATTTCATTTAATACGAGGGTTGAAATAAGGTAGGTAATAAATTAATGCATATTTCATTTTTTTTCTAATAGTAATAAAGTTGAATGAGTACAAGGGAAAAAAACTTTAATGCACATCTCATTCCAAATTTGATTAATGGCATGTATTGGTTAGTGATTTGGTTAACCTCTGAATTAGATAAAGCAATGGTTACTTGTTAACACTAGGTTGAAAAGTTGACAATGAGGAAGAAAACGAGAAATTAAAGTAAATGAAACTAAACATAGAGGGGTTCGGCAAGCTAGTCTACATCTACTATAAAGGTCTATTACTATATGTTCTTATAATTACTTGAAATTACAAGAAAATAAACCATTTAGGACTAAAACAGCTAGCTAATCTCAAGAATTCAGGGAATGGTTTGCTGCGTGAAGAGCTTGGATTGTGTGTAATACTCAGAATTCTTATATTTTTTTCAACCTTTTTGTAATGGTACTGCATGTGGTACTTATAGTAGCTGAAATGGATGACAGTCCACTGAGATTGTGCTTTAAAACAAGAAGGAATAGTTCTTGGCCATTGATCTATTTGCATGAGCGGATGGAAGACAACTGTGAAGGGACGACGGGACGAGTGGATGAGAAATCATGCTCATTGCCCCTCTATATCATGCACAGTCTTAGCACTTAGTGCGCATTTTATTTTGATGTTTTGCCACATCAGTTTAGTCATCCAACTATAGAGGGATGAATAGTTTGTCTTTTTCTCTTGTGTGCTCAAGGGGCAGTCTTTGCTGAGGTGGCTAGTCGGTTGCTGAGGGGATGAAAGAGACTGAAAATAGCTGAAAATGCAATCGAGAAGATAGTGTCAAGCCGAATGTAAGGTGATAGGGGACTACTTGAGACCGGTCATAGATGGTTGTACCGAAACTGAACCAAGGACGTGTGATGATTGAGCCAGTCTCGTCAAGTATGCTGATTGCTTGAGGCGGTCTGGAGTGGTATCGACCAGTGATTGAGTGATGCTAAAGTAAACGGGTTGACTTGGGGTTCGAACGGAAGAGGTCGAATGGAGGAGTTGATCATCTTCATGTCGTGTCAGAATGCAATGGGAATGACCGGGATTAGTCTGCTTTCATAAGCAGTTTGTGAAGACTATATAGGGATAGGACAACCGGGCGGACAACCGGGCTTCATCTTGATGTTCCGCTAAATAGAAGGGCTGGTTAGGGAAAACTTGAGTATGGACCGACTTATAAGGGTCGGTCATAGAATAGGTGGGCCGACTTTGATTGGACTAGAGTTCCTTAATCAATTTGCTAATTATTTGTGAGAAAATTGATCAACAACATATACTTTATAAGTTGACGATCAATCATTATAGTATTTTAAAAGTGGTTGCACAATGTTTTTCCTAATATATTATTATGCATTATTAAATTACTGGATCTAGTAAAAATATCAGTTGCACAGTATGATTATGTTTTCCCGGAAGAAGATAAGAAAATTATTGTTGTTTTAGAGTTTTTTAATGTAAATAAAATTTATTACTTGATATATTCTCAAACTCATAGGAATGACTTTCAGAAAGAAACTTTGAAGGTAGAAACTCTAAAAAAGGAGGAAAATGTAGCTTCTAAGACATAATTTTTTTTTTCAAGAAATGTTGAGACGTAAAAACACTTCCTTGAATTACGCGTGAGAGATATAACATCAACCATTTTGAGATTCGAAAATGAACGATGATGATGCCGTAATCGTCACCTGAATTTTTTAACCGCTAAAATAGTTTTTTTTCATAATATTAAGTAAACAAAGAAGCTAAATAATCTTCGTTACGTCAAATTGTCTTTACATCTATGTTGTTATATTTTCATTAAATCGAATCATGCTCATGTAGATTTAATATAATAAAACATAAATATTAGTGTTATGCCCGACATATGAAGATGCTGATATAAACACTTAATCGGTTATATGAATTTTAGTTTTACACAATGAAATTTCAAAACAAATTTTATTATAAAATAACTCCCATGCTTCGTCTTCAGTTTCTTTATTCGTCTTCAAAAGAACTTATCTAAACCATAAACAAAGCTTTCTTAAATGAGTACCCATGTGTTTATGGAAAATAATAAAAACACGAGTCAGACATAAAGCCTGATATGAGTAATACTCCTAAACAAACAAATCATATAATGAGATTACATCATTGAAGCATGGAACGAGTTTTTGCCTCACTAATTCAGTCAACAACAAGTACATTATGTTACTTAATAAATCATCATATCATGATCTATCTTATATCATCAGTTCAAACATAGCGAGATTTACCTTTTTACACATATTCTATAATGACTTAGAATTTTAGTCATTTGAATTTGGAATATTTAATTGATTTTAATTATTTGAAAAGTTAACTTTAAGTTAAATAATGCGAATTTCTAATATAGAGACTTATTTGATAATCAAATTTGTTTAATCAAATATTTTGAAATGTTTAAATTATCGAATCTTGAATTTAATATGAATCAAAATGATTTCGAAAGTTGATTTCAATTCTATTTGAAGAAGAAGGAAGATAGTAAACTGTTAAACTGAATTTAAAAGTTATTAAACTAATTTTGGATAATTACTCGTTTTAATTAACGTGTAAAATAGTCTTCTAGAGCACTATCTTGGATTTTGACGAAACTAGTTTCATCGGATCCATCATAATAAATTATTATATGTCGTCGAATTTCGTAGCGACCGGATGTATCATTTGTTCGTGCGAGTTCGAAATGCGTAGAAATTATATAAAGGAATTTAAATAAAAATAATTCGATTTGGAAATATACCTTCTATATATAATTGAATTGGCTCCTGATACATATTCTATTATGTTCGGAACAGGGGTATAACATATAAAACGCCAGGCGGCACGCTTCGTTTGGAGTTCGAAATTTTAAAGTGTGAATTGTGCTTTGGAAATTTGCTATAAAAGGACGTTAACTTTCTTCCCCTTGAAAATCCTAACCCTAAAACAAATTTTAGCCGCCATTAAACATAAACCAAATCAATGGCCACGACAAATCGGGGCCTCTAGAGGCCGAATTGGCCTTTGACTTCAACTAGAAAAATGTAGAACTCGACATTATGGAGCTATCTAATAGATGGATCATGCTATAGTCAACCATGGCATTGGCTATCGAGGTGCGTTCGCGAGAAGATCGAGGCGATATGGGGTTCGATCGCGCATTCGTGTGCGAGTGAGAAGGAGTAGTAAAGGGCACGAGGCGGAAGGCGGTCATGGATGAGCATTGGTACGTGGTCGCGATCGACGTTTTTACAAAATAAAAATAAAAATAAAGGAAGGCCTCGTTGTTTGGAACGATATTGAGAAGAGGGAAAGAAAGGTTTGATTTTTAATTTGTTAATTAATTTAAGTCAAGTTATTTTAAATTATTTCAAATGTTCATAAATCCATAACTTGTTCATAGGATGTTGGTTTTGAGCATGACAAGTTGCTTTTCGTTCTTATCAGCGAGTACTCCGCTATGGAGTTGGATTCGATGGACTAGGAACTAGTGAGAATTTTGGGTTAAATTGGACGACTGTTTAATTTTAATTCAAAACTGAACGTTTGGCGAGACTGAAAATCAATGTTAGTTAATCTCACCTTTTTGGATAATCAAAAAATTATAATATAGTAAATAAAATTATTTATTGGATGCATGGATATTTTAGTGTTGATTGTTATGACCGTTTGGATGATTTATTATATTTATTAGTTGGTTCGGATATATTTCCGCCTATTGAAGCGGATGAGACCCTATTATGTTCCCATGTAAGAGCTGCTGACCCTTTATATACGAATCCTGCCTCGAAACAGTTGATTTATATTTTTATGATTATGTACTACATGTGATGCATAGGGACAAGTTTAAGGGATTCAACAGAATTACTCACATTGTTGATTTTACTTTTCATATATATGCTAATATATGATGTGTTGGATGCCATAGTATTGACGATGGTATGATTTGACTTATTTAGTGCTTTAGTAGCACTGGTCCATATTTTGAAATACAAAATGATGATTTTTATTTAAAAAGGATTTCGAAGAAATTTTGAGATATAAATATGTCTTAATATTTTTTGAGTTATTAAAAGAAGGAATTTATTTGAAATAAAATCAAAGTTTATTTTTGGAATGTCAAATTAAGTATTTTGTGAAATTTGTAAAATAGAGATTTTTGAAGTACGAATAAAGAGTTTAAAACTTATAAAATAAGTCCGGCCTTTTATGATAAAGGAATACATTTTAAAGAATGTGAAATAGTTTTGAATCAATATTTCCGAGATTGATTAAATAAACGATTTATAAAAAGATATTTTATAAATAATGAAATAGATTTATCATCGGAATTTGTAAATATTTTGTAAATGGATTTGAAAATTCATTTGGTAAATAGATTTATAAATGGATTTTATAAACAAATTAGTTTTATAAAGGAATGCATTTATAAGTGGATTATGATAGCAAGATGAGTTTTTATAAATAGAATTTTTTAAATAAAGTGACTTTATAAAATAGAAGTTTTATAAAAGCGAAAGAAGATTTATAAACATAGTTTTATGAATATGGAAAAGATTTATGTTGAAATTTAAATATGGATTTTTATGTAAAGGAAATATATTTAAGTTTTGAAAGTTAAATAATCCTTTTAAAGGATTGTTTTGAAAGTAATGTTTTTGATGAAGTTAATGACTTCAACAAGTAATTTATCTTTTTAAAGTAATGTTTTGGAAAGTAATAATTCCAAATGGAGTTTAATGGTTTTGAAAAGTGATATAAAATGTGATATGTATCGAAAACATGAATTTCAACATTTATTATTGTGATAGATGTTTTCCGAGAAAGTATAGAGGGCATGAACTATAACACTATTGTTATAGTAAATGATTTTCAGAAGGAAATGCTTTATATAGTATATGGTTTATATATATATATATAATTAATTAATCAGATCCCTATATTAGTGTTTTTGGGTTGTCGTAATGATGTTTTACGCAACATTCGTTTTGATCCATATAAAGTGCGTTTCGACCCTAGGATTTGTATATGTATGCTTATTTCCATTTTAAATATATGGAAATATTTTCTAAGTGTTGAAAATGAAACGATTTTTGAGTGTACTTATATTGTTGATAGAAGTATATGGAAATCTTTTCCAATATCAAAAGATTGAAAGAGTTTTTAGGATATATCTTTTAAAGATAATTTGAAGTGAATATTTGAAAATTGATTTAATTGATAAAAGATTAATTAAATGGGCCGTGTGATTTCTTATGTGCTAGATATTGCTTGTTGTTTTGATAGTTAAATATCCGACTATTAAATTTGACCTTTTTAGGTTTCTTGACTTGATGTGGGAACTGATTAGACGTGCGTTTAGCACGAAGACAACTGAGTAGGCTTGAGTTATTTGGGTTAAGAATGTTGATTCGAGTACTGCAAAGTTTCTATAGTACTTCAATCTGTTGGGCTTCCTTCTCGGCTGAAGGATAGCAAGTTGAGAGTTAGAAATGTGATAAGTCAATAACCCATGGCTTTCGTATGAGGTTAAGGGCCTCTTTATCGTTGTTGGTCTGGAGAGACCAGGGTCGGATTTATCTGAGAACCACTTCAAACCAATGTATGTGTTCGGAAGTGCAGGTTTATGATGATGATTTTTGAAGACAGAGATTTTCATGATGCAAGGCCACTTTCCACTAGACTCGAGACGAGATGCATTGCATATATATTTGGTGGCAGTAATGCTTCGTTATGAACGTCTACGATATGCAAGGAATCCTTGCTATTAATCGTAGGGGTAATTCCCGACAGGTGGTAGGTGGGTGCCTTCAGTTTGTTCTGTTCCTGTACAACTTTTATGGATGAACGCTGGTATTGCATTGTTGCTTGGAGGGTAGTGTTCGCATTCCAAGTGGGAAGTGCTATATAAAAGATAAACGTATCCTCATGCCTCATCAACCGGAAATGACAAAAATTAGGGGATATGCTTCAAGGTTATGTGGTTCTCTACCATTAGGGTGAGGTCATCACCCAATCTAGATCGATATCATAGATAATGTATGCTCGAGGCCCACTTAGGTTGTTGATCCCAACCAATGTGATGACATACTCGGTGCTATCCAGTAAAGGGTAGGGACGGTCTTGACTCGTAGAAAGTCCATGTGAGGCTCTTAGTGTGTTTATCTAGAGATGCACTGTGGTTGGTGGCACCCCGTTGCCTTGTCGTTGTTCGAATCCATTTTCCCATACGAGCCATTACAATTTTGATTATGTCCCGTTATGTCTGAATGTGAGATGCAAGCATTTCAGCAATATTCATGTTTTACTTTGACCCCTAGACATTATTATAATATAAATGGATTTTCTTTAGAATTTTTTTTACTTATCGTAGGGTAAAAACCCATCCGTGTTTATGTGCGGGGTGGTCTTACGAGTTACTTTATAATTTCAAATGATTTTCTCTAAATTTAAAATCCAGTTGGGTGTGTTTTCTCACGCTGGCTTTCCAGACTGACCCACGTGTTATTTTATTATAATGTTGGGGTCAGACCGAGAATATGTACAAATTACTTTGGATGCATTGGAGCCAAGGAGACGAGTTGGGGGTCTTCAAGTCATATTCCCGTATATGTTTATTTTTCGCTGCTTTGTTATGAAAATCATCAAAAATGGCGAGGACAGGATGTTGTGACTGTTCAAACTGATGGTTGTGATTGTAGTTGTACTCCGATAGATGTATGTATATAATAGTTTCTCTTTTGTAAAGATCTTTGATATTATATTATATATTGTTCCGCTGCGATTATGAAATTCTATGTTGTTTTATTTTCTTTGTTCTTCTTCTTCTCTTCTCTTTTTCTTTCTTCTTTCTTTCCCTTAACTATCCGTCTTTCCGTTCAATTTGGGTTAGACATGTGTGGTTTATTGTTAGTTTGAATTGTACGAAAAGCAGATCCTTACGTATTCCGACTTGGTTCCATAATAAGTTTATTTAAGTTGTCATACGTGTTATTGTTACCATTTTAATGTCGGTGTTGGACGTCTGGATTGCCAGTCACGCCTTAATTTTTTGATAGTATACTTAATAGAACATTCATTTTGATGTCTTGGGTTCGAACCCATGACCTCCAGTACCTAAGGCCAGAGTGCTATAGCACAAATCAGTTGAGCTATTGATCCTTGACCGCTCACGTCTTTATCTTAATTTCCCATTTTTAATTATGAATAGTTAATTAGCTTGCCATTAAAGATTTACACCCCCTCATCGAATATAGTGTCATATTTATATTTATGGATGCCACTAAGACTTTACTTCGACAATAGCAAATGTTATGTCGTGGTTAGACATTTGATTGCCATAAAAGCCTTATGCCAATAATCTAATACAATATCATATATAGACTTTTGAATGCCACATTTGGTTGCCACTAAGGCCTTACAACGACTTTTTAATACTCTAAATTATATTACTTATAATCTCCTAGCTTTTCTAAGCTTAGTTTCGATTCTCTACCATTTAAATAAATTGTTACATTTTAATTTATTGTTCCTTATTTAGGAAGTTTCCTTACCCATAGCTGTCACATGCCTCGTTTTCCTTTAAGCTATCAAGTGTCTAAAGCCTAAGTTATCACATATTTAAGTCTATAAAGCCATCGAAGGTTATTTTATCGCATGTGGACCTATCGCATGCTAAGTTTGATAATAAGATATAAGGCTATCGAAAATTAAACTATCACACGCCAAATCTTCTAAGGTTGTACTTTATGGGCTATCACATACCATAGTTTAAAATCTATTGTAGATCAGAACCAATTGTAGGTCCAAAACCTATTGCACATCAAATCCTATCACATTTAACAAGCTATCAAAGGTTGAATAAGGATAAGCTATCATGTGTTGAGTTTTGTAAGAGGTAGCTATTGAGTGTCTAACTTCAAGCTGTTGAAGGCATAACTTTTAGAGCTATCGAATGCTTTTTAAATTATCAGATGTCAAAACTTTGTAAGCTATCACATGTTGACACTTAGGAGTTATGACATGTTAACAAATTTCTAACTATTGTATGCATAAATTTGAGCTATCGTATGTCTAGGTTTGAGCTATCACATGTCTAGATGAAGATTTCGTACTTAACTAAAAATATGGTTTATTACCATGAAAAATAACCACTGCACACCAAATCCTATTACATGTTGAAATTTTATTGGTTTACCTAGGTCTTTGTAGTTTCGTTTTCAGGATTTATTAATTACTTCATTAATTAATTTGTTAAATTACCATTAGTAATTAACTTTTCCACTTTACTACTATCCGTATTAGTTCGAAAATAGATGGAAAACAACCCAAAAAATTCACAAAAAACAATCATATTCTTCGTCATTTCCCCATAATATGTAAAGTCAAAATGACAATTTTTCATATTTTTAAATAATAAAAAATCCAAAATTGGGCTTTTTTCCCATTTGGAAAATTCATAATTCATTATTACTACATTTAAAAATTACGAAAATTAAAATCCATCTCTATTTTAATATTACAAACATTATGTTAAAATTTCATGACATCAGAAGATGGTTAAATAATTCTCTACCCTAAAACATGATCAAATTCTATTCACTTACACACATGCAAATTCATTTCTAATTCTCAAAAGATGCTCAACAACATTTAAAACACTCAAGCAACATCATATTTAAACCCAAATTGATTTGGGAGGATTTCGAGAAAGTTTTACTCACCTAGGTCTGATTAAACTTGATAAAGTTCTTTTCTTTTTGGAATGAATGCCTTTCATCTTTTTTTCATCCTATTTTCTTTGAAACAGCGGCCGAACTAAATTCTCTTTTGATTTTTATTTTCGAGCAAGTGAGAAATAAATGAAGAGATGGAATGATAGGGAGTAACAATGTGGCAGAAAATCATAGTAAAATTAATTATTATTATTTTTTGTACAATTACCTTTTCTCCTCATTTCTAACCATCTCCGATAGTATACGACACCCAATTATTTCATAACAACTTATTTTTTAAGGGAAAATTCTATAGGTTAAAATCCTTATTAAATTCATGTTCTCAATATCATATTAAATTCTTGAAGCATTTGAATTACATAGAGCATCATAAATACAATCGTGAGGAAATTTGTTTGTATTGGTAGAGGAACTATTACATTTTGTTCAAGACACATGAGTGAAGAAATTGTGTGTGCATGATAGTGTAGGAATAAGAATGCCTTAGTGTGTGTATAAGTTAGAATCAATAACCCCTTTATTTAACATCATTTTATGGCCCTCTGATATCGGCCACAAGTTTCAATTTAAATATTTGTTCTTTCTCACCTTTCATATGGATCAAACATTTAAATATTAATTTATGGCCAGTATCAAGGGCTATAAATCAAAGAGCATAGCGAATAGAATTACCAAACAAAGATATCATCCACAGATCATATTATGGTTCATACCATAGGGAAGGGAAGGACTAAAAATAAATGGCAAACTGTATTTACTAAAGCTGGTTTCTGTTAAATTTGGGTAATTCAAGTATTTGCTAAAGAAGAAAAGAATTTACCTAATTGATCTTATCAATAAATTAGGTTATATGTAGAAAGAATAAAAGGAAAGTCATAAAAAGATAATTTACGTTGGAATGACACTATTTATTTAATCAATTAATTAATTAGTCAATGGATGTACAAATGAAAAAAAGAAGTCCATCTATGAATTAATTGATTTAATAATATAAAGAAGAAGTGAAAAGATAGTCGATGATGATTAATTCAAGCAAGGGAAATTATAGAAACCACGATCACAATATTCTAGTTGCACTGAAATCAAATCATGGATTTTTGGAAAGATTCCAAGATAAATGAGCGAATAATTTTGTTGATCTCCAATTATCTACCTGCCATTATCATCTTATTAATTAAACCCTGATTTCTACAGTCAAATTAAATCAGACATTTTTGAGCGCAAACAAGTATTTAAAGAAATTGATTATTCATTTTGTAAGTATAAGTCAGTCTCTCCACGTTGCTACCTATAATTTTCTAATCTCTTTCTTTTGTGCTCTCTTCTTTATTAAAATAACGAATAGTTATTGGGTCCATGGACGTAGATAATCAAGTCAAACAACTTTAAATCTTTTCTACTATTTTGTTTTTCTTGTTTGTTGAATTGGTGATTTGATAATTAATCGACAAGCTAGATTCCTTTGTTGTTTTCACGTCCAAGTATTCCCCAACCCTTTTTTATTAGTGCAACTTAATTAAAATTTTGCATAACAGTTTCAAGCGCTACAAGATTACATCAATATATAGATATATAACATGAGAACTGTAATACGTTTCACTGTAGATATCACCATCTTAAAATGATGTTGGTTGGATTTATGTGGAAAAAAACTTGTAGTATCATGATGATATAGAGTATTATACTGTCTTCCCATAACTGGACAATCAAATGTAACCCGTCGTATTACGTGGGTAATAATTAGCATAATTTGGACCTAATTATGTTTTGATATTTTCACCATATTCAGTATACATGCTTAAACAATTAATACTTTCGATGGAGGGAAAAAACATAACACAGGCAGCAAAACAAATTAAAACCCAAGTGCAAGTAATTTTCAACAATTTGCTCTGACCAAAAGACCTAATAAAACCATAACATTTCATTTCTCAAACCATAACATCATATGCAAGGGAATTTGAAGCACCAACTGAATGAAGTTTAAAATGTACCATCTCTTGAAATTCTTTATTGTTCTTTACGAATCCAGCAACCATAGCTCTAAGCAAAGCGGCCACTCACTCATCTCTATACTAAAATGGTTGCAAAACTAGAACAAGTGACCAAAAATGTCCACGTTGTGCGTGCCTAAGAAATTTGACCGCATATAAGCATGAATTTTTTGCTATCCATCAGTGTTTTGATGACCGGACCCGGTCGCAGTTGACCTGAGGTTAACCGTGAGCCGTCAGCCACCACGGTCCGGAGCAGATTCAAACCTCGCATATGCTAGAACCGAAGATCCAACCTCTAAACCACGGATTGAACCGCTCAATTAGATCACGTCAAACTTTCTTCCTCTGAAAATTCACTCGCAGAAACTCATTTATCCCAAAATTGTGAACCCTAGACGTTAAATTTCAAATCGGCAGCCAATAAACCCTCTACATGAGCCACAACTAGCTCCAACTTCAGAGAACCTTGTGCGTTATTACTAACTGGTAACAAATTTGAAATTTTTAAATAATTATGTGCGTAACTAGATGTTCAGCTGATGTTTTGCGTTTTGATGTTGGGTGAATTAAATATGGACTCAGTGAGTTCTGTGAATGGGGTTTACTTCAGTGGTTGTAAAATGATATATATGGGCTCAGTGAATTGTGATATAACTGCTTCTATCAGTTCATATTGTACCATCAATCTGAAATTAAACAAGTGATATTAGTCATATTGTTTGAAAGAATGCTTATCTCATTCATATTTTGAACTGTTTGGCTTAATTTCATTCAGTCTGGATGAATATTTTGTTTGATTATATAAGCTTGTATCTGTGTATATGATATTAAGTTATGCACTTTTCTATAAGGCTGCTTCTCCTTGAAAATGAATACAATAGAGAAAGAAAGAAAGTGCACGACTCTAACGGTTCGACCGGTCAAACCCTCAGAATCTTGAACCCTGCATCTTCACGGTTGTTCAAGGTTCGGTTTTCAAAACTATGTTATCCAGCATAGAACCGATAATGGTGATGCTTAAATCTCAAGCAATGAGGGACAAAATTTAAAAAAATAATAATAAAATTATAGGTGGCTAGTAGACTTACAATTCTACAGCAAAATAAATAGAATTATGCAAGCATATAGAGATTCATCACCCCTTGTTCTTATAGAAGTGGTTCAACCACGCGATATATCTCACTCTTCTCTTCATGCTTATTCAGTGGTCTAGAAAATCTGCAATGCCTTTTTTGTCATAGAAAAATATATGTAGTATATGTTAAAACCTCAAAATGTAGTAAAGAAAATTATGAAGCTAAAATTAGTTCCATTTTTTCTACATGTTAAGGATTATATCTCAACATTTATTTTACATGCATGATGTTATAATGAATTCAGCATTCATCTAATCAGAAACTGCATAATCATGCAAGGAAGATAGTTTACTATGACTGCTAGGCACTAGCAAAAGAAGTCGTTACAAATGCACATAGAAATTTGATGACGATGAAACCAAACAAAAGACCCTGAAAGATACAAGGTCGTCTAAGTTTTGCGTACATAAGTTGGTTGGGACAAGGGACTGTAAATGATATAATAAAGTGTAGCTGTTATGGTTAAATTGTTTGTGCAAAACTGAAAATAATGTAAACAACACCCTTGCAACTTATACACAAAAGACAACCCTATAGCGAGATGAACATATAGAGGCAAGGCAAACAGACATGCATGGATGAACCATGTAAATTATCTAATTAATAATACACAACAGAGCACACTTAAATAACTGAGAAGCAATTATCAGAAAAAAATTGGTTTGTATTACATCTGTAGATGCAACTAAAAATAATGCTCTCCTAATCGTAGATAACTCAATAAGGAAAGAAATACAAATCATGCATGATCGGTATTAGGACAATTTTTCGATCTAGGCATTCGAAAAAAAACAAAATATAAAAGTAGGCCTCAGCAAAAACTAATTGTCAAAATATGCCTCGTTTAGTTTGAACTTGCGTTTTATGAAATGCGCAAGTTATAAGTTTTTTTATAGGTAGAGCTTGCGCAATCCATAAGTGCGTATACTTTAGTTTTAAGCTTGGGCACTTTTGAAATGCGCAAGCTCATTTTCGGGCATCGAAAAGACAGAGAGTTGAATCTGAGCTCATTTCATCCCCTATATCTTTTCTTCCCAAAACCCTCACATTCCCAACTTCAAACTCATTCCAAATCCAAATATATTAAGTCAAAAACATTGTTCCTCATTTATTCCTTCAAACAACCACTCGATTGCGCATAAAATGAAAGCAAACTCTTCATCTACGTTGATTAGATGTAATTATAATTTGATTGTAATTTGAATACTACTATAGAAATGATTGTTGTTGTTAGCGGAAGAGGTAATGTAGATGATGTTGATGTGAATCTACTCATATTGTTGGTTTCTTTGTTGAAAATGAAAAAGGATTTGAAGTATTCATATAGCCAAAACCCTAACTTTTACAACACCAGAACTGTCATTTTGTAACGGTTATAACCGTTGATAATCTAATTACCAACGTTTATAACCGTTGGTAGCAGGTACGTTACACTTCTTTTTGGAATTTTGAAACCTTCCAACGGTTATAACCGTTGAAAATTTTGGAACTTCCCAATGGTTATAACCGTTGGAAATGACAAAAATTCCCAACGGTTATAACCGCTAGGAAAAACCATAATTTCTAACGGTTATAACCGTAAGGAATCTTGGTAATTCCCAACGGTTATAACCGTTAGGAATTACTTCACATTCCCTCTGACAGTAACTGCTATGAAACAAGATGAAGTTCAAACTAGCCTGAAAAATTAGGCAGTGAATCAAAATATGAACCAAAACCTGCAGGCTCAAATTGAAGTCCAGGCAAGTGCACAAAATCCGAATGTGATTCAAAATATAATTCGATATACACGGTTCTAGTTCAAACACATCAATTTAGATACATCTTTACAAATCGAACATTAATATGCATGTCACAACACAAATTATAATGCAGAATAAAGCAGAAATGGAGACTCATCAGGTCCAAAGTAGTAAGTTCAGATGCAGGCACAATAACACATGATTCGGGCGCAAATGCAGCGACAGTTCCTCAGCAGTCTGTTAAGTATTCCACCAAACTGCCTTTGAACTCAGCAAGTAAAAGTAGGAAAGACATTGCAAAGACTAGAATAAAAATGAAGCAAAGACCGACCTAATAATAAGCAGTGATAATGACAACAAAGTATGTACTGAAAAAGCAGATAATGCATATATTCCGAACACACTTACCTGAAGACACAGAACTGAGGGAAATGCTTTTGAATTCAAAGCCACTTCAAGCGAAGTTATCGAAAATCCAACATCGTCCAACCTAGTTTCACAAATAAAATGGAAAGCATGTAAGAGCAGGTGGAGTAAAGTGAGTGGATCCCTTAGAAGCTCAAAAACTAAGGGAAATGCAAATAATGAAAATTAAACGACATTCCTTATATGGAACGTAAGGGGAGTTAATTCCCCTACAAGGAAATACGACGTTGTAGAGCACATAAATAGACTCTAACCTTCTTTTGTTGGTTTACTTGAGCATTAATTGGATGCGAATGTCATTCGTTCATTTATCAAAAACATTAAACCACAGTGGGCATATGCATACACCAAAGATGAAAACAATAAGAGAAATAATTATTCTTTTGGACCCTATCATATGGAATGGAACAGCAGTGTTTTATCTAGCAGTAACCGAATCATCACGTCGCTACTTCAAAATAAAGGGGAAATGGGCATTGTCATAACAGTGGTGCATGGACTTCACATTCATGCGCAAAGACATAAATGTGGCCTTATTTAAAGGATCGATGCATCTACTAAAATAAACAATTAAATTATGGTGAGGATTTCTATGAAACTGTTACAACTGCAGGCTGCAAAAATCTCAGTACGTTGGCAACTATTTCACATGGAAATGTGGAAAGTATTTCTTCGACACACAGCAAAATAGATAGAACTTTTTCAACTTTGAATTTCAAAGTAAATTTCCAAACTCTACAACTAAAGTTATTTATCATATCTCAAGCTACCACTCACCTATGCTAATTACATTCAAAGTAGATGAAGAAACTCGGAAAAAACATTCCATTCAAATTCGACAATGCATGCATAAAAATGAATGGGTATGATGGCATAATTCAAAGCCCATGGAAAACAGCAGTAAATGGAAACCCCTTTTTATATTCTTATAAAAATGAAATACACCAAGAGTTCTAAAAAACTGGAATAAAAGGAGGACCAGTTTAAGAAACATGTTAGAGAACTTAACGGAATAAATAAAGCTTTGTACCTTAAACTAATAGATAGTTCAGAATATAAAGACAGCTTATTTGCTTGAGAGAATATTGCACAGCCACGCTATAGAGAACATGGAAAAAGCAAAAATAAACCAGCTTCATGAATGAGACTAATGTACCAGGTTTCTTTTTTTAAATGGATGCTAATGGGAACCATTCATATATTAGTTTAATTTTGTGCCTTAAGTTCATATAGGCAAAATTTATTTATTTTTTCACAAATAGTGAGGAGATGGGAGAAAAGAACCATGGAAATTACCTAACAAGCCATACTTCTACAAGAAGGAGAATGAGGTTGTAGCATCCCAGTCATACTGATGCTTTGTAGGCTCTTGTGGTTTTGGTTCGATCAGTAAATTACCTAGAGAAAAATAATGGATTTATAAACATTTTCACCATCCAAAAGAACCACAATTTTGATGACTAAATTTATTTTATATCCACATTCTGCAACATGAAATGCAATACCATTAAATCCAATCTTCTTTTTGTATAATCAAACACAAGATATACCTCCCCAAACTGTAATAAATGTAATCTATATCTCACAAATAACATAAACCCTAAGATCTAGAATTACATGATTATCACATATGTAATGAATCAATAAAACATACCTCCAGACATCTCGTATATGAATCAGCAATGATTGTTGTCGAAAGCTGTTTCAATGGATAAAGGAAATGGTTTCTCTCTCTTTTCCTATATCTTTCTTTATGTGTTTTTTCTATATCCTTTGTGATGGGCAAAGGTTAATATTTATAGGTAGAGAGATGACCAAATTTCCAGATTTGTAGACTTAGTCTTAATCGTCCATCAAGATCAAGATGAGAGAAATTAACGCTCTAGATTATAACCGTTTTATTGATCAGCATATTAATCTGAAAACCCTTTAGATTCTATTGACCATAAAATGAGTAAGGAAACGTTTTAGTAAGGAAACAGTCAAATTTCCTTACAAATAAGGAAGGAAAATCCATTAATGTTTTCGTATTAATTTCCTTACAAAACGGTCAAATTTCCTTACAGTCTTCTACTTGGTCAATAGTAAAATCCATTAATGTTTTCGTATTAAGGTCATAAGGCGCACATGATATGCTAAACTTTTCTTTAGTCGGTTATCATAAGTGTCTTGGCTAATCTAGTGGTCAATGGAAGTCATGACGTGTACATGTTATGTGATGACCCAGAATTTTTAAAGCAATATCAATTTAATAATCTGTAATAAAAATTAAATTGATTTGATAATCATTGTAATAAGATTTGAATTAGTTTAATAATTCAATAAAATAAATAGTAATTGATAGATTTTATCTTTTTAAATCTAATATTTGTTTTATATTTATAATATATATAGGATATTGTATATATTATAAATATGTATTGTTTTAAATGAATCCTGTTTTCTATAAAATTTATATCTTTAGTAAAATTGGAAATTATGATTTTATTTAAAAGTTAAACTTTTTAAAAGCCATTTAATAAATAAAATATGTTTTTAAATACATAAGGTAAGTATTGAAATGATTTAAAATATTTTTAATTCAAGTTTAAAATTTAAATAAATAATAATGAGGTCATTTTGAGTTTCTTTTAAATGTAATGTGATAATAAATAATTTATTAATAAAGAAGATAATTTCTTTTTATAAGTTATTTATGGTTATTAAGTATTGTTATTTCTAAAAATATAATAATACATTGTTTCAACAAATAAATTTTTAATAAAAATTATTGTCTTTCAAAATTCATATTTGTAGTTGTATTTATAAATAAACTAGATTTCAAAATTTAATTTTGAACTTGAATTTCAAAGTTTTTAGAATTTAAGGTATAAATGTTTTTAATTTGTTTTGATTTTGAAATACTTGTATAAGTTTAATTTTATAAATATAGTTTGTTTTATTCATTTTAAAATCTATATACATATAAATAAATGCATGTCAACTCATTAACTAAACATATCTATATTAAACATCTAATTTGAAATACAAGTTAACTAAATTTATAACTTATTAACATTTAGATAAATAACTTATTAACATTTAAATAAATAACTAATTAACATTTAATTAACATTTGTGACAAGTGTAAACATCTTACAAATTAAATAAGCATGTGTTAACTAATTAACATCTTTACTTGACAAATGTTAGAATGTAAGACACGTGTCATTTAAATTTGGTTTTTCTTTTATTTGTTTAATAAAGTTTAATTTCAGTTTTTACATATAAACAAATTCTCTTTCATTTTTATTTCTTTTTCAAATCAAAAGCTAAGAAACAATGGAAAAACCCAAAATCTGAAAACATATTCAATCCACTCCACAAACCTGAAATAAAAGCCTGCACTTTACTTAGGAACTTGGAATCAAGCAACATGCATGCAGTTTTTTTAAAACAAAGAACATTCAGGTGCAAAGTTTTTAAAACAAGAATTTTGCATTTCCTCCTTTCAAATTTCTGGAATTAGCCTGCATCATTTCAATATGGAGTTTCTGCATACAAACCTGGAATTAAAGCAAGTTTTTAAAGCATATGAACCTGGGAACAAATGCAAGTTGAAACATCAGTAACTTAGGTTTCAAAAATGAAGCATGCATGTAAGGTTTATAAATCAACAACAAAAGCACAAGTCTTCTTCTTTCAAATTCACTGTTCTGCCATCAAAATTAAGGTGAGTAACATTATAATTTAAGTGATTTAAAATATAAGTATGGTTGCATGTTTATCACAGATAATAAATATGTTTATGGATGTATAGTGAGTATTGAGATGTTGTGTTCTGTTTTTTTATATATTTTTTCCCAGGCTCAAGTTTTCAGTTTTTTTTAACCACCTAATCTAGTTTGTTAAGACTCCATTTACAAACCCAGTATGTTTGAATTAATGTAAAACTTGTTGTTATGTCATAGAGCAGGCTTTAAAATTTGATGTATATTAAATTGAATTTGAAAATCTCACTGGAAGTATGCAAACAACAATGAATGATAGACAAAGTGAAAACTCGACTTTGTAATTTAAGAATTCAGCATTATAAAGTGAGTAACACTTTCAAGTAACTTAAGTTTGAATATAGTTGTATTTTAATATCTTAAAGGTATGTTTGTGTGAACATTTTTATATGCATAGATCTGTGGAATTTCTGTGTATATGTGTGTATGATTACCTGCATGTTAAAACTGTAACACCTCTGAATTATGATTTAGAACACATACCTTACTTCATTTCTGGTGGAACTAATTGCTGCTAGGACCTAGCATCTAAACAACAAATGTTTGTTTGATTTTTTTTAAGTTAAGTCTTATTGAGTTATAAAGAAATTTAAAATCTGCTCTAAAAAAATTGGGGGGGGGGGGGACTAAAAGAGGAAAAAACAGGGTAGTTGAATCTGCTCTTTTAGGTCACTATGGTTGATCGAGTTCTATAGGGTGTTAGGAGATGGTTGCTGAGGTATGGAAGAGATTATGACCGGTGGTGTTGGCATTCTGATGGCCAGAGTAGTTTGGTCGAAGCTTTGACAGGTTTTGGGTATTAATTGCTGTTGGGTTTCCAAGTTGGGGTTTGTTGCTCATTTTTTTGATTTGCGGGGTTGTGATGAATTCAGGTGGACGTGATCAAATCTGGTGAGGGTCGGCGATGTGGGAAAGGCCTGGAGGGTGGCCGGAGTTGGCCAGAGTCACGGTGCATGTGCACCGTGCAATTGGAAAGGTTCAGATGAACTTGTGAGTGTAGGAAAGTTGGAACTCGATTTTCTCGAGTAAAGGAATGACTCGGAGCAAATAGGGTTTTGACTCGAAGCAGGTATTGGGTTGCCTCGGGTTAGTACTGAGTGGTTACAGTTTTCTGTAATCCTGTCTAAAAATTTAAATTTTAACTAAATTTAAAAGAATTTCAAGGTTGTGAAGGAAGATTTAAATAAGTTTAAATTTAGTATGAAGTCAAAGTTCAAATGGCTTTGAAATCATGAAGTTTGGAATATTTAGAGTGGATTTCAGGTTTTTAAAAAAACTGACAGGTTTCAGGATTTTGAAATTTTCATTTTAAAATCTGAAATATATTTTAAACAGTGATTTAAAATCAAAGACTAAGCTCAGTTTCAAATAGCTTTTGAATTTTAAGAATTTAAAATGAAATTTGGGTTTAAATAAAGGGTTAAAATCAAGGTTTAAACAAAGATTAATTGAAGTTTTAAATCAAAAGCTTTAAACAAATAATGGATTCAATTATCTTGAATTCAAATCTGAGATTTGAATAAGTTTAAAATTTAAATGTTTTCAAACTAGTTTAAATTTAAATTTTTTAATTGAAGTAAAAAAAATTGTTTCAAACAAATATTTAAATTGATTTTTCTTTTTGAAATGAAATCATTATAAATAGTTTATAAAGGAAGTTAAATGATTGTTAACTTGAATTTGGAATTTAAATGTATTTTAAACTTAATTTTTAATTAAATTAAGTATATTAAGACTTATCTTATATAAGTTTTAATTATAAGTGATAAATGTTATTTACATTTATTCTAAAAAGGAATATGAATGAATTTAAATTAGATAATGCTTTAATAAATATTATTTTGAATTTTAGATTCAAAATGAAAATGAAATTTGAATTTAAATTTTTAAATGAAATATTCTAAGTACATTTTAATATTAATACAATTATTAATAAGGAATGGATTTTCTTAGAAATTAAAAATAATTAAATAAATTGGATAATTAAGGAATAACTTAATTATTTAATTTATGTAAATTAATAATTTAGATTAATTTAAATTAGAGATAATTAAGAATTAATTTAAGAAAAGTAATTAAGGAATTAATAATAGTTAATGGTGGTCATTAACTAAAGTTTATTTAGTAATTGATTAATATGATTAATTTTTAATAATTAATTAGATTAATTAATTAATGACAATAAATTATGAAATTTATTTAAGTTAATTACTTAAATAAAAGTAATTAAGACATTAATTACTTAATGTAATTAATGAGTTTATTGAGATTGGTTTAGATTAATTAATTAAGTTTAATTAATTTTAAACATTTGATTTGATTATAATTACTTTATGTAATTAATGGAATTACTCAGTTAAGTAATTAGAGATAATTACAGGATGTAATTAGTGGATAGTATTGGAATTGTGAATGTAATTTGAATTAAATTATTTTGTATAATTAATCAAGTGATTAATTAAGGAAATTAATTAAGGAATAATTAATTTGATAATTAATTAAGGTTAGTTAATTACAGATTGAGATTAATCAAAGGTGATTAATAATTATGGTTTAAGTGAGATTAATTAGTGGAAGTAATTAATTTAATAGAGTAATTAATTAAATATAATTAAAAATCATTAATTAATATAATTAATGATGTAATTGAGATTGATTAATTAATATTAATTAATCAATAATAAGTAATTAAGGATAATTAATTAATTGTAATTAATTAAGGTTAAATGTAATTAATTATAGTTAATTAATTAATGAAGTAATTAGAGGTTAATTACTGTATTTTGTTTAGGGTAATTAATTTTGTGAAATTAATTAAAATATAATTAATCAGGATTGATTAATTAAGATGATAAAATTAGAGGTTAATTAATTAATTAATTTGTAATTAATTAATTAATTTGTAATTAATTAATGATGATATAAGCAAGATTTATATTGAGTAAGTGATTAATTTAATTCATTTTAAATTAATTAAAGATGATGTAATTAATTTAATTCAATTTAAATTAATTATAAATAGTATGATTATGAATCATTGCTTGTGAAAGGTTGTTATTGGTTGCCTTGAATGGTTTGGAAAATCTCAACTACGAGATTAGTATTGTTGATTGATATGGATGCATTGGTTGCATTATGATATGGATTATCTTTTGATAGTAATAATATGGATTATCTATTGTTATGATAATGATAATTATCTGTTGTGAATCTATGAGTTATCTATCTGTGTGTATGTAGATAATATTATTGAATTGTTTTAAACTTTAAAACAACTTGGACCTAAAAGACACGTTTTGGATTTCGATGAGACCGGGATCGTGTTTCCATATTTGGATATCTGAAAATCACATCGATCCAAATTAACGATAGATCGTGAATCTTATGAGAAGAGTGAAGACTCGAGGTGTAAGGGCTATACGTCAGTATAACTCTGTGGGTGATTCCGTAATGAGTTTGACGGAATAGTACTTATAGATTCGAGATGGAGATTTAGAGTGCAAGGGTTATCGTCGTTAACTCTGAAGGTGATTCCAAAACGAGTGTAACGAGATAATGCCTTCGGTTTCGTTCGAACCCGGAATGAACTTGTATGGATTGAATGCTTTCAGAACATCGTCAGGTGGATGATGAGCATTCTAAGATAATGTGTCCTATAAAGGTAATCGTAGCCTCAAGCCTCATCAACTGGGAATGGCTAAAACAGGGGAGGTGCAGCAAGGTTTCGTGGGTAGCACCCACTGGAGAGCAAGATTGATCCCTGTCTAGAGGTCCCTTTTTATTCGGCTTAGTGGGCAGTTGGAATCGCGCGCCAACTGCGGGGTTGTCTTGTTCGGAACTATTCAGTAAGGAATGGGTCCGGCCTTGTGTTGCAGGGGAGTGGGAGTACTCCTCGGTACGTTGATCTAGGCCACGTACTGTGACGGGCGGTACCCCAGTAGCCCTGCCATTGTATGGAATCCAAAATCCAATAAGTGCCAACGGTTTTGATTGTATTACCCACTTTTGTGGCTAGTAGCTGGAATTTAATAGATGTAACAATTTCAGCTATTTCATATTTATTTGAAAACCCTAGACCTATTATAATATCACTGGATTTCCTATCAAATGTTTTGGTTAGCGTAAGGTAAAAACTTTTCCATGTTTATGTGTGGAAAGTCTTACGTGATACCTTTCTTTTCAAAAGATTTTTGAAAGTTAAGCAACTTTAACCGGTTACTCACACCAGACCCATGTCTGACCCGGAGTTTATTTTTGTTTTTCATAAACTCTTGGGTACTCAAATTTTTACGAGTAGCCAAGGGATTCAGGTTAGCTTTGACGAATATTGGAGGAGCAATGGAGCAGGAGGCTTCTGCGTTAGATATTAGTATTCCGCTGTGTGTTCTGTGATTGTCTCTGAGTTGTATTATGTTGTAAATACTAGACATGTGTTTATAACTGTCTAGTATGTGTTGTATTATCTGTGTACTCTGATAATGATTGTAAACTATGTAATATTTTATGTTATTAATATAATTTATTCGTTCCGCTGTTTAGATTCTGATGTATTGTTTCTTCTTCTTCTCTTTCTTTCTCTTTTCCATCCTCTTCTTTCTTATTAGCGATGCGACTTCCTGGAGTGTGGAAGTTGGGTCGTTACATGTTATTTTGCAACATGCTTACTTCTATGTACTATGACATCGACAACTTTCATAACTAGACCATAGATGAGCATAACTTAATGGTCACATAATGTCTTGAAGCAAAAGACTGTTTATGTTATCATTTATCTAAATATAAATGTATACACATTATAAAACAGAAATAAAAGATGTCCAAATTATTAAGAGCTCAATAATTGTTATGTCTAGCTAAGTACAAAATATATGGCATAATAAGAAGATAATTAGGAACTATCTGCAAGACCCATGCTATCAGTATGTCTCTGAAATGTCTTTGGTGGTAGTCTTTTCGTGAATATGTCTGCCACTTGTAAGTCTGTACTTATCGGTTCAACAACAATTTTCTTTAGTTTAACATCTTGCTTCAGTAGTAGGTATTTCAGGTCCATGTGTTTGGAACCTTTGGTTATCCTATCATGCTTGGAGAAAAAGGTTACAGCTTCATTGTCGCAATAGACAGTTAGTGGCTTAGAGATAAAACTTAAAGTGCCAAATTGTTAGACAAAATTATGCAGCCATATTCCCTGAATTGAAACCTCGTAACATGCTACGTATTCAGCCATCGTGGTGGATCCGAAAAGCATCTCAGACTTCTGGCTTCTCCATGATATTGCACCTCCACATAAGAGGTACACATTGCCAAGAGTGCAGATCCTAATTTCAGGACATCCAGCAAAGTCTGAATCAGAATAACCAGTTACCTGTGGGTAACTTGATTTTCTATAGGTGAGCATGTAATTCCTTGTTCCCTTTAGGTATCTCAGTACCTTCTTTGCAGCTCTCCAATGAGCGATTCCTGGGTTACTTTGAAATCTACCCAGCATACCAACTGCATGACTGATATCAGGTCTTGTACAGACCTGTGAATACATCAAACTCCCTACAAGAGATGCATAAGGATATTTGGTCATTTCTTCTCGTTCCATAGGAGTCTTTGGGCACTGCTCAAGAACAAGTTTGTCTCCTTTCTGCAGTGGGACAGGACTAGAGGAACAACTAGTCATGCCAAATCTCTCAAGAATTTTATCAATATATGCTTTTTGAGACAATCCTAGAATTCCTTGTGATCTATCACGGAATATTTCTATTCCTATCACATAGGAAGCCTCGCCCATATCTTTCATTTCAAAGTTCGTTGAGAGATAATCCTTAGTTTCACGTAATAAACCAAGGTCGCTGCTAGCTAATAATATGTCATCAACATACATAATCAAAAATATGAACTTGCTCCCACTGAATTTGAGGTATATATAAGGGTCAACTATGTTTTCTGTGAAATCTAAAGCGGTAATGATTTCATGAAACTTTAGATACCATTGTCTAGAAGCTTGTTTCAGTCCATATATTGATTTCTTAAGTTTGTAGACCATGTCTTCCTGTCCTTCAATTATGAAGCCTTCAGGTTGACGCATGTAGACTTCTTCTTCCAAGTCTCCATTTAGAAAGGATATTTTCACATCCATTTGATGTAACTCTAGACCATAAGGAGCTACTAATGCCATGATAATTCTAAGAGAATCTTTCCTGGAAACAGGAGCAAAAGTTTCATTATAGTCAATGCCTTCTTTTTGATTAAAACCTTTGGAAACAAGTCTGGCTTTATATCGTTCAATTTTACCATTGCAGTCACGTTTGGTCTTGAAGACCCACTTGCAACCGACTGCTTTATGTCCTTGCAGCAATTGAACGATTTTCCAAACTTGATTATTATCCATAGATTTCAGTTCATCTTTCATGGCATCAATCCATTTAATAGAACTAACATCCTTAATGGCTTGTGAATAAGAAATTGGGTCCGTAGTTCCTTCAGATTCTATTAGATAAAGCATATAATCATCAAGAATAGTTGATCTTCTTTGTCTTCGAGATCTTCTTAATGCTAGTTCATGTGGTACTTCATCAACATTATGATTGGTGATAATTTCATTATGGAGTTGTTGATCATTTATTGGGTTTTCCTCATTGTGAACAGGTTCAACAATGGGATGATTCCCAATATCTTTCGAAATAGAGGGTAAGATAATGGGTACCCTTATTTCATGAATGACCACTTCTTGTTGTTTTGTACTCCCACTGATTTCACCATTCTCATAGAATTTGGCATTGCCGGTTTCAACAATTCTTGCACTATGGTTAGGACAATAAAATCTATATCCTTTAGATTTTTCTGGGTAACCTATAAAGTAACCACTGACTGTCTTAAAATCCAATTCTTTTCATTTGAATTGTACAGTCTAGCTTCAGCTGGGCAACCCTAAATTTGGAGATGTCTTAGACTAGGTTTCCATCCTTTCCAAAGTTCAAAAGGAGTCTTTGGAACGACCTTACTTGGAACTCTATTTAAGATGTAGACAGCTGTTCATAATTCATCCATCCATTATGATATAGGTAAATTTGCATGACTTATCATGGATCTAACCATTTTCATGTATGTACGATTTCGCCTTTCAGCTACACAATTCTGCCATGGAGATCCAGGTGTTGTGTATTGTGCAACAATTCCAAGTTTTTGAAGAAATCTAGCAAAAGGTCCAGGATGTTGTCCTGTTTCATCATACCTTCCATAGAATTCACCACCCCTATCCGACCTAATGATTTTCATTTTTCTTTCTGATTGCCTTTCGACTTCAGTAGTGAACACTTGTACAACATCCACTGACTGAGATTTTTCATGCAACAGATAAAGATAGCAATAACGTGAAAAATCATCGATAAAAGTGATGAAATATTTCTCTCCTCCAAAAGTTGGAACATCAAAAGGTCCACAAATATCTGTATGTATTATTTCAAGAAGTTGTGTACTTTTTGTGGCTCCTTTTTTGTGTTTTTTGTTGTTTTTCCTTTATACAATCAACACATGCTGTAATGTTAGCGAAGTCTAGGTCCGGTAGGATACCATCTTTCACTAACCTCTTGATTCTTTCACTGGATATATGACCCAGTTTTTTTATGCCACAAGAAGTAAGAATCTTTCATGAATGGCTTTACGTTAGTTTCTTTTCCATGCAGGGTGAGTTGAATTTCAGCATTTTGTTTAAGATGAAGTTTATAAAGTCCATCAATTAATATTCCAGAACCAATAAGACTAGAATTGTGATAACCCGAATTTTTGGGCATCAGATAATGGGGTAATTTTCTAATTTAGCTATTGAAAATATTGATTTACCCATTAAGCAAATAGATCTGATGGATACAAATATTCTAGAATCAAAACAAATTAAAAATATTCATACTTTAAATTTCAAAGCTTTGAATTCAAATTCAAATTAAGTTATATATATACATATATAATTACACAATTAAATTTTGAAAACAATTATTTTTATTAAAAATCTATTTGTTAAAAACAATGTATTATTATATTTCTAAAATAACAAAATTTGATAACTATAAATAATTTATAAAAGAAATTAGATTTATTAATTTTAAAATTATCTACATGTAAATAAGTAGATATTAACTAATTAATTAAACAAAGATTCACATTTATCTCATAATAACATATTAACTATATAACTAATTAACATAATTAGAACTAATTAACATTAAAGACAAATGTAAGCATTATACAAATAAAAAGACATGTGTTAATCAATAAACATCACAACTTGTCAAATGTTAGAATTTAAGACATGTAAAGATTTTAAATATATATATATATATATACTTATACAAGTATAAATTATATATATACATAATTAATAGTTATATAATAGTCTATTAACAAATGAAATTTATAAATGGAAGTTATATATGTACAAGATTACAATTGTAAACAAATCTCTATGCATTATAACAAATGTAAAGTTATTAACATGCAAATCTCACAAGTGTCACCATTTCTCTTTTAATGTTTTAAAATCTGAAGTAATCAAACAAAGAAAAAGTTCACACTCTTTTCAATTTTATTCAAGCATTCAAAAAAAGAAAAAAAGAAAAATATATATAGTTCAAAATAAATAAAAACCAGATTCTAGATTGAATCAAAACAGATTCAACAATCAATTGGCTCAAGTTCAAAAAAAGAATCTGGAAGCTAAACAAAGTCAGTAAGCAAATCACATTGGGCAACTTCAGATTTTACTAAGTTTAGATAAGGAATCAAGTTCAGTTTCAAAGTTTTCAACAAATAAATGCAGGCTTCTCTGTTCACAGCAGGTGAGTAAACAGAGCCTTAATATGTTTTCTTTAAAATTTCTGTTGCATGCCGGAAAAAAAAATGAAGTGAATTTGTGATAAATGGTTTGCATGTGGACAATGTGAGTAACAATTTATTTAAAAGATTTAACCCTGTTTTAAATCTTGAAACATGCAGTATTTACTTTAAAGTGAAATATGATATGAGTTTGCCTGAAGATTTAAAAGCAGAAATGCAAAGTATATACAAGTAAATGTAGTTATAGTTGTCTGGCAGCAAAAGTTGCTCTGATCTTCAGGTTTATATTTGTTCAATTATCAAACCCCTTTTTTTTCCTGACCGTCTATAGGCTTGGATTTACTAACATAATCTGTTGTTATGACAGGATCTATTTGTTTTAGAGAAAAGTAAATTTTAATTAGTATGGAAGTAGTTTTATTTGGAAGATAAATAGCAGTAAAGCTTTTAGATATCAAAGTAACACAGTTTTCAAAAAAAAAAAAAACAAAGCCAATTTAAGTTCATTCCAGTTTTTTTTTAACCTCTGGCTTTTTGGCATCAGGTGAGTAAACTAAGATTTAAAGCTTGATCTGTTGATATTTAATTCATGTGGTCAATGCTTAAAGGAAATGGTTGCATTAGTGCAAATATGTCTATATCTGATTTGTAATTGTCAAGTATGTATACATGTATGCAGAGCTTTGTTGTTTTACAGGATTCAAAACCTGGTATAAATTCAAGAAATCCCATCTAGATGATTTTAGATCTCGATCTCTAAATGAAAAAAAAATTACAGGAAGATAGTAACAATTTCAAATGGTTTTCAAGTGTATTTAATTGACTAAATATTTTAAAACTTGAAATAACAGAAACAAACATTTTGGATCTGGAAAATCAGGTATTAAAAATTTGTAGTTTCAATACTGGCTGCAAGTGACTAACCATAAGATCAGTTAATTGAATGCTACTAGATCTATGCTGATCACCTGTAAGTTCCTGGTAATTAAGGAAATAGACTAAACAGTTGGAAATCATAAAGCTTTGAGAAAGGTTTTTATATATCCAGAACAATTTAATGGGTTGCATACAAAACAAAATGAAGAAAAGCAAACCTCAGGGATGCAAGTTGCAGTTACCCTTGTATATTCGTTTGCCACCTCTATAGCATATGTTTTAAATTAGTCAATTATTAATCTTATGCTTTATAACTATAAAATTCAGAAACCTAACTTCACTGCAGAAATACAAGTTATGAATAAATTCTATCTGCTGGATAAAATATAGCTTTGTCAAAACATGCTTGCTTTTGGAAGCCATGATATAACATAACAGTACTGGAATTATAAAAGACTGTTCAAATTAAAGTCACATCTCGAATTCATATTCCAATTAAAATCAAATTTGAATTGACTTGAAACTTAAGGTTTTGCGTTACCTTTGGTTCGTGTTAAGCGTCGATTTTCGATTGGGAGTTTGTGGTAAGTCGGCGACGTGGCGAACGTGGTCTGGGGACGAGGGGAATTCGACGGCAATGGCGCGGTGGCGAGTTGATCAGGGGCTCAGGTGTGCACGTGCAGGCGTGTCACCGTGCACGTTTGAATTCCATGCGATCGCTTGAGACAATGTGGAGGAGGATGGTGCATGTGCGTGATTTGGGTCGGCGATGGTCTCGAGTTTCGGCGAGGGTCACGAGTTATGATCGAGTCGATCGATACTCTGTGTCGTTTATTTTGATTCGAATTTAGTTTTGTTCCTGGAAATGGTTCTCGATTCAAAGAAGAGAGATGGGGAAGAAGGACGGGAAGGATTTTTGGGTTGAGATTTTGGGCTTCGGCCCGTTTATAATTAAAACAAGTGAGATTTTTAAATAAGGATTAAATTTAATTCTTTCACAAGCAAGATGGGTAAGGAAATGTTTTAAAATCAATTCTCTTTAATATTAAAAGTTATGTTGAGTTTGAATTTGGATAAGGAATTTGAAGATAATAAATCTGTTTTACTTCAAGGTTATTCAGATAAGATCTTTTAAATAAAGTATATTATCATCTTTTAGTTAAGTTTTTATTATTAAATCTTGAGATTAAAAATATTGTAATAAATTTTAAGGATTGGTTTATAAATGTGGTAAATTATTTAAGTAATTAAAAGATGGCTAATTTATTAAAAGCTGAATTACTTAATGTAATTAATTAATGATAATTACTTAATAATCAAAGTATAATTGCTTAATGTCATTAATTAAGGATTAATCAATTGGTCATGAAGGATTAGTTAATTGGTAATCAAGGTTGTTAATTAATAATTAAGTTTTATTATTAATAATAAAGACATAATTGATTTGTTGATTAGTAATTAATTAATTAATTATAAGAATAATTATGGATTAATTAATTTGTATTAAGAAATATTGATTAATAATTAAGGTTATTAATTAATAGTGATGGTTAATTAATCAGTTAATTAAAGGATAATTAATTGGTTATAAAGTAATTAAGATTACTTTGTATTAAAGTTTTATTTATTAATAATTGAGATTTATTAATTGATAATTAAAGGATAATTAATCTATGATTTAGAGATTTACTGATGGATTGATAAGATAATCAAGGAGTGGTGAATTAATTAAATGATTGTAATTAATTAATGGTTAATTAAGCAGGACTAGATGGTTAATTATGATATGAATTGATAATGCTTGCTTATGAATGATTGTTGTTGAATGTCTGAATTGAATGATATCTATTGAATGATATGTTGTGACATTCTATTGATATTGGTTATATCAATGATAAATGGGTGATGTTTATCTGTGATATTGCCGTATAAAAGTGACATCCAGTATTTGAATTTAATCACTTGAATAACTTGGGTTAAGATGACATTGGATTCGAAGAGACCAGATTCAGGTATTAGTAAATACCCGAAACCACTTCGATTCTTTTTAATTTGATATATGAAAACCATAGGTTGAAGTGTAATGACTTAAGTGAATTGGACCATTTAATCTAAGTTTTGCCACTTAGAAATTGATGTGTGGAATAATTGATGTCTATAACAACTTGTGAAGTTGTAAATTGATATAAGTTACCCCGGGTTTATATGAGTTGTATGCTTTTGTATTCCGTGTTAGATGAGTTTACTCACGCTGGTTTCCAGCCTGACCCGGGTGTTACTTTGATGTAATACTCGGGTCAGACCGAGTATTACAGATTTTCAGGAAAGGACGTTCTGGAGCTCAGGAGGCGAGCTGGATAGCAGGAGCGTACGGAGCGTACACGTTGTATATATTATAGTGATGTAACTAGGACATGTTGTTTTAAACTGTCCAGTAATTGATAATGGTTGTAACTCTGATGTATAATAATAAATGTACCGATACAGTTTTCCTTTGTATAACTGTTATTATTATTTAATATTATAATTTGTCCGCTGCGAATGTGAGATGTTGGTGTTTCTGTTCTTCTTTTCTTCTTTCTCTTTTCTTGTTTTTTCTAACTATCTGGAAATTTTGGGATCAAAATTTCCGGGTCATTACAATGTGGTATCAGAGCTGAAGGTTAAGCGAGAACCTTGGCTCTGTTGGGATTACTCATTAAGGATAGGGTAAGTGATACCCTAGGATGAGTTGAGTATGTAAATATGAGAGAGCGTACTTGTTATTTTCTCATATAAAGGTTTTTAAACGATTTCAAAAGTAAATGGATCTTATTTAAGAAATAGATTATCTATTATATTAAGAAATTGGTTGTAGTATTAATTAAACTAAAAGTAATAGTAAGAATTAAGAAGTAATAGAAATACAACCAAACTGGAATTAAAATTGGAAAAGGTTTCAGGATAAGGGTAATCAATTAATTTATGTAATTAATTAAACTTTATTTAATAAGATTAATTTATGGATAATAATTGGAAATGATAAAGCTACTTAATGAAGTAACTAGAGGTAAGTAATTTAAGGGACAATTACTTAATGAAGGTAATTAAGAAATAAGTTAATTACCGAATGTGATTAATTGGAATTAATTAATGATGTAATTAATTTAAAGAAATAATAAATAATATTATTTAATGCATTTGAATGAAATGGTCCTATTTCAAACAAGAGTTGTTTGAAAATTTAAAAGAAATTTGTTTTGAATTAAAAACCAAAGGTGGTTTAAAATTTAAAAGTATAACTTGGTATGTAAAAGAAATTAATATGTGTACTTGTGGTTATACATAATACCAAAGATGGTTTGAAACAAACTCTAAATATTGGGTTTTAAATCTGGAATAAGACATGATACCCAAAGTGATAAGTTTTTGAACTTAATAAGTGGGAAGATTATTTATGAGAAGTTCAAAATTTGAAAAGGAAGATTCAAATTGGGTAGGATTGACTGGATTAAGTGAATTGAGCTTAACTTGGGAAAAGTTAAATATGTTGAAATGTTCAACCTGATTTGTAAATTTTAAGATGAAATTATTTAACGTGGAAAGTTAAATGGTTGATTGTAATTGGGAGTTTGAGTGATCTCAAATTGGGTTTGAGATCTAGAAATTGAAAATGAATGGATGTTTTAAAATAAATTAGATGATATCATCCTATTGTTGTTAAAAATCTTTAAGTTGTGAATAGGAATTGTTTAAATGAATGAGAGATGGAGTATGGTAATCCATTATTGAGATAAAAGGGTGATTGAAGATGTATGAGTATAAGATTCAAATGGAAAATTTGAATTGGACTGATTTGAATAATTTGGAATTGTAAGTAAAATTGAATAGTTTTAAAATCAAATGGAATTTGATTTAAATTTGAAAAGGAATTGAGAATTAATTCAACTTGAATTGGGAATAAATCAAGTCCAATGGAAATTGCAGTTATTTAAAATTGGAATCGGGTCAATTTAAATGAAAGTGGAAATTTAAATTGAATTGATCAGAATGGAGATTGGGAAGTGAGCAGTTTGACTCTGGACTATTTTTAATATAAATTGTTTTAATATAAACCTATTTTTCCAAGCGATTCATTATATATACAACCTTTCTTTTAAAAGCCAAACTATCTTAAACTTGTTTAACAATTTTCTAACTATTTTATAAACTAATTACTATTTTCAACTACCAATTACTATTTTATAGCTATTTAGAAATTATTTAAAATTTCTATGACTATTTAACTATTTTCCAATTATTTTACAATTACTAAACTATTTTACCGCTATTTTACAAACTAGTAATTATTTTCTAACTACTTATCTATTTTTAAATTTTTTTCAAGCTATTTTCTAAATAAACTAGTCGGAGTTCAAACTGTTTTTGGTTAAATACCCAATCGAGGTAAGAATAGAGGTAATAATCCAAATGGATTGAAGCAATTGTGAGTAGGTGAATGAAAATCAAAGTGAATATGAATGGAAATGAAATTAATTTGGCTAATAACCAATAAAGATAAATACGTAGAGTGTACATATGTTATTCTATTCGCATAGTGATTAGATCCAGACTCGAGCACAGAATTTCGAGATAGATATATCGATCCGAGTGGGATTTTTCACTCGATTTTCGACGGCGAACCTAGATATGGATTGTTGATTGGTTCTGGATATTCTCTATCATAGTTAAGCTATGCAAGGAGAATGACGGTTTCTGATCAAGAAACCAGAACTGTGTCCGCACTAGGAAGTCGGGTGGACGATACTAGTTCGGAAGTGAAATTGTGTGATCGAGTGAGCGATCAGATTGGTATAGCGTACGGATGGTATGTGTACATCGTACGGATTTGAATAAAAATGATATTGAAAGAGGAATCAAATTTGAATATCTGACTTTGAGTAAACAAAGTAAATATCTTTGTTTTATAAAATAAAACTCCCCTTGTTGAATCTTTTGCCAGAAGAAAAGAGTTTTTGAAAAGGTTTGAAGTATAAAAGGAGTTTTATACAAGTTTGAAATGATCCAAAGTTTTGAAAATTATATATATCTGTACACATATATATATGTACAAAGGATCTTATGAGGATCGTTGGAAAAAGGTTTTGGGAACCTATGGATTTGGAAAGGCTTTTGATTTATGGGTAAAATCAATATGAGAATTTGGAAAGCCTAGTTTGAGAATTATCGATTTTGGAATAATCGATTTTATGTAAAAGAGCTTTGTATGGGATCATACTAGATGTATGATTTAAAGATACTATATATATATAGTATAAAATGTTTTGATGATGGCTCTGGGGAAAAAGGCGCTCCCTTAAAATGAACTTCTCAGGAGTACCACCGGGTGGTGCTGCCTTGAACCCCAATGGGGGGTTCTAAAGTTGATCCTGTGAGGAGTCCGGACAAAACTAGTTCCTGAGGATTATGAGTAGATTATACCATAGCGGAAGTCGTGTGTGCCGCTGAGAGCCAACAGTCTGCGTTTGATTTTATATCGGCAGACCGCGACCTATGGTATAACATAGCGAAAGTCGTGTGTGCCGCTGAGAGCCAACGGTCTGCGTTTGATTTTATATCGGTAGACTGCGACCTATGTAGGAGTGGAGAGGTTTCATTTCGACAGCGAAAATCAGAGGCCGCTGAGAGCCTGCAGTTACATGGACTTTTGCTGCGACGGCAACGTAACCCTGGGTGTAACTGTGATCTGTTGTGTGGGCTCCATGGCGTAATCGAGAGGCCGCGGAGAGCCTGCAATTACATGGACTTTTGCTGCGATGGCAACGTAACCCTGGAATGTAACTGTGACCATGGACGGGGGTGATGATTTCCAGAGCATTCTCACCAAAAATATATCCTCTATTTTCAAAAACTGTTTTCTATATTTTCAATAAAATTATTTTCAAAGCATTTTCACTGGATGTTGAAAATGGGTCTGCTAAGTACTTATAGATTTTCAGTCATACGCTTGATCAACGTATGACCGAATTTCTGTGAGAACAAGGATGGACTGGTTAAAACATCGAGTTATAAAAAGTGTTTTTATAAAACTGTTTTATATTTCTATATGGATTTTAAAAGTATTTTTAAAAAACAATCAAATCAAAGAAAAAAAATTATTTGATTACAAGCATTTTAATAAATTCTAGTTTCGTTCCTTTTCGAGGACGAAAAGATTCAACGGGGGGAGGAATGTGATAACCCGAATTTTTGGGCATCAGATAATGGGGTAATTTTCTAATTTAGCTATTGAAAATATTGATTTACCCATTAAGCAAATAGATCTGATGGATACAAATATTCTAGAATCAAAACAAATTAAAAATATTCATACTTTAAATTTCAAAGCTTTGAATTCAAATTCAAATTAAGTTATATATATACATATATAATTACACAATTAAATTTTGAAAACAATTATTTTTATTAACAATCTATTTGTTAAAAACAATGTATTATTATATTTCTAAAATAACAAAATTTGATAACTATAAATAATTTATAAAAGAAATTGGATTTATTCATTTTAAAATTATCTACATGTAAATAAGTAGATATTAACTAATTAATTAAACAAAGATTCACATTTACCTCATAATAACATATTAACTATATAACTAATTAACATAATTAGAACTAATTAACATTAAAGACAAATGTAAGCATTATACAAATAAAAAGACATGTGTTAATCAATAAACATCACAACTTGTCAAATGTTAGAATTTAAGACATGTAAAGATTTTAAATATATATATATATATATATACTTATACAAGTATAAATTATATATATACATAATTAATAATTATATAATAGTCTATTAACAAATGAAATTTATAAATGGAAGTTATATATGCACAAGATTACAATTGTAAACAAATCTCTATGCATTATAACAAATGTAAAGTTATTAACATGCAAATCTCACAAGTGTCACCATTTCTCTTTTAATGTTTTAAAATTTGAAGTAATCAAACAAAGAAAAAGTTCACACTCTTTTCAATTTTATTCAAGCATTCAAAAAAAGAAAAAAAGAAAAATATATATAGTTCAAAATAAATAAAAACCAGATTCAAGATTGAATCAAAACAGATTCAACAATCAATTGGCTCAAGTTCAAAAAAAAATCTGGAAGCTAAACAAAGTCAGTAAGCAAATCACATTGGGCAACTTCAGATTCTACTAAGTTTAGATAAGGAATCAAGTTCAGTTTCAAAGTTTTTAACAAATAAATGCAGGCTTCTCTGTTCACAGCAGGTGAGTAAACAGAGCCTTAATATGTTTTCTTTAAAATTTCTGTTGCATGCCGGAAAAAAAATGAAGTGAATTTGTGATAAATGGTTTGCATGTGGACAATGTGAGTAACAATTTATTTAAAAGATTTAACCCTGTTTTAAATCTTGAAACATGCAGTATTTACTTTAAAGTGAAATATGATATGAGTTTGCCTGAAGATTTAAAAGCAGAAATGCAAAGTATATACAAGTAAATGTAGTTATAGTTGTCTGGCAACAAAAGTTGCTCTGATCTTCAGGTTTATATTTGTTCAATTATCAAACCCCTTTTTTTTCCTGACCATCTATAGGCTTGGATTTACTAACATAATCTGTTGTTATGACAGGATCTATTTGTTTTAGAGAAAAGTAAATTTTAATTAGTATGGAAGTAGTTTTATTTGGAAGATAAATAGCAGTAAAGCTTTTAAATATCAAAGTAACACAGTTTTCAAAAAAAAAAAAAAACAAAGCCAATTTAAGTTCATTCCAGTTTTTTTTTAACCTCTGGCTTTTTGGCATCAGGTGAGTAAACTAAGATTTAAAGCTTGATCTGTTGATATTTAATTCATGTGGTCAATGCTTAAAGGAAATGGTTGCATTAGTGCAAATATGTCTATATCTGATTTGTAATTGTCAAGTATGTATACATGTATGCAGAGCTTTGTTGTTTTACAGGATTCAAAACCTGGTATAAATTCAAGAAATCCCATCTAGATGATTTTAGATCTCGATCTCTAAATGAAAAAAAAATTACAGGAAGATAGTAACAATTTCAAATGGTTTTCAAGTGTATTTAATTGACTAAATATTTTAAAACTTGAAATAACAGAAACAAACATTTTGGATCTGGAAAATCAGGTATTAAAAATTTGTAGTTTCAATACTGGCTGCAAGTGACTAACCATAAGATCAGTTAATTGAATGCTACTAGATCTATGCTGATCACCTGTAAGTTCCTGGTAATTAAGGAAATAGACTAAACAGTTGGAAATCATAAAGCTTTGAGAAAGGTTTTTATATAACCAGAACAATTTAATGGGTTGCATACAAAACAAAATGAAGAAAAGCAAACCTTAGGGATGCAAGTTGCTGTTACCCTTGTATATTCGTTTGCCACCTCTATAGCATATGTTTTAAATTAGTCAATTATTAATCTTATGCTTTATAACTATAAAATTCAGAAACCTAACTTCACTGCAGAAATACAAGTTATGAATAAATTCTATCTGCTGGATAAAATATAGCTTTGTCAAAACATGCTTGATTTTGGAAGCCATGATATAACATAACAGTACTAGAATTATAAAAGACTGTTCAAATTAAAGTCACATCTCAAATTCATATTCCAATTAAAATCAAATTTGAATTGACTTGAAATTTAAGGTTTTGCGTTACCTTTGGTTCGTGTTAAGCGTCGATTTTCGATTGGGAGTTTGTGGTAAGTCGGCGACGTGGCGAACGTGGTCTGGGGACGAGGGGAATTCGACGGCAATGGCGCGGTGTTGAGTTGATCAGGGGCTCAGGTGTGCACGTGCAGGCGTGTCACCGTGCACGTTTGAATTCCAGGCGATCGCTTGAGACAATGTGGAGGAGGATGGTGCATGTGCGTGATTTGGGTCGACAATGGTCTCGAGTTTCGGCGAGGGTCACGAGTTATGATCGAGTCGATCGATACTCTGTGTCGTTTATTTTGATTCGAATTTAGTTTTGTTCCTGGAAATGGTTCTGGATTCAAAGAAGAGAGATGGGGAAGAAGGACGGGAAGGATTTTTGGGTTGAGATTTTGGGCTTCGGCCCGTTTATAATTAAAACAAGTGAGACTTTTAAATAAGGATTAAATTTAATTCTTTCACAAGCAAGATGGGTAAGGAAATGTTTTAAAATCAATTCTCTTTAATATTAAAAGTTATGTTGAGTTTGAATTTGGATAAGGAATTTGAAGATAATAAATCTGTTTTACTTCAAGGTTATTCAGATAAGATCTTTTAAATAAAGTATATTATCATCTTTTAGTTAAGTTTTTATTATTAAATCTTGAGATTAAAAATATTGTAATAAATTTTAAGGATTGGTTTATAAATGTGGTAAATTATTTAAGTAATTAAAAGATGGCTAATTTATTAAAAGCTGAATTACTTAATGTAATTAATTAATGATAATTACTTAATAATCAAAGTATAATTGCTTAATGTCATTAATTAAGGATTAATCAATTGGTCATCAAGGATTAGTTAATTGGTAATCAAGGTTGTTAATTAATAATTAAGTTTTATTATTAATAATAAAGACATAATTGATTTGTTGATTAGTAATTAATTAATTAATTATAAGAATAATTATGGATTAATTAATTTGTATTAAGAAATATTGATTAATAATTAAGGTTATTAATTAATAGTGATGGTTAATTAATTAGTTAATTAAAGGATAATTAATTGGTTATAAAGTAATTAAGATTACTTTGTATTAAAGTTTGATTTATTAATAATTGAGATTTATTAATTGATAATTAAAGGATAATTAATCTATGATTTAGAGATTTACTGATGGATTGATAAGATAATCAAGGAGTGGTGAATTAATTAAATGATTGTAATTAATTAATGGTTAATTAAGCAGGACTAGATGGTTAATTATGATATGAATTGATAATGCTTGCTTATGAATGATTGTTGTTGAATGTCTGAATTGAATGATATCTATTGAATGATATGTTGTGACATTCTATTGATATTGGTTATATCAATGATAAATGGGTGATGTTTATATGTGATATTGCCGTATAAAAGTGACATCCAGTATTTGAATTTAATCACTTGAATAACTTGGGTTAAGATGACATTGGATTCGAAGAGACCGGATTCAGGTATTAGTAAATACCCGAAACCACTTCGATTCTTTTTAATTTGATATATGAAAACCATAGGTTGAAGTGTAATGACTTAAGTGAATTGGACCATTTAATCTAAGTTTTACCACTTAGAAATTGATGTGTGGAATAATTGATGTCTATAACAACTTGTGAAGTTGTAAATTGATATAAGTTACCCTGGGTTTATATGAGTTGTATGCTTTTGTATTCCATGTTAGATGAGTTTACTCACGCTGGTTTCCAGCCTGACCCTGGTGTTACTTTGATGTAATACTCGGGTCAGACCGAGTATTACAGATTTTCAGGAAAGGACGTTCTGGAGCTCAGGAGGCGAGCTGGATAGCAGGAGCGTACGGAGCGTACCCGTTGTATATATTATAGTGGTGTAACTAGGACATGTTGTTTTAAACTGTCCAGTAATTGATAATGGTTGTAACTTTGATGTATAATAATAAATGTACCGATACAGTTTTCCTTTGTACAACTGTTATTATTATTTAATATTATAATTTGTCCGCTACGAATGTGAGATGTTGGTGTTTCTGTTCTTCTTTTCTTCCTTTTCTTTTCTTCTTTTTTCTAACTATCTGGAAATTTCGGGATCAAAATTTCCGGGTCATTATAAGAATTTTTAAATAAACTAAAATTTCCATTTCCAACTTCAAAAGAATATCCAAATTTATCAAGTACATTTACAGAAATCAAATTACGGGAAATAGAAGGAACATAAAGAGTTTGACATAAATCTAACTGATAACCGCTATCTAAAATAAGACGAAAAGTTCCAATAGCTTCAACTGGAGCTTTATCTTTATTCCCCATGAAAATGAAACTCTCACTTGGGTTTGTGGTTTGGATCGTAATGAATCCCTGCATAGAATTCGAAATATGAACGTTAGCAGCAGTATCAATCCACCAAGTAGAAGAAGGTACATTAGTAAGATTTGATTCGAAATGACTTACGAAACCCATTGGGTTACTTTCTTTTCGAACCATGCTTTGCATTTAATGCAATCTGCTTGGAAGTGTCCAGGTTTCTTGCAGAATTTGCAGACATCATCCTTCTTTTTCTTCTTAGATGGCTGAGTGGCTTCATCAGATTTTAGTGGTGCTTTTTATGCTGTGATTTGTTCTTTTTGCCAGTTTGTTTTCCAACCCCTTGAGTGAAATAAGCAACTTTAATGCCTTGCGAGCCTTGTCTAGACTCCTCTTGAACCAGTTTGTTAGTCAATTCATTTAGACTCCACTTTTCAGCGTTGTAATGAATTTTGAATGGTTCATACTGAGGAGGTAAGCTAGTGAGAATGAATTGGACGAGAAAAGCATCGTCCATAACCAATCCCAACTTCTTAAGTTTGGCAGCAAGGTTAATCATTTCAATGACATGAGCGCTTATTGAGCGAGAACCATAAAATTTTATGGCTACAGGATCTGCCATAAGTTTCCCAGCAAGGGATTTGTCTGCAGTCTTGAACCGATTATCAATGGATTGCAAATATTCTTTTGCACTTTCAGTTTTGGGTAGGGAGGTTTTGATGGTGGTATCAATTACCATTCGCATAAACATCATGTTGAGCCTATTAGATTGTTCCTAATCATCATGGAGTTTGTTTTCCTCATGCGTACTTGTGTCAGTAAGTGGAGCTGGCTTTTCCTTAAGGAGAGCCATGTCCAGTTCAAGTACGCCTAAAGAAAACTCAACTTGCTCTTTCCATTCTGAGTTGTTGGTTCCATTGAGTCTGACTATAGACGTAGCATACGAATTAAGGTTTGAGGGCATTGCCACTATAGATATAAAAGAAATGTAGGCTTCTTTATTAGAATAAAACACATGTCATAATAAGAGGTTAGGTTTAGCGCCTCCTGCGGGTAGGCAGTAGTACCATACTAATGGAAGAATGATAAACATTAATGTTTCATGCGTTATTGTGCAAGCAGTAGCCGCCTGTGGACGGGACTGCATGCATCAGACCAGAGGAAACAAGGAAATTAAGAGCGAAAGTGAAAACTAAAATAAGAGAGAAAAGAGGAAAACTGGATCGAACCTGGTGGTCACCTCCTTTGTTTTTTTTTCGCATAAACATTTTCCATTCTTTCAAGTAATCCAAGTAAATTCCATACATGAATTTAGCAAATAAACAATTATTTTGCAGATCATATATAAACAATTATCTTGCAAGTTCCAGATCATGAATTTAATATCAAACTAGGAAACAATTGTTTTTAATATGTATACTTTCTGAAAAGTATTCGCATACAATAAGTTGTTCCATATTATACAGTAGGTCAAACATTAAAGTAGAAAAATTAACTTTTGCAGAAATATAAACTTTCCAGATCCAGATCTAAGCATACAGTAAATAGAACAATATTGATAATCATGATTACTATAGCAACTTAAATAATATGAATATTAAACTTGAATCATATTAACACTAATAATCATTATCATTATCATTATCATAGTAAAATTACAAACATCACATCATAGATCTATGCTAGTTTCGTTTTATATATTGATGGATAATCATGAATTCTAAAACCATGCTCCAATACCACATGTAATCTATATCTTCCGAATAACATAAACCCTAAGATCTAGAATTACATGATTATCACATATGTAATGAATCAATAAAACATACCTCCAGATATCTCGTATATGAATCAGCAATGGTTGTTGTCGAAAGCTGTTTCAATGGATAAAGGAAATGGTTTCTCTCTCTTTTCCTATATCTTTCTTTATGTGTTTTGTCTATATCCTTTGTGATGGGCAAAGGTTAATATTTATAGGTAGAGAGAGGAACAAATTTCCGGATTTGTAGACTTAGTCTTGATCATCCATCAAGATCAAGATAAGAGAAATTAACGCTTTAGATTATAACCATTTTATTGATTAGCATACTAATATGAAAACCTTTAGATTCTATTGACCACAAAATGAGGAAGAAAACGTTTTAGGAAGGAAACGGTCAAATTTCCTTACAAAATAAGGAAGGAAAATCCATCAATGTTTTCGTATTAATTTCCTTACAAAACGGTCAAATTTCCTTACAATAAAATGAAATTGATTTTCTAAGATCACAGTTATTGAAAAAGAAGCACTAAGTAAGGACAAACCTTCATTTTCTTCCCTAGAATCTCCTCCTCCGCATTGTACCACTTTTAGGAAAGCGGGTTTTTACTTGAAAGACCCTATAATACATACAAAAATGTGTAACATTTATAAGATTAAAAAACAAAAACTGGAACAAAACAATTATATTATTCACGATATGCATATACCTCGTACTTAATTTTTGGAATTTCAGGAAAAAAATTTCCTCCCCATGAATCAGAATCGTCGTTAGCCTTAAGATTTGCCGGACATGTTTTGATACACACAGAGTATATTGAATTCAATTTGGTACTGAATTCATATTTCAGGATCAATGAATTTGGTACTGATGTAATGTGCACAAAGAGTATACTGAATTTATATTTCAGGATCAATGAATTTGGTACTTGTAACGACCCAGAATTTTTATTAATTTAAATTTGAATATTTAATTAATTTTAAATATTTATCAGTGAATTTTTAAGTCAAATAAATTTTTATTTGAATTATTGGATTTAATTGGATAATTAAATCGATAATTTAATACGTTAAATTATGGAAATAATTGAAAATATAGTTAAATATGATTGAAAATGATTTGTAAAATTTTATTTTATCATATTGAAGTTAGAATGATATTTTAGAACTTTTAAAATCGAATTAAAAGTTAAATTGTGAAAATTGAATATTTTAATATTTAATAATCGACTGTAAAATAGTCAATTTTTGAACAGTCTCAGAATTGAACGAAACCAGTTCCATTGGATCCGTAATAGTTAGTTATTACCGGATTTCAATTTTCGTGTCAATCGGAGCTATCGTTTGATCGTGACAGCTCGAAACGCATCGAATCGTTTTTAATTTAAATTTGGCGAGTCAAAATAGCCATTTTTCAAAAAGTCTCGGAATTCGACGAAACCAGTTTCATCGGATCCGTAATGTGATATTATTGTAAGGTTTCAAATTTCAAGTCAATTGGATTTACCGTTTGTCCGGTACAAATTAAAACGCCTAGAAATCGATTTAAATCGGTTTAATTTAAATTGAACGTTTTCAGCCATAACTCGCACATACTTCCGAATTAGCTTCCGAAACCTGTTCCATTGTGTCCGGAACGCAGGATAAACCCTAGGTACGCTGGTTACGGCGTCTAAATCGGAGTTCGAAATTCCCGGGATGAATAGTGTTTACGCTTGGTTTTCTATAAATACACCACACACACAAATAAAAATAAAAATAAAAAAACCAAAACCCTAAATCAAAATGTACAGCCGCCTCCACCTGATAAACGGCCAGAATTGTCTCTCCTCTCCCCCTCGATTTCTTCCAATCCACTAGCAATTAGACGAAACTCTCAACATGAAAGATGTAGAGGGCGACGAGAGCTACGAGATCAACGGTGGAGATCGCGAATGGAGCTAAGAATTTCGAGATTTCTTGCCGCGTCCATCTGCAGTTCATCACCGTGCGCGCGCATCTAGAGGTGGCCGAGCTCCACCAGGGGGGGGCCGAACATAGAGCAAGTCGTGCTCTTCGACGTGGCGGTGTTGTGATCGAGTTTCGTCGTGCGATTGGAGAGTATTATTTAACCCTAATTTAGCAAATGGGTTAGGGCTTGCGTTCTAATGCCTGGAGATGTACGTGAGGGGTTTGGGAAGAAGCTAGGTGCGGCTCTGATGCAAGGGAAGCAAATCTAACGGTCCATGTTGATGTATGTTGAAATTATAAAGGGAGGTTGTAAATTTAGTTATAAAATCGTGTGTAATCTTATAAAATTCGTAACTTTTTCATACGAGGTCGAAAAAATGCAAACTCAGTTGCGTTGGAATCGTATGGACGAGCACTACGCGATGGAGTTGGTTTGGAGTCGTTTGGAGTTAGTGAGAATTTCGGGTAAAATTAAACGCGCGTTTAATTTTATTCGAAATAAAAGCTAAAACGGAAATTAAAACCAAGGTGAGAATTTCTCACTCAATCGAATCAGTTTCGATTTTATTTTAAATAGTTAGATTTAAAATATTTGAATGCATGTTTGAATGATGACTGTAAATTATTGATTGTTAAAATAGACATTATTCGCCGTTAGTAAGCGGATGTTATTTAATAAAAACATATACCGCGAATATTTCATAAACAGTGAAATTGGTATTATATATAATATCAATATATATATATTGGCATATGTATATATTGCAGTTGTTGATTTCCCGCATTTTTTGTTTAGCGGATGAGACCCTATTACGCCGTTATTAAGCGGATAATATTTATTAAGAACATATACCGCGATAATTTCGTACTGGAGCGAAATTGGTATTGTGCTAATGTTTTTGGATGCAGGAAAACAGGTTGGAGGGATCCAACTGGATTCCTCAACAGTATTTATTTTATTTCAGATATTTTGATATTTGATGGATTATCATATCGATATATGATATCGTTGTTAGTCGTGATTGATTATTTGGTATGTAGCATCATTGGACCCAAGTTTTGGAATTTTAAAATGATTTTAAAAGTGATTTTTAAAATATACTATATTTTTGGAATTGATCCATTATAAATAAATAAACGTTATAATTTTTAAAGTTATAAAAATTATGGTTTTTGTGAAATATAGTTAAAAAAAAGCTGATTTTTAGAAATACGATTAAAAGTCGATTTTTGAGAAATATGAACTAATGATTTTATAAAATAATTTAGATTGGATTTTTGAATTTATTATGAAAAGTTTAAATATAGGATTTATAAAATTTGATTATTTTATAAATCGAAATGATGAAATTATAAAGGAATTTAAAGACGTTTTAGAATAATAATATAAACTGATTTATATTAAGAGATTTATAAATGGATATTTATAAATTGAAATATAGACATTATAAAACGAGTTTTTATAAGTGTTTGAATGAAGTGAAAATGAATTTCATAATAGAATGAAATTTATAGGATTATAAACTGTGAAGTTATAAATGAAATTTATAAATAGTAAGATTTATAAATTTGTGAAGTTATTTGAAGAATAAATTTTGTTAAATAAATAAATCTTATAAGTTATAAGATTTATGGTTTGGAAAGTCTTTAAAAGAACGATTTTGTAAAATAATCGTTTTATAAGCAATTGACTTATGATATGAACTTTTAGTTTATAATTGAGATATGAAATCAAATAGGTTAATAAAGAAATTTATAAAAAAAAAGAAGTTTTTATAAATAAAAAGAAACGGAATTTATAAACGTTGTTTTATAAATCCGCAAACGACTTATTTTGATAAGTTAATTGTTATAACTTATAAATGGAGTTATATTCACGTTTTAGACAGTGAATAATCCTTTAAGTTAAAGTGAATAGAAATGATGAAGTTTGTTAACGTAGTTTATTCACGTTTTGAACAGTGAATAACACGTTAAAGAAATTGTTTAGAATGTGAATGTTTTAAATAGAATTAAAACGATCTAACGATGTTTTAAAAGGTGTTGTGATTCGAAACCATAGATTTCAACATTTATTGTTGAAATAGACGTTTTCGAGAAATAAAAGGAAATAGTGGACTATAACACTGTTGTTATAGTAAATGATTTCCGAAAGGAAATGTTTTGTATAGTATTGGGATTTATATATCTATTTTAATTTCGAATCCCTATACTAGTGATTTTGGGTTGTCGTAACGATGTTTTACGCAACATTCGTTTTGGCCCAAATAAATATGTTTAAGTGAATGATTTCCTTAAAGAATAAAATATATACTTAATTCGATTTAAGTATATTGAATATTTTCTAAGCGTTGAAAATAAAAGAGATTTGTGAATTACTTATGAATAAATAAGTATGGAAATGTTTTCCAATATAAAGTGAATATATAGAATTTATCTTTTTGAAGATAAATCGAAATGAATTATTGAAATCGTATATGCATAGATATTTTGGAAATATAAATTCATTATGGAATTTATATGTGAAAAGTGGAATTTGTTTAAAAATAAATGTTGATTTATTTTTGAAGTGTTGAAATAATATATCTTGTAAAGATATTTTGGAAAATAAATAATTTGGAAAATTATTTGGAATCTGGTGATGTATGCATATCAATTGATAGTTCAATAACCGACTATCAGTATTTCCCTTTGAATGGGTATTTGATGTGAATTGATTGAATTTGAATGCACACTTATTTTTGAATAAGCGCTCACTATTCGGGTTAACCGGGAAAGGACCATGGGGTCGTATAACCCACTCCGAATATGTGATACGTCGTTGTGAATCGCATTTGAAGATCGGTGTTGAAGACCGGTATTTGCGAGAGTGATAGGATGAACTATCGATTGACTCTGCACCGAGTAGCTACGGTATTGAGTTCTCCATATGTGATGGTGAATCCGATCAGGATTGTGAATATCCGGATTGCAAGGACTTCTTTGTAAGTGCCTTCGGTTCTGTTCGATCCCGGAACAGACTTGTATGGATTGTATGCCTGACATTACAAGTTGAGATATAAAGCCGATTTCTTTCAAATATATTTCTGTTGGTGGCGGAGAATTTATTCTTTGCTTAACACCCTTCTTTGAGACGTACGAGCTCAAAGGTTATATAGTTGAAGTTATCAGGGATATATTCCCAGTTTGGTAATGTGACATGCTGAGTGATGCTGAAATGATCATTGTGTTGATTATTTGTGATAGGATCATTTATTTGATCGTCTATCCTTGTGATCATTGTGTTGATCATTTGTTGACCCAAAGCATGGCTTTTGTATAAAGTATGTTTTTGTGGACGTGAATTCGTCGAGCCTCACACCCCGTGAATGGTCAAAACAGGAAAGAAGCAGCAAGGTTATGAGGGGTAGCACCCTTTAGGATGTGTCCATTTCCTTCTGGAAAAGGGTGGTATCATTGTATGGAGCCCAGATACTTACTCATGTTGAAAACACTTTGTTATGATTGTGTGAATTGATTACGAGCGCTCGGTGAAAAGGTCCCAAAGGACCGGGGGATGGCATATTCGGTCAGTTGTTACTCAGTTAGGAGTAACCCGGCCTTGTGTTGGTAGAGATCCGGTTTGGTTCTCGGGGATGTCCATCCAGAGGCATTCTCATGTGGCAATGGGAAGTTCCTTGGCCTGACCATTTGTTGGAAATCCAAAGAAACAATACGTGACTTGTACGGTTTTAGTTGTAGAACCTGCTTCCTCAGGAGGTAGCTATAGTAGGCATAATATAATGGTACCTATGCTGGCTAAGATTTATATTCTACTTTCGAAATGAATTTCTTCTACACTATGCACTAATAATAATATCAAAATTGATTTGATTTTAATGCGTATCAAGCATCTTTGACTATCATAAGGAGAAATCTTCTCCAAGTCTGCGTTTGCATTGTGTGTGTGGCAGGAGGTCTTATGGTAGTCTCATTTTTAAAAGCATTGCGAATTGACTTTAAAAATATTCCTCTATTTTGATTTTAAAGATAAATAAACTGTTTTGAGTTCTCACACCAGTCACATGACTGACTTGGAGTTTATTGTTTTCCTTCCTAAACTCTGGGTGCCCACAATTTCCACACGGGCAGTTAAGAGTTAGGTTTATCAGGATATTCTGGATATTCTGGAGTTGCTAGAGGCAAGCTGGATGGCATGGCGTATTACTAGTTTATATAGTATTTCTTTTTCCGCTGCACTGTTTATTGTTGTATGTTGTTGTACACTCTGATGATATGATATGATGTAATGAAATGTATGTAATGTAATAACTGATATAGTTCTTTGTTTAAAGATTATTCATTTATTATTATATGTTGTTCCGCTGCGAATTGTGAGATTCTGTTGTTGTTCTGTTGTTTTCTTTCGTCCGTTCTATTTTTAAAATTCTTCTATCTTCTATTTTCTTCTATTTTAAAATTTTCTGTTCTCTTTTCTATTTTCTTTTCTCTCTATTTTTCTTTTTCTTTCTTCTTTTTCTCTCTTCTTTCTTTTCTTTTCTTTTTAAAACCCATATCGATGTCGGATTTTCGAAGAACGAAAATCCGTGTACGTTACATTTGGTATCAGAGCTGATGGTTAAGCGACAACCATGGTTCTGTAGGGTATTATTCATTAGAGATAGAGTCAGCAGTACTCTAGAATGAGTTTGAGTGTAATAATAGCTATGAGAGCGTATTTGTTAGTGAATATAAAATTGTTTTATATTGTGATGATTGGTTTATTGAGTGGCATATGAACTTTCGTCAGCGTGGTCCGCAAGACTATGCCGAAGGGGTTTCTAAACACTTGAATAGAACAATTCGACACAATATTGATTTTTAAATTGGGTAAATGGAATAATTTTGCCTTGATTATATTTTATATGTAAAGGAATAATTTTTCAAAATTATTAAAGTGTATATAAGTTGATTGTTAGGTTGTTTGAATAATCTAAATAAAAGAATAATTGTATAAGTAAATGAATTATAAGAATAGAATTATAATTAAAGTGATTTACAATTGTGAAATAAACTTATATATATAAGAAGTTAATATATTTATGAATATGAGTTGTAAATAATCAAATGGATTAAATAAAATAATGAATATAAGTGTTGATTCATTAAAATCTAATGTCGTTAGAAGTTGAATAAATTGAATGAGAATAAATATAAGCAAAGGAATTTGGTTATAATTAATATACTTTGGTTGCTATATGGATGTTGATTGATTGTATAAAGTTCATTAAGTGTTAATGAAATTGAAAGCTATGTAATTGAAATTCAAATAGAAAGTAAATAAATTTGAATAGAATTGAATGTGAATTGGATTTAATTAGTGAATGTTAACTAATTGAAACTAATTAGAATTGAGAATGAATGTTAGTAAATTCCAACATTAATGAATCAAATATGATTTAAATTGAAAACCATTTCATTGAATATTAATGAGAATATAAATGAATATTTATTGGTTATGGATAATAGATGGTTGATGTTTGCATTTGTTGTTTTACTGCATTACTATGTTAGCATATATAGATATTATGATGTTATATGTTGTACATGGAGATTATTGTCTATATGCAAGATTCTCATGTTGTTTGTTAAGTGTTTAGTAGGTGCGGATCGCGTTTGCTTCGCATTTGGAGTTCGCTTTAGCGCTATATTAGCCGTATATGCTCGCTAATAAAATATAAGGTACATATCTCGGATTAAATATCGTACTTTTACACTTTTTTCCCTTCGGGATGCCTCATTACTTGATGAGATGTATATTTGTGATATATATACTGTCATTTTTTTTTCGGATCGAGCCGCGCAAAGGAGACTATGGCGAATTTTTTCGAAAATTTAAGGCGTTAGAAAAAATTTGAGAAAAATTGGAAAATTTTGAAAACTTTAAACTTTATTTTGGAATTGAAAGTTAAACAATGGTAGTTGTTTTTGAAAAGATAAGTAAGTATGATTCGAAAACTTAGTAAAGTTATTATAAAAGTTTAACTATGAATTTTGGAAAAATTAATAGATTCTGTAATTTTCTTACTTGTAATTTCGAGGACGAAATTCTTTTAAGTGGGGAAGATTGTAACGACCCAGAATTTTTATTAATTTAAATTTGAATATTTAATTAATTTTAAATATTTATCAGTGAATTTTTAAGTCAAATAAATTTTTATTTGAATTATTGGATTTAATTGGATAATTAAATCGATAATTTAATACGTTAAATTATGGAAATAATTGAAAATATAGTTAAATATGATTGAAAATGATTTGTAAAATTTTATTTTATCATATTGAAGTTAGAATGATATTTTAGAACTTTTAAAATCGAATTAAAAGTTAAATTGTGAAAATTGAATATTTTAATATTTAATAATCGACTGTAAAATAGTCAATTTTTGAACAGTCTCAGAATTGAACAAAACCAGTTCCATTGGATCCGTAATAGTTAGTTATTACCGGATTTCAATTTTCGTGTCAATCGGAGCTATCGTTTGATCGTGACAGCTCGAAACGCATCGAATCGTTTTTAATTTAAATTTGGCGAGTCAAAATAGCCATTTTTCAAAAAGTCTCGGAATTCGACGAAACCAGTTTCATCGGATCCGTAATGTGATATTATTGTAAGGTTTCAAATTTCAAGTCAATTGGATTTACCGTTTGTCCGGTACAAATTAAAACGCCTAGAAATCGATTTAAATCGGTTTAATTTAAATTGAACGTTTTCAGCCATAACTCGCACATACTTCCGAATTAGCTTCCGAAACCTGTTCCATTGTGTCCGGAACGCAGGATAAACCCTAGGTACGCTGGTTACGGCGTCTAAATCGGAGTTCGAAATTCCCGGGATGAATAGTGTTTACGCTTGGTTTTCTATAAATACACCACACACACAAATAAAAATAAAAATAAAAAAACCAAAACCCTAAATCAAAATGTACAGCCGCCTCCACCTGATAAACGGCCAGAATTGTCTCTCCTCTCCCCCTCGATTTCTTCCAATCCACTAGCAATTAGACGAAACTCTCAACATGAAAGATGTAGAGGGCGACGAGAGCTACGAGATCAACGGTGGAGATCGCGAATGGAGCTAAGAATTTCGAGATTTCTTGCCGCGTCCATCTGCAGTTCATCACCGTGCGCGCGCATCTAGAGGTGGCCGAGCTCCACCAGGGGGGGGGGGGCGAACATAGAGCAAGTCGTGCTCTTCGACGTGGCGGTGTTGTGATCGAGTTTCGTTGTGCGATTGGAGAGTATTATTTAACCCTAATTTAGCAAATGGGTTAGGGCTTGCGTTCTAATGCCTGGAGATGTACGTGAGGGGTTTGGGAAGAAGCTAGGTGCGGCTCTGATGCAAGGGAAGCAAATCTAACGGTCCATGTTGATGTATGTTGAAATTATAAAGGGAGGTTGTAAATTTAGTTATAAAATCGTGTGTAATCTTATAAAATTCGTAACTTTTTCATACGAGGTCGAAAAAATGCAAACTCAGTTGCGTTGGAATCGTATGGACGAGCACTACGCGATGGAGTTGGTTTGGAGTCGTTTGGAGTTAGTGAGAATTTCGGGTAAAATTAAACGCGCGTTTAATTTTATTCGAAATAAAAGCTAAAACGGAAATTAAAACCAAGGTGAGAATTTCTCACTCAATCGAATCAGTTTCGATTTTATTTTAAATAGTTAGATTTAAAATATTTGAATGCATGTTTGAATGATGACTGTAAATTATTGATTGTTAAAATAGACATTATTCGCCGTTAGTAAGCGGATGTTATTTAATAAAAACATATACCGCGAATATTTCATAAACAGTGAAATTGGTATTATATATAATATCAATATATATATATTGGCATATGTATATATTGCAGTTGTTGATTTCCCACATTTTTTGTTTAGCGGATGAGACCCTATTACGCCGTTATTAAGCGGATAATATTTATTAAGAACATATACCGCGATAATTTCGTACTGGAGCGAAATTGGTATTGTGCTAATGTTTTTGGATGCAGGAAAACAGGTTGGAGGGATCCAACTGGATTCCTCAACAGTATTTATTTTATTTTAGATATTTTGATATTTGATGGATTATCATATCGATATATGATATCGTTGTTAGTCGTGATTGATTATTTGGTATGTAGCATCATTGGACCCAAGTTTTGGAATTTTAAAATGATTTTAAAAGTGATTTTTAAAATATACTATATTTTTGGAATTGATCCATTATAAATAAATAAACGTTATAATTTTTAAAGTTATAAAAATTATGGTTTTTGTGAAATATAGTTAAAAAAAAGCTGATTTTTAGAAATACGATTAAAAGTCGATTTTTGAGAAATATGAACTAATGATTTTATAAAATAATTTAGATTGGATTTTTGAATTTATTATGAAAAGTTTAAATATAGGATTTATAAAATTTGATTATTTTATAAATCGAAATGATGAAATTATAAAGGAATTTAAAGACGTTTTAGAATAATAATATAAACTGATTTATATTAAGAGATTTATAAATGGATATTTATAAATTGAAATATAGACATTATAAAACGAGTTTTTATAAGTGTTTGAATGAAGTGAAAATGAATTTCATAATAGAATGAAATTTATAGAATTATAAACTGTGAAGTTATAAATGAAATTTATAAATAGTAAGATTTATAAATTTGTGAAGTTATTTGAAGAATAAATTTTGTTAAATAAATAAATCTTATAAGTTATAAGATTTATGGTTTGGAAAGTCTTTAAAAGAACGATTTTGTAAAATAATCGTTTTATAAGCAATTGACTTATGATATGAACTTTTAGTTTATAATTGAGATATGAAATCAAATAGGTTAATAAAGAAATTTATATAAAAAAAAAAAAATTATAAATAAAAAGAAACGGAATTTATAAACGTTGTTTTATAAATCCGCAAACGACTTATTTTGATAAGTTAATTGTTATAACTTATAAATGGAGTTATATTCACGTTTTAGACAGTGAATAATCCTTTAAGTTAAAGTGAATAGAAATGATGAAGTTTGTTAACGTAGTTTATTCACGTTTTGAACAGTGAATAACACGTTAAAGAAATTGTTTAGAATGTGAATGTTTTAAATAGAATTAAAACGATCTAACGATGTTTTAAAAGGTGTTGTGATTCGAAACCATAGATTTCAACATTTATTGTTGAAATAGACGTTTTCGAGAAATAAAAGGAAATAGTGGACTATAACACTGTTGTTATAGTAAATGATTTCCGAAAGGAAATGTTTTGTATAGTATTGGGATTTATATATCTATTTTAATTTCGAATCCCTATACTAGTGATTTTGGGTTGTCGTAACGATGTTTTACGCAACATTCGTTTTGGCCCAAATAAATATGTTTAAGTGAATGATTTCCTTAAAGAATAAAATATATACTTAATTCGATTTAAGTATATTGAATATTTTCTAAGCGTTGAAAATAAAAGAGATTTGTGAATTACTTATGAATAAATAAGTATGGAAATGTTTTCCAATATAAAGTGAATATATAGAATTTATCTTTTTGAAGATAAATCGAAATGAATTATTGAAATCGTATATGCATAGATATTTTGGAAATATAAATTCATTATGGAATTTATATGTGAAAAGTGGAATTTGTTTAAAAATAAATGTTGATTTATTTTTGAAGTGTTGAAATAATATATCTTGTAAAGATATTTTGGAAAATAAATAATTTGGAAAATTATTTGGAATCTGGTGATGTATGCATATCAATTGATAGTTCAATAACCGACTATCAGTATTTCCCTTTGAATGGGTATTTGATGTGAATTGATTGAATTTGAATGCACACTTATTTTTGAATAAGCGCTCACTATTCGGGTTAACCGGGAAAGGACCATGGGGTCGTATAACCCACTCCGAATATGTGATACGTCGTTGTGAATCGCATTTGAAGATCGGTGTTGAAGACCGGTATTTGCGAGAGTGATAGGATGAACTATCGATTGACTCTGCACCGAGTAGCTACGGTATTGAGTTCTCCATATGTGATGGTGAATCCGATCAGGATTGTGAATATCCGGATTGCAAGGACTTCTTTGTAAGTGCCTTCGGTTCTGTTCGATCCCGGAACAGACTTGTATGGATTGTATGCCTGACATTACAAGTTGAGATATAAAGCCGATTTCTTTCAAATATATTTCTGTTGGTGGCGGAGAATTTATTCTTTGCTTAACACCCTTCTTTGAGACGTACGAGCTCAAAGGTTATATAGTTGAAGTTATCAGCGATATATTCCCAGTTTGGTAATGTGACATGCTGAGTGATGCTGAAATGATCATTGTGTTGATTATTTGTGATAGGATCATTTATTTGATCGTCTATCCTTGTGATCATTGTGTTGATCATTTGTTGACCCAAAGCATGGCTTTTGTATAAAGTATGTTTTTGTGGACGTGAATTCGTCGAGCCTCACACCCCGTGAATGGTCAAAACAGGAAAGAAGCAGCAAGGTTATGAGGGGTAGCACCCTTTAGGATGTGTCCATTTCCTTCTGGAAAAGGGTGGTATCATGGTATGGAGCCCAGATACTTACTCATGTTGAAAACACTTTGTTATGATTGTGTGAATTGATTACGAGCGCTCGGTGAAAAGGTCCCAAAGGACCGGGGGATGGCATATTCGGTCAGTTGTTACTCAGTTAGGAGTAACCCGGCCTTGTGTTGGTAGAGATCCGGTTTGGTTCTCGGGGATGTCCATCCAGAGGCATTCTCATGTGGCAATGGGAAGTTCCTTGGCCTGACCATTTGTTGGAAATCCAAAGAAACAATACGTGACTTGTACGGTTTTAGTTGTAGAACCTGCTTCCTCAGGAGGTAGCTATAGTAGGCATAATATAATGGTACCTATGCTGGCTAAGATTTATATTCTACTTTCGAAATGAATTTCTTCTACACTATGCACTAATAATAATATCAAAATTGATTTGATTTTAATGCGTATCAAGCATCTTTGACTATCATAAGGAGAAATCTTCTCCAAGTCTGCGTTTGCATTGTGTGTGTGGCAGGAGGTCTTATGGTAGTCTCATTTTTAAAAGCATTGCGAATTGACTTTAAAAATATTCCTCTATTTTGATTTTAAAGATAAATAAACTGTTTTGAGTTCTCACACCAGTCACATGACTGACTTGGAGTTTATTGTTTTCCTTCCTAAACTCTGAGTGCCCACAATTTCCACACGGGCAGTTAAGAGTTAGGTTTATCAGGATATTCTGGATATTCTGGAGTTGCTAGAGGCAAGCTGGATGGCATGGCGTATTACTAGTTTATATAGTATTTCTTTTTCCGCTGCACTGTTTATTGTTGTATGTTGTTGTACACTCTGATGATATGATATGATGTAATGAAATGTATGTAATGTAATAACTGATATAGTTCTTTGTTTAAAGATTATTCATTTATTATTATATGTTGTTCCGCTGCGAATTGTGAGATTCTGTTGTTGTTCTGTTGTTTTCTTTCGTCCGTTCTATTTTTAAAATTCTTCTATCTTCTATTTTCTTCTATTTTAAAATTTTCTGTTCTCTTTTCTATTTTCTTTTCTCTCTATTTTTCTTTTTCTTTCTTCTTTTTCTCTCTTCTTTCTTTTCTTTTCTTTTTAAAACCCATATCGATGTCGGATTTTCGAAGAACGAAAATCCGCGTACGTTACAGTACTGGTGGTGGTCTTGCTGTAGGAGCTCTCAAGCCAAAATTCAACCTCCTTACCAATCATATTGCTTCACTCGTTGACATGCTAGTGCCCCGTTTGAGGTACTTAACACTTTTTATATGATTTTATTTGGCAATGCTGTAAATTCATTGAGTAGTGTATCATTTTTTACTTTAAACAGACGAAGTGTTTTTTCGCTGCAGCTATAGCTTTGAAAGGCTTAGGAGGTCTCATGTTCATCTTCAGCATCTCTTTTGGCGCTTATCTCTTGGTAAATATATACAGACTCCAGTATAATTTTCTTTATGAATCATTTCTTTTTACAGTATGTTGACCATGCTTTTTTGTATAGGTACTCCATTTAGCATTTATTACTCCCATTGTGAATGATTTCTACAACTGTGACAATGAAGGTAAAGAATTCGTTCAACATTATTATTTACAGTACAATAGCACCTTAGGATATTTTATCCAACATGGTGCACTACTTCTGTCAATCAAATTTATACAGGTATATCGTTTCAGTTGTTGTTCTATGGTTATGGTTTAATTATGCAAAACGTTAAAAGTGATATGAAAGCTTTTGTGAACGATTTATATCATCCAAATCATAAGAGATAATATTTGGATAGAAATTAATACGTGTACAAACAAATAATCTATGAGGTATAATCCGAATTAAGAAATATAAAAAAGATTACATCTAACTGCATTCTTTATCGATTCTCAACTCAAACGATTACCAACCATAATTGGATAAATATTAAATACAAAGGAATGCTATGGATGGAGAACGAAGTCTCTATCCTTATAATAGTGAATTCTCTGTCTGGAGAACAATATCGCATTACAAAAGAGGAAGGGACCACGAGTGCCTTGTTGTGGTCCTCAATCAAAATTATATTTTCATCTGTGTATATAATACATCCTGAAATATGATTGGTGCTTAACTGAGTGTTTGCTCAGTTAAAAATTGAGTCTATGCTCAATTAAAAACCGAGCATTTTCTCAGTTTAAAATTGAGCGAGGTTGCTTAGTTAAAAACTGAGCATAAGCTCGGTTAAAAACTGAGCATAAGCACGATACATGTGTCTCATTAGCTGCTTTTATACATGTGTGTAGATATGTGTTTGTGAGGTAATCACGATACAGCTAAGCACAATCGAACATTATCAAAATACAGAAATAAATCTATTCACAAATATACATAACATATGAGCGAAACGACATGTATATGTATGTCAATGCTGGCGAACTTATAAGTGAAAAAATAAAAGTGACTGGGGGGATTATGTTTTGCGATGATGCGAAATCGTTGAAAAAACAAGTGCAAAGATGATTAAGGAATTTGAAAACACATTTACTTAGTTTCTTTTAATAAATAGTATGTTTATACACACACATACGATAAAATAATGAAAAATAAAATGAAAATAAAACTTAACAATAAAAAAAGAGTGAAAACATGAAATGGCATTTCACCAAAAATTGTGGTAAACATAACTGTGTATAGGTTTGAACATGATCTTTCCCCAAGGGATTTGTCTTAAGAACATCTCTCAATGTTGATATAACTTCAGATGAAGTGGCTTTTAGAAGATCATCATCTTTATCATAAGGCTTATCCTACAAAATAGCCATACACACTGTAAGCCAATTTTCTAATTAGTTATGGAGATAATAAGAAAGATACTAAGTTATCCAATTTGCACTCCAAAATGAAGAAAAACCTAACAGGCCTTCAAATGATCAACTTTTACAGTGAGAGGATCTTCCTCAACCTGCAGAATTATTGTTTGAACGGAAGTTTAATACACTAGTTTTGTTTCCACATGTGCACGCTCGCAGAAAGAAGAAAAAAGGTAAAGCGTATCATCTCAGTGATTTTCAACCGACGATAACCAATGAGCACAACTTGATAACCATTTATGCTACTTATCTTGACACGGAGAACAAAGCAGAAAATATATATTAATTTGAGAATAAATTTAATAGTTCATATAATAGATGTCATCAGCACCACAGTCACCTATGCCAAAGTACCAACTTCATGTAATCGGGAGAAAAGTTCTTTTCCTGTAAGGCTTTTTTTGATTCAGTACTAGATTTGTGATCAGTAACTGGCTCTTCTTTCAGAAGAAAAGTGCCAGCATAGGCAACTGATCTTTTGCGATTTTCAACTAGAGTTTCCAACAATTTTTTATCCTGCAATATAACATCAACTAAGTTGATTAAAAAATAACTGTAGTATAATTTTGCTTATGTCCATGTAATCAACATAAAGCCAATATAAGAGCACATTATTATAGCTTTATCATACATAGGATTTTGGACTCATGAAATAAGTTACATTATATACATTTAATATTCATGTTAAAAAGATTGTGATGGATTTTTATGTTTGGGTGTCAAATGTGACGAAAGCAGAAATATAAGTCTGCTTTGGTGGATTCTTATATGTAAGGAATTTGGACTCACGAAATAATTATCTCCCTCTCTCTCTCTGGTACCTTCATTTGTGTTATATGCCACTACTGCGAGCTCTACGATAGCAGCTCCTCCTTTACCTAACCCTGCACCTCCTTCTATCTCTACCGCTTCTGCTCCTTTCCTCCATCAACCTTCACTCTAACCCATGGCTCCTACCTCACCCTTTAGGATACTTCAAAATATAACCTGTGAATAATAAATTCTCCGCATCTTCAATTTATCAAGATACTTTAAATGCATATTTTTTCCACAAATAGTAATAATAATATACATAAATAATAGTACAAAATGACAATGGTATGAAAATTTTGCTACATAAAGCAAAATGAATTTGTCAAAACTGATCATTGGTCAAAAACTTATATTATTGAATTAATTATTTTCAAAACTTTTGTTAATAAAAAATATCTGATTAAAATTATACACACATAAAAGTTTAAATTAAATTATCTATGATCAATTGTTTTGAGTAAAACACATTAACCATTAAGAAAAACTTATGTATCATTAAATTTAGCAATCAGACCGATGTTGTGGAATTCATACCATGAAATCAATTTTCAGCCTAACTAAAATTCAAAATAATTACTAAAAATCTTAACTTTTAATTGAATGAGTTCACAAATTGGGAAAAACTACTGTTAATGTGTATAAGTATGCTTCAATAACACGTAACTTCAAATCTACTCTTACATCTATTTCCTTCTTCCCAAACCGGAAAATAGTTACTCATTTTGTGCCAATATAGAACTCTAAATCAATTAAGAATTACAGCTAATTCCCTTCATCCAAATTCAGCAACCACTAAATTTGAAATCAAAATTACTACCGATTGAAATTACCATATTTTAAAAATTAAAGCCCAAACCAGAAATAGCCTTCATTGATCTTTGCTTCCTGCTACATGCGCTGCGTTGTTGTTTCTTAATTTTTCTTCCACCTTGGTCGATGTAGCTACACTTCGAGCCTTCAACGTTAGATCTAAACGATATTTTTTAGGAGCAACCACATTTGCTTTATTCAGTATGCAGAGAAAAGAGACTTGTTTGTGCCCTAGGACTTTGCGGATCTTTTGTTGCTTTGGGCAAAGGCTAACCCTATGGAGGAGGCGCTAGAGGCGAAGGTGGCGATAATGGAGGGGGCGAAAACCCTAGAATGAAATTTTGATTTACAACGAATGCAGAAAAGAAAGAAGCGTGAGAAATGGGCAAGGAATAATAATAGATAAAATGACAATTCTGTCCACCGTACTTCTGAATATTTTCGAAATTACTAGATTTGGCAACGGAAATAACCGTTGTAAATGCTTGTAACAAAAATATCCGTTAGAAATTTATAACGGTTATAACCGTTACAAATTGAAACGAAAAAAGTGTTACAAATGGACCTATTTGGTGTAGTGTTTGTACATAGTTTTTGTAGTGATAAACGGTTGTTGTTATTTGTATAATTGTCTCCTGGGCCCGCATATACAAGTTTTTTCTATCTTCAAGAACACCATAGGAGCCAGAACGACGCATTAATGGAGGTAAATGTTCGATATTGGTCAACTCGGGGAATGCAAGTATGAAGCACTAATTTTAATTTTTTTATACATTTTAGGGTGTTTAAACTGTGAAGATATGCGATCATTTAAGCAAGATCAAGGAGATCGATTGTAAAGATCCAAGATTGGAGCCGAATTAACAAATCTCTAGATTTCAGCAAGCTGTGCAAATCGACTATATTCGGCTCGATCATTACCTTGTTACTGCTTTATGCGATAGATGGAGGCCAGAAACAAATATGTTTCATATGAGAGTCGGGAAGATGACAATGACTCTAGCGGATATGCATTTTCTGTTTGGTTTTAAGGCAGATAGTCGTCAGGTATGTTTGCAAAATTTAGATATCGATTACATCGAATTAGCTCATGACTTGCTTGGTATTTTTCCACCTAGAGAGGCGGTTAAGTCTAAAAGTGAATTATTAATGATTTGGTTTAAAAGTGAATTTTTCGAACCACTACCCGAAGGGGCGACCGATTTAGATATACTTCGCCGCACTCATGCTGTGATATTGTATTTTTTGAGTTGCCGATTATTTCCCGATCATTTGAAAGGGAGATTACGTTTGAAATTTTTACCTTTTTTTGATGATTTGGCTGACTTGGTTATCATTCTTGGGGTAGTGCTATTCTATGCTATTTGTATAGTGAGTTGTCACACATTGCCTTGCAACATTGAAAAGGTTTAGGGGGATCTGCAGCGTTGTTGCAACTATGGTCGTGGTCGAATATTGCTATTGGACGGCCGTCTATTAGAATTCCTACTGACCTAGATCCGTATCTTCCATTCAGGATTAGGTGGAATTGTGCTAGGAGTTGACGTGAGACGCCAATAAATGTACATTTTTACTGTAATGAGTTGGATTTGTTGGCGAGTGATGCGGTTACATGGGAACCATATTCATTAGTGTATAAGTTTGGACATCCGAAAATTGAGTATTCGTTTTCGGTTGGATTAATAAGAACCGACTGATTCTATTTTTAGACTTTGAGTTGTATGCACTCGATTGGGTTATGAGACAGTTTTCCTCCGATTATCAGCACACTCCCGATCCTGTCGTCCCGCTTGACCCAGAACCCACTAGTTGTATGGCATTTTTGAAGGAAAGTATTGTTATTTGGAAATCAAGAATTAATCGTGCCAAATGAGCACGCAAGCCTCCGACACCTTTAAGCGAGTACGAGTATCGTTATTGGAGAATTACTCACCGTTATATTCTTAAAAAGTCCGCAAGGAAGTCGGTTGCGTACACTCTCTATGCTCATCTAGAACGTGATGTGGTAAGTTGTGATATCCTGGAACTTTTGACAATATCAATTTAATAATCTGTGTTTAAAATTAAATTGATTTGATAATTTTTGTAAATAAATTTGAATTGATTTAATAATCTTACTTTAATAAGTAATTAATTAGTGAACTTATCTTTTAAAAAGCTAATAAATTATTTTCTATTTATAATGTATATGTATATTTATATATATTTTAAATAGATGAGTTTGGTTTCTAATTTAATTAATATAGCATATTTTCTAATTCCAATATTTTGGTAATTGGGAAATTACGATTTATTTTTGATTTAAGCTTTTTAAAGCTATTTTATAAATAACTATATGATTTTAAATATATAAGACAAATGTTTTATTTGTTTAAATATATTTTGACTTAAGTTTGAATATTAAAATAAGGTTATAAAAATGTTTGTTTTATTTCTTTTTAAAATATTGTTTAAGAAATATGATTGCAATTAAATAAGAAACATTTGTTCATTTAAATAACAAGTAATTTATAACCTCTTTTATAAATTTATTTAAAATGATTAAAAATATTATTTTCAAATAATTGATATGTGTATTGTTTTTATTTATAATTATACTTGGTTTTATTCTTTAAAAATTATTTATAACTAAGTATTAAAAACTAATTAATTTAGTTTAAAATTTTCATTAACACTTAATTATAAATACTAATTACTTAAAGGACATGTGTAAACATCTTAGAGCATAATTTAACATGTGTAATCTAAAAACAGAAGAAATATACAAGTATTCATATTTTATACAAGTGTCAAATTTGTATTTTTATTTTTCTCTGATTTTAAATAAATAATAAATATTGTTATATAAACTTGCCTTCTTCCTTTCCTATTTTTTTCTCATTTTCATTTCATAACCAAGAAAATTTTCAGATAAGAATGAGGAACATTCCACTCTAAAAACAAATCTGAAACCCAAAAATCAATAATCTTCCTCAAAACCAAATCGGAAAAATCAAAACCTTTTTCTCCTTCAAAATCTAATGCAACCTGTTCTAATGCAAAGCATTTTCATTCATGCAAATCTGAAACCATTTTCTCCTTCAAAAAAATCCTGTATTTCATTTTCAAAAAAAAAAGAAAGCCTGTAACTCCTTCTTGCAAATCATTTTCAAAAGCAACTTTATTTTTTTTCAAAAACCTGTAACCTGCATTCCCCTCTTCAAAAACTGAAAAATCAAGCAAATCTGAAATGGTTTCCTGCATTTTTTTAAAATCTGGAAATCAGGCCACTACATGCAAACCTGGAATTAAAGCAAGTTTTAAAAGCATCAAACAACTCAAGTCTTAAAGCATTCAAGCAAGTTTCAAAAGATTCAAAAGGGATTTCAAATCTGTGCTCTGCTTTGCATTTTTAAATCAGGTGAGTAACTCAACTTTAAAAAAAAAAATTAAGTAGGTAAAAGTTGTTTTCATGCTTTTAAATTAGAAATGAATATATAATATGAATTTGCTGTGAATATATATATATATATATATATATATGTGTGTGTGTGTGTGTGTGTGTGTGTGTGTGAATATATTTATGTGTGCATGCTTGTTACCTGTTAAATTTTTGTTTCCTCAATTTCAAACTTCTGTTTGATTTAAAAATCCATTTTCTCTTGATTAAATCTTGGATAGATTTAAGGCTTAAACAATTATGTTTATTTCATCATAGACTATGGTCTGAAAACTTTACTTAAGCTTAAACAACTATATATATCTTTGGAATGTATAAACAGATGAACACCATTAATTAGTGAAATTCCAAGTACAATGATTTGAAGTTTCAGGGTTATATATCAAAACATCATGCAAAATCATGAATTTTAAATCTAAAATTACAACTTTTAATGCTTGAACCAGAGTGCAGTTTTATATTATCAATATTTTGTATTTTGGGGCATCTCTGTTGCCATAAGTGATTAGAGGTGCCGAGTTTGTTTCTAGAGGAGAAGGAGTTATCAGAGATGAGGGGAAAATTATCAGATCGGGCTGCATTTCATTTTGGTGATGATGATTTTGATTTGAAGCTTTGGAACCCTAGTTTTATTGGGTTACAGTTTTTACTTGGTTTCGATCTCCTCTGTTGATCGAGTTGCTTGGGGTTTTAGAGAATGAAGGTTGGAGGGTTGACGAGGTCTTTGTTGGAGTATCAATGGTGATGGTGGTCGGAGTTTCAAATGGGAGGCGCCGACAGGTTTGGGTTTGGAGTTTTGTTTCTGTTCCAGGTTTAGGGATTTTTGGTCGCGATCTTGAATTCGAGCATGTGTCGATTTGGTTGTTGTTTGGATGGTCTAAGGTGTTGAATGTCAACTGTAGGGAGGTCGCGTAGTTGGTCAGAGGTGGTCGAAGGCACTGTACATGTGCACAGAACAGTGTGGTGATGCTGGTTAATGTTGGGTGGTTACAGGTTTGATGGCCTCGTGTTGGTCTCGGGAAATTCGAGTTTTAGCTCGAAGCAGTAGTGGTTCTGACTCGAAGTCATGTTAGGGCAGGCTCGAGTATAATGTATTGTTACAGGTTTTAACAAAAACAGAAAACCTGTTCTGTTTTTTAAGTTTTAAAGCAAGTTTTAAAATGTAAACTAAAAATTTAAACTAAGTTAAAACCTGAGTTTGAACCTGATTTCAAATTAGTTTGAATCTGAGTTTTGAAATAATTTAAGTTTGAAATTTAAGTTTGGTTTTAAAAAACTTTTAAGTATAAAAAGGTATTTGGTTTTGAATTTAAACTGGAAGTATAAATTGTAAAATAGAATATTTAAAATAAGTTTAAATATGAGATTTAGAAATCTAGAATTTGGATTTGAATTTCAGTTTTTAAAATAAATTAAGTTTTAAATTTAAATTGTTTAACATCTTTTTAAAAATGGTTAAAAGATTAGAAATTTAAAATGAAGTTTAAATGTAAGTAAGCTTTGAAAAAGTAATTTGGAATCAAACTTAATTTGTATTCCAGTTTGGAATAAATGGAATTTTTTTTTTAAATTTAAAATGACTTAAACAATCTTATTTGTTTAATTAAATTTGAAATTAAAAATGAATTGGGTGTTAAATTCTTTCAAACTTCTTTATAAATGGATATTTCCTTTAACATATGAGATAAAAAGGTTTGAATTGATTTTAACCTTGTTTAGATTAATTTGTATTCATTTTAAAATCTTAAATTTAAAATGAAGTTTAAAATGGAATCTAAAGTAAATTTAAAAACAATTTGTTTTTAAATGCTTAATTAAGTAAGAAATGTTTATCTTAAAGATAAATAAAATTTGATGATTTGGATTCATTAAATTATTAAGATAATTGAGATGGATAACTAATTAATTAATTAAGTAATAATATGGATGATTAATTAAATAATTAAGAATTTTTAAATTGATTAATTAAAACTTGAGATTAATTAATTAAGGTTAAGTAATTTGTAATTAGGGATTATTAATTAGATTTTAATTAATGACTAAAGATTAATTATCGAGTGATTAAGGATTAATTAAGTTGTAGTTAACACTTAATTAATTAAATAATTAAAGATTAATTAATTGGTAATTAAATATTAATTAATTTGTAATTAATAATGATTAATCTGAGTTAATTTCTTAAGAGAAGTAACTAAAGAATTGTTAATGAAGGTCATTAACTTAAAATTATTTAACAATTAATTAATGTGATTAATTTTAATAATTAATTAGATTAATTAATTAATAATAATCATTTGTGAAATTGTTTTTGTGTAATTACTTAATACAAGTAATTAGTGAATTAATTACTTAATGTAATTAATTGAGTTTAATGTGATTTGTTTAGATTAATTAATTAAGTTTAATTAATTTAAACACTTGATGATTTGATAATTAATTCCTCAATGTAATTATTGGAATTGTAATTACTTAGTGAAGTAATTAATTGATAATTACTGGATGTTATTAAAGATGTTTGATGATGAAAGTAATTTGGATTTAATTACTTTGTAATTAATCAAGGGATTAATTGAGATAATTAATTAAGAGTAATTAATATATGGAATGAGTAATTAAGGGTAGTTAATTACTGAATGGGATTAATCAAAGGATTAATTAGAGAATAAATTAAGAAGTAATTTATTTAATGAAGTAATTAAGGGAAGTTAATTACTGGATTGTTATTAATCAAGGGTGATTAATATATGTGGTTTAATTGAAGATTAATTACTTAATGTAATTAATTTAAATAAGAGATTAATTAAAAATGTAACTAGAAATCATTAATTAATAAAATCGCATTTGGATCGAGTTGCTTCACTTCATCTTGATTGGGAGTTCGAGCAACTTCTGGATTGGTGCTTTAGAGATGGAGTTACCATTCTGGATTCTATCTCTCTTTCTTTCTTGAAGATCATATTAGATATATTGTTCCACTGCTGGTGTTATATTTTCTTTTCGCTGTTGTTGTCTTGTATCATATCTCTGATGTATATTGATAGTCATTTGTATTTGATATTCAGTTGTATCAGATATTGTATCATTGGAGTTGTATATGATATATACTATTCATTTCTTCCGCTGTGTTGTACTTAATGTGTTATAAGCTCCAGCGAACCAGATTCGACGTTTGGATCTGCGGCATTTAAATACGAGTGACGTATTCAGTGTCGATTTTCAAAGATCGAGTCAGGGTCGTTACATATAAAGTGTAAGTATATACATTTATTTATTATTTTAAAATTATTTGAAATTAACCCGGTATTTAAATTCTTAAGTTTCTGTTAATTAATAATTTCAATTAGCGTAGTGAAATGAAAGTTAATTAATAATTGGAAATTTTAATTAAAATAAGAGATTAAATGCTAGGTTATAAATGAAATTTCCAGAAGTTGAAATTAGTAACCTATAAACAAATGATATGATTATTGAACATTAAATTAATTTAAAATAATTGAGATAAACTTGTATAAATTTCAATTGCATTCTTAACAAGCATATATATAGCATACCAGATGTTAAAAGTTTAAATGTCTAATAAGAAGTGTAATTGATATTATACAAGTAATAAACTTGAGGTAATGAAAATATGTAATGAAATTCTTTTATAAATAAGAATTTGAGGTTGTAATTGTTGTGAACTTCAGTTATAATTGAAATGTTACTGTAAAAAAGGTAATAGGAAGTAAGTATTGCAAGTATAAGATTATAAATTTAAGTAAACGAATTGATATGCAAAGAAATTGAATTAAACATGAATATTATAAATAAACGAATGTTAATAAATGAAAAAAAATTGTAAGACGAAAAGGCACATAAGAAAAGAAAAAAATGAAACATATATATATAAAAAGAAAGCCAACAACAAATATTATGAAAAGAAATGATTAAGAATGAATTTGATCTATTTTCTGAAATGGTTGGTTGTTTGTTTTGGTCTATGGTTGTTTGGGCAAGGATACTTTGAATTTGTTTGGATGTATGAATTATCTATTTAGTTTCATTAAAGACTGTTGAGTAAATAGTGCACTTGATAGTTTATTTTCATTCTATACAATTTAAAGTTTTGAAGCCGAACAACTATTTGTTTTGTTTGATATGGATGGGTAGTTGAATTGTGTTGATTCTATATGATGGTTGTATGTTGTGGTTGCAAGTGATGTTGTTGTTTGACATTGATTTGCTTGCTAGTGGATGAAACTAAATTAATAGTTCTTTTTATATAATTATTAACTCTTTTGGATTATATAAGAGAAATACAGGTTATCGAAGCAATTGCTACTGCTTTTGATTTCATAATTAAGCATTAATTGCCCGACAAATAGGTACGTTTTTGGATTACGGTTTTATAGCGTTGTTATATTATTTTTCCTGGGTTGGCATATATATTATTTTGGAAAATATATGTTGTATATTGTTATTTTGATATTATATTTTATCCCGAGCCTCTCCGTACAAAGGAGACTCTGCCGAAATTTCCATAAATTTTGGACTTGGAAAATTTTAAAATGTTTTCCCAACTTTATAAATTTGAATATAAAAGATTTAATTGTTTATAAATCTATATATTTTATTCAAATTATCCAATTCTGTAAAAACTTATTGTTATGAATATAATGTTTTGAATAATATATATTGATTTATATGTTCTTCTTTCCCCCTTCTTTTTCCTTTTCAGGGACGAAAAGTTTTGAGTGGGGAAGAGTGTAACGACCCGTAAAATTCAGTAATTAAATTGGTTATATTAATAAGATTTTCATAATTAAATTTAGAAAGTAATAAAAAATTTGTAATTTATATTGAAGTAAATGTTAAGAATGAAATATAGCAATGGTAATTTAAACTAATTATTTGTAATTTGAATAAAATTCTAGTAAATGAAGTAGTGAAAGTGTTATACTTGGATATAAATTGAATATGAGAAAATAAAGGTAAGTATTGAATTAATTGATGAAATAACACATTGTTAACAGTAATTGGATGTAAATTAAGGAAATATGTTAATGCAAGTTAATAATTAATGAACTTGAATGAACATGCCAATTAAATAAAATAATTTAAATGTTATGACTTAGTTGTAAATGGAATATAATAAAAACAAATGCAATTATTGTATTAATGTGTGAAATAATATGATAGGTGGAAATTGTTTGTGAAAAATAAACATACAAGTATTATAAAGGGATAATGGTGGCAAATGGTAGTTGTTACCAGTTAATTTACCAATTACAAATAAGGGTAATTAAATGTTACTTTAATGATAATTAATATAATAGTGGAAAGTGTGAATGTAAATTTAATAGAAACGTAAATTTATTTATAAGGTAGTAATTGATGTAATAAAAGTATGAAACCAAGAAAATAAATTAATTGAGAATATAAATCGTAATTAATGTATATATTTGGAAAATATAATAAATTGGAAATAGTAGTTAATATAAAGGAAAGATGGATATTTGAATATAGTAGTGTAATGAAAGACAAACAAATCATTCCATTGAAATCTAATTTATAATATGTGTAATTATTGTAGCAATTGGAATTAAATATTATGTAATTGAAATAAATATGAAAATGGAAATATTGAAGTATGTAATGCAAGGGTATCATAAATAGTAATGGAATAAAATTAGTGTTATATATGGAATAATAACCTGGGTTGATAGGTAACAAACTTTTAAATGCAATTAAAAGCAAATATGTGACAATTAATATAGGTTGTCTATTTATTTAATGTGTTAAATTAACTTTGGTAATCAATAACAATAAATCTTAATTTAACGTTTTGTTAATGTATTAGTATATATACCAAAGTAAATAGTAACTAAGATGATAATAATTGGATTAAATGGAATTTAATATTCAATTATTATGTTAATTGAAATTAAAATGAAACTTAGTATTACATTTATGAGTTTAAGACAATAATTACAAGATATGAAGATAATAGGATGAATTGAAATGTTAGTTTATTTGTAAAGAAATAAGTGATGTAATAAAGGAATGAAATCAAGATAAGAAAATTAATTGAGACTTTAATTACAAATAATGTGTGAAATTGACCAAAATATACAGTAAATGGAAATATGATAGTCAATAAATAAAGGATGGAATGGGAGCACTAATGTAATGAATGTAAAATTTAATAAATGGATAAATTGAAATGAAAGGTCAGGTGAAATATTGAAAATTGTTATAATTGGTTATGAGATTAAAATGTAAGAAACGAATGTAAATACTTAATTAGCTAATGGAACAATAATAATATAGTTAATGGTAATTAAATAAAAGCAGAAGTATTTAAAAATTGTAACATTTGCTTGATAATAGGGAATTCATAAGTGTAATTAAAGTCATGGTAACACTTGTTATAAGTTAACCGTTTATTTGGTTTAATAATTAAAATGGGAATCAATTAGAATTAAATGAGCTTTAATGTATATTAATGAGAATTTATGCAATAACCAAAGGTGTGAATGTAATAAATACAAACCAATGATAAATAAAATGGGAATCAATTAGAATTAAATGAGCTTTAATCTATATTAATGAGAATTTATGCAAATACATACCAATGTTAATTTATGACACAAATTTGTGTAGAGAATTTATTTTTCCTTTATTGTGTATTAATTAAATCTTTAAAGGATGTTAATTTTGGTACATTTAGGGTTAACAAAATTAATTAAGTGAACGATTGTTTTGAAATTTGAATTCTAAAAATTTGTTTACAGTATAGCATTGGTCCATTCATTCCCTTTCTAATTAATAATTACCTCTTTTTAATACCTGCTACTTTTAAAAAGGCTGTTCATATTTACTATATTTCAATACCAAGTTTGTTCATATTTACTTTCTTTTTTCGTTTATTTTCCAACTTCATTTTACTGAACGTCATTTCATTTATTTCTAATTGATAGCGGCCTTTCTTTTCAAATCTCTTTGGCCCTAAACCTAACTTTAACCTTATAAATAAGATATGATGCAAATGAAACCCCACCCTCCAATCTAATCTTCTTCTTTTTTCTTCAAATCTCCTTATTATCTCTCATTCTAATTTTTTCTTCCTCTTCAAATATTCTTCTTCTTAGTTTATGATGAAAATTTATACAGACACCGCCGGTGTGTGTGTGTGTGTGTGTGTGTGTGTGTGTGTGTGTGTGTGTATTGGAAATGATTTCTATGGTTTTGGATAGAATTATACGGTTTAGTAAATATGGATTCTTTTTGACATTATATAAAAATATTTTATATATAGTTAAATTCATGTATTTAAGCTATGTACTGTTGAATATGCGCTTTGCGCTATATGATTTTTGTTTGATGATAATAAACATATATACATTCATATAAATGTATTTGGTAATGTACTATTTTATTTTTCATAGTTTAAATAAATATTTGTTGAATAAAATTAAATTTCACAGAATTTGAATTTGAATTCAAACAAAACAAGTTAAACAGATTTTGAATTCAAACAGAAATTTTATTCAAACAAATATTTTGTATAGTATGTATTTGGTTAGATAAATATCTGTTGAATAAAATAAATTACACGGAATTTGAATTTGAATTCAAACAGAACAAGTTACACAGTTTTTTGAATTCAAACGAATATTTTATTCAAACGAATATTTATTACAAACTTGAATAGTACAAATTCATGCTCTCACTATACATATACATTTTTGATTACAATCACATCACATTTACATTGATAACCTCACTACATATCACTCACACTCGTATTTTTGTCTTCAACTGCATTCCGGTTTGAATCCAGCATCTGAGCAATCTGCAAAAATATAAACTAACGCAGTAAAATTGAAAAAGAAATATTTTTGCAATTCAAAAATAAAATATGGTTTTTGAAAATAATATTTGCCTCAGTTATTTGGGTTGTTCGTCATCATTTAAATTTGAATTCATCATACACGAACAACTTGTGACATACACAGTGTATCACTGTATATGCCACAAGGCCGTGCACACCGATATATACACTTGATAATGCTACAGGGACAGGTGAGCACAGGTCAAACCCAAATGCAAAGCCGGGTTCAACGCACGTGCAATATATTTAAAATCACGACACAAGCGCAAGGTCAAACCCGAGCTGCAAAACTGGGTTCAACACAGGGCAGGTGCACAGTTACAACCAACTACATGCAAGAGGCAACAAAGACAAATCAGTAGCATGCTAACGAATTATCAAACTTTATCAAACAATGGCAAATACTGCAATGACTACTGCAAGTTTCAGAAAACACCACTGAACCATCAATTATGACAAAATACAGGTGCAAGTGAATCAGATGTCAATGAAGCACGCAAACTGCAGTATACAAGTCACAAGACCATCATGCAGTTTGCTGTGGTACAAGCTCAAGTCAGAACAAACAGTGGCAAACTACACAACTAGATCAAAGTACAACATACACTACATGAATACAGCTCGATTACAACAGCCAGTCAAATGATTAAATAAACAAATGAATGAATGCAAAAGCAAACAGTTCAAAGCTTCAAACTGCATCAGTGACCAACTACAGGAACAGCAAGGTGATCAAACAAACAAAGACCAAAGCTACAACCTCACATGAAGACCAAATGTCCAGACAACATTATAATGCAACATGAAGTCAATGAAGACCAAATGTCCAGACAACATTATAATGCAACATGAAGTCAATGAAGACCAAATGTCCAGACAACATTATAATGCAACATGAAGACAATGAAGACCAAATACAACATGACCAAAAATGACAGTACAAACAGTGACAGTGGCATATTGATATATGATCAATATCCAGTTACAAGTCATAGCAATGCATGCAACAGGTCAGAAACAATTATGCAATAGTGAAAAACACAAGTCGAAGTGGTCAATGCACAAATGCACAAAATACCAACTGCAAATATCCAAAGCCACAGGAGAACAAGACACAGTACACAAATGCAAGTGCACAACTAAACTCGAGTGGAACAGAGAAGCTATGGTACTAAGATAAAAATGCAAGTGATAGTGAATATGTACAAGTGCAGTGACCAGAAACTCAAGCTTCAAAAAGCTACAGCAACAAGGCAACAGTGGCTCAGATGAACAACAAGTCCCAATACAACAATATGCAGTAGCAAGGTTGCAAGCATATGAAATGCAGACAATACAGTGTCAATCTCATGTATGTAACAGATAACGATGCAAGTGTCGACCAAGTAACAATGCAAGCACAGTCTCAAACATGAAGCAAAATGCATTATGAATACTATAGGCCGAGAACCAAACCAGAGAAATATACAGAGATCTGATGCAAATAACAACAAGTCAAGGCAGCAACAAATATACATATGAAGTAGTTCAAATCCAAGTGCAAATTCAAGAATATATATACACATGTATAAAATACAGAGGTACAGGCCGAGCAAAATCAAGAAAGATTTTTTTTTCAAAAATTACTGAAGCCAAAAGAAGCAACAGAGGAACCATGGTCAATATTAAGTGGCCGAAGTCAAATGATTTCAACATCGCTGGTGACCACAAAATTAATCAAGCCGTGGATATGATGTATGAGTCATAATTGACTAAGTTATAGCCGTGATCACCAAGCAATGAATATACAGGAATTGAAAAGGTCAGAAATCATCAGCATCGTTCAAGAATAATAAAGTGGCCGAGATTAATATTTGACAAATTCAAATAAATATATACGATCGAAGATTCAGGAAATCGAACGCATTTAAAACCCTAATCATCATCGGCATTTTGGATCGATCGAGTTCGAGTATCAAATTAGAAAAGCAAAAGGAGACAGCACATACCGAATTCACAAGCATCAAAACTCGATCGAGCAACTGCAAGCAAGCTAGGGCAACAAATCACAGGCCAATTGAAGAAATCAGAGCCATAATTGCAACGAAGGAACGAAGCCCTAATTGCGACGAAGAGCCGAAGCCCTAACTGGATCAAAAGGGAACGAAGCCCTAACTGGAACGAAGCCGCCATTCTTTTTCTCACGAACAAATAGAAGGGAACGGGTTGAAAGAATAGTGGGCCGGTCCTTAAAAAATAAAAAGGGGGTTTTGTTTTTGTTTTAAGGCTTTTACTAATATTATTTTTAGAGTTATTGTTTTTTAATTTATTGTTTTTTATTTTACGAACCAAAAAGTTAGTAAATCACCACCTAGGTCAGGTAGTGTCAGATTGTCTATTTTGAATTAGTTCAGTGAGCAGGGAGTGCGAGTTTGCAAAGCTCGATAGGCGGGAGCAGTGTTTGCGAGTGAGCGAAACTCTATAGGCGGGAGCAGGGTGTGCGAGTCTAGTAGAGTGTTTTGTGAGCGGGAGCAAAAGGGTCTGTGAGTCTAGTAGAGTTGTTGTAAGCGTGATACTGTTTAATTCTAATAGAAATCTGTGAATGCAGCAGTAGGCAGAGGTTGCCGAAGCTGGGTAAATTTTGTGTGTGATTTATTTTTCAGCATATTTATTTCTGCAGTTTATTTCTGTGTTTAAATCGAGAAAATTTGCTATAACCCTATTCACCCCCCCCTCTAGGGTTAATCTAGATCCTACATGTACAAATTTGTTTAATAACAATAAGTTTAATAATGGAGTTTGATTTTATTGCAATAAAATATGGTTAAGTATTTAAAACATACTTTAATATAGAGGTTATAATGATTTAAATAAATTAAGATTGGAAGGTAAATTGGAAATTTATTTGAAATTGAGCTTATTTAAGAATTAAACTCCATAAGTCGATGTAAAATTTATTAAACTTGAAATTTTAAAAGGTCTGATATTTATAACTAGATTTTTATTCAAGATGAATTAAATGAATATTTCTAGTATAAATAAATTGAAGGAAATATTTAGTTATTGGTAATTTGAGTTTTATTTAAATGATTATGGATTTATTATGCAAATATTTCAAAACAAAATAATAGGACATTGAATTGTTGAATAGTAATTTCCAACCTTAGTTTTGAAATTGTTTAATACTCAAAGTTTGAAATATATTTAAATTAAAGAGGTTTATTGAAACTGAAAGTGAGTTGAAAATTTATGAATTTAGATTTAATTTAAAGTGAACAAAATTGTAAAGTCAAGGAAATTATTTTACTTTATAAAGTAATTTTAAATTCAAACTATTTTATTTTATATACTGTTTGAATATCCAAACTATTTAAGCTTTGAAAGTTATGGTTTTGAAGCTATAAAATTCTAAGTATTATGTTTTGAAAGGTTATATTTCAAGCGTTTGGTTTCGAAATATTACAATTTTGGAAGTGCTCTGATTTTAGAAAAGAGATATATTTGAAATAAAAATGATATTATATTGATTTGGGTTTTTATAAAAATAATATCATATTGATTTGGGTTTTTAAAACGGAAATGATATCGTATTTATATGGTTTTGAAATGGATATTATATTCTGGTTTTGAAGTATAATTATTTTAAAATGATCGCGGTGTTATAATAACGTTTGGTTGTTAAAGAGACCGGGATCGAAAGTTGTCATACTCTCTGCCAACTCCGAAAACCACTTTAACAACTGTGTATGCGGTGGAGATTTCAGAATGAAGTAGGATGGTGGCGGTGTTTCATTTGAGGTAAATACGTGGACCCGACACCCGTGAATTGACATAAGGTGGCTAAAACAGGAGCGAATGACGGGCTAAGAAGGTAGCACCTTTTATCGGACACGTCCTTTCGATATTTTACTCTAACTTTGGATTGATTCGGTGACCACTTTTGATTTTTGATTTGGGGGTGTGGCTCGAGGTGGGCGGTAGTAGCTGCTACGCGCTACCACCGGTCCGGAAGCGTAATTGGTATATCTACCATGGTATTGCCTAGTTGTGCCGTGTCACCTACCCTAGCACGCCTTGTACGAGTTTGATTTGTATCGTACCTATGGAGTATACTCTGGTAGCCTCCCGATCATGATGTATTACGGTACTGTATAGACTATTGGCACTATTACGTGTTAAGGGCTATATGGGTAACCTCTTAACGCTATTTAAAAGTAAGTTTATTTTACTATTTGACATTATTATAATAGCGAAATATTACTACATAGTAAATAGTTTAACGGATCCTTAGGAGATGTGAATCCCGAACATCTCTTAAGTTATTGCACTTACGTTTACACTGGATAGGAGATGTCCAATCCCGTAAACATCTCTGACGTCGTTCCACTCATATTTTTACTGTTGATTTAACTTACATAAGATCTTTTAGTTCAGACTCGAGTGTTTTGTCTTTTCAATTCGCTCGGGTCAACCTGAGCATTTCAGGATTTGGAAGACCGTATTCTGGAGGACGAAGACGAAGATTTATTATTATCTATTAGATTATTCCACTACACCTGTGCAGTTAAAGCGCTCGGCAGATTCAAAGCGGTGGAGGTGCAAAAAGTCATAGTGAGGATACAGCGGGACATAGCGGATAGCTCTAAAATAGAATATAAAACTCGTACTTAATGTTTTTACAAATATATAAATGATAATTAAATGTAAAATTATCATTCAATTGAATTATAATTAATACATAAATGATTTTAACAAAAAACATGTGCGAATATACTTTAAATAAACGTAAAAATGTTATATAACATAATTGAATTTAGTAGAATATTAGAGTATTTTCGTTTTTGAAAATATATTAAAAATTAAATCAAATAAATTAGTTTCATAATTTTTATAATGTATAAATGCAATTTTTTAATTCATTTTATTAAAGAAGATATAGCGGAAATAACAAAATATAGCGGGAATAACGGGATATAGTGGAAATAGCGCGGATCAAAGCGGAAATGCTATATTTTGGGGCTATATGGAAAAATCGTAGCGGTAGAAATTCGCTATGAGATATTGCTGGGTTATAGCGGGGCATTAACTACACAGCACTACACCATTTTATTCCGCTGCATTGTTATCTATTATTCTCTGGTATGTGTAACTCTGATATGTATTGTATAAGTATAATCAAATGTTTTGTAAAACAGCTTCATGAAATATATCCTATTATTATATTTTGTCATTCCGCTGCAAGATTCTGTTTTGTTTTCTTTCTTTCTCCGCTTTTTCTTATTTACCCCATAACAATCCGCCCTTCTTTATGGTTTAAGTCTGATGTTTGTGGTTTATCGTCGATTCAAAGCGTGCAAAAAGGCTAGACATTACATCGACTTCTTATACTCAAGGCATCTATAGTTCGTTGCAAAAGAAAAGCTCAAACTCAATCAATTCTTATCTCTGCACAGCATAAAACTAAGCATCCAACACATCTAGCAGAAATTAAAAGAACAAACCAAAGAGTTTGATAAAGATTGTATTCTACTAACAACCGTCATATATAACTTTTTATTTGAAATGGTACTTTATATACAACATTTTACTGGTATAGCATATCGTATGTTAATAAACGTTCGAATCACGTCACGCAAGTTTCAAATACAACATTTTACTGGTATAGCATATCGTATGTTAATAAACGTTCGAATCTTCACGCAAGTTTCAAACTTGTGACCTCTCGCACTAAAACCGAATCACTTAACCACTTGAAAAATGGTGCTTGTCATCATATATCACATTTGGAAGGAAAGAAATGCCAGAATACACAAAAGAAAAGAAATTGAAAGCATACGACCATGGAAAATCATTGAAACATATTTCAGTATTCTATATCATAAAGCCACCAAAAAGAATACTGAATCACAAAACCAAAACTCAAGCACTTATTATATAGATAACTATGAAGATAGTCTAGAGGAATATTTACAGAATAGGAAAAGTCAATTCAAATACTTCTTCTGGCAAGCTATTTCACCGTAGTGGCAATCACTAGATGAAAGAGTTCAGAGATCGGTGTGGAACCAATCTCGAGAGCACATCTACTAGAGGCGGTCGATTACATGCTCAAACCAAAAACAACTTCTGCAAGGGAAGTAAACATGTATTTAATTGCTGTAATTCGAATAATAATCTAGATAAAAGTTTTAATCTACCTTTTTTCTCGCTGATTTGAGTAGGAACTACCATGCACACAGCTCTATGCCTGATGAGATTCGATTCCTACAACAAGAAAGAATTTTGCAACTGGACGTCAATACTCAGAGGTTAAGTGATAGTTTTTACCGAGCAAGCTTAACAATAGAATCTATCACTTATCTGTTTGGGATAGAGGTGAATGCAGCAGGCTTTGAAATCAAGTAAAGTCAATTATAAACGAATGTGAGTTACCGGGCAACTTCACTGGAAATTCAACGGATTTACAAATCGAGTGAATCAAATACAGCAATGTTCAAAGCAGCAAGCTATGAGATCAAGTGAAGCTATTTACAAACGAACATGAGTTACGGTCAACTCCAGAAAAAGCTCGTCAGAACTACAAATTGGAAGGAATAAATACAACTAGGAGAGGATTTGAAAACCCCGATGAGCAAGACTAAAACTGTAATTCGGGAAATCGATTAAATTGCCCTAACTGTGAAGCCTTAGCTTTTAGGGTTAGAGTTTATTTTGTTTTGTGGAAGAATGAAAGAATAGAATAGCTAGGGTTAAGTGTAATATGAGATGCCGCGTTATTAAAAATGTGTTAAACCATCTTCATGATTTACATCTTCTGATGGATTCAAATATGTTGCAAAAGTACATTAAACTTTAAATTTACTTCCATTTTTACATCACAATTATTCATTTCCAATTGTACATTCTTAAATCAAATTCATGAATTAAACAATGGATCAGGAGCATGCACGACCATCATCATTAATTAACGTAACAATTATCAAAGCAGGGCACTTTACATTTCACATATATAAACAGAAATAAATTAATTAAAATTGGCTCGCACAGTATTTCATATACCAAAATATCCATGTTATTTCACATTAATTAAAATTAATGAATATCCATGAATGGTGCACCAGCCTCATTAAAATTAATGAAAGTTTTACATCCTTTGATGGTTTAAATTCATTAAGATTTATAGTATTGGCCATAATTTTTTACCAGATGAAGCTAGTCCTTAAATTTTCAGTTTTTCTTCTTTTTACATTATTATCATCATGTATTACCATTGTAGCATCTTTAATTCGAATTCATGAACAGTGGATCATGAGCATGCATGATCATCGTCATTATTGATTAACCTGCCAACTATCAGAATCTTTCATTTATCATTTCATATGCATAAAGAGAAACAAATCAATTAAATTTTTCTCACATAGTATGCCAAATACACTGTCCCAAATACCCATATCAATTCACATTAAATAAAATTATTGAAAATCCATGATTTGATGCACTACCCTATCTTTCTCCCTATAGCTCCGTCTATATATAGATGCAAAAATAAACAGAAATATATTCACATACAACACAAAAGATCAATGGCAAAGTTTTCAGTATGGTTGATGGTCTTCATAGTAGCAGTATTTACAATGACAGAATCAATGGATTGCTCGAGGTTGGCTGCTGAACACGATCCAGAATGTTCAGCACAGTGCACGAGAGAGTTTAGGGCATGTTATTTGAGTTGCCTCAGAGCAAATGCTGGAGCGTGTTCAAGCAAATGTAGGGCACTTATGAAAAGCTGTGATGATAGGTGCCCTCCTCCTCCTCTTCGATTCAATGCTGCTGATGATCTTGATTGAGCTTCGATTGATGGTGTCAAATGAATGCCTAAAGAATAAAATGTTTGTTTGAATCTCTTTGTTATGGAATGGATTATGAAAAAAAAAATGAAGATATGGAGTTCTAAACTTTGAATTTTTTTTGTTCACAAGTTGGATGGAGATATGTTTTACTGTTAATTTACTTATTTTTCTATGCTTATCGCGAGCACAACATTCCACCTACTGCAGTAATCTTATCGACCATGATTATGATTTGTAAATCTTCTAGTGCATGCTTTCCCATTTTTTCCGTCCTAATTTGTTTGGAACCCTAATTTGTGGGATGTTTGTTTTATGACGTACAGAATTTGTAACCACTCTCCATAAACCATTTCAGATGTTGCTTATTGTAATTGTTCAAAACCGGGATTAATATGTTGGCCATGGTCCAAGTTTATTAATTTTTTCCACCTGATCGCATGAGCTAATAAGTGTTAGCCTAATGAGTATCAAACAATCAAACTGTAAAGCTTGAAGCAAGTATCAACCTGAAAGTAGTTCAAAAAGCAAAGCAAAGTTTGCAAATAAACAAATCTTTAACAATCTTCAACCTGTAAAGCTTGAAGCAAGTATCAACCTCGGTTTCATGATCAAACTCAAGGAAATCAATTTCCTGTTCAACATCAAAAAGATCAGAGCATCAAAACAAAGCTTCTGTTTTAAATTAAAGTTCCAGGTCTAAGCATAAGTATAAGTACGGTTCTCTGTTCAAACATCAAATCCAGGTGAGCAAACCACTTAAACCTGTTATATATTTTGGTGTTTGGATTGGTACTTGAAGTTATGATGAAAATATGTTGTATGAATTCTCCCTTTCTCCTCTTCGCTTTAACTCACTCTACTCCACTTCATTTCATTTTCCCCCTATGCTCAGTTTCTTTCTTTTTTACAATTTCCTAACTCAACCTTATAATTTCTTACTCCATATATCCAGTTTCAGTTAAGAATGAGAGAAATTTCTTCCTGGATGGGACTTGTGCTTCTTATGGTACCAATCGTCTTCTCTGTTGCTTCTGCTGATGAACATGCATTCATAGGCGTGAACATCGGAACGGCACGGCGCTGTCGGACATGCCATCCCCGACCCAAGTGGTGGCACTCCTCAAATCCCAGCAAATCCGCCACGTCCACTTGTACGACGCCGACCTGGCGATGCTGACCGCGTTCTCGAAATCCGGCATCAGCGTCACCGTCTCCATCCCGAACGAGCAGCTCCTCGGCATCGGCCATTCGAACGCCACCGCCGCCAACTGGGTCTCGAAAAACATCGTCCCCCACCTCCCCTCCGTCAACATCACCGCCATCGCCGTCGGGTCCGAGGTCCTCACCTCCCTCCCGAACGCCGCCTCCATCCTTGCCAACGCCCTGAAATTCGTCCACTCCGCCCTGGTCGCGGCGAACCTCGACCGTCAGATCAAGGTATCCACCCCTCACTCTTCGTCCATCATCCTCGACTCCTTCCCGCCTTCCCAGGCCTTCTTCAACCGCTCCCTCGATCCCGTCATGGTACCCCTGCTCAAGTTCCTCCAGTCCACGAACTCCTTCCTGATGCTCAACCTCTACCCCTCCTACGACTACATGAACTCCAGCAGCGTCATCCCCTTAGACTACGCATTGTTCCGCCCCCTCCCCCCAAACAAGGAAGCGGTCGACTCAAACACCCTGCTACACTACGCCAACGTATTCGACGCTGTGGTTGACGCAGCCTACTTTGCCATGGCCTAACTCAACGTAACCAACATTCTGGTCACCGTGCTCGAGTCCGGCTGGCCCTGGAAGGGTGGCCAGAACGAGCCCGATGCCACAGTAGAAAACGCAAACACGTACAACACGAACCTGATCAAGCACGTGCTGAACAACACAGGGACTCCCAAGCACCCGGGCGTGGCGGTCAGCACTTTCGTGTATGAGCTGTACGACGAGGATCTGAGGCCGGGGGCAGAGTCGGAGAAGTACTGGGGATTGTTTGATGCGAATGCGAATCCGGTGTATAAGCTGCATTTGACGGACTCGGGGATGGTGCTGGCGAACGATACGACGGACAGGACGTTCTGCGTGGCGAAGGAGGGGGCGGATGAGAAGATGCTGCAGGCCGCTTTGGATTGGGCTTGCGGGCCGGGAAAGGTGGACTGTTCGGACTTGCTGCAGGGGCAGAGATGTTATGATCCGGATACGGTGATGGATCACGCGGACTATGCGTTTAATGAGTATTATCATCAGATGGGGATGGCTTCTGGTTCTTGCTACTTCAATGGTGTTGCTGTTGTTAGTACTACTGACCCTAGTCATGCGCCATGTATATTTTCTGGAAGAGGTGGGAAAAATAGCACTTTTAATGGCACATCACTTGCTCCATCATCCAATTCTACAGCTGAAGTTTCTGGATTGCAGGATCAGTTTGCAGGCGGCAGTGTATCTGTGATTAAGGCCATCAGCGTTCTATTGTCAAGTCTGTTGGTTTTGTAAGATCATGATGTTTTTGGTGGAACTTTGGGACGGTGGTTGTATTGTAGGTTTGTAACCCAATGTTCCGTTAATTAGGCAGGGATTTTTTTAATATATGTTATCACGGGAAGGGAATTGTTTTTATTGAAAAATTGTTTTTAACATTTTATATGTATTTTTGACTCTCAAAAAATAAATAAAAACAAAATAAAATAAAAACATATGTTGTATGATTGTGTAAATATGCCTGCATGCGTTTATATATGTATAAAATTGATGTGCATGTCTGTGTACAGGCACTCAGGCCTCTATTCAAATTTACAGGGTTTATATTTAGTTCAAATTTCAAAATCTCATCTTTTTTTCACTTATAGGCTTTGATGTCTAAATAATACGTGCTTGAATTTGCAAGATTAAAATTTTAAAAATATTTTTAAGTATTAAAAATGAACGGCTTTACTGGGAAATGTATAAACACGGTAAAAATCAAATTTTGTCAAAAATTTAGTTGATTAAAACTTGGGTTTTGATTGTATGATCCTGCTCGCCTTCATAAAACATGAATTTTAAAAATAAAATCATAATTTTTAAGTTTGGAAATCACGTGCATTTGCGAGTTGATCAGATTTTGGTCTTTCATCAATTACCGTCGATCGACAGATCTGGGTTCTTCGTGTCTGATGTTGAAGGAAGCTTGGAGGATGCAGATCGTCAAAAAAATGGTGGTTGATTTTATAATGCGCCATGGTGGCACGACGAAGCTATTGTATGGTTTAAGGAATGGATTGGGTTGCCATCGTTCTCGAAGCAATTACATCAACGTCGTGGCACTGGAAGGGTTCAGACCAAAGGGAAAAGGAGTGGGGGACGGTGGCGTAAATATGGTCATGATTGGGAGGCCTTTGATGGCCTGTGGTGGCGGCACGAGGTGATTTGGTCTATCGAATTTTGTGTTCCAGTAATGTGGTAATGCTCGATTTGGATTACCGATGAAATTGAGGATGCTGAGTGGTCAGTTGGTTTGGGATGGTCGTCGGCAACTTGCGAGTGATTGTGGCGTAGGTCGGAGTCGACCAAATGGTCGGTGCAGGTGCACACGTGCACGATCATATCTGGGCGATGGTTGATGTTTGGGAAGAAGGGGAGAACTCAAGGTCACGCTCGGGAGAACGAAGGTTTGACTCGAAGCAAGGATGAAGAATTGGGAAACTCAGAGTTGAGCTCGGGTTTAATTCGGGTTTGACTCAGATTGGATAAAACTAGTTGTAAAATTTTAAAATTTAACAAGTTTTAAAAAGATTAAAATCAAGTTTTAACAATTTTTGTTAAACTAATTATTTTATACAATATGTGTTTATTTGTGGATTAATTAAAGGTTTTAAATTTAAAATTATTTTAATTAATCAAGTTTAAAATATTTTAAATATATATATATATATATATGTGTGTGTGTGTGTGTGTGTGCGCGCGCGCGCTCTTTCATTAATTAATTCTTAAACCTGTTTCTAAATACGGAATTAAATAGCTTAATAAAGAAGTGAATTTAAAAGATAGAATGTTTTTAGTTGTTAATTGACTTAAGGATCTAAGTTAATTTATGGATTTATAATGAATTTATTTCAAAAAGTTAAATGTTTTAAAGATAAATTATTTTGATGTTAAAATAATTATATATTAAGTGATTAATCAATGTGATCCCTAATTGTTTTCAAATGGTCTTTGTGAATGTAAATAATCAAGATAAATGGGTTATCTTAAGATTTTAAAGGACCATTAAATTGAAATTTAATAATTAAAGGTTAATTAAGTATTGATTAAGGGTTACTTAATTTGTTAAGAGATAATTTATTAATAATGAATAATTAAAGGATGATTAATTACTTACTGAAATCAATCAAGTATAATTACTTAATGTAATTAATAAAAGATTATTACTTAATGTAATTAAGGGGGAAATTACTTTGTGTAATTACATTTAAGGATAATTAATTAATTAAGATTAATTAATGTAAGTAATTAAGGGTAGTTAATTACTTAAAGATAATTACTTAATGAAAGTAATTAAGGATAATTGAGTAATGATTTAAAGGTTGATTTATCAAGTGATTAAAGAATAATTAATTAAAGGATAATTGATTTATGTGGTTAATTAATTAAGGTAATTAATTTAAGGATAATTAATTAATTAATTTGAGGTTAACTAATTATGAAAGTAATTAAGGGATGATTTATTAATTAAGAGTTAATAAATTAATATAATTAAGTGAGGATAATTAATTAAAGATTAATTAATTTATTATTAAAGGTTAATTAATTTATTAATAAAGGTTAATCAATAAATAATTAAAGGATAATTAATTAAAATGGTTAGAAATCAATTAATCAGAATTGGTGATTAATTCATAATTAATTAATTTATATTAAAATTAATTATAATCAAGTAATTGATTAATTTTCTTATAGATGCTTGAATTGTATTGAATGCCTTGAATTGTTTGATACTCCTGATGTGTGATGTTCTGTGATATGATTGAGCTATGTGTAAATTATTTATCTGTGATGAATTTACATATTTATCTGTGAATGAAGATAAGCGTTATAAGATTTTACCGCTTATCGATATTGTTGTGCTTAAATTGATGATGGTTGTGATATTGTATTGTAGTGTGTAAAACCCCTGGACTACACCACACAAACAAATAGGGATTTCACGTGGAATTAGTTAAGTCACAGATATTTTGAATTTAAATATTATTTTGTTTAAAAGTTGAATTTTAAATCCAAATGGTTTGGAAGTGAAATTGAGTCGAATATGAAAAGCTTTTGAAAAGGAAGTTTTGAAATTGAAATTTAATTTGAATATAATATGTCTTGTTTAAGTTTGAAATTATTTTGGAAACTATGGTTTGAAAAGATTATACAGGTTACACAATATATATACATACATACATAAATATATATGGATTTTAAACCATTTTGAAGTATATTGAATAAATTATCTTGGGAATTTAAATTTAAATTCAAATAGAGCTTGCCGGATACGGCAGTTTGCTAATTTTCTAATGTATACTTTGAAAAGTTATAACTTGAGCAAATATAACTGGATTTTCCCAAAATGAAAAGCATTTGTTTTCAAATAATAATGGCTTTCATATAATGAAAGGATTTCTAGTTATTGTTGAAAGGATTTTCGAGTTATGGGTGTATCAAGTTGGAAATAGTTTTGAAAGCTATGAATGAATCTTTGTGAAAGATTGGAGAACATTGGTTTCAAATTGAAGTGGATTTTAAAAGCTAAAACTTTTGTTTAAAAAAAGTTAAAAGTGGAAAATTTGTTTAAACCATTCATGGTTTTGGGAAACAAGTGTTGAATGTTGTGACTTAACTAAGATCCCAATATGTCCATATGTTTTTAAATTTTGCACTCATTATTCGGTTTAGCCGGGAGAGGACTTTATGTCATAAAACTCATTCCGAATAGTGATACGACGTAATGGATAACATTTGAAGAAGATAGTGAAGACCGGGTATTTTCGAGAACGAAAGGATTACCTATCAAATGTCTCTACACTGCGTCGCACCGGTATAGAGATCTTCATATGTGATGGGGAGTCCGATCGGGATTGTGAATATCCGGATTTGCAAGGGCTTCTTTGTGAAGTGTCTTTGGTTCCGTTCGAACCCGAAACAGACTTGTATGGATGTATGTCTAACATTACACTTTGAGATGTAGAGCTAGTTTCTATCTAATACATTTCTGTTTGGTTGCGAAAAATTTATTCTCTTAGCTTAAGACCCTTCGCTGAGATGTACTAGCTCAGAGGTTATGTTGTTGATATTTACTAATGATATATTCTCAATTTGGTAATGTGGCAAGCTAAGTACCGCTGATCATTTGTTGACCGAAGTATGGCTTTTGTGAAAATCATAGCTTTGTGGACGAGACCTCGTCGGACCTCACACCTTGAAAATGGTCGAAACAGGAAGAATGCGGCAAGGTTTTGAGGGTCGCGCTCTTTAGGGTATGTCCATTTTGTTCTAGAAAAAGGTGGTATCATGGTATGGAGCCTAGATATTTAACCTATGTGGTTGTTGCTATTTATTGGTGAATCCCGAGATAAAGGTCGGTAACGACCGGGGGACGGCATACTCGTGACAGTTAGTTACCTCGTTACAGAGGTAACCCGGCCTTGTGTTGGCAGAGATCCGGTTAGGTTCCCGGGGAGTCCCCCCGGAGGCGTACCCATATGGTGTAGGAAATTCCTTAGCCTGACCATTTGTTGGAAATCCAATCAACCAATACGCGCACTTTACGATTGCAGTGGTATAACCTGCCATTCTTAAATGGTAGCTATAATAGGCATAATATAATGGTACCTATGCTGGCTAAGATTAATATTATACTTTCAAAATGTTTTCTACAATATGCACTAATAATAATATCAAAAAAGGATTTTGCGTATCAAGCATGTTTGACTATCATAAGGAGAAATCTCCTCCAATTGTGCACTTGCATCATGTGTGTGCGGGGAGGCCTTATGGTAGTTTCATTTTTCAAAAAGCATTGCGAATTTCTTTTAATTTCTTTTTGTTTTTGTTCAAGATAAACTGTTTTTATTTGCTCACACCAGTCCCATGACTGACCTGGAGTTTATTGTTCCCTTTCTAAACTCTGGGTACCCACAATTTTCCACACGGGCAGCCTAGAGTCAGGTTATCAAATAGTCAGATAGTAGGTGTAGCTTTTGGAAATCTTCGAAGTCTTTGGTTTGGCGATCGCATTGCGGACCGGACATGCTTCACTTCAGCATGATGGTGGTTCCAGCTTGTGGTTTAGAGCTTTCGCATTGAAGTTATCTTTCCGCTGCTGATGTTATCCCTTCTGCTATTGCTATTATCTTTTCGCTATTGTGTATCTCTGATAATATTGATATTCATTTGTATCAGAATATTGTATCCATTATGTATCAATAAAATTATTCTTCCATTTCCGCTGTGTTGTTTACTTAATGTGTTATAAGCTCCAACGTGAATCAAATTTCAACGTTTGAATCTACGACATTCGAATACGGGAAAAAGTATGGATGTCGATTTTCAGATGCTGGATTTCGGGTCGTGACATTTTAGTATCAGAGCTTGAAGGTTGAGTAAGAACTTTAGCTCAGGAGTATAACACATTAGGTGACTCATTAGAGATAGGGTACAAATGCCCTGGAATGAGTAAATTCCCTAAGACATTCATCCGTTTGCCTAAGTAAATTCTCTTACTATCCAATTATAGTGAGTATGAGTGCAAGAAGAGAACGAGATAGGGGACAGGGGAGTACCACTACAAATGGTCAATACCCTACAACAACAAGGAAACAACTTTTCCCATCAATCTCTTTGATCATCGTTCAATTTCGATTCTTTGATGGCTTACTGACAGCTACAAGAAGAGGCTTTGGTGTGATGGTGGCCTAGCGAATCATGTAGATAAGTTCCTATTTCGTATTCTAATCATCAGTTTCTATCAATCTTTTCGTTCTTAACTTTAATAAATTTGAAATATTAATTGAAATAAATTGATTAACAAATATAAAGCCAAAATGAATTGTATCAATAAAATAATTTCGGTCAAAACCAAAGTTTGAAATTTTTGTCATTATTTCTTGTGAAGATCAAAGTCCGAAGAGGGACAGGCTAGTATATACTTTGGAGTATTCTGACCTGAGTTTGGAATCCATACCTAGTGTTTGAGAATTGCAAGAATTTGTATTCATTTGTCTGAACTCTGGGGTCTCGATACATTCTACGAACGATTAGTTATCCCTTCGAACGAACCAATGCCCTGCCTATTTCGTAGACTTGATGACCCGAGTATCGTATGAAGTGTTGAATAAGTTTGTTCTCATATCTGTTGTTGATATTATGATTTGGTAAGCCAAATATAGAATAAATATTTCAGCTTGATCTTTGTGTGTTTGTCTATTCTTTGGTTGTCTACCTGTCTAGCAAATTTCGGGGATGAAATTTTCTTAAGAGGGGGAATCTATAACGATCCCGGTTTTTAAGTCAAATATAAATTGGTAATTTATATAAGATTTTGGATTTAATTGTGAATTATTTTGAATTTTTCAAAATTAAATAATATATTTGTTTGTTTATTTATATATATGTATAAGAATTGATTGTAAATATGATTTTGAAATTGAAACTCAAAAATAAATATTTTAGAAAATAAATTGGATTTAAAAAATTTATATTTTTAATTAGTAAAAAATTATTTTCTAATTTTAATAAATATGAATATATATACATTATGATTTGGAAGTTATATTTGAAATTTAATATCATAATTTTCAAAGGCGATTAAAAAGTTAAATTCTATATATATATATATATATATATATTATATACATGTGTGTATATTTATTAATGTATAAATTAGATTTCAAAATAATTTTATTTAAAAGGTTATATAAATGTTAATGAAGGAAAATGTATTTATTTAAATAGAGATATAATATAAAGTTATATTTAAATATTATTAACATGAAAATTACAAGTGTTAAAAGTATAACGTGGACACAAGTGTTAGCCTAATGAGTCATGCATAAATACAAGTGTCAAATTTTTCTTTAAATTAAATTTTATAAAAAAGGTAATTCATTAATTCAGTAACAGAATTGTATTTAGAAAAAACATAAACCTATGTAAATAAAATAAAATAAGGGGTTTAAATATAAATACTTACATTTAAACATTTGTAAACATTTTTAATAAGTATAATGATATAAGTTAAAATGAGATTAATAAAAAGGTTAATCTTCTTTCTTTTAAAATTTTAGTTTATATATATGTTATAATTTATTAAACAAGGGTTTAAACATAAAATTATAAGTTTTTAACATTTTTAAAATATGAAGCACATGCATTGACAAATGGATGATAATTATAACATGAATTAACAAGGTCATTGTCTTTTTATTTTCAAAAAAATATGAATCAAATTGAAACAAGTTATTTACATATACATATCTCCTTCTCTTCTCAACATTCTTTCATACTTTGATTCAAAACTACAAATCTGGAAAACATAAACCAGGAAATCAAAAGCAAACCAGAAAAACAAAAACTAAATCTACAAATCAAAACATACAAACCTGAGGAAAAGATCATCATCATCTCAAATCTGAAGCTAACAACAATAAAAAACATAGATCATCTCCAGATTTTAAAACTTGAAAGTAGTTCAAAAAGAAAATCAAAGTTTGCAAGTAAACAAATCTTTAGCAATCTTCAACTTGTAAAGCTTGAAGCAAGTATCAACCTCAGTTTCAAGATCAAACTCAAGGAAATTAATTTCTTGTTCAACATCAAAAAGATCAGAGCATCAAACAAAGCTTCTGTTTCAAATTAAAGTTCCAAGTCTAAGCATAAGTACTTTTCTCTGTTCAAACATCAAATCCAGGTGAGAAAACCACTTAAACCTGTTATATATTTTGGTGTTTGGATTGGTACTTGAAGTTATGATGAAAATATGTTGTATGATTGCGTAAATATGCCTGCATGTGTTTATATATGTATAAAATTGATATGCATGTCTATGTACAGGCACTCAGGCCTCTGTTCAAATTTACAGGGTTTAAATTTAGTTCGAATTTCAAAATCTCATCTTTTATGCACTTACAGGCTTTGATGTCTAAACAATATATGCATGAATTTGCAATATTAAAATTTTAAAAATACTTTTAAGTATTAAAAATGAATGGGTTTGCTGCGAAATGTATAAACACAGTAAAATCAAATTTTGTCAAAAATTTAGTTGATTAAAACTTGGGTTTTGATTGCATGATCATGCTTGCCTTCATAAAACATGAGTTTTAAAAATAAAATCTTAATTTTTAAGTTTGGAAATCACGTGCATTTGCGAGTTGATCAGTTTTGGTCTTTTCGTGAATTACCGTCGATCGGTGGATCTGGGTTCATCGTGTCTGATGTTGAAGGAAGCTTGGAGGATGCAGATCGTTGGAAAAATAGTAGTTGATTTTATATTGCGCCATGGTGGCACGGCGAAGCTATTGCAGGGTTTAAGGACTGGGTTGGGTTTCCGTTGTTTCTCGAAGCAATTGCATCAACGTCGAGGCACTAGAAGGGATCAGACCAAAGGGAAAAGGAGTTGGGGAAAGTGGCATAACTATGGTCATGATCGCGAGGCCTCTGATGGCCTGTTGTGGCGGCACGAGGTGATTTGGTCGATCGAACTTTGAGTTCCAGTAATGTCGTAATGCTCAATTTGGATTACCGATGAAATTGAGGATGATGAGTGGTCAGTTGGCTTGGGATGGTCGTTGGGGACTTGCGAATGATTGTGGTGAAGGTAGGAGTCGGCCAGATGGTCAGTGCAGGTGCACATGTGCACGATCATATTTGGGTGATGGTTGATGTTTGGGAAGAAGGGGAGAACTCGAAGTCATGCTCGGGAGAACGAAGGTTTGACTCGAACCAATGATGAAGAATTGGGAAACTCGGAGTTGAGCTCGGGTTTAATTCGGGTTTGACTCAGATTTGGGATAAAACCAGTTGTAAAATATTAAAATTTAACAAGTTTTAAAAAGATTAAAATCAAGTTTTAACAATTTTTGTCAAACTAATTATTTTATACAATATGTGTTTATTTATGGATTAATTAAAGGTTTTAAATTTAAAATTATTTTAATTAATCAAGTTTAAAATATTATATATATATATATATATATATATATGCTTTCATTAATTAATTCTTAAATCTATTTTTAAATAAGGAATTAAATAGATTAATTAAGAAGTGAATTTAAAAATACAGATGTTTTTAGTTGTTAATTAACTTAAGGATCTAAGTTAATTTATGGATTTATAATAATTTTATTTCGAAGAGTTAAATGTTTTAAAGATCAATTATTTTGGTTTTAAAATAATTATATATTAAGTGATTAATCAATGTGATCCCTAATTGTTTTCAAATGGTCTTTGTGAATGTAATTAATTAAGATAAATGGGTTATCTTAAGATTTTAAAGGATCATTAAATTGAAATTTAATAATTAAAGGTTAATTAAGTATTGATTAAGGATTACTTAATTTGTTAAGAGATAATTTATTAATAATGAATAATTAATGGATGATTACTTAATGAAATCAATTAAGTATAATTTCTTAATGTAATTAATAAAAGATTATTACTTAATGTAATTAAGAGGGAAATCACTTTATGTAGTTACATTTAAGGATAATTAATTAATGTAAATAATTAAGGGTAGATAATTACTTAAAGATAATTACTTAATGAAAGTAATTAAGGATAACTGAGTAATGATTTAAAGGTTGATTTATCAAGTGACTAAAGAATAATTAATTAAAGGATAATTAATTTATGTGATTAATTAATTAAGGTAATTAATTTAAGGATAATTAATTAATTAAGATAAGGTTAATTAATTAATGAAAGTAATTAAGGGATGATTTATTAATTAAGGGTTAATATATTAATATAATTAATTGAGGTTAATTAATTAAAGGTTAATTAATTTATTATTAAAGGTTAAGTAATTTATTATTAAAGGTTAATTAATAAATGATTAAAGGATAATTAATTAAAATGATTTGAAATTAATTAATCAGAATTAGGTGATTAATTCATAAGTAATTAATTCATATTAAAACTAATTATAATCAAGCAATTGATTAATTTGCTTATAGATGCTCGAATTGTATTGAATGCCTTGAATTGTTTGATATTCCTGATGTGTGATATTCTGTGATATGATTGAGCTGTGTGTAAATTATTTATCTGTGATGAATTTACATATTTATCTGTGAATCTATGGATGAAGATAAGCGTTATAAGATTATACCGCTTATCGATATTGTTGTGCTTAAATTGATGATGGTTCTGTTATTGTATTGTTGTGTGTAAAACCCCTGGACTACAGCACACACATAAATATGGATTTCACGTGGAATTGGTTAACTCATAGATATTTTGAATTTAAGAATTATTTTGTTTAAAATTTTAATTTTGAATCCAAATGGTTTGGAAGTGAAATTGAGTTGAATATGAAAAGCTTTTGAAAAGGAAGTTTTGAAATTGAAATTTAATTTGAATATAATATGTCTTGTTTAAGTTTGAAATTATTTTGGAAACTATGGTTTGAAAAGATTATACAGGTTATACAATATATATATGGATTTTAAACCATTTTGAAGTATACTGAATAAATTATTTTGGGAATTTAAATTCAAATTCAAATAGAGCTTGCCGGATACGGTAGTTCGCTACTTTTCTAATATATACTTTGAAAAGCTATAAATTGAGCAAATATAACTGGATTTTCCCGAAATGAAAAGCATTTGTTTTCAAATGATAATGGCTTTCATATAATGAAAGGATTTCTAGTTTTTGTTGAAAGGATTTTCAAGTTGTGGGTGAATCAAGAGGGAAATAGTTTTGAAAGCTATGAATGAATCTTTGTGAAAGATTGGTGAACATTGGTTTCAAAGTGAAGTTGATTTTAAAAGGTGAATCTTTTGTTTTAAAAAGATTAAAAGTGGAAAATTGTTTAAACCATCCAAAATGAAAGGTTTTGGGAAACAAGTTGTGAAAGTTGTGACTTAACTAAGATCCCATTATATCCATATGTTTTTAAATTTTGCGCTCATTATTCGGTCTAGCCAGGAGAGGACTTTATGTCATAAAACCCATTCCGAATAGTGATATGACATAAAGGATAGCATTTGAAGATGGCGTAAAGACTAGGGTATTTTCGAGAATGAAAGGATTACCTGTCGAATGTCTCTACACTGAGTCGCGTCGGTATAGAGATCTCCATATGTGATTGGGGAGTCCGATCGAGATTGTGAATACCCGGATTTGGAAGGGCTTCTTTGTGAAGTGCCTTCAATTCCGTTCGAACCTGGAATGGACTTGTATGGATGTATGTCTGACATTACACTTTGATATGTAGAGCTAGTTTCTATCAAATACATTTATGTTTGGTGGCGGAGAATTTATTCTCTTAGCTTTACACCCTTCTCTGAGACGTACGAGCTCAGAGGTGATGTAGTTGATATTTACTAGTGATATATTCCCAATTTGGTAATGTGGCATGCTAAGTGCTGCTGATCATTTGTTGATCTAAGCATGGCTTTTGTGAAAAGCGTAGCTATGTGGACGAGACCTCGTCAGACCTCACACCCCGGAAATGGTCGGAACAGGAAGAATGTGGTAAGGTTATGAGGGTCGCGCCCTTTAGGGTATGTTCATTTCCTTCTGGAAAAAGATGGTATCATGGTATAGAGCCCAGATATTTAACATATGTGGTTGTTGCTATTTGTTGGTTAATCCCGGGATAAAGGTCGGTAACGGCCCGGGGATGGCATACTCGTGACATTTAGTTACCTACTTACAGAGGTAACCCGCCTTTGTGTTGGCAGAGATCTGGTTAGGTTCTCGGGGCATCCCTCCAGAGGCGTACCCATGTAGTGTAGGAAGTTCCTTAGCCTGACCATTTATTAGCAATCCAATCAACCAATACGCGCCCTTTACGATTGCAGTTGTATAACCTGCCATTCTTAAATGGTAGCTATAGCAGGCATAACATAATGGTACCTATGCTGGCTAAGATTAATATTATACTTTCGAAACGTTTTCTGCACTATGCACTAATAATAATATCAAAAAGTATTTTGCGTATCAAGCATGTTTGACTTTCATAAGGAGAAATCTCCTCCAATTGTGCGCTTTCATTGTGTGTGTGCGGGGAGGCCTTATGGTAGTTTCATTTTCCAAAAAGCATTGCGAATTTCTTTTAATTTCTTTTTATTTTTGTTCAAGATAAACTGATTTTGTTTGCTCACACCACTCCCATGACTGACCTGGAGTTTGTTGTTCCCTTTCTAAACTTTGGGTGCCCACAATTTTCCACACGGGCAGCCTAGAGTAAGGTTATCAAATAGTCAGATAGTAGGTGTAGCTTTTGGAAATCTTCGAAGTCTTTGGTTTGGCGATCGCATTGCGGACCAGACTTACTTCACTTCAGCATGATGGTGGTTCGAGCTTGTGGTTTAGAGCTTTGGCATTGAAGTTATTTTTCCGCTGCTGATGTTATCTCTTCTGCTGTTGTTGTTATCTTTCTGCTGTTGTGTAACTCTGACAATATTGATATTCATTTGTATTATAATATTGTATCCATTGTGTATCAATAAAATTATTCTTTCATTTCTGCCGTGTTGTTTACTTAATGTGTCATAAGCTCCAACGCGAATCGAATTTCAACGTTTGAATCTGCAGCATTTGAATATGGGAAAAAGTATGGATTTCGATTTTTAGACGCTGGATTTCGAGACGTGAAAATATATGAAGTTACTGCTCACTTAAATTATACAGAAGTATGTCGCATGTCACTAATTCAACTAGGGATGGTGTACCATTTGGTGACGAACGATCAACACAAGCCGAATGTCGAAGCTAACGAGCCCTAATGATGTCATAACTCATCAACATATAAAGGAATGTCATAGTAAAGCTTGATGTCAAAGGCCATCGGTATGGTTGATGATGCCGAAATCTAAGCATGCCAGGAGTGACATGTGGCAATCATGCCACATCCATCAATCCCTATAAATACGGACCTAGGGGCATGGAGGAAGGGGATTGATTCTTTTTTCATTCTAACATTTTTAAATTTTGTAACCCTAAATCAATTTGGGAATTTTAGTGCCAATTGTAATCTTGCGACCCTTATTGAAAATAAGGGTTTGTACTTTTACAATCACATTGCATATGAATAAAGTGACATGAACTATGACTTATGTTTCTTATGATTTTGACATGAACTTGACCGCGCCATTGAAAGTGCATAGGTCCAAAAACTTGACATAAGATTCCTTGAATTGTGACTTGTTTTCTAATTCTCAAGCATTTGCGATTTTAATCACAACTTGTTTTGAATTCCCAAAACATTCCTAACTTCGAGACTAACATTGATTCAAAATGGAGCATGTGTCTTCCTAACAATCCAACCTTGGATTACTAAAATCTCTATAAAACTAAATATCACTTTCCTTATACTTTTTGGGGTTAACGAAAAAATTCCTTAACATTTTGATGCCAGAAGGAAGGCTCGAATCTCCAAACCTGTGGTTAACAGCCATAAGTGGAACTATCATTATCCTACATATATAATACTTAAAGGATTTATCCTTACCAAGCATATCTCATTAAGGAACTATTCCAACTCCCATCTAACCTCATTTGGATAATGACTGTCTTCAAACAAGGATCTTTCAAGCCTCAAGTAACTATGCCAATCTACCAAATCACTAGTGATTCTCGATTTCATGAAGAGAAAATACTGAATATGTTAGCACTACAAATCATTGAAGATAAGAGAAGGCAAGTAACTCCTTATGATCTAGAGAAATGGAGCTTAAACTCATTACATAGAGCCTACACCAATCTTTGATTTGGAAATGGAAGATAAGAAAGATAACATCTTTAGAGAAATGAGAAAGAAAATTCATGCAAGGGGAACCTTTTTTGAAAGAGAAATAACAAAGACTTTGATCAATTACCAAAAAGTGGAAGAATGTGTTTAATCATTTAGATAAATTGAATGAGACTCAAAGCTCTTTAAATAGAAAATTTTCTACAGAGGCTAATGAGCCCATCTCTTATAACATAAGAGCTAAGGGAAATCAAGGGAATCATCCTCCAAAATTTCACGACTTTCTAAGAACTATCATCTTAGCTTTTTTTGAGGATATTACCTCCTAACTAAGGAAAGGCTAAACTATTGGCTTTCTCAAAATGAACGACCAAAGAATAAATGAGATCTTGGAGGACATATTATTATTATTACTACTCAAATGACTACGACACTAATCAATGTCGAAGCTTGGAAGGAATGATCAACAATTTACTAAGATAAGGAAAGCTTAAAGAATTTGTAAAGAGATGTCGAACAAGTCGATGATAAAGAACGATTCTTGAAATAAAATAAGTACATCTACATGATCAATCATGAAGAAGAGTAGGACTCTCCTTAAAGGAAAAAGCCTTTGATCCTGCTAAGATAGCCTGATCAAAGCACCTCCCAGAGGAAGGCCAGTGTATGCCTTTGGCCCCACCTAAAAAAATGGCATGGGCAAAGCATCTGCAAGCCTTTGGTCCCACCTAGGTGGCTTGGCTTAAGCGCCTCTCGGAGGGAGGATGGAGTAAGCCTCTAGTTCCTCCTAAGTTAGCCTGGCCAAAACATCGAACCAGCTATCGGTACCACCTATAAGGCCTGATTGAAGCGCCTCCTAGAGGGAGATCGGGTAACTCTTTGGTTATGCTTGACATAACTAACGAAACATATCAGATGAAAGACTAAAATCATCACCTAAGACAATGATAAAGGGTTTGATCCAAGTTGAGATCACACCTAAGATGGTGCCAAAGAAATCAATCAAAATTTGTTACCTATTGTGGTAATCAGAGATTCAATTCAAAATTATTACCTAATGTGGTAATCAAACGCGAATCAATATATGTTACCTATTGTGTTAATTAGAGATCCAATCAAAACCACTAACTAAGACGGTGACAAAGAAAAAAATTGAGCAAATCAAACTCGATCCAAAATAGAGATCGTGGTAGTCTCCTAGAGGAAGATTAAATACAAAATCAAATCAAACTCAATCCAAAAGGGAGATCGAGGGAGCCTTCTAGAGAAAGATCAATCAAATTCAAAAGAAAATCTAACTTTATCCTAATGAATGGATCAAAGGCAATCTTCAGGAGGAAGATAAATCAAAAATGAACTAGTAGTTCTCCAAAGAAAAACTCAATCTAGAGGAAGATCTATCAAATATGAGTTATTTTGCTTTAAGGTAAACAAAGCGGGATTTCTTCATTAATGTAACAGAAACATCATTTGAAGATAAATTTCTAGTCTTCCATTTAGATTATCATTACTGGATAATTTTCTGGTCTTCTATTCAGGTTGCCAGAATGGATTTTTGGTCTGCTATTTAGATTATCATTGCCGGATAATTTTCTGGTCTTCAATTCAGGTTGTTATTGCTAGAACAGATTTCTAGTCTACTATTCGAGAGTCTTTGTTATTAAGCAAACTATTATATGTTTATTAATGAATAAGCAGACTCTTACATCAAGATCAACATTTATGGCCATCATACCAACTAAGTTTCTGAATGCTGAATCAACAAGGCTTCTAATTCACATACAAGTAAACTATTGCCCTATATGTTAAAGGCTCAAAATGTAGAAAGGCAGATTATGCTCAAAAAAATAACTACAAAGAATCAAATTAAAACTGGAAAGCAAACTACAAATCTCGGATGAAAGCAAGAAAATAGAATATCTATCATTCGAGTACAAGTTTATTTATCATTTAATACATTATGCATGAGAATTGAAAGAGGAAGAGATTGGATAACAAGAGAATCCAATTTAAAATTTTACAAATAACTCTTTACTAAGAATTAAACTCTTGAGCATCCTCTTTAGATCTTCAGCAACCGAAGAATCTGTTATATGACGAATTGCCACATTTAGAAGTTGTTTAGGTTTCTTCTCTTTCTTTCGAATGGCATCTGCATCGCTTATCGAATCAGTTTCAATTCTTAATGTACCATTAAGCATTTTATTTGCTCCTTTGAGAAGCTGAATCTTGCTCTTTAATTTCTCAATCTCCATTATGAAAGCATGTTTTTCATGCTCAAGTCTCTCAGCCTTAGCTTCATAAGTATTAAGATGAGTAGACCATTGCTTGTTCAAAAATTGAATATATTTAAATCTATCTTTTTGGCACCATCTAGCTATCTCACCATTATTTAAAGTCTTAGGAGGCTTTGATATGGCAGAAAATCGTTCTTATCAACTAAAGGAGTAGGAGTAGGAAGCCTGGTATCGCCTCCACTCACAATAAATTCCAAAAGTTGGTAGTTTGCTTGGCTTTTCGATAATTCAACTTCAAGATTCATTACTTTTTGATGCAATTGAGAAATCTCAGCATTAGCCTTATTTTTTCGAGAAGAAAGCCTAAATTGGCCAATAGCATCTATTTTTCCTTTAAACTCTTGAATTCTCCAACCCTCTATCTAATTTTCTTCTTTAAATCGTAAGTCATCTCTTTAAAACTACTAAATGTAGATCTTAAGTTTTAATATTTGTCATGTTATTCTTACGCATCTGGATTATCCAGAAATCGTAAAGCCAAATTTCCTTGAGAAGAAAATTCTTCACGGTAGGAAAGGTATTAGTAGAGAAGGGAATGGTAGCAACCCTAGGAAGGTTCCAACTAGTCCTAGGATACAGGTTGCTTCCATGATCGTCTTCATATCTTATATGAAGAGGCCTAATCTAGCCCTCACTTTTTTCCGCTAAGAAAGAAAAGTCGGCGAGAACATTCCTAGAATAAATTATATTTTGGACCTCTACTAAGGCCTCCTTATCGTTAATGAATTTCTAAAACAGAGTCATTACTTCTGCATTCTCTCTTATGATCCTATAGGGTGAAGGCGAGTTCTCTTCAAACGAGGTGAAAATTACTTATCATTAAAAAACCTTAATAGTGCAGCACTTGCAGAAAGGCACTTATATTTATCAGAAAGTTCATTATATTCATCAATTGATCTATCGATCTCTATTTAACTAAAGCACGTCCCTTTGACTCTTTTCACATAAAGTCTCGTAATAATACTTGATCTTTGTCCTTAACTAAGATAATACGTATATTTACTAAATACACGTTGATAACTTTAGAAAATTATTAAGGAATTCCATACCTGAGAGACTGGAACTTGGAAAGTTGAAGTTTGAGTTTTACCTTTTGACCGATGACTTGTGGAAGCACTCCCTTTTGAAGGGGTATCCTTCCCTGTATCACCTTGAGAATTAGGAAGGTCGGTATGACCCGCATTATAGGAAAATGATTCTTAGTCAAGACCATCTAATCTGTCACCCTATCTTTTGGCCTTAAAGGACCCTTGTCATTGTCATCACCTCCATGATCATTATCATCATGGTCATCATTACCATCATGGTCACCATCATCTCCTTCTTCTTCATCGGATTCTATCTCCTCATCGGGGGGAGGGGGTCGTCAAAAGATAACAACTTTCTAGCAGCGACCATTTCCTTGGGAGAAAACTCTTTGTAAAGAGATCCTTAGGCTCTCCCCAAAATAAGACTAAATTTCCTCTTGAAATTTCCATTTAAGGCTTCCATGAAAGGGCTGGAAATTTTTGAATGTTGTCGTCATATGCCACAAATAAAGCATCCTCGTAACATTTCTCAGTAAAGGTGGTAAGAGCATTATTGAGGAAGAAGGAGACTATATTCTTGGCATCCTAGATAATTTTGTTTGAATATGACAGGATGTCACTTTTCCTTTTGAGCTTGTCCATTAAAGACTTATTTTTGTCAGCTGCCTTAGTATTTTCTTTGTTGGCCTTCTCGAGATATGCTTTTAAATCTTTCACTTCTTCCTTCAATAATTGTTTAGTTTTATTTTCATCATCAATGGAGAAAATAAGTTTATCTTTTTCAGAAATTGCTTCATCCCTTGCTGTAGTAATATCAATTATACTGTTGTTAAGTGATGAGATCTATTCCTTAAGTTTGGCTGCATCAGTAGAGGGCCCATGAGAAGCATCTTGGAGGAAGAACATATGCTTGGCCGCTTAAAATGGATAACAAGGCAAAGTCTAAACAAAAAATACGGAGCTAAAAACTTAGATTAACTAAACGAAAGAAAATGTATATTGATAAGAGATGTTTGATAATGATAAAAAATGATCCTTAGAATAAATCAAAGGCTACGGTGGCCTAAGAGAAGTCAAAGATGGAGATTGGGTAGCCAATCGAAGAAGATCATCAAAACTCGTCATAAGAGTCTGAGCCTTATCCTTCGAAGGAAGAGAGTCATTTGGAGAAGGAAAAAGTCCAAGATGATCATATATAAGGTGAGGAGTTTTTGGAGAATCAGGAAGAGAAACGTTGAGAAGAGCAACCAAAGAATGAGCCACATCAACTGATTTTTGAACTTTATGCTTAGAAGAATCCAGATTTTCACATTTGGGCTTGAATCAATAGCCACATATGCATCCGTGGCCATAAATGATAGGAGTATATTTGCCTATGAATTTTGGCTTTTTACTTGGGGTAGAAGGTAGAATATCAGCAAGTGCACCAGTAATCGCTTTCCTTTTAAGTGCCTCAACCGTTTTAGCAACAGAATTCTCGATAGGCTATATTTTGGGGCTATATGGAAAAATCGTAGCGGTAGAAATCTGCTATGAGATATTGTGGGGTTATAGCGGGGCATTAACTACACAGCACGACACCATTTTATTCCGCTGCATTGTTATCTATTATTCTCTGGTATGTGTAACTCTGATATGTATTGTATAAGTATAATCAAATATTTTGTAAAACAGCTTCATGAACTGTATTCGATTATTATATTTTGTTATTCCACTGCAAGATTCTGTTTTGTTTTCTTTCTTTCTCCGCTTTTTCTTATTTACCCCATAACAATCCGCCCTTCTGTATGGTTTAGGTCTGACGTGTGTGGTTTATCGTCGATTCAAAGCATGCAAAAAGGCAGGACGTTACATTGACTTCTTATACTCAATGCATCTATAGTTCGTTGCAAAAGAAAAGCTCAAACTCAATCAATTCTCATCTCTGCACAACATAAGACTAAGCATCCAACACATCTAGCAGAAATTAAAAGAACAAACCAAAGAGTTTGATAAAGCTTGTATTCTACTAACAACCGTCATATATCACTTTTTATTTGAAATGGTACTTTATATGCAATATGTCACTGAGACATCATATCGCATGTTAATAAACGTTCGAATCACGCCACACAAGTTTCAAATTTATGACCTCTCGCACTAAAGCCGAATCACTTAACCACTTGGAAAATGGTGCTTGTCACCATATATCACATTTGGAAGGAAAGAAATGCCGAATGATGTAAATGGAAGACTCCAAAAAACATTTTTTCTTTTAGTTTCTAAAGATATTTTAGAATTTATTTGTACAACTCCAAAAAAGATCACTTACTTACATCTACCAATGATGTAAATGGAAGACGTAAAGCATTACATAATCCTTGTAATTAGAGATAACAAAAAATGTGTTAAACCATCGTCATGATTTACATCTTCTGATGGATTCAAATATGTTGCAGAAGTACATTAAACTTTAAATTTACTTCCATTTTTACATCACAATTGTTCATTTCCAATTCTGCGTTTTTAAAATCAAATTCATGAATTAAACAATGGATCATGAGCATGAACGACCATCATCATTAATTATCCTAACAATTATCAAAGCATGGCACTTTACATTTCACATATATAAACAGAAATAAATTAGTTAAAATTGTCTCGCACAGTATTTCATATACCAAAATACCCATGTTATTTCACATTAATTAAAATTAATGAATATCCATGAATGGTGCACCATCCTCATTAAAATTAATGAAAGTTTTACATCCTTTGATGGTTTAAATTCATTAAGATTTATAGTATTGGCCATCATTTTTTACCAGATTGATTAAATAAACGATTTATAAAAATGATATTTCATAAATAATGAAATAGGTTTATAATTGGAATTTGTATATATTTTGTAAATGGATTTGAAAATTCATTTAGTAAATAGATTTATAAATGGATTTTATAAACAAATTAGTTTTATAAAGGAATGGATTTATAAGTGGATTATGATAGCAAGATGAGTTTTTATAAATAGAATTTTTTAAATAAAGAGATTTTATAAAATAGAAGTTTTATAAAATCAAAAGAAGATTTATAAGCATAGTTTTATAAATATGGAAAAGATTTGTGTCAAATTTAAATATGGATTTTTATGTAAAGGAAATATATTTAAGTTTTGAAAGTTAAATAATCCTTTTAAAGGATTGTTTTGAAAGTAATGTTTTTGATGAAGTTAATGACTTCAACAAGTAATTTATCTTTTTAAAGTAATGTTTTGGAAAGTAATAATTCCAAATGGAGTTTAATGGTTTTGAAAAGTGATTTAAAATGTGATATGTATCGAAAACATGAATTTCAACATTTATTATCGTAATAGATGTTTTCCGAGAAAGTATAGATGCCATGAACTATAACACTATTGTTATAGTAAATGATTTTCAGAAGGAAATGCTTTATATAGTATATGTGTTATATACATATAATTAATTAATCATATCCCTATATTAGTGTTTTTGGGTTGTCGTAATGATGTTTTACCGAACGTTCGTTTTGATCCATATAAAGTGCGTTTCAACCTTAGGATTTGTATATCTATGCTAATTTCCATTTTAAGTATATGGAAATATTTTCTAAGTGTTGAAAATGAAATGATTTTTGAGTGTACTTATATTGTTGATATAAGTATATGGAAACCTTTTCCAATATCAAAAGATTGAAAGGGTTTTTAGGATATATCTTTTAAAGATAATTTGAAGTGAATATTTGGAATTTAATTAATAAAAAATTAATTAAATGGGCCCAATGATTTCTTATGTGCTAGATATTGCTTGTTGTTTTGATAGTTAAATAACCGACTATTAAATTTGACCATTTTTAGGTTTCTTGACCTGATGTGGGAACTGATTAGACGTGCGTTTAGCACGAAGCCAACTGAGTAGGCTTGAGTTATTTGGGTTAAGTATGTTGATTCGAGTACTACAAAGTTTCTATAGTACTTCAATCTGTTGGGCTTCCTTCTCGGCCGAAGGATAGCAAGTTGAGAGTTAGAAATGTGATAAGTCAATAACCCATGGCTTCCGTATGAGGTTAAGGCCCTCTTTATCGTTGTTGGTCTGGAGAGACCAGGGTCGGATTTATCTGAGAACCACTTTAGACCAATGTATGTGTTCGGAAGTGCAGGTTTATGATTTTGATTTTTGAAGATGGAGATTTTCATGATGCAAGGCCACTTTCCACTAGACTCGAGACGAGATGCATCACATATATATTTGGTGGCAGTAATGCTTCGTTATGAACGTCTACGATATGCAAGGAATCCTTGCTATTAATCGTAGGGGTAATTCCCAACAGGTGGTAGGTGGGTGCCTTCAGTTTGTCCTATTCCTGTACAACTTTTATGAATGAACGTTGGTATTGCATTGTTGCTTGGAGGGTAGTGTTCGCATTCCAAGTGGGAAGTGCTATATAAAAGATAAACGTAGCCTCAAGCCTCATCAACCGGAAATGACAAAAATTAGGGGATATGCTTCAAGGATATGTGGTTCTCTACCATTAGGGTGAGGTCATCACCTAATCTAGATCGATATCATAGATTATGTATGTTCGGGGCCCATTTAGGTTATTGATCCCAACCAATGTGATGACATACTCGGTGCTATCCAGTAAGGGGTAGGGCCGGTCTTGACTCGTAGAAAGTCCATGCGAGGCTCTTAGTGTGTTTATCTAGAGATGCACTGTGGTTGGTGGCACCCCGTTGCCTTGTCGTTGTTGGAATCCATTTTCCCATACGAGCCATTACAATTTTGATTATGTCCAGTTATGTCTGAATGTGAGATGCAAGCATTTCAGCAATATTCATGTTTTACTTTGACCCCTAGACATTATTATAATATAAATGGATTTTCTATAGAAATTTTTTTGCTTATCATAGGGTAAAAACCCATCCATGTTTATGTGCGGGGTGGTCTTACGAGTTACTTTATAATTTCGAATGATTTTCTCTAAATTTAAAATCCAGTTGGGTGTGTTTTCTCATGCTGGCTTTCCAGACTGACCCGTGTTATTTTATTATAATGTTGGGGTCAGACCGAGAAAATGTAAAAATTACTTTGGATGCATTGGAACCAAGGAGACGAGTTGGAGGTCTTCAAGTCATATTCCCGTATATGTTTATTTTTTGCTGCTTTGTTATGAAAATCATCAAAAATGGCGAGGACCGGATGTTGTGACTGTTCATGCTGATGGTTGTGATTGTAGTTGTACTCCGATAGATGTATGTATATAATAGTTTCTCTTTTGTAAAGATCTTTGATATTATATTATATATTGTTCCGCTGCGATTCTCAAATTCTATGTTGTTTTACTTTCTTTGTTCTTCTTCTTCTCTTCTCTTTTTCTTTCTTCTTTCTTTCCCTTAACTATCCGTCTTTCCGTTTAATTTGGGTTAGACATGTGTGGTTTATTGTTAGTTTGAATTGTACGAAAACCAGATCGTTACGTATTCCGATTAGGTTCCATAATAAGTTTATTTAAATTGTCATACGTGTTATTGTTACCATTTTAATGTCGGTGTTGGACGTATGGATTGCCAGTCACGCCTTAATTTTTTGATAGTAAGAGTGGTATTTTACTTGATAGAACATTCATTTTGATGTCTATGGGTTCGAACCCATGACCTCCAGTACCTAAGGCCAGAGTGCTATAGCACAATTCAGTTGAGCTATTGATCCTTGACCACTCACGTCTTTATCTTAATTTCCCATTTTTAATTATGAATAGTTAATTAGATTACCATTAAAGATTTACACCCCCTCATCGAATATAGTGTCATATTTATATTTATGGATTCCACTAAGACTTTACTTCGATAATAGAAAATGTTATGTCGTGGTTAGACATTTGATTGCCATAAAAGCCTTATGCCAATAATCTAATACAATATCATATATAGACTTTTGAATGCTACATTTGGTTGCCACTAAGGCCTTACAACTACTTTTTAATACTCTAAATTATATTACTTATAATCTCCTAGCGTTTCTAAGCTTAGTTTCGATTCTCTGCCATTTAAATAAATTGTTACATTTTAATTTATTGTTCCTTATTTAGGAAGTTTCCTTACCCATAGCTATCACATGCCTCGTTTTCCTTTAAGCTATCAAGTGTCTAAAGTCTAAGTTATCACATATTTAAGTCTATAAAGCTATCGAAGGTTATTTTATCGCATGTGGACCTATCGCATGCTAAGCTTGACAATAAGATATAAGGCTATCAAAAGTTAAACTATCACACGCCAAATCATCGAAGTTTGTACTTTATGGGCTATCACATACCATAGTTTAAAATCTATTATAGATCAGAACCAATTGTAGGTCCAAAACCTATTGCACATCAAAGCCTATCACATTTAACAAGCTATCGAAGGTTGAATAAGGATAAGCTATCATGTGTTGAGTTTTGTAAGAGCTGGCTATTGAGTGTCTAACTTCAAGCTGTTGAAGGCATAACTTTTAGAGCTATCGAATGCTTTTTAAATTATCAGATGTCATAACTTTGTAAGCTATCACATGTTGACACTTAGGAGTTATGACATGTTAACAAATTTCTAACTATTGTATGCATAAATTTGAGCTATCATATGTCTAGGTTTGAGCTATAACTTGTCTAGATGAAGATTTCGTACTTAACTAAAAATATGGTTTATTACCATGAAAAATAACCACTGCACACCAAATCCTATTATATGTTGAAATTTTATTGGTTTACCTAGGTCTTTGTAGTTTCATTTTCAGGATTTATTAATTACTTCATTAATTAATTTGTTAAATTAATTAGTGAATAACTTTTCCTCTTTACTACTGTCCGTATTAGTTCGAAAATAGATGGAAAACAACCCAAAAAATTCACAAAAAATAATCATATTCTTCATCATTTCCCCATAATATGTAAAGTCAAAATGACAATTTTTCAAATTTTTAAATAATAAAAAATCCAAAATTGGTCTTTTTTCCCATTTGGAAAATTCATAATTCATTATTGCTACATTTAAAAATTTAAAAATTACTAAAGCTGGTTTATGTTAAATTTGGGTAATTCAAGTATTTGCTAAAGAAGAAAAGAATTTACCTAATTGATCTTATCAATAAATTAGGTTATATGTAGAAAGAATAAAAGGAAAGTTATAAAAAGATAATTTACGTTGGAATGACACAATTTATTTAATCAATTAATTAATTAGTCAGTGAATGTACAATTGAAAAAAGGAAGTCCATCTATGAATTAATTGATTTAATAATATAAAAAAGAAGAGAAAAGATAGTCGATGATGATTAATTCAAGCAAGGAAAATTATAGAAACCACGATTACAATATTCTAGTTGCACTGAAATCAAATCATGGATTTTTGGAAAGATTCCAAGATAAATGAGCGAATAATTTAGTTGATCTCTAATTATCTACCTGCCATTATCATCTTATTAACTAAACCCTGATTTCTGCAGTCAAATTAAATCAGGCATTTTTGAGCGCAAACAAGTATTTAAAGAAATTGATTATTCATTTTGTAAGTATAAGTCAGTCTCTCCACGTTGCTACCTCTAATTTTCTAATCTCTTTCTTTTGTGCTCTCTTCTTTATTAAAATAACGAATAGCTGTTGGGTCCATGGACGTAGATAATCAAGTTAAACAACGTTAAATCTTTTCTACTATTCTGTTTTTCTTGTTTGTTGAATTGGTGATTTGATAATTAATCGACAAGCTAGATTCCTTTTTTGTTTTCACGTCCAAGTATTCCCCAACCCTTTTTTTATTAGTGCAACTTAATTAAAATTTTGCACAACAGTTTCAAGCGCTACAAGATTACATCAATATATAGATATATAACATGAGAACTGTAATACGTTTCACTGTAGATATCACCATCTTAAAATGATGTTGGTTGGATTTATGTGGAAAAAAACTTGTAGTATCACGATGATATAGAGTATTATACTGTCTTCCCATAACTGGACAATCAAATGTAACCCGTCGTATTACGTGGGTAATAATTAGCATAATTTGGACCTAATTATGTTTTGATATTTTCACCATATTCAGTATACATGCTTAAACAATTAATACTTCCGATAGAGGGAAAAAACATAACACAGGCAGCAAAACAAATTAAAACCCAAGTGCAAGTAATTTTCAACAATTTGCTCTGACCAAAGACCTAGTAAAACCATAACATTTCATTTCTCAAACCATAACATCATATGCAAGGGAATTTGAAGCACCAACTGAATGAAGTTTAAAATGTACCATCTCTTGAAATTATTTATTGTTCTTTACGAATCCCGCAACCATAGCTCTAGGCAAAGCGACTACTCACTCATCTCCATGCTCAAATGGTGGCAAAACTAGAACAAGTGACCAAAAATGTCCATATTGTGCGTGCCTAAGAAATTTGACCGCATATAAGCATGAATTTTTTTGCTATCCATCAGTGTTTTGATCACCGGAACCCGGCCGCGGTTGAACCGAGGTTAACCGTGAGCCGTCAGCCACCACGGTCCGCAGCATATTCAAACCTCGCGTATGCTAGAACCGAAGATGCAACCTCTAAACCGCGGATTGAACCACCCAATTAGATCGCGTCAAACCTTCTTCCTCTGAAAATTCACTCACAGAAACTCATTTATCACAAAATTATGAACCCTAGACGTTAAACTTCAAATCGGCAGTCAATAAACCCTCTACAGGCGCCACAACTAGCTATAACTTCAGAAAACCTTATGCGTTATTACTAACTGGTAACAAATTTCAAATTTGTAAATAATTATGTGCGTAATTGGATGTTCAGCTGATGTTTTGCGTTTTGATGTTGGGTGAATTAAATATGGACTGAGTGAGTTTTGTGAATGGGGTTTACTTCAGTGGTTGTAGATATATATGGACTCAGTGAATTGTGATATAACTGCTTCTATCAGTTCATATTGTACCGTCAATCTGAAATTAAACAAGTGATATTAGTCATATTTGTTTGAAAGAATGCTTATCTCATTCATTTTTTGAACTGTTTGGCTTAATTTCATTTAGTCTGGATGAATTTTTTGTTTGATTATATAAGCTTGTATCTGTGTATATGATATTAAATTATGCACTTTTCTATAAGGCCGCTTCTCCTTGAAAACGAATATAATAGAGAAAGAAAAAAATTACACGGCTCTAACGGTTCGACTAGTCAAACCCTCGGAATCTTGAACCCTGCATCTTCACGGTTCGATTCAAGGTTTGGTTTTCAAAACTATGCTATCCATGCATAGAAACAATAAATGGTGATACTTAAATCTCAAACATGAGGGGCAAAATTAAAAAAAAACAATAATAAAATTATAGGTGGCCAGTAGACTTACAATTCTACAACAAAATAAATGGAATTATGCAAGCATATAGAGATTCATCACCCCTTGTTGTTATAAAAGTGGTTCAACCAAGCTATATATCTCACTCTTCTCTTCATGCTGAATCAGTGGTCTAGAAAATCTGCAATGCCTTTTTTGTCATAGAAAAATATATGTATTATATGTTAAAACCTCAAAATGTAGTAAAGAAAATTATGAAGCTAAAATTAGTTCCATTTTTTCTACATGTTAAGGATTATATCTTAACATTTATTTTATATGCATGATGTTATAATGAATTCAGCATTCTTCTAATCAGAAATTGCATAATCATGCAAGGAAGATAGTTTACTATGACTGCTAGGTGCTAGCAAAAGAAGTCATTACAAACGCACATTGAAATTTGATGACGATGAAACCAAACAAAAGACCCTGAAAGATACACGGTCGTCTAAGTTTTGCGCACATAAGTTGGTTGGGACAAGGGACTGTAAATGATATAATAAAGTGTAGCTATTATGGTTAAATTGTTTGTGAAAAACTGAAAATAATGTAAACAACACCCTTGCAACTTATACGCAAAAGACAACCCTATAGTTAGGGGAAAGATTATCCGTTGGAATGCGTCTCTACTATCCCAAGCAGGTAGACTGGTTCACATCAAGTCGGTCTTAGGCTCGTTGGGCACTCATGTCTTTGCTCCGATGACCCCTACCTCTTCTTTCTTCCGGCCGTTCCAATCTTTGGCTTCGTCCTTCTTTTGGAGGTCGAAGGTTGTTAACCACCGCCATCACTGGGTCTCTTGGGACGTCGTGTGTCGTCCCAAAAGCAAGGGCGGGTTAGGCTTGCGCAACCCTAAGGACATCTGTTCGGCTTTTGCTTGCAAGTTATGGTACAGGTTTGGGGATAACGACTCCTTATGGGCGTCGTTCCTGCACGCCAAGTACCGTCGGCTGGCAAACACAGGTTTTTCCGGATCTCCTTCTTACGCAAGCGAGACTTGGAAACACATGCAATCGGTGAAATCGTTCTCTGACTCTCATGGCGGTCATTCCGGATGGGATGGCGGTTTGTTTTCTATCTTCAAGGCCTGGAGCTCGGCTCGTAACCCAGCTCCGGTTCTTTCTTTGTTTTCTTTCATCTGGGACGCTAGAATCCCTCCTAAAGTGTCTCTGTTCATGTGGCGAGCCCTTCATGATGGGTTGCCATTAGATGAGAACCTTCAGAGGATTGGCATTCCTACTGTCTCCCGTTGTAGGTGCTGCGGCATCGGGGATACGGAATCCTTGGGTCCTTTTCTTTTTACGGGTTTCACTGCCAGAGCCTGTTGGAATTACTTCGAAAATCTGATAGGTATCCGAGGTAACAACAGCACTCCGGATGATTTACAGAGAACCTGGTGGTACGAGATCTCTGGTAAATCTCTTCACTCGATTGTTTTTCGTTTGATTCCTTGCCTGATCTGTTGGCACCTATGGTGCGCGCGGAATAAGGCAATTTTTGAGGACTCTCCTATGGATCCCTCTTCCATTATTCGGCGGGTTAGAAATGATGTCTTCTTGGATTTTCATGGCAGACCTTTTATGGGTTCGGTCAGCTCACGTTCTAGTCGGCTAGTGGATCTTTTATCTATTCCTGTGTTCAGGCTCCCTCTAGAGTTGGAATTGGCTGATGCCCTTTCCCGAGCCGGGTTGTTCAGGCTAACTCGACCTCGCTTCCCCCTTTTTTTCTTCTCATTATGTGGTTGCTGGATTTTCAGGCTCTAGCTTAACAGGTTTGGTCCGGGGTCTTCTGTCGTCTTCTTATATTATGGATTTCTGAGTGATTTTCTATGCTAGCTATGGTGGGCTCGTCTGCACCGCTTCCTGTTGATTTGGACGGTGGTCATTCGACATCGTCATCGGGCGGTGGCTTTGCCGGAGCTCGATGACGATGTTTCGATGGGCGGTTGTTTTTCCGAAGTTCATCCTGATTGATCTGTGCCTGTTTCTAGCGGTCGTCTTCCTCTCCTACTCGGCAACTTATGTTGTTTCTTTGGGCTTTTGTTCTTGTTTTGTCTTTTTGTTTGCTTCGACGGTTTTGTATTTCTTTTGTATTCTGGTTACCTGTCAGGCATGTTGACAGCTTTTGGTGTTGGTTTATATATATACCTCTATCATTCCTAAAAAAAATATAGAGCAAAGGCAAACAGACATGCATGGATGATCCATGTAAATTATCTAATTAATAATACACAACAGAGCACACTTAATAATGGAGAAGCAATTATCAGAAGAAAAAAATTAGTTTGTATTATATATGTAGATGCAACAAAAAATACCGCTCTCCTAATCGTAGATAACTCAATAAGGAAAGAAATACAAATCATACATGATCAGTATTAGGATAATTTTTCGATCTAGGCATCCGAAAAAAAACAAAATATAAAAGCAGGCCTCAGCAAAAACTAATTGTCAAAATATGCCTCGTTTAGTTTGTAACTTGCGTTTTATGAAATGCGCAAGTTATAAATTTTTTTTATAGGTAGAGCTTGCGCAATCCATAAGTGCGTATACTTTAGTTTTAACCTTGCGCACTTTTGAAATGTGCAAGCCCATTTTCGGGCATCAAAAAGACAGAGAGTTGAATCTGAGCTCATTTCATCCCCTATATCTTTTCTTCCCAGAACCCTCCCATTCCCAACTTCAAACTCATTCCAAATCCAAATATATTAAGTCAAAAACATTGTTCCTCATCTATTCCTTCAAACAACCACTCGATTGCGCATAAAATGAAAGCAAACTCTTCATCGACGTTGATTAGATGTAATTATAATTTGATTGTAATTTGAATACTACTATAGAAATGATTGTTATTATTAGCGCAAGAGGTAGTGTTGATGATGTCGATGTGAATTTACTAATATTGTTGGTCTCTTCGTTGAAAATGCAAAAGGATTTGAAGTATTCATATAGCCAAAACCCTAACTTTCACAACACCAAAACTGTCATTTTGTAACAGTTATAACCGTTGATAATCTAATTACCAACGTTTATAACCGTTGGTAGCAGGTACGTTATACTTTTTTTAGGAATTTTGAAACTTTTCAACGGTTATAACCGTTGGAAATTTTGGAGCTTACCAACGGTTATAACTGTTGGAAATGACAAAAATTCCCAACGGTTATAACCGCTGGGAAAAACCATAATTTCTAACGGTTATAACCATTAGGAATTACTTCACATTCCCTCTGACAGTAACTGCTATGAAACAAGATGAAGTTCAAACTAGCCTGAAAAATTAGGCAGTGAATCAAAATATGAACCAAAACCTGCAGGCTCAAATTGAAGGCCAGACAAGTGCACAAAATCCGACTGTGATTCAAAATATAATTCGATATACACGGTTCTAGTTCAAACCATCAATTTAGATACATCTTTACAAATCGAACATTAATATGCCTGTCACAACACAAATTATAAAGCAGAATAAAGCAAAAATGGAGACTCATCAGGTCTGAAGTAGTAAGTTCAGATGCAGGCACAGTAACACATGATTCAGGTGCAAATGCAGCGACAGTTCCTCAGCAGTCTGTTAAGTATTCCACCAAATTGCCTTTGAACTTAGCAAGTAAAAGTAGGAAAGACATTGCAAAGACTAGAATAAAAATGAAGCAAAGACTGACCTAATAATAAGCAGTGATAATGACAACAAAGTATGTACTGAAAAAGCAGATAATGCATATATTCCGAACACACTTACCTGAAGACACAAAACTGAGGGAAATGCTTTTGAATTCAAAGCCACTTCAAGCGAAGTTGTCGAAAATCCAACATGGTCCAACCTAGTTTCACAAATAAAATGAAAAGCATGTAAGAGCAGGTGGAGTAAAGTGAGTGGATCCCTTAGAAGCTCTAAAACTAAGGGAAATGCAAATACTGAAAATTAAACGACATTCCTTATATGGAACGTAAAGGGAGTTAATTCCCCCACAAGGAAATACGACGTTGTAGAGCACATAAATAGACTCTAACCTTCTTTTATTGGTTTACTTGAGCATTAATTGGATGAGAATGTCATTCGTTCATTTATCAAAAACATTAAATCATAGTGGGCATATGCATACACCAAAGATGAAAACAATAAAAGAAATAATTATTCTTTTGGATCCTATCATATGGAATGGAACAGTAGTGTTTTATCTAGCAGTAACCGAATCATCACGTTGCTACTTCAAAATAAAGGGGAAATGGGCATTGTCATAACAGTGGTGCATGGACTTCACATTCATGCGCAAAGACATAAATGTGGCCTTATTTAAAGGATTGATGCATCTACTAAAATAAATAATTAAATTATGGTGAGGATTTCTATGAAACTGTTAGAACTACAAGGCTGCAAAAATCTCAGTACGTTGGCAACTATTTCACATGGAAATGTGGAAAGTATTTCTTCGACACACAGCAAAATAGATAGAACTTTTTCAACTTTGAATTGCAAAGTAAATTTCCAAACTCTACAACTAAAGTTATTTATCATATCTCAAGCGACCACTCACCTATGCTAATTACATTCAAAATAGATGAAGAAACTCGGAAAAAACATTCCATTCAATTCAACAATACATGCATAAAAATGAATGGGTATGATGGCATAATTCAAAGCTCATGGAAAGCAACAGTAAATGGAAACCCCTTTTTGTATTCTTATAAAAATGAAATAAACCAATAGTTCTAAAAAACTGGAATAAAAGGAGGACCAGTTTAAGAAACATGTTTGAGAACTTAACGGAATAAATAAAGCTTTGTACCTTAAACTAATAGATAGTTCAGACTATAAAGACAGCTTACTTGCTTGAGAGAATATTGCACAGCCACACTACAAAGAACATGGAAAAAGCAAAAATAAACAAGCTTGATGAATGAGACTAATGTACCAGGTTTCTTTTTTTAAATGGATGCAAATGGGAACCATTCATATATTAGTTTAATTTTGTGCCTTAAGTTCATATAGGCAAACTTTATTTATTTTTTCACAAATAGTGAGGAGATGGGAGAAAAGAACCATGGAAATTACCTAACAAGCCATACTTCTGCAAGAAGGAGAATGAGGTTGTAACATCCCATTCATACTGATGCTTTGTAGGCTCTTGTGGTTTTGGTTCGATCAGTAAATTACCTAGAGAAAAATAATAGATTTATAAACATTTTCACCATCCAAAAGAACCACAATTTTGAGGATTAAATTTATTTCATATCCACATTCTGCAACATGAAATGCAATACCATTAAATCCAATCTTCTTTTTGTATAATCAAACACAAGATATACCTCCCCAAACTGTAATAAATGTAATCTATATCTCACGAATAACATAAACCCTAAGATCTAGAATTACATGATTATCACATATGTGATGAATTAATAAAACATACCTCCAGACATCTCGTATATGAATCGGCAATGGTTGTTGTCGAAAGCTATTTCAATGGATAAAGGAAATGGTTTCTCTCTCTTTTTCTATATCTTTCTTTATGTGTTTTTTCTATATCCTTTGTGATGGGCAAAGGTTAATATTTATAGGTAGAGAGATGACCAAATTTGCAGATTTGTAGACTTAGTCTTAATCGTCCATCAAGATCAAGATGAGAGAAATTAATGCTCTAGATTATAACTGTTTTATTGATCAACATATTAATATGAAAACCCTTTAGATTCTATTGACCATAAAATGAGTAAGGAAACGTTTTAGGAAGGAAACGGTCAAATTTCCTTACAAATAAGGAAGGAAAATCCATTAATGTTTTCGTATTAATTTCCTTACAAAACGGTCAAATTTCCTTACAGTCTCCCACTTGGTCAATAGTAAAATCCATTAATGTTTTCGTATTAAGGTCATAAGGCGCGCATGATATGCTAAACTTTTCTTTAGTCGGTTATCATAAATGTCTTGGCTAATCTAGTGGTCAATGGAAGTCATGATGTGTACATGTTATTTTGCAACATGCTTACTTCCATGTACTATGACATTGACAACTTTCATAACTAGACCATAGATGAGCATAACTTAATGGTCACATAATGTCTTGAAGCAAAAGACTGTTTATGTTATCATTTACCTAAATATAAATGTATACACATTATAAAATAGAAATAAAAGATGTCCAAATTATTAAGAGCTCAATAATTGTTATGTCTAGCTAAGTACAAAATATATGGCATAATAAGAAGATAATTAGGAAATATCTGCAAGACCCATGCTATCAGTATGTCTCTGAAAGGTCTTGGGAGGTAGTCCTTTCGTGAATATGTCTGCCACTTGTAAGTCTGTACTTATCGATTCAACAACAATTTTCTTTAGTTTAACATCTTGCTTCAGTAGTAGGTATTTCAGGTCCATGTGTTTGGAACCTTTGGTTATCCTATCATGCTTGGAGAAAAAGGTTACAGCTTTATTGTCACAATAGACAGTTAGTGGCTTAGAGATAAAACTTAAAGTGCCAAATTGTGAGACAAAATTATGCAGCCATGTTCCCTGAATTGAAGCCTCATAACATGCTACGTATTCAGCCATCGTGGTGGATCCGAAAAGCATCTCAGATTTCTGGCTTCTCCATAATATTGCACCTCCACATAAGAGGTACACATTTCCAAGAGGGAGATCCCAATTTCAAGACATCCAGCAAGGTCTGAATCAGAATAAGAATAACCAGTTACCTGTGGGTAACTTGATTTTCTATAAGTGAGCATGTAATTCCTTGTTCCCTTTAGGTATCTCAGTACCTTCTTTGCAGCTTTCCAATGAGCGATTCCTGGGTTACTTTGAAATCTACCCAGCATACCAACTGCATGGCTGATATCAGGTCTTGTACAGACCTGTGAATACATCAAACTCCCTACAAGAGATGCATAAGGATATTTGGTCATTTCTTCTCGTTTCATAGGAGTCTTTGGGCACTGCTCAAGAACAAGTTTGTCTCCTTTCTGCAGTGGGACAGGACTAGAGGAACAACTCGTCATGCCAAATCTCTCAAGAATTTTGTCAATATATGCTTTTTGAGACAATCCTAGAATTCTTTGTGATCCATTATGGAATATTTCTATTCCTATCACATAGGAAGCCTCGCCCATATCTTTCATTTCAAAGTTCGTTGAGAGATAATCCTTAGTTTCACGTAATAAACCAAGGTCGCTGCTAGATAATAATATGTCATCAACATACAGAATCAAAAATATGAACTTGCTCCCACTGAATTTGAGGTATATATAAGAGTCAACTATGTTTTCTGTGAAATCGAAAGCGGTAATGATTTCATGAAACTTTAGATACCATTGTCTAGAAGCTTGTTTCAGTCCATATATTGATTTCTTAAGTTTGCAGACCATGTCTTCCTGTCCTTCAATTATGAAGCCTTCATGTTGACGCATGTAGACTTCTTCTTCCAAGTCTCCATTTAGAAAGGCTATTTTCACATCCATTTGATGTAACTCGAGATCATAATGAGCTACTAATGCCATGATAATTCTAAGAGAATCTTTCCTGGAAACAGGAGCAAAAGTTTCATTACAGTCAATGTGTTCTTTCTGATTAAAACCTTCGAAAACAAGTCTGGCTTTATATGTAGGATCTAGAATAACCCTAGAGGGGGGGAGGTGAATAGGGTTATAGAAAATTTTCTCGATTTAAACACAAAAACAAACTGCATAAATAAATATGTTGAAAAGTAAATCACACACAAAATTTACCTAGCTTCGGCAACCCCTGCCTACTGCTGCATTCCCAGATTTCTATTAGAATTAAACAGTCTCCCGCTTACAAACACTCTAACCGACTCGCAAACCCTGCTCCCGCTTACAAACACTCTAATAGACTCGCAACCCCTGCTCCCGCCTATAGAGTTTTGCAAACTCGCAAACCCTTGCTCCCGCCTATAGAGTTTTGCAAACTCGCACACCCTGCTCACTGAACTAATTCTAACTAGACAATCTGACACTACCTACAACCTAGGTGGTGATTTTACCAGTTCTTTGATTCGAAAAGTAAAAACAATAAATAAAAACAATTAAACCCAAAACCCCTTTAATAAAAATAAGGTCGGACCTTTTATTCTTTAACCCGATCGTTTTCTCTTGCTTGTGAAACAATTACGGCCGATCCTCTTTGCCACTAAATTAGGGCTTCTGCTCCCTTGTGAAAATTGGGGCTTTGATTCTTCGTTCGATCTGATTTGTGTTGCTCTTGCTCGCGCTCATTCTCTGATGATCGATTCTCTTGAGATCGGCTGCTTGGTTGACTTCGAGATTGCGAATCGTTTGCACCTGCTCCTTTGATCGAGTTCGATAGATTGGTATGTATTCTCTTTCGTTGCTGGTTTAATTTCTTGCTTGAACTCAATGTGTAACGACCCAGAATTTTTAATAATTTAAATTTGAATATTTAATTTATTTTAAATATTAATAAGTGAATTTATAAGTCAAATAAATTTTTATTTGAATTTTTGGATTTAATTGGATAATTTAATCAATAATTTAATATGTTAAATTATGGAAATAATTGAAAATAGAGTTAAATATGATTGAAAATAATTTGGAAAATTTTATTTAATCATACTGGAGTTATAGAAATATTTTAGAACTTTTAAAATCGAATTAAAAGTTAATTTGTGAAAATTGAATATTTTAATATTAAATAATCGACTGTAAAATAGTCAATTTTTGAACAGTCTCAGAATTGAACGAAACCAGTTCCATTGGATCCGTAATAGTTAGTTATTACCGGATTTCAAATTTCGTGTCAATCGGAGCTATCGTTTGATCGTGGCAGCTCGAAACGCATCGAATCGTTTTTAATTTAAATTTGGCGAGTCAAAATAGCCATTTTTCAAAAAGTCTCGGATTTCGACGAAACCAGTTTCATCGGATCCGTAATGTGATATTATTGTAAGGTTTCAAGTTTCAAGTCATTTGGATTTACCGTTTGTCCGGTACAAATTAAAACGCCTAGAAATCGACTTAAATCGGTTTAATTTAAATTGAGCGTTTTCAGCCATAACTCGCACATACTTCCGAATTAGCTTCCGAAACCTGTTCCATTGTGTCCGGAACGCGGGGTAAACCCTAGGTACGCTGGTTACGGCGTCTAAATCGGAGTTCGGAAAATCCGGGATGAATAGTGTCGCTCGTTCCTTATAAATAGCCCTACCCCTTCACAAAATTTGATAAAATAACTAAAACCCTAATTCCAATTTGTAGCCGGCCCTAAAACTGTCAATGGCCAGAAATGATCTTCCTCTTCCCCTTGATTTCTCCAAATCCATCAAGAATTAGCCTTAGGTTTCAACTAACAAATTGAAGAGGACGTCAAGCTCTACGATCTGAACGGCTGTGATCGGAAACGGAGCAACGTGGAGGCGTCAGGAGGTGGCCGTTCGTGGGCTGTAGAGGGCCGTGCGCACTCATCTACAGGTGGCCGAGCTCTATGAGCTTCTGGGCGTGGGTAGCTAGGGTTTGGAGCTTCGCGATGGTGGTCGTGTGATCGAGTTTCGTCGAGAAACGAGAGTGTATAATTCAACCCTAGTTTGGATATCATGGGTTCTTTGGTGCGGCCTTGAACCTGTAGCCGTGCGTGGTGATGTAGGAGATGAAGATTTTGGGCCTTTGGATCATGATCATGTGGCTAGGATTGAGGAGAGGTTTAAATTATTAAAGTTGTTGTAAAAGTTTATATAAAATTGTGTACAAACTTGTAAAATCAATATCTTTTTCATACGAGGTCGAAAAAATGCAAACTCAGTTGCGTTGGAATCGTATGGACGAGCACTACGCGATGGAGTTGGTTTGGAGTCGTTTGGAGTTAGTGAGAATTTCGGGTAAAATTAAACGCGCGTTTAATTTTATTCGAAATAAAAGCTTAAACGGAATTTAAAACCAAGGTGAGAATTTCTCACTCAATCGAATAGGTTTCGATTTTATTTTAAATAGTTAGATTTAAAATATTTGAATGCATGTTTGAATGATGACTGTGAATTATTGATTGTTAAAATAGACATTATGCGCCGTTAGTAAGCGGATGTTATTTAATATAAACATATACCGCGAATATTTCATAAACAGTGAAATTGGTATTATATATAATATCAATATATATATTGGCATATGTATATATTGCAGTTGTTGATTTCCCGCATTTTTGTTTAGCGGATGAGACCCTATTACGCCGTTATTAAGCGGATAATATTTATTAAGAACATATACCGCGATAATTTCGTACTGGAGCGAAATTGGTATTGTGCTAATGTTTTTGGATGCAGGAAACAGGTTGGAGGGATCCAACTGGATTCCTCAACAGTATTTATTTTATTTCAGATATTTTGATATTTGATTGATTATCATATCGATATACGATATCGTGTTGTCGTGATTGACTATTTGATGTGTAGCATCATTGGACCCAGATTTTGGGATTTTAAAATGATCTTTAAAATGATTTTTGAAAATATACTTTATTTCTGGAATTGATCCATTATAAATAAATAAACGTTATAATTTTTAAAGTTATAAAAATTATGGTTTTTGTGAAATATAGTTAAAAAGCTGATTTTTAGAAATACAGTTAAAAGCTGATTTTTGGGAAATATGAATTAATGTTTTTATTAAATAGTTTAAACTGGATTTTTGAACTTATTTTTAAAAGTTTAAATATAGGATTTATAAAATTTGATTATTTTATAAATTGAAATGGTGATATTATAAAATAATTTAAAGACGTTTTAAAATAATAATATAAATTGATTTATATTAAAGGATTTATAAATGGATATTTATGAATTGAGATTCAGACATTATAAAACAAGTTTTTATAAGTGTTTGAATGAAGTGAAAATGAATTTCATTAAAGAATGAAATTTATAGAATTATAAATGGTGAAGTATAAATGAAATTTATAAATAGTAAGATTTATAAATTTGTGAAGTTATTTGAAGAATAAATTTTGTTAAATAAATGAATCTTATAAGTTATAAGATTTATGGTTTGGAAAGTCTTTAAAGAACGATTTTTGTAAAATAATCGTTTTATAAGCATTTAACTTATAATATGAATGTTTAGTTTATAAGTGAGTTATAGACTGGAATAGGTTAACAAAGGAATTTATAAAAAGGAAGTTTTTATAATTAAATAGAAATGGAATTTATAAACGTAGTTTTATAAATCCGCAAACGACTTATTTTGATAAGTTAATTGTTATAACTTATAAATGGAGTTATATTCACATTTTTGAATAGTGAATAATCCTTTGAATTAAAAATGAATGAAGGGATGAAATTTGTTAACATAGTTTATTCACATTTTTGAATAGTGAATAATACGTTAAAGAAAATGTTTGAATAGGATGTTTTAAATAGAATTAAAACGATCTAATGATGTTTTAAATGTGTTGAGATTCGAAATCATAGATTTCAACATTTGTTGTTGAAATAGACGTTTTCGAGAAATAAAAGGAAATGGTGGACTATAACACTGTTGTTATAGTAAATGATTTCCGAAAGGAAATGTTTTGAATAGTATTGGGATTTATATATCTATTTAATTTCGAATCCCTATACTAGTGATTTTGGGTTGTCGTAACGATGTTTTACGCAACATTCGTTTTGGCCCAAATAAAAATGTTTAAGAGAATGATTTCCCTTAAAAGAATGAATAATATACTTAATTCGATTTAAGTATATTGAATATTTTCAAAGGTTGAAAATAAAAAGATTTGTTGATTACTTATGAATAAATAAGTATGGAAATATTTTCCAATATGAAGTGAATATTTAGAATTTATCTTTTTGAAGATAAATTGAAATGAATAAATTGAAATCATATGCATGAATATTTTTGAAATATAAATTCATTTTGGAATTTATATGTGAAAGTGGAATTTGTTTGAAAATAAATATTGATTTATTTTTGAAGTGTGGAAATTATATATCTTGTAAAGATATTTTTGGAAAATAAATAATTTGGAAAATTATTTGGAATCTGGTGATGTATGCATATCCATTGATAGTTCAATAGCCGACTATCAATATTTCCCTTTGAATGGGTATTTGATGTGATTTGTTTGAATTTGAATGCACACTTATTTTTGAATAAGCGCTCACTATTCGGGTTAACCGGGAAAGGACCATGGGGTCGTATAACCCATTCCGAATATGTGATACGTCGTTATGAGTTGCATTTGAAGATCGGTGTTGAAGACCGAGTATTTGTGAAAGCGATAGGATGACCTATCGATTGTCTCTGCACTGGGTAGCTCCTGGTATTGAGATCTCCTAAGTGATGGGAAATTCGATCGGGATTGTGAATACCCGTATTGCAAGGGCTTCGTAAGAAGTGCCTTCGGTTTTGTTCGAGCCCGGAACAAACTTGTATGGATTGTATGCCTGACATTACAAGTTGAGATATAAAGCCGATTTCTTTCAAATATATTTCTGTTGATGGCGGAGAATTTATTCTTTGCTTAACACCCTTCTTTGAGACGTACGAGCTCAAAGGTTATATAGTTGAAGTTATCAGCGATATATCCCATTTTGGTAATGTGACATGCTGAGTGATGCTGAAATGATCATTGTGTTGATTATTTGTGATAGGATCATCTATTTGATCGTCTATCTTAGTGATCATTGTGTTGATCATTTGTTGACCCAAAGCACGGCTTTTTGTACAAAGTGTGTTTTTGTGGACGTGAATTCATCGAGCCTCACATCCCGGTAATGGTCAAAACAGGAATGATGCGGCAAGGTTATGAGGGGTAGCTCCCTTTAGGGTATGTGCATTTCCTTCTGGAAAGGGTGGTATCATGGTATGGAGCCCAGATACTTACTCATGTTGATACACTATATCTTTTTCTGTGTGGTGTTGTTGGTGACGAGCGCTCGGTTAAAGGTCCGATGGGACCGGGGGATGCCATATTCGTGTAGTAGTTACCTAGTGATAAAGGTAACCCGGCCTTGTGTTGGCAGAGAGCTGGTTAAGTTCTCGGGACGTCCAGCCAGAGGCGATCCCATGTGGCAGTAGGAAGTTCCTTAGCCTGACCATTTGTTGGAAATCCAATTCCCAATACGAAACTTGTACGGTATTAGTTGTAGAACCTGCCATTCACTTATGGTGGTCACCACTGTTTGGATAGTAGCTATAGTAGGCATACGATAATGGTCGTATGTTGGCTAAGATTTATATTCTACTTTCGAAATGAATTTTTCCTACACTATGCACTAATAATAATATCAAATATTATTTTAAATGCGTATCAAGCATCTTTGACTATCATAAGGAGAAATCTCCTCCGATTCTGCGTTTGCATTGTGTGTGTGTGCGGGAGGCCTTATGGTAGTCTCATTTTTAAAAGCATTGCGAATTGAATTTAAAAATATTCTTCTATTTTGATTTTAAAGTTAAATAAACTGTTTTGAGTTCTCACACCAGTCACATGACTGACTCGGAGTTTATTGTTTTCATTCCTAAACTCTGGGTGCCCACCAATTTCCACACGGGCAGTCAAGAGTTAGGTTTATCGGGATATTCTGGATATTCTGGAGTTGCTGGAGGCAAGCTGGATGGCATGGCGTATTACTAATTTTATAGTATTTCTTTTTCCGCTGCACTGTTGTTGTTGTACACTCTGATGATATGATGTAATGAAATGTAATGTAATAACTGATATAGTTCTTTGTTTAAAGATTATTCATTTATTATTATATGTTGTTCCGCTGCGAATTAAGAGATTCTGATGTTGTTCTGTTGTTTTCTTTCTGTCCGTTCTATTTTTAAAATTCTTCTATCTTCTGTTTTTCAAATTCTCTGTTTTCTAAAAATTGTCTATCTTCTTTTCCCTCTATTTTTCTTTTTCTTTCTTCTTTTTCTCTTCTCTTTTCTTTTCTTAAATTCTTTTTAAAAACCCATAACATTTCGGTTTTTCGGCAACGAAAATCCGAAGCGTTACATTTGGTATCAGAGCTCTGATGGTTAAGCGAGAACCATGGTTCTGTTGGGTATAATTCATTAGAGATAGAGTCAGCAGTACTCTAGAATGAGTTTGAGTGTAATAATAGCTATGAGAGCGTATTTGTTAGTGAATATGAAATTGTTTTATATTGTGTTAACTTATCGGTTGATTGTTTATAGATTCCCGTCGATCTAGTCTAGCTAACTATCGTAGATAGGGGTTTCTAAACTCTTAAACAAGATAAATCGACATAATATTGATTTTAAATTGGGTAAATGAAATAATTTTACCTTGATTATATTTTATATATAAAGAAATAATTTTTCAGAATTATTAAAGTGTATATAAGTTGATTGTTAAGTTGTTTGAATAATCTAAATAAAAGAATAATTGTATAAGTAAAAGAATTATAAGCATTGAATTATAATTAAAGTATTTACAATTGTGAAATAAACTTATATATATAAAAAGGTGAAACTATATGAATATATTTATGAATATGAGTTGTAAATAAAAATGAATTCAAAGTTAAATGAAGTTGATATTAGTAATAAAGATAAATGTGAACTTAAGTTATGTGAATGAAATTCAACTTTGGTAATTGAATTGAATAAATGGATGAATTGAATGTTAATCGATTAAATGTGAATTAAATTGATATGGAATAATGAATATAAGTGTTAATTCATTAAATTCTAAAGTTATTGGAAGTTGAATAAATTGAAAGAGAATGAATATAAACAAAGAAATTTGGTTGTAATCAATACACTTTGGTTGTTATATGATTGTTGATTGATTATATGTAATTCATTAAGTGTTAATGAAATTGAAAGCTATGAAATTGAATTCAAATTAGAAGTAAATAAATTTGAATAGAATTGAAAGTGAATTGGATTTAATTAGTAAATGTAAACTAATTAGAATTGAGAATGAATGTTAGTAAAATCCAATGTAAATAAATCAAATGTGATTTGAATTGAAAACCAATTCATTAAATATGAATGAGAATATGAATGAATTTGTTGAATGTTAGTTGGTTGATGGTTGAATATATATATTGCTATTGTTGCATTTGCTATATGACATATATAGTTATTATGAGATATATGTTGTATATTGAGATTATTTGCATATATGCATGTTCTCATGTTGTTTGTTGAGTTTAGTAGGTGCGGATTGCGTTTGCTTCGCATTTGGAGCTCGCTTTTGCGCTATATTAGCCGTATATGCTCGCTAATAAAATATAAGGTACATATCTCGGATTAAATATCGTACCTTTACACTTTTTTCCCTGCGGGATGCCTCATTACTTGATGAGATGTATATTTGTGATATATATACTGTCATTTTTTTTTTTCGGATCGAGCCGCGCAAAGGAGACATGGCGAATTTTTCCGAAAATTTAAGGCGTTAGAAAAATTTGAGAAAATTGGGAAAATTTTGGAAAACTTTAACTTTGTTTTAGAGTTGAAAGTTAAATGATATAATTGTTTTTGAAAAGATAACTAAGTATGATTTGAAAACTTAGTAAAGATTTGTAAGAAGTTTAATTATAAATTTTGGGAAAATTAATAAATTCTGTAACCTTTCTTACTTGTAATTTCGAGGACGAAATTCTTTTAAGGGGGAAAGATTGTAACGACCCAGAATTTTTAATAATTTAAATTTGAATATTTAATTTATTTTAAATATTAATAAGTGAATTTATAAGTCAAATAAATTTTTATTTGAATTTTTGGATTTAATTGGATAATTTAATCAATAATTTAATATGTTAAATTATGGAAATAATTGAAAATAGAGTTAAATATGATTGAAAATAATTTGGAAAATTTTATTTAATCATACTGGAGTTATAGAAATATTTTAGAACTTTTAAAATCGAATTAAAAGTTAATTTGTGAAAATTGAATATTTTAATATTAAATAATCGACTGTAAAATAGTCAATTTTTGAACAGTCTCAGAATTGAACGAAACCAGTTCCATTGGATCCGTAATAGTTAGTTATTACCGGATTTCAAATTTCGTGTCAATCGGAGCTATCGTTTGATCGTGGCAGCTCGAAACGCATCGAATCGTTTTTAATTTAAATTTGGCGAGTCAAAATAGCCATTTTTCAAAAAGTCTCGGATTTCGACGAAACCAGTTTCATCGGATCCGTAATGTGATATTATTGTAAGGTTTCAAGTTTCAAGTCATTTGGATTTACCGTTTGTCCGGTACAAATTAAAACGCCTAGAAATCGACTTAAATCGGTTTAATTTAAATTGAGCGTTTTCAGCCATAACTCGCACATACTTCCGAATTAGCTTCCGAAACCTGTTCCATTGTGTCCGGAACGCGGGGTAAACCCTAGGTACGCTGGTTACGGCGTCTAAATCGGAGTTCGGAAAATCCGGGATGAATAGTGTCGCTCGTTCCTTATAAATAGCCCTACCCCTTCACAAAATTTGATAAAATAACTAAAACCCTAATTCCAATTTGTAGCCGGCCCTAAAACTGTCAATGGCCAGAAATGATCTTCCTCTTCCCCTTGATTTCTCCAAATCCATCAAGAATTAGCCTTAGGTTTCAACTAACAAATTGAAGAGGACGTCAAGCTCTACGATCTGAACGGCTGTGATCGGAAACGGAGCAACGTGGAGGCGTCAGGAGGTGGCCGTTCGTGGGCTGTAGAGGGCCGTGCGCACTCATCTACAGGTGGCCGAGCTCTATGAGCTTCTGGGCGTGGGTAGCTAGGGTTTGGAGCTTCGCGATGGTGGTCGTGTGATCGAGTTTCGTCGAGAAACGAGAGTGTATAATTCAACCCTAGTTTGGATATCATGGGTTCTTTGGTGCGGCCTTGAACCTGTAGCCGTGCGTGGTGATGTAGGAGATGAAGATTTTGGGCCTTTGGATCATGATCATGTGGCTAGGATTGAGGAGAGGTTTAAATTATTAAAGTTGTTGTAAAAGTTTATATAAAATTGTGTACAAACTTGTAAAATCAATATCTTTTTCATACGAGGTCGAAAAAATGCAAACTCAGTTGCGTTGGAATCGTATGGACGAGCACTACGCGATGGAGTTGGTTTGGAGTCGTTTGGAGTTAGTGAGAATTTCGGGTAAAATTAAACGCGCGTTTAATTTTATTCGAAATAAAAGCTTAAACAGAATTTAAAACCAAGGTGAGAATTTCTCACTCAATCGAATAGGTTTCGATTTTATTTTAAATAGTTAGATTTAAAATATTTGAATGCATGTTTGAATGATGACTGTGAATTATTGATTGTTAAAATAGACATTATGCGCCGTTAGTAAGCGGATGTTATTTAATATAAACATATACCGCGAATATTTCATAAACAGTGAAATTGGTATTATATATAATATCAATATATATATATTGGCATATGTATATATTGCAGTTGTTGATTTCCCGCATTTTTGTTTAGCGGATGAGACCCTATTACGCCGTTATTAAGCGGATAATATTTATTAAGAACATATACCGCGATAATTTCGTACTGGAGCGAAATTGGTATTGTGCTAATGTTTTTGGATGCAGGAAACAGGTTGGAGGGATCCAACTGGATTCCTCAACAGTATTTATTTTATTTCAGATATTTTGATATTTGATTGATTATCATATCGATATATGATATCGTGTTGTCGTGATTGACTATTTGATGTGTAGCATCATTGGACCCAGATTTTGGGATTTTAAAATGATCTTTAAAATGATTTTTGAAAATATACTTTATTTCTGGAATTGATCCATTATAAATAAATAAACGTTATAATTTTTAAAGTTATAAAAATTATGGTTTTTGTGAAATATAGTTAAAAAGCTGATTTTTAGAAATACAGTTAAAAGCTGATTTTTGGGAAATATGAATTAATGTTTTTATTAAATAGTTTAAACTGGATTTTTGAACTTATTTTTAAAAGTTTAAATATAGGATTTATAAAATTTGATTATTTTATAAATTGAAATGGTGATATTATAAAATAATTTAAAGACGTTTTAAAATAATAATATAAATTGATTTATATTAAAGGATTTATAAATGGATATTTATGAATTGAGATTCAGACATTATAAAACAAGTTTTTATAAGTGTTTGAATGAAGTGAAAATGAATTTCATTAAAGAATGAAATTTATAGAATTATAAATGGTGAAGTATAAATGAAATTTATAAATAGTAAGATTTATAAATTTGTGAAGTTATTTGAAGAATAAATTTTGTTAAATAAATGAATCTTATAAGTTATAAGATTTATGGTTTGGAAAGTCTTTAAAGAACGATTTTTGTAAAATAATCGTTTTATAAGCATTTAACTTATAATATGAATGTTTAGTTTATAAGTGAGTTATAGACTGGAATAGGTTAACAAAGGAATTTATAAAAAGGAAGTTTTTATAATTAAATAGAAATGGAATTTATAAACGTAGTTTTATAAATCCGCAAACGACTTATTTTGATAAGTTAATTGTTATAACTTATAAATGGAGTTATATTCACATTTTTGAATAGTGAATAATCCTTTGAATTAAAAATGAATGAAGGGATGAAATTTGTTAACATAGTTTATTCACATTTTTGAATAGTGAATAATACGTTAAAGAAAATGTTTGAATAGGATGTTTTAAATAGAATTAAAACGATCTAATGATGTTTTAAATGTGTTGAGATTCGAAATCATAGATTTCAACATTTGTTGTTGAAATAGACGTTTTCGAGAAATAAAAGGAAATGGTGGACTATAACACTGTTGTTATAGTAAATGATTTCCGAAAGGAAATGTTTTGAATAGTATTGGGATTTATATATCTATTTAATTTCGAATCCCTATACTAGTGATTTTGGGTTGTCGTAACGATGTTTTACGCAACATTCGTTTTGGCCCAAATAAAAATGTTTAAGAGAATGATTTCCCTTAAAAGAATGAATAATATACTTAATTCGATTTAAGTATATTGAATATTTTCAAAGGTTGAAAATAAAAAGATTTGTTGATTACTTATGAATAAATAAGTATGGAAATATTTTCCAATATGAAGTGAATATTTAGAATTTATCTTTTTGAAGATAAATTGAAATGAATAAATTGAAATCATATGCATGAATATTTTTGAAATATAAATTCATTTTGGAATTTATATGTGAAAGTGGAATTTGTTTGAAAATAAATATTGATTTATTTTTGAAGTGTGGAAATTATATATCTTGTAAAGATATTTTTGGAAAATAAATAATTTGAAAAATTATTTGGAATCTGGTGATGTATGCATATCCATTGATAGTTCAATAGCCGACTATCAATATTTCCCTTTGAATGGGTATTTGATGTGATTTGTTTGAATTTGAATGCACACTTATTTTTGAATAAGCGCTCACTATTCGGGTTAACCGGGAAAGGACCATGGGGTCGTATAACCCATTCCGAATATGTGATACGTCGTTATGAGTTGCATTTGAAGATCGGTGTTGAAGACCGAGTATTTGTGAAAGCGATAGGATGACCTATCGATTGTCTCTGCACTGGGTAGCTCCTGGTATTGAGATCTCCTAAGTGATGGGAAATTCGATCGGGATTGTGAATACCCGTATTGCAAGGGCTTCGTAAGAAGTGCCTTCGGTTTTGTTCGAGCCCGGAACAAACTTGTATGGATTGTATGCCTGACATTACAAGTTGAGATATAAAGCCGATTTCTTTCAAATATATTTCTGTTGGTGGCGGAGAATTTATTCTTTGCTTAACACCCTTCTTTGAGACGTACGAGCTCAAAGGTTATATAGTTGAAGTTATCAGCGATATATCCCATTTTGGTAATGTGACATGCTGAGTGATGCTGAAATGATCATTGTGTTGATTATTTGTGATAGGATCATCTATTTGATCGTCTATCTTAGTGATCATTGTGTTGATCATTTGTTGACCCAAAGCACGGCTTTTTGTACAAAGTGTGTTTTTGTGGACGTGAATTCATCGAGCCTCACATCCCGGTAATGGTCAAAACAGGAATGATGCGGCAAGGTTATGAGGGGTAGCTCCCTTTAGGGTATGTGCATTTCCTTCTGGAAAGGGTGGTATCATGGTATGGAGCCCAGATACTTACTCATGTTGATACACTATATCTTTTTCTGTGTGGTGTTGTTGGTGACGAGCGCTCGGTTAAAGGTCCGATGGGACCGGGGGATGCCATATTCGTGTAGTAGTTACCTAGTGATAAAGGTAACCCGGCCTTGTGTTGGCAGAGAGCTGGTTAAGTTCTCGGGACGTCCAGCCAGAGGCGATCCCATGTGGCAGTAGGAAGTTCCTTAGCCTGACCATTTGTTGGAAATCCAATTCCCAATACGAAACTTGTACGGTATTAGTTGTAGAACCTGCCATTCACTTATGGTGGTCACCACTGTTTGGATAGTAGCTATAGTAGGCATACGATAATGGTCGTATGTTGGCTAAGATTTATATTCTACTTTCGAAATGAATTTTTCCTACACTATGCACTAATAATAATATCAAATATTATTTTAAATGCGTATCAAGCATCTTTGACTATCATAAGGAGAAATCTCCTCCGATTCTGCGTTTGCATTGTGTGTGTGTGCGGGAGGCCTTATGGTAGTCTCATTTTTAAAAGCATTGCGAATTGAATTTAAAAATATTCTTCTATTTTGATTTTAAAGTTAAATAAACTGTTTTGAGTTCTCACACCAGTCACATGACTGACTCGGAGTTTATTGTTTTCATTCCTAAACTCTGGGTGCCCACCAATTTCCACACGGGCAGTCAAGAGTTAGGTTTATCGGGATATTCTGGATATTCTGGAGTTGCTGGAGGCAAGCTGGATGGCATGGCGTATTACTAATTTTATAGTATTTCTTTTTCCGCTGCACTGTTGTTGTTGTACACTCTGATGATATGATGTAATGAAATGTAATGTAATAACTGATATAGTTCTTTGTTTAAAGATTATTCATTTATTATTATATGTTGTTCCGCTGCGAATTGAGAGATTCTGATGTTGTTCTGTTGTTTTCTTTCTGTCCGTTCTATTTTTAAAATTCTTCTATCTTCTGTTTTTCAAATTCTCTGTTTTCTAAAAATTGTCTATCTTCTTTTCCCTCTATTTTTCTTTTTCTTTCTTCTTTTTCTCTTCTCTTTTCTTTTCTTAAATTCTTTTTAAAAACCCATAACATTTCGGTTTTTCGGCAACGAAAATCCGAAGCGTTACACAATGCCTATGATGATAATTGGGTGCTGGTATTTATATGAATACCGAGACACTTGAGTTTGTTCGTATCAATTCGATACTTTCCAAATTTTCGGTTGCTTGATATTTGCGACTTACTTGATTCTCATGGTTTTTACTTTGAGGCGTTCGATTTTCCTTGATTAATACGGCAGAGACTTTCCTCTTTTAGTTTGCTTTGACTTATTCAAAAATTGCACACACTCGATTACTTCTTCTTTGACTTCGAACTTGTTATCTGATCTTTAGTACATTGTTTCTCGGCTTCAATTACTGTCTTCATTGAATTTCCTAGTTGACTTATGTATGCTTCCACGTGATTTTGACTTCACTGTGTATTATGACTTCAAATTGTAGACTTTAGTCTGTTGTACTTCATGCTACAGTTTTTATTGTGCCTTGTGAGTTCTCATGAGTAATCTTGTGAACTGTTTTGATCACTGTTGCATTATGTTGGTCTGAGTTGTGCACTTGCTTGAGTTTCACTGAGTTTGGTTATGTCTGCATCTTGTAGTTGCCACTGTGTTGTATTGAGCATGACATTTGTTATTGATACTGTCGACTTTGATCATCATGTAGCCCGGTCTGGTGCACCTTGTTTGCTGTGACATAGTGACACTATTGCATTGTTGTTGTTTCCATATCTCGTGCTCAAGCTTGCATTCATTTCTGCTTTGTATCACTGCAAAATTCTTGCAGTCTTCATTTGATTGTTGCAGTATTCATTTGTGTTGTTGTCTTGACATTTGCCTGAGTCTTGTTAGTCAAGTTGCACACTCTTGATTATTTACTGTTGCCTTGTATCAATGCTCAGCCATGTCTTGATTCACCGTTTGTTGTTTGAACTTGGTCGAGTTCATTTGCATTCTGCAGTTTCATTGTACTCTTGATGTTTGGTCTGACCTGAATTTTGATATTATGTAACCTGTTCATGTTTATATTGAACTAGTCTTTAAGTACATCACTTGTCTTTGGTTCTTCATTTTGGTTGGTCTGCATTCATGTTGTTGTTCTGGCCTTGTACCTATAGTTGTATTCACACCCCTTTGTGTTTCATTCATGTACACTGCACTTTCTTGAGTTACTTTGTTGTCACTGGTGCATTGCCTTTGTGGTCTCTGTTTGATCATTGATTGCCACTGGTTTGCTTATTGTTTTGACCTCTGTTGCCGTGGTTCTGACCATGTTGCATAATAATCTGATTTTCATTGTTACTGTTAGAGTTGTTGCACTCCATTGGGCATGCATGTTTTCCCGTGTTCATTTGAGTAGCTGGACTTAGTGTTCTGGTGCATTGCCACACTGTACTACTCTGGTCTTTGCATCCCTTTATGTTGATTTTTGAAATTTTACTTGTGTTGAATCCAGTTTCAAAACTCGGGTTTGACCTTGTGCTCGTGTCGTGATTTCACGTGAGTTGAACCCGGCTTTTCATTTAGGTTTGACCTGTGCTCACCTGTCCCTGTAGATCGATCAAGTGTATATCGATGTGCACGGCCTTGTGGCATGTACAGTGATACACTGTGCATGTCACATTGTTCGTGTGTGATGAATTCAAATGTGAATGATGACGAACAACCCAAATAACTGAGGCAAATCATATTTTCAAAAATCATATTTCATTTTATATTGCAAAAATATTTCTTTTTCAATTTTACTGCGTTAGTGAATATTTTTGTAGATTGCTCAGATGTTGGATTCTAACTAGAATGAAGTTGAAGATAAACTACGAGTGTGAGTGATATGTAGTGAGGCATTTATGTAAATTGAATTGTGATGTAATTAGAATCAAAATTGTATATGTATAGTGAGAGCTTGAATTTGTACTATTCAAAATTGTAAGAAATATTTGTTTGAAATAAAATATCTGTTTGAATTCAAATTCTGTGTAATTTATTTTATTCAGCAAATATTTATTTAATCTATGAAAAATAAAATAGTACATTAACAAATACATTAAATGAATATATATGTTTATTATCATCAAACAAAAACATATAAGCGCATATTCAACAATCTCCCCCTTTTGATGATAACAAACATATATTTAAGATTTTGACTGTGTTAAATGTATTTGATCAATGATACACACTAATTGCTCCCCCTATTTAAATGCTTCCTCTCTACATGATGCTCCACCTACATATATGAATATAAATAGAAATATATAAATGAGCCTAGATGTAAATGGAAAATTATTTGACCTTTGCTTGATTCTGTTTGACAAAATCTTAACTTTTCTCTCCCCCTTTTGTTATCAGCAAAAGAATAATAGTGTTAGAGAAAATAGAGATAAAGTGATCAATATTAATCAAACATTAAACTCAAATTGAATATAAATATTAAACTTCAATACAAATCAAACAAAAATCATAACTACCCTTGTTAGGCACATATTCCACTTTTAGAAAGAATGGAAATGACGTTCTAATATAAAATCATACAATTGTATCAACTTGTGGTACATTTATATCATGAATTTGAATATATACTAATCATGCATAACCGTTAGGACTTTTAAATGAGATTAGTAGTATTCCAGTTTAATTTTAAAAAATGAAATCAAGTATCTTCTAATCACGCATGACCGTGAGGACTTTTAAATGGGATTAGAATCAACTTGTCTATTTAATCAATTAATTTTGATATGCGTTCCATACATGCATAACCGTAAGGACTTTTAAATGAGCATGGAAGCACATAAAAAATTCCAAGTAATTCACCCATGCATAACCGTGAGGACTTTTAAATGAGAGTGAATACTTTGGATATTTATTTATTTTTACAAAAAAATATGAAATGAAAAACAAATGTTCCCTGATTATAGTACCACATATCGACAAATTAAATTTACGTTTTGATAAACAATGGTCGATAGAAATATGATAGATATAGAAATGGTCATGGAATCTTTACCCAACAAAAAGTTTTATAACTCTTATTTGAATTCCTAAAGAAAATTTCCAAATATACTCTCTTGAGTAATGTATGTTAAAAATCAACACTTATCACCTTTTCAATCACTATTTATCTTTTTGATAATTAGTAGGGAGTCGGATTAGTCAAAATTTGTCATTTAAAATCAAATAAAAATGACTAATCTGAAAATATGGTCAATAATGATTTTCTCGAAGGGGTTATATGGAAAAAAAATTCTGCTAATTGAAAATTATTTGAAATGAAAAATATGCAGATATTTTCTTTGAAAAACGATGCAGTAACTAAATATCTCAAAAATCACGTTCAACTAGTAATTTTTCTATTAACTAGATTACCAGTGTAATCTGCATCTGAATTTCTTTTTCACTTAAAATTATCATTAATTGAATTTGATTGACCAGACCATGAAGTATGCAACAAAATATCTCAAAATCAAATTTAACATCTTTTCAAATGACATTCTCTTGAATTTGAAATGAAGCCGTGTAAATAATCAAAGAACCATGAACATAGAGTTAGCCAAATTATAACCAAATGTATTAATATCCAAAAAACCACTATTTTTGATCCAACCTAATATAATCAAAAAAAATTTAGAGAATTTTATAGTGTTTTTGGCATAAATATAATCGGCCAACTACGCTGAACAAGTCAGACTCAAAATCATCATCTCTTCACCATCTCAATATTGGCTGATTTTAATTCAGACTATGGTGCGGTTCATCACATTTAATATATCGTTCAAATAAATATACCATTACCTATTTTACCTTTATAATAGGCTAAGAAACTTTGCTTTGTCGCCCGTTGTGTTTCTGGAACAGCAAAAAATCCAGAAAACACTGTTGTTGTTCCTTAGCCTGCCACCACACCTACAGGGGAAAAGATTTATGTGACCTATTTGTTTTTATAGGTCCATGGTTGTTAGTGGCAGAAGATTCAGAAGAATAATTTTATGGAGACCCAAAACTGGTTATATATGTTCCTTTTGGCACCCAAATTTGTTTAACTTTGAGAGATTTTATATTTGTGCCTTTTGGAACCCAAATTGGCATGGTTTTCACATATTTGGGTCTATACCAACAATTATTGTGATCGTGTCCATATTTTCTACAAATTGTGCACATGGAATTTTCTTGATTAATATCGCTTTCAACATTTTCAGATTGATTATATCCAAGTCCTTGTCTAGCTGTATTAACAGTTTGCTTCCCTAATAGCAGATTCAACGATTTCTCACTTTTTGAAAATTTATCTAAAGTTATTGACAATTGTTGGACTTGTATTTTGAGAGATTCATTTTCGTTCAATAATTGTGTGCACTTTTTGATAGAATTTTCTCTCCTAGTATTTTCGTTCTCTTTCAAAATCAGAATTTCATTTTCAAGTGATTTTGTATTAATTTTTGATTTTTTAACTTCCTCTTCGAATGTTGGACACTTATCACACTTAGGGATCTTACTTTGATAGGTTTTAACTAATTGGTCGAGTTGTTCATTTAATTCTATCAAAGTATCTTTTTGTGATTAAAGTTTGGCATACTTTTCCCTAAGTTGTTCAAAACAGCCATTCACTTTGTGGAAATAAATAAGTAATTCGGAGTGAGTGAGTTTTGATACCTCGTTTGGCTTCATATTGTGCTCTCTATTTTTTAATTTTTGATTTAGAGATGGATTTCCGTATTTGCGGTTCCTCCTTTTGAATTTCTTCATTAGTAATGCCATCTCGGCTGCTCCATCATCATCATCCTCATCACAACTGCTATTTACCAATCCTGTTAAGCACATTTCTTTAACTGAATTGGTTTTGGAGGACATCTCATTACTGTTGACTTTTGCTCTATATATTGCATCGAAAGTATTCCAGATTTTCTTTGCATTTTCACAATGAGAGACGAAATAAAAATTATCACGATTAATATGAGAATATAATATATGCATAGCAAGAGCATTAATCGAGATAATTTCCTTATTTGTTATATCACACCATTTTCAATGATATCCCAACATTTAATATTAACAGATTTTAAATAAAATTCCATTTTCAATTTCCAGTTCAAAAAATCTGTTCCATCGAAAATAGAAGGAATAATACTGGAACGACTCTCAACAAAAGTATTATTTAGTGGATTCATGACATTAGAGTTAAAGAAAAATACCGGGCTCTGATACCACTTGTAGGATCTAGATTAACCCTAGAGGGGGGGTGAATAGGGTTATAGAAAATTTTCTCGATTTAAACACAGAAACAAACTGCAGAAATAAATATGCTGAAAAGTAAATCACACACAAAATTTACCCAGCTTCGGCAACCCCTGCCTACTGCTGCATTCCCCGATTTCTATTAGAATTAAACAGTCTCCCGCTTACAAACACTCTAACAGACTCGCAAACCCTGCTCCCGCTTACAAACACTCTAATAGATTCGCAGCCCCTGCTCCCGCCTATAGATTTTTGCAAACTCGCAAACCCTTGCTCCCGCCTATAGAGTTTTGCAAACTCGCACACCCTGCTCACTGAACTAATTCTAACTAGACAATCTGACACTACCTACAACCTAGGTGGTGATTTTACCAGTTCTTTGATTCAAAAAGTAAAAACAATAAATAAAAACAATTAAACCCAAAACCCTTTTAATAAAAATAAGGCCGGCTCTTTTATTCTTTAACCCGATCCTTTTCTCTTGCTGGTGAAACAATTGTGGCCGATCCTCTTTGCCACTAAATTAGGGCTTCTGTTCCCTTGTGAAATTTGGGGCTTTGATTCTTCGTTCGATCTGATTTGTGTTGCTCTTGCTCGCGCTCGTTCTCTGATGATCAATTCTCTTGAGATCGGCTGCTTGGTTGACTTCGAGATTGTGAATCGTTTGCAGCTGCTCCTTTGATCGAGTTCGATAGATTGGTATGTATTCTCTTTCGTTGCTGGTTTAATTGCTTGCTTGAACTCGATGCCTATGATGATAATTGGGTGCTGGTATTTATATGAATACCGAGACACTTGAGTTTGTTCGTATCAATTCGATACTTTCCAAATTTTCGGTTGCTTGATAATTGCGACTTACTTGATTCTCACGGTCTTTACTTTGAGGCGTTCGATTTTCCTTGATTAATACGGCAAAGACTTTCCTCTTTTAGTTTGCTTTGACTTATTCAAAAATTGCACACGCTCGATTACTTCTGCTTTGACTTCGAACTTGTTATCTGTTCTTTAGTACATTGTTTCTCGGCTTCAATTACTGTCTTCATTGAATTTCCTAGTTGACTTCTGTATGCTTCCACATGATTTCGACTTCACTGTGTATTATGACTTTGAATTGTAGACTTTAGTCTGTTGTACTTCATGCTACAGTTTTTATTGTGCCTTGTGAGTTCTCATGAGTGATCTTGTGAACTGTTTTGATCACTGTTGCATTATGTTGGTCTGAGTTGTGCACTTGCTTGAGTTTCACTGAGTTTGGTTATGTCTGCATCTTGTAGTTGCCACTGTGTTGTATTGAGCATGACATTTGTTATTGATACTGTTGACTTTGATCATCATGTAGCCTGGTCTGGTGAACCTTGTTTGCTGTGACATTGTGACACTATTGCATTGTTGTTGTTTCCATATCTCGTGCTCGAGCTTGCATTCATTTCTGCTTTGTATCACTGCAAAATTCTTCCAGTCTTCATTTGATTGTTGCAATATTCATTTGTGTTGTTGTCTTGACATTTGCCTGAGTCTTGTTAGTCAAGTTGCACACTCTTGATTATTTACTGTTGCCTTGTATCAATGCTCAGCCATGTCTTGATTCACTGTTTGTTGTTTGAACTTGGTCGAGTTCATTTGCATTCTGCAGTTGCATAGTACTCTTGATGTTTGGTCTGACCTGAATTTTGATATTATGTAACCTGTTCATGTTTATATTGAACTAGTCTTTAAGTACAACACTTGTCTCCGGTTCTTCATTCTGGTTGGTCTGCATTCATGTTGTTGTTCTGGCCTTGTACCTGTAGTTGTATTCACACCCCTTTGTGTTGCATTCATGTACACTGCACTTTCTTGAGTTACTTTGTTGTCACTGGTGCATTGCCTTTGTGGTCTCTGTTTGATCATTGATTGCCACTGGTTTGCTTATTGTTTTGACCTCTGTTGCCATGGTTCTGACCATGTTGCACAATAATATGATTTTCATTGTTACCGTTAGAGTTGTTGCACTCCATTGGGCATGTATGTTTTCCTGTGTTCATTTGAGTAGCTGGACTTAGTGTTCTGGTGCATTGCCACACTGTACTACTCTGGTCTTTGCATCCCTTCATGTTGATTTTTGAAATTTTATTTGTGTTGAATCCAGTTTCAAAACTCGGGTTTAACCTTGTGCTCGTGTCGTGATTTCACGTGAGTTGAACCCGGCTTTTCATTTGGGTTTGACCTATGCTCACCTGTCCCTGTAAATCGATCAAGTGTATATCGATGTGTACGGTCTTGTGACATGTACAGTGATACACTGTGCATGTCACATTGTTCGTGTGTGATGATTTCAAATGTGAATGATGACGAACAACCTAAATAACCGAGGCAAATCATATTTTCAAAAGTCATATTTCATTTTATATTGCAAAAATATTTCTTTTTCAATTTTACCGCGTTAGTGAATATTTTTGCAGATTGCTCAGATGCTGGATTCTAACTAGAATGAAGTTGAAGATAAACTACGAGTGTGAGTGATATGTTGTGAGGCATTTATGTTAATTGAATTGTGATGTAATTAGAATCAAAATTGTATATGTATAGCGAGAGCTTGAATTTGTACTATTCAAAATTGTAATAAATATTTGTTTGAATAAAATATCTGTTTGAATTCAAATTCTGTGTAATTTATTTTATTCAAAAAATATTTATTTAATCTATGAAAAATAAAATAGTACATTAACAAATACATTTAAATGAATATATATGTTTATTATCATCAAACAAAAACATATAAGCGCATATTCAACATTATATCGTTCAATTTTACCATTGCAGTCACGTTTGGTCTTGAAGACCCACTTACAACCGACTGCTTTATGTCCTTGCAGCAATTGAATGATTTCCCAAACTTGATTATTATCCATAGATTTCAGTTCATCTTTCATGGCATCAATCCATTTAATAGAATTAACATCCTTAATGGCTTGTGAATAAGAAATTGGGTCCGTAGTTCCTTCAGATTCTATTAGATAAAGCATATAATCATCAAGAATAGCTGATCTTCTTTGTCTTTGAGATCTTCTTAATGCTAGTTCCTGTGGTACTTCATCAACATTATGATTGGTGATAATTTCATTATGGAGTTATTGATCATTTATTGGGTTTTCCTCATTGTGAACAGGTTCAACAATGGGATGATTCCCAATATCTTTTGAAATAGAGGGTAAGATAATGGGTACCCTTATTTCTTGAATGACCACTTCTTGTTGTTTTGTACTCCCACTAATTTCACCATTCTCATAGAATTTGGCATTGCCGGTTTCAACCATTCTTGTACTATGGTTAGGTCAATAAAATCTATATCCTTTAGATTTTTCTGGGTAACCTATAAAGTAACCACTGACTATCTTAAAATCCAATTTCTTTTCATTTGAATTGTACATTCTAGCTTCAGCTGGACAACCCCAAATTTGGAGACGTCTTAATCTAGGTTTCCATCCTTCCCAAAGTTCAAAAGGAGTCTTTGGAACGGCCTTACTTGAAACTCTATTTAAGATGTAGACAGCTGTTCGTAATGCATCCACCCATAATGATATAGGTAAATTTGCATGACTCATCATGGATCTAACCATTTTCATGTATGTACGATTTCGCCTTTCAGCTACACAATTCTGCCATGGAGATCCAGTTGTTGTGTATTGTGCAAAAATTACAAGTTTTTGAAGAAGTCTAGCAAAAGGTCCAGGATGTTGTCCTGTTTCATCATACCTTCCATAGAATTCACCACCCCTATCCGACCTAATGATTATCATTTTTCATTCTAATTGCCTTTCGACTTCAGTAATGAACACTTATACAGCATCAACTGACTGAGATTTTTCATGCAACAGATAAAGATAGGAATAACGTGAAAAATAATCAATAAAAGTGATGAAATATTTCTCTCCTCCAAAAGTTGGAACATCAAAAGGTCCACAAATATCTGTATGTATTATTTCAAGAAGTTGTGTACTTCTTGTGGCTCCTTTCTTTGTGTTTTTTGTTGTTTTTCCTTTAATACAATCAACATATGCTGTAATGTTAGCGAAGTCTAGGTCCGGTAGGATACCATCTTTCACTAACCTCTTGATTCTTTCATTGGACATATGACCCAGTTTTTTTATGCCACAAGAAGTAAGAATCATTCTTGAATGACTTTCCTTTAGTTTCTTTTCCATGCAGGTTGAGTTCGATTTCAGCATTTTGTTTAAGATGAAGTTTATAAAGTCCATCAATTAGTATTCCAGAACGAATAAGACTAGAATTTTTAAATAAACTAAAATTTCCATTTCCAACTTCAAAAGAATATCCAAATTTATCAAGTACACTTACAGAAATCAAATTACGGAAAATAGACGGAACATAAAGAGTTTGACATAAATCTAACTGATAACCGCTATCTAAAATAAGACGAAAAGTTCCAATAGCTTCAACTGGAGCTTTATCTTTATTCCCCATGAAAATGAAACTCTCACTTGGGTTTGTGGTTTGGATCGTAATGAATCCCTACATAGAATTCGAAATATGAACGTTAGCAGCATTATCAATCCACCAAGTAGAAGAAGGTACATTAGTAAGATTTGATTCGAAATGACTTACGAAACCCATTGGGTTACCTTTCTTTTCGAACCATGCTTTGCGTTTAATGCAATCTGCCTGGAAGTGTCCAGGTTTCTTGCATAATTTACAGACATCATCCTTCTTTTTCTTCTTGGATGGTTGAGTGGCTTCATCAGATTTTGGTGGTGCTTTTTATGCTGTGATTTGTTCTTTTTGCCAGCTTGTTTTCCAACCCCTTGAGTGAAATAAGAAACTTTGGTGCCTTGCGAGCCTTGTCTAGACTCCTCTTGGACCAGTTTGTTAGACAATTCATTTAGACTCCACTTTTCTATAATAGTGTTGTAATGAATTTTGAATGGTTCATACTAAGGAGGTAAGCTAGTGAGAATGAATTGGACGAGAAAAGCATCGTCCATAACCAATCCCAAGTTCTTAAGTTTGGCAGCAAGGTTAATCATTTCAATGACATGAGCGCTCATTGAGCGAGAACCATAAAACTTCATGGTTACAGGATCTGCCATAAGTTTCCCAACAAGGGATTTGTCTGCAGTCTTGAACCGATTTTCAATGGATTGCAAATATTCTTTTGCGCTTTCAGTTTTGGGTAGGAAGGTTTTGATGTGGTATCAATTACCATTCGCATAAACATCATGATGATCCTATTAGATTGTCCCTAATCATCATGGAGTTTGTATTCCTCATGCGTACTTGTGTCAGTAAGTGGGGCTGGCTTTTCCTTAAGTAGAGCCATGTCCAGTTCAAATACGCCCAAAGAAAACTCAACTTGCTCTTTCCATTCTGAGTAGTTGGTTCCATTGAGTCTGACTATAGACATAGCGTACGAATTAAGGTTTGAGGGCATTGCAACTGCAGATATAAAAGAAATGTAGGCATCTTTATTAGAATAAAACACATGTCATAATAAGAGGTTAGGTTTAGCGCCTCCTGTGGGTACGCAGTAGTACCATACTCATGGAAGAATGATAAACATTAATGTTTCATGCGTTATTGTGCAATTAGCAGCCGCATGTGGACGGGATTGCATGCATCAGACTAGAGGAAATAAGGAAATTAAGCACGAAAGCGAAAACTAAAATAAGAGAGAAAAGAGGGAAACTGGATCGAACCAGGTGGTCACCTCCTTTTTTTTCGCATAAACATTTGCTATTCTTTCAAGTATTCCAAGTAAATTCCATACATGAATTTGGCATATAAACAATTATTTTGCAAATCATATATAAACAATTATCTTGCAAGTTCTAGATCATGAATTTAATGTCAAACTAGGAAACAATTGTTTTCAATATGTATACTTTCTGAAAAGTATTCGCATACAATAAGTTGTTCAATATTATACAGTAGGTCAAACATTAAAGTAGAAAAATTAACTTTGCGGAAATATAAACTTTCCAGATCCAGATCCAGATGTAAGCATACAGTAAATAGAACAATAAATATAATCATGATTACTATAGAAAATTAAATAATATGAATATTAAACTTGAATCATGTTAACACTAATACGCATTATCATTATCATAGTAAAATTACAAACATCACATCATAGATCTATGCTAGTTTCATTTTATATATTGATGGATAATCATGAATTCTAAAACCATGCTCCGATACCACATGTAATCTATATCTTGCGAATAACATAAACCCTAAGATCTAGAATTACATGATTATCACATATGTAATGAATCAATAAAACATACCTCTAGACATCTCGTATATGAATCAGCAATGGTTGTTGTCGAAAGCTGTTTCAATGGATAAAGGAAATGGTTTCTCTCTCTTTTCCTGTATCTTTCTTTATGTGTTTTTTCTATATCCTTTGTGATGGGAAAAGGTTAATATTTATAGGTAGAGAGAGGACCAAATTTCCATATTTGTAGACTTAGTCTTGATCGTCCATCAAGATCAAGATGAGAGAAATTAACGCTCTAGATTATAACCGTTTTATTGATTAGCATATTAATATGAAAACCCTTTCGATTCTATTGACCACAAAATGAGAAAGGAAATGTTTTAGGAAGGAAACAGTCAAATTTCCTTACAAAATAAGAAAGGAAAATCCATCAATGTTTTCGTATTAATTTCCTTACAAAACGGTCAAATTTCCTTACAATAAAATGAAATTGATTTTCTAAGATCACAGGTTATTGAAAAAGAAGCACTAAGTAAGGACAAACCTTCATTTTCTTCCCTAGAATCTCCTCCTCTGCATTGTACCATTTGTAGGAAAGCGGGATTTTACTTGAACGACCCTATAATACATGAAAAAACGTGTAACATTCATAAGATTAACAAACAAAAACTGGAACAAAACAATTATATTATTCACGATATGCATATACCTCGTACTTAATTTTTGGAATTTCAGGAAAAAAAAATTCTCCCCATGAATCAGAATCGTCGTTAGCCTTAAGATTTGCCGGATATGTTTTGATACACATAGAGTATATTGAATTCAATTTGGTACTGAATTCATATTTCAGGATCAATGAAATTGGTACTGATGTAATGTACACACAGAGTATACTGAATTTATATTTCAGGATCAATGAATTTGGTACTGGTGGTGGTCTTGCTGTAGGAGCTCTCAAGCCAAAATTCAACCTCCTTACCAATCATATTGCTTCACTCGTTGACATGCTAGTGCCTCGTTTGAGGTACTTAACACTTTTTATATGATTTTATTTGGCATTGCTGTAAATTCATTGAGTAGTGCATCAATTTTTACTTTAAACAGAAGAAGCGTGTTTTCGCTGCAGCTATAGCTTTGAAAGGCTTAGGAGGTCTCATGTTCATCTTCAGCATCTCTTTTGGCGCTTATCTCTTGGTAAATATATACAGACTCCAGTATAATTTTCTTTATGAATCATTTCATTTTACAGTATGTTGACCATGCTTTTTTGTATAGGTACTCCATTTAGCATTTATTACTCCCATTATGAAAGATTTCTACAACTGTGACAATGAAGGTAAAGAATTTGATCAACATTATTATTTACATTACAATAGCACCTTAGGATATTTTATCCAACAAGTGCACTACTTCTGTCAATCAAATTTATACAGGTATATCATTTCAGTTGTTGTTCTATGGTCATGGTTTAATTATGCAAAACGTTAAAAGTGATATGAAAGATTTCGTGAACGATTTATATCATCCAAATCATAAGAGATAATATTTGGATAGAAATTAATACGTATACAAACAAATAATCTATGGGGAATAATCCGAATTAAGAAACATAAAAAAGATTACATCTAACTGCATTCTTTATCGATTCTCAACTCAAACGATTACAACCATAATTGGATAAATATTAAATATAAACGAATGCTATGGATGGAGAATGAAGTTTCTATCCTTATAATAGTGAATTCTGTGTCTGGAGAACAATATCGCATTGCTAAAGAGGAAGGGACCACGAATGCCTTGTTGTGGTCCTCAATCAAAATTATATTTTCATCTATGTATATAATACATCCTGAAATATGATTGGTGCCTTACTGAGTGTTTGCTCAGTTAAAAATTGAGTCTATACTCTAAAAACTGAGCATTTTCTCAGTTTAAAATTGAACGAGGTTGCTTAGTTAACAACTGAGCATAAGCTCGGTTAAAAACTGAGCATAAGCACGATACATGTGTCTCATTAGTTGCTTTTATACATGTGTGTAGATATGTGTTTGTGAGGTAATCACGATACAGCTAAGCACAATCGAACATTATCAAAATACAGAAATAAATCTATTCACAAATATACATAACATATGAGCGAAACGACATGTATATGTATGTCAATGCTGGCGAACTTATAAGTGAAAAAATAAAAGTGACTGGGGGGGAATATGTTTTGCGATGATGCGAAATCGTCGAAAAAACAGGTGCAAAGATGATTAAGGAATTTGAAAACACATTTACTTAGTTTCTTTTAATAAATAGTATGTTTATACACACACATACGATAAAATAACAAAAAATAAAATGAAAATAAAACGTAACAATAAAAAAAGAGTGAAAAAATGAAATGGCATTTCACCAAAAATTGTGGTAAACATACCTGTGTATGGGTTTGAACATGATCTTTCCACAAGGGATTTGTCTTAAGAACATCTCTCAATGTTGATATAACTTCAGATGAAGTGGCTTTTAGAAGATCATCATCTTTATCATAAGGTTTATCCTTCAAAATAGCGATACACACTGTAAGCCAATTTTCTAATTAGTTATGGAGATAATAAGAAAGATACTAAGTTATCCAATTTGCACTCCAAAATGAAGAAACAACTAACAGGCCTTCAAATGATTGACTTTTACAGTGAGAGGATCTTCCTCAACCTGCAGAATTATTGTTTGAACGGAAGTTTAATACACTAGTTTTGTTTCCACATGTGCACGCTCGCAGAAAGAAGAATAAAGGTAAAGCGTACCATCTCAGTGATTTTCAACCGACGATAACCAATGAGCACAACTTAATCACCATTTATGCTACTTATCTTGACACGGAGAACAAAGCAGAAAATATATATTAATTTGAGAATAAATTTAATAGTTCATATAATAGATGTCATCAGCACCACAGTCACCTGTGCCAAAGTACCAACTTCATGTAATCGGGAGAAAAGTTCTTTTCCCGTAAGGCTTTTTTTTTGATTCAGTACTAGATTTGTGATCAGTAACTGGCTCTTCTTTCAGAAGAAAAGCGCTAGCATAGGCAATTGATCTTTTGCGATTTTCAACTAGAGTTTCCAACAATTTTTTATCCTGTAATATAACATTAACTAAATTGATTAAAAAAATAACTGTAGTATAATTTTGCTTATGTCCATGTAATCAACATAAAGCCAATATAAGAGCACATTATTATAGCTTTATCATACATAGGATTTTGGACTCATGAAATAAGTTACATTATATACATTTAATATTCATGTTAAAAAGATTGTGATGGATTTTTATGTTTGGGTGTCAAATGTGACGAAAGCAGAAATATAAGTCTGCTTTGGTGGATTCTTATATGTAAGGAATTTGGACTCATGAAATAATTATCTCCTTCTCTCTCTGGTACCTTCATTTGTGTTATATGCCACTACTACGAGCTCTATGATAGCAGCTCCTCCTTTACCTAACCCTGCACCTCCTCCTATCTCTACCGCTTCTGCTCCTTTCCTCCATCAACCTTCACTCTAACCCATGGCTCCTACCTCACCCTTTAGGATACTTTAAAATATAACCTGTGAATAATAAATTCTCCGCATCTTCAATTTATCAAGATACTTTAAATGCATATTTTTTCCACAAATAATAATAATAATATACATAAATAATAGTACAAAATGACAATGGTATGAAAACTTTGCTACATAAAGCAAAATGAATTTGTCAAAACTGATTATTGGTCAAAAACTTATATTACTGAATTAATTATTTTCAAAACTTTTGTTAATAAAAAATTATTTGATTAAAATTATACACACATAAAAGTTTAAATTAAATTATCTATGATCAATTATTTTCAGTAAAACACATTAACCATTAAGAAAAACTTATGTATCATTAAATTTATCAATCAGCCGATGTTGTGGAATTCAAACCATGAAATCAATTTTTAGCCTAACTAAAATTCAAAATAAATACTAAAAATCTTAACTTTTAATTGAATGAGTTCACAAATTGGGAAAAACTACTGTTAATGTGTATAAGTATGCTTCAATAACACGTAACTTCAAATCTACTCTTACATCTATGTTCCTTCTTCCCAAACCGGAAAAAGTTACTCATTTTGTGCCAATATAGAACTCCAAATCAATTAAGAATTACAGCTAATTCCCTTCATCCAAATTCAGCAACCACTAAATTTGAAATCAAAATTACTACCGATTGAAATTACCAGATTTTAAAAATTAAAACCCAAACCAGAAATAACCTTCATTGATCTTTGCTTCCTGCTACATGTGCTGCGTTGATGTTTCTTAATTTTTCTTCCACCTTGGCCGATGTAGCTACACTTCGAGCCTTCAACGTTAGATCTAAACGATGTTTTTTAGGAGAAACCACATTTTCTTTATTCAGTATGCAGAGAAAAGAGACTTGTTTGTGCCCTAGGACTTTGTGGATCTTTTATTGCTTTGGGCAAAGGCTAACCCTATGGAGGGGGCGCTAGAGGCGAAGGTGGCGATAATGGAGTGGGCGAAAACCCTAGAATGAAATTTTGATTTACAGCGAATGCAGAAAAGAAAGAAAGAAGCGTGAGAAATGGGCAAGGAATAATAACAGATAAAATGACAATTCTGTCCACCGTACTTATGAATATTTTCGAAATTACTAGATTTGGTAACGGAAATAACCATTGTAAATGCTTGTAACAAAAATATCCGTTAGAAATTTATAACGGTTATAACCGTTACAAATTGAAACGAAAAAAGTGTTACAAATGGACCTATTTGGTGTAGTGTTTGTACGTTGTTTTTGTAGTGATAAACGGTTGTTGTTGTTTGTAGAATTGTCTCCCGGGCCCGTAGATATAAGTTTTTTCTATCTTCAAGAACACCATAGGAGCCAGAACGACACATTAATGGAGGTAAATGTTCGATATTGGTCAACCGGGGGAATACAAATATGAAGCACTAATTTTAAATTTTTTTAATACATTTTAGAGTGTTTAAACTGTGAAGATATGCGATTATTCAAGCAAGCTCAAGGAGATCGATTGTAAAGATCCAAGATTGGAGCCGAATTAACAAATCTCTAGATTTCAGCAAGCTGTGCAAATCGACTATATTCAGCTCGATCATCACCTTATTACCGCTTTATGTGATAGATGGAGGCTAGAAACAAATATGTTTTGTATGAGAGTTGGGAAGATGACAATGACTCTAGCGGATGTGCATTTTTTGTTCGGTCTTAAGGCAGACAGTTGTCCGGTATGTTTGCAAAATTTAGATATCGATTACATCGAATTAGCTCATGACTTACTTGGTATTTTTCCGCCTAGAGAGGCGGTTAAGTCTAAAAGTGAATTATTAATGATTTGGTTTAAAAGTGAATTTTCCGAACCACTACCCGAAGGGGCGACCGATTTAGATATACTTCGCTGCACTCATGCCGTGATATTGTATTTTTTGAGTTGCTGATTATTCCCCGATCATTCGAAAGGGAGATTAAGTTTGAAATTTTTACCTTTTTTTGATGATTTGGCTGACTTGGTTATCATTCTTGGGGTAGTGCTATTCTATACTATTTGTATAGTGAGTTGTCACACATTGCCTTGCAACATTGAAAAGGTTTAGGGGGTTCTGCAGCGTTGTTGCAACTATGGTCATGGTCGAATATTGCTATTGGACGGCCGTCTATTAGAATTCCTATCGACCTAAATCCGTATCTTCCATTCAAGATTTGGTGGAATTGTGCTAGGAGTTGACGTGAGACGCCAAGAAATGTGCAGTTTTACTGATTTGTTGGCGAATGATGCGGTTACATGGGAACCATATTCATTAGTGTATAAGTTTGGACATCCGAAAATTGAGTATTCGTTCGTCGGTTGGATTGCTAAGAACCGACTGATTCTATTTTTAGACTTTGAGTTGTATGCACCCAATTGGGTTATGAGACAGTTTTCCTCCAATTATTAGCACACTCCCGATCCTGTCGTCCCCCAGAACCCACTAGTTGTATGGCATTTTTAAAGGAAAGTATTGTTATTTGGAAATCAAGAATTAATCGTGCCAAATGAGCACGCAAGCCTCCGACACCTTTGAGCGAGTACGAGTATCGTTATTGGCGAATTACTCATCGTTATATTCTTAAAAAGTCCGCAAGGAAGTCGGTTGCGTACACTCTCTGTGCTCATCTAGAACGTGATGTGGTAAGTTGTGATATCCCGGAGCTTTTGACAATATCAATTTAATAATCTGTGTTTAAAATTAAATTGATTTGATAATTTTCGTAAATAAATTTGAATTGATTTAATAATCTTACTTTAATAAGTAATTAATTAGTGAATTTATCTTTTAAAAAGCTAATAAATTGTTTTCTATTTATAATGTATATGTATATTTACATATATTTTAAATAGATGAGTTTGGTTTTAAATTTAATTAATATAGCATATTTTCTAATTCCAATATTTTGGTAATTGGGAAATTATGATTTATTTTTGATTTAAGCTTTTCAAAGCTATTTTATAAATAACTATATGATTTTAAATATATAAGACAAATGTTTTATTTGTTTAAATATATTTTGACTTAAGTTTGAATATTAAAATAAGGTTATAAAAATGTTTGTTTTATTTCTTTTTAAAATATTGTTTAAAAAATATGATTGCAATTAAATAAGAAACATTTGTTCATTTAAATAACAAGTAATTTATAACCTCTTCTATAAATTTATTTAAAATGATTACAAATATTATTTTCAAATAATTGATATGTGTATTGTTTTTATTTATAATTATACTTGGTTTTATTCTTTAAAAATTATTTATAACTAAGTATTAAAAACTAATTAATTCAGTTTAAAACTTTCATTAACACTTAATTATAAATACTAATTACTTAAAGGACATGTGTAAACATCTTAGAGCATAATTTAACATGTGTAATCTAAAAACACAAGAAATTTACAAGTGTTCATATTTTATCCAAGTGTCAAATTTGTATTTTTATTTTTCTTTGATTTTAAATAAATCATAAATATTGTTATATAAACTTGCCTTCTTCCTTTCCTTTTTTTTTCTCATTTTCATTTCATAACCAAGAAATTTTTTAGATAAGAATGAGAAACATTCCACTCTAAAAACAAATGTGAAACCCAAAAATCAGTAATCTTCCTCAAAACCAAATCTGGAAAATCAAAACCTTTTTCTCCTTCAAAATCTGATGCAACCTGTTCTAATGCAAAGCATTTTCATTCATGCAAATCTGAAACCATTTTCTCCTTCAAAAAAAATCCTGTATTTCATTTTCGAAAAAAAAGAAAGCCTGTAACTCCTTCTTGCAAATCATTTTCAAAAGCAACTTTATTTTTTTTTCAAAGACCTGTAACCTGCATTCCCCCCTTCAAAAACTGAAAAATCAAGCAAATCTGAAATGGTTTCCTGCATTTTTTTTAAAATCTGGAAATCAAGCCACTGCATGCAAACCTAGAATTAAAGCAAGTTTTAAAAGCATCAAATAACTCAAGTCTTAATAGCATTCAAGCAAGTTTCAAAAGATTCACAAGGGATTTCAAATCTATGCTCTGCCATGCATTTTTAAATCAGGTGAGTAACTCAACTTTTAAAAAAAATTTAAGTAGGTAAAAGTTGTTTTCATGCTTTTAAATTAGAAATGAATATATAATATGAATTTGCTGTAAATATATATATATATATATATATATATATATATATATATATATGAATATATATATGTGTGCATGCTTTTTATCTGTTAAATTTCTGTTTCCTCAATTTCAAACTTCTGTTTGATTTAAAAATCCACTTTCTCTTGATTAAATCTTGGATAGATTTAAGGTTTTAATAATTATGTTTATTTCATCATAGACTATGGTCTGAAAACTTTACTTAAGCTTAAACAACTATGTATGTCTCTGGAATGTATAAACAGATGAACAGCACTACTTAGTGAAATTCCAAGTACAATGATTTGAAATTTCAGGGTTATATATCAAAACATCATGCAAAATCATGAATTTTAAATCTAAAATTACAATTTTTAATGCTTGAACCAGAGTGCAGTTTTATATTATCAATATTTTGTATTTTGGGGCATCTCTGTTGCCACAAATGATTAGAGGTGCCGAGTTTGTTTCTGGAGGAGGAGGAGTTATCAGAGATGAGGGGAAAATTATCAGATCGGGTTGCATTGCATTTTGGGGATGATGATTTTGATTTGAAGCTTCGGAACCCTAGTTTTATTAGGTTACAGTTTTTACTTGGATTCGATCTCCTCTGTTGATCGAGTTTCTTGGGGTTTTAGAGAATGGAGGTTGGAGGGTTGACGAGGTCTTCGTCGAAGTATCAATGGCGATGGTGGTCGGAGTTTCAAATGGGAGGCGCTGACAGGTTTGGGTGTGGAGTTTTATTTTTGTTCCAGGTTTGGGGATTTTTAGTCGCGATATTGAATTCGAGCATGTGTCGATTTGGTTGTTGTTTGGATGGTCTGAGGTGTTGAATGTCAACTGTAGGGAGGTCGCGTAGTTGGTCAGAGGTGGTCGGAGGCACTGTACATGTGCATAGAACAGTGTGGTGATGCTGGTGAATGTTGGGTGGTTACAGGTTTGATGGCCTGGTGTTGGTCTCGGGAAATTCGAGTTTTAGCTCGAAGCAGGAGTGGTTCTGACTCGAAGTCATGTTAGGGAAGGCTCGAGTATAATGTATTGTTACAGGTTTTAACAAAAACAGAAAACCTGTTCTGTTTTTAAGTTTTTGTAACGACTCGGAATTTTCGAGCATTTAAAATCGGAATATTTAATTGATTTTAAATATTCAAGATAATAATTTTAACTTGAATTACAAATATCGCTATTTATTTGATAATTAAATAATAGAATTTAATAATTAGAAGTTGAGTAAATTGTTGAATCTAGAATTTTAAGTCTGTTAAAAATAATTTGAAGGCTCATAAAATTTATATTGATAGTGTTGAGGATGATAGAAGTTTTCAAATTGAATTTAACACTGATTTATTCAGTTTTAAAATTATATCATTTAAATTGAATTTAAAAATAGGCTTCCGAGGCATAGTCTCGGAATTAGACGAAACCAGTTCCATTGGGTCCGTAATATTGAATTATTAACGGATTTCAGTTTCCGTAGTGATTGGAGTTGTTGAGTGAGCTTACGATGTATAAACGCGCTGAAAATTTTAACTGATAATAATCGATTCGGAGAGTTATCTTCTCCATACGATCGAATTAGGATTCGAAACCTTTTCCTTAGCGTTCGAAATAGGGGTATAACATTATGAACACCTAGCAGTATGCCCTGATAGGAAGTCAAAATTTCGAATTGCATTTATCAAGTCGTTTGGGATAAAATAAAAATAAAATAAATAAATAAAATATCTCTTAACTCAGCCGCCGTAATAATTTCACATTTGAGCTTTTGGTCTCCTCTTCAAACTGCAGCCCTTCTCGCGTACGCTAATGTCATTTCTTGTTCCCTCCCCTCTTCTTTTAAAAAAGCAAGCGACCAGTTCAACAAAAATTCTAAAGCAAGCTAACGAAAAAAAGGGTATAATGACTGTTAGAAATCGCAGTCCCTCTTTACCCTCCCTTTTCCCTTTCCTATAGCTTCACGAAATTTTAATGGCCGCATTTGAATTGACTCGCAGAAAAAAAGTGAAGCAGCGCTCGCGTATGCTTATCTTCGGAGGCGATTTTATGGGACTCGCGATTCGTGTCGTGATTTTGACTGTTACAGGACGTTCTCAAAGGCGCGGCCGAAGGGGGACTTGAGTGCTGTGGGAAATGGGGACGCGTGCACGAAACGAAGCGAGGAGAGGGTACAGTGCTCGAAGTCGAGGGTAGGGTTTCGACATTGGAGGCTGTAGGTATTGATTTGTTTTATTTTATTTAGGTATAAATGCAGATTTTTTTTGTATATGCAGAAATTATATAGATAAGATTTGAACCATAGAAATTTTAAATATGGAAGTTTATATGAAATTAAATTTTTAAGATAATAGATTATTCTTATACATATAGTTTCAAAGGAGAACAAGTATACAAATACATTTTTATTTATTAGTCCATTCTAAATTAATGTATTATGGAGGTAAATGTTGTTAATAAATTTATTTAAATTATTTAGTCACTAAAGAAGATGTTAAAGGGAAGAATCGGTTTAAACTGAAGTATTAGTTGATTAATTTATTTAAAAGAAAAATCAGTTTAACTTAATTATTTGTTTAAAACTAAATCATAGTTTAATTAGATAAGTAAGTAGTAATTAACTGTTCAAATAATTCAAATATTAATAAATCATATATATTTATTTAAGGTTAGGAATCGAGAAAATCAAGGGAATATTGGAGTGGATTGCAAATCAATAACAAAGGTGAGTTAATCTCACTCGGTTAAATTTAAATTTAAATTTAAATTTAAATGATTAAATTTAAATGATTAAATTTAAATAATTGATTGTATGATTGTATTAATTGATGTGATATAGTATAGTATAATTTGAAATTGGCATAATATGTGATGCTAACGTCTGTGGCTGCAGGGAAAACAGGTTGGAGGGATTCAACTGGACCCCTCAACTTTTATTTAAATTATTTAATATTCTCTGTTCTGGTTATTTGATATTCTATGATGAATTATGTGGAAGTATGGAATGCTATGACTTGGCTGATATAATTGGGTATAATGAATTACCAAAAATATAAATTTGATTTTGGTAATTATAGAATAAATTTAAGAATGACTTGGAAAAGAAATAAAGTGACTTTAAAATTCCAATTAATGAATCCTGAGTATGGAAAGGAAAATTTAAATAAACAGGAAATTAATGAATTTTAAAATGCAGTATTATCAATTAAAAGAACAAACATTTATTTAGAATTTAAGATTCGAATTATTGAAAGAGTAAAGAAGAAATGGGAAAAGATAATAATAAAATCCATTACTACTGAATTTGGAAATGAACCGATAAGTAAAAGAATTTATTTCAAATAAAATAAATTGGAAATCAATTTGGGGAAATTGATTTAAGTGATTGAAGTTGGAATATTCTATGGATAGCCAAGTACATGTTTTTAAAAGTAAATTTTTAAATATAAATTAAATGTTTTTAAGTTGTTTTTAAAGAAAGCGAGTTTTGCAAAATTTATTATTTCTAATATTTAAAGTCTAAAGTAAGTATTTTCTTTTATTCTATTTCAGCAGTAATTATTAAGAAGTAATTTAGTATTTTGTTTTAAAAAAAAGTAGAAACCTAGTTTAATATTTTATTAAGTAACCTTATTTTCAAATATTCTTATAGTATATATTATTAACAAAATATTAAAGTAATTTTAACTTGTATGTTTTAAAGTATATTTCAAAGTAAAGTGTTTTAAATTATTATAATAATCTAGTTTTGTGCTTGGTGATTTCAGTGGAGATAGAAAATAATTGGGAAAGTTTGTTTTAGGAGAAAGAAAGAATGGTTAGAAACTGTTTTTTTCAAAGGGTTTTTGAAAATGGAAAATATATCTTGTGGAGATATTTTGGGATTAATAAATAATTTGGAAAAATTATTTATTGTTTGATGGATGTTCGTGAATATTAATTGATAGTTAAATGACCGACTATCAATATTGGCCAAATACGCTGATCGTTTCGAAGAGACCGGGATCGAGATTTATTTCTCGAAAACCACTTCGATCCGGTTTGTACGTTTCGTGAAAACGATTTTTGGATTCGAAGATGGAGCAGTGAAGTGCAAGGGCTTGTCGCTACTAATCCCGAGGCCATTTCCAAAATGGATGTAGTAGGAATAGTGCCTTCGGTTCCGTTCGAACCCGGGACGGACTTGTATGGATGAATGCTTGCAAAAACATCGTCAGGTGGACGATGGGCATTCTAAGGGATATGTTCTTTAAAGGTAACGCTTAGCCTCAAGCCTCATCAAATGGGAATGACTGAAAATCAAGGGTTATGCAGCAAGGCTAGGTGGGTAGCACCCAAGCAGGGTGAGGCCATTCCAGTTTAGATGTCCCTTTTTATTTTGGCTTAGTGGGCGGTTGCTGATCCCAACCGTGGGGTGATCTCACTTATCCAGTAAGGGGTAGTCCCGGCCTTGTGTTGCAGGGGAGCGGGCGTACTCCTCGGTACGGTGATCTAGGCCCCGTACTGTGACAGGTGGTACCCTAGCGCCTAGTCATTAGTTGGGAATCCATTCTACCTACGAGCCTTGTACGAGTTTTGTTTGTATTACCCACTTTGTGGCTAGTAGCTGGAATTCAATGAATGTAACAATTTCGGCTATTTTATAAATATTTGTAAATAGACCCTATTATAACATCAGAGGATTTCTATAAAAATGTTTTAGCTATCGTTAGGTAAAAACCCGACATGTTTATTTATGGCGTGGTCTTACGAGATGCTTTTGTTTTCAAAGGATTTTTGAAACTTTAATAATCAATTGAGTGTGATTTTCTCACGCTGGTATTCCAGACTGACTCGGGTGTTATTTAACTATAATGCTCGGGTCAGACCGAGTATTATAGGATACAGGAATTGATGCTGTGGAGCTCAGGAGACGAGCTGGATGACGATACGTATTTCCGTACTTGTATATGTATATATATTCCGCTGTGTTGAGTTGTTGTGTATTCATTGTATGATATTGATGTTGAATTGTGATTGATGTACTCTGATGAAGTAATATATAAACAGTGATATTTGATTTTGAGAAAAGATCGTTTATTATCTATTATATTTTATTCCGCTGCGATGGTTAGATTCTGTTGTTGATTTCTATTTTCCTCTTCTACCTCTTCTTCTTTAACCCAAATGGTTCGTATTTCTGTACAACTTGAGTTGATTTAGGTAGAATAGTGTTAACTCAAGGGGTACGGATTTGCGGGTCGTTACACTTGGTATCAGAGCATAGGTTGGAGATAACCTTGGCTCTGGTGGGAATTACTCATTTAAAATAGAGTCCGTAGTACTCTATAATGAGTTTGAGCGTATTAATAAATATGAGCGCGTATTTGTTAGTGAATATAAATTGTTTTAATATTTTCATGATTGGTTTATTGAGTGACATATGAACCTTCGTCAGCACAGTCTCGACAACTGTATCGAAGGGGTTTCTAAACACTTGAATAGAGCAATCGACACGGTATTGTTTTAAAATGTGGGTAAATGAAATAATTTTACCCAAAATATATTTTTATATGAAGAAAAGTTTTTGTAAACTATTTAGCTAATATATGGTTGCTTGGATGTTAGAAATGATAGTATTAAATTATTATCATCATTGTGTAGAAATTTAACTAGAAATTGAAAATATAACCAAAGTTTAAGGAAATAAATTCATTATAAAATGAAATTTATAAATATGAATTATAAATGTAAATTATAAATTGAAATATAATTAAATGGGAATTTGAATAAGCATAGACTATACAAATGAATTGTGGTAAAATTGATTTAAGCAGGATTTGGAAATTTAAAATCCCAAAGATTTTGGAAAAATTTGTCGAAATGTTTTGATGATAAATGATAGCATTATTGTTTTGGGGGTATTTCTGAAAGGAAATTGTTTTAAATGGATTTTGGAAGTGTAACAGCATTGAAATCACTTGGATTATTGGAAAATAATTCTAACGATGACGGTCGCATCATCAGTATTCATTTTCGAATTTCTAAGTGATGGATTGCTACCAAATTGATTTGTTCAGGGAAACCTTTTTGTTTTTGAAAACCTCAAAGGAAATTTGTTGGGAATAAAACCAGGATTGGTTTGACTTTTGAGAAATGTGATTGAGATGTTGAAGATTTCAAAATAATTTGAAACCAAAGCCGGGAGTTTAAAAATCCTGATGAGATAGGTTGTAAGCTTATAAATTGAGATGATTTTTAAATCAGGAAGGGAATATAAGCTTTGGATGTTGGAATTTAAATTTAAAGAGAAAGGTTAAAAATGAAATTAACTTGGATGGGAAATAAAAATTTGACTGGATTGACATTAATTGGATAGGCTGAAAATAATATCCAGTTTATTCGAATCAAGTTGAAATTGAATTGAGTTAAATAAAACCGAGTTAAAATAAGATTGAATCGGAATAAGAATTCAATTGAATTGATGAATGGAATTAAATTCTTACCTGAATGAATGGGAAATAAATTGAAAAAGGATTGGAATTGAAGTAAATAAATTTGAATAACTTATAAAAGAATCAGAATTAAATTGCATGGAATAAAAATATGCTTGGGATATAAATAAGCATAAGGCTTGAGTTAAAATAAAAGAATATATTCAAGCCTATGATAAATGGAATTGTGAAAATAATAAGTTGTGACTTATTAGATTTGAAAGGTGGGATAGAAAACCCAAAATAAATATTTTTGATGAATTGAAGAATAAAATGAAAATCAAAACTGGGATTATAAAATAATAATAATAATAGGTTGAACTTAAGAAAGTTTGATGAAGAGATTTTGAGATTACAATAAGTTCTATCTATAAATTAGGGAAGAACTAATCTAATAATAAGTCAGTTAAATTAATATATAATGAGAACCTAATGTAGCTAAATAAAAGCTGAATTGGTAAGTTAATATTGAAGTTTGGAAATAAAATTCAAGTTATAAATCAAATTCGACTTGAATTATTAGTGAAGAAAATATAATCGAAAGTGGTCTTGCAATTAATAAAATGAATCGAATATGAAATTGGACTTAAGATAGTAATGGTTTGTATTGCGAATAAAATCCAAATATGTGGAAATTAAATGGAAATGACCTTGTAAATAATTGAATGAGCTGAATCTAAAAAGTTAAAATGTATAATAACTAATCAAATAAATTTGTAAAATGAAATGAGCTTAAGTATAGATAAAAAAAAGATTTGAATAAATTGAAGTAAATTAACTTAAAACTAAACAAATGGAAGAGTTGAGTTGAATTCAACTTAAACTAAGTTTAATGATATTGGATTGAATTTGAATCAAGTAAAAAAAAAATTTGGATTGAAATAGAATTTGGTGGGTTGTAAATAATATTTAAGGAAATGAAATTCATAATAGATTGAGTGGATAAACTAATTATATTGAATAAATAAATGGATGGAATAAATAAGAATCAAATGGAAGTGAACTTAAGTTTGATGTGAAATAAATTGAGTAAATTAACTTAAGTTGAGAATAATTAGAAAACTCGACTACGAGTAAAATTGGAAGACCATTAAATTAAAGCTTGATTTGAATTAATTCGGGAATGGGTAGTAATATGCAAGCTTGGAATGAGTCGAGCTAAATAAATGGTCGTGAATGAATTAAAATAAAAAGGAAATTAATTGGTAATGAAATTTGGAGATGACTTGAATTGGTTAAATGAAGTTGATTACCAATTTAATGTGGCAAATGTTTAGTTTACGAATTAATTATGAAATGAGTATTGGATATAACCAATATGAAATGTTCCAAGATAAATAAATGGATTCAAATAAAATGAATGAGAATATAGCATGCAAAATAAATTGAACGGAATCAATTAAAATGAAATCAAATTAAGTATAGATTGAATTGATATTAATTTAAATTAGTTATAAACTGAAATAAATATTCTTTTAAGTAAATAGCACTGAATTTGCATAAAATTGTTTTTTTTGAATCAATTGTAATAAATATGGGTTTGTTTGGATGAATAATGAATTGAATGTAAACAATGAAGTATAAATGAGCTTGCTTGGACTTAAAATGAATCTAAGTTAAGTAAGAGAGCTGTGAAATCATTTGAATTGAATAGTATGGTTTGAATATTCTTTGGAAGCATTCAAAATAAGTGTCGAGATATTTCATATGTGCTCAAGGAAGTATATAATATGCACTGTTTATAGAATCCATGTTTTAGCTATTTATATATAAGTTAAATGCTATAAACCTTGTATATTTGTCACTTACATGTTTAAATTGAGTAAGTACAGGTACAGGAGAGCCGTATGGCTAGATTTGATCATGCAAAATGCTAAATAAATAACCGCTTTGCTTAAAATGCTAAATAAGGTACGCCTACGCAATACAAATAGGAAATATGAACTATTTTTCTGTTTTCCGACCGTGTAGGTCGATGTATATATATTTATATCTCTTGTCAAATTGCAAAAGCTCCTCCGTACAAAGGGGACTCTGCCAAAAATTTTCAAAAATTTTGGGAGTTAGAAAAGTTTTGAAAATTTTTGAAAATTTTGTTAACGACAAAACGGTTTAAACTGGAAAATTGAAATAAGTTAGTAAATGAAACTAATTAAAGTAATGACATGAATTAGTAATAAATGACAAATAAAATTTATATATGCAGAATTAAAGATAAATTGAATTCGTATGGAAATGTAAGAATCAATTTGAATAGAAATAGATATAAACTAAAGTGGTAAGATGAAAATAAATATAAGAAACATATAAAATGCTTATACTAACTTAAGAAGGGAATGGTGAATTCTTGATTGGGAATTGATACTACAAATATAATCTAAATTAATATTTGAATGAATAAATAACGATAGTTTGTAAGAAAGTTGATATGAAGTTTGGAATATTGTGATTGGATATTAGTGCTAAGCAGGATATGAAGGTATTATAAAGGGAAAAGAAATTTGGGTTTGATTTCAAAGATAAAATTTGAAATGCTCGACAAAAAGGTATGTGTTTAAATTTCTATATGAAATTTGATTGGGATTTTGATGAGCCACTTGGCCTTTTGTTTTCTTTTTGGATTTGGGAGGTCGTAGAACCATTTTGTAGTTGTACCGAGCTAGCCGCGCAAAGGAGACGCTGGCAAAAATTTTCAAAAATTTAGAGAGTTAGAAAAAATTTGAGGAAATTTTGATAATTCAAAATTTAGTTTGAATTATAATTTGAATAGTTGAACAAGTAAGTTATTTGAAGACTGTAGAAGGTTTAGGGAAGTTGGTTGAAGTAATAGTGGGTCTTTAATAAAGGATATGTTATGGCAAGTTGATAAAACTATTTGATTTTGGGAAAAAGTAAAACGGGTATTGGAACATTCTTCCTAACTAGTAATTTCGGGGACGAAATTCTTTTTAGGGGGAGGAATGTGACGACCCGGAATTTTCGAGCATTTAAAATCAGAATATTTAATTGATTTTAAATATTCTAGATAATAATTTTAACTTGAATTACAAATATCGCTATTTATTTGATAATTAAATAATAGAATTTAATAATTAGAAGTTGAGTAAATTGTTGAATCTAGAATTTTAAGTCTGTTAAAAATAATTTGAAGGCTTATAAAATTTATATTGATAGTGTTGAGGATAATAGAAGTTTTCAAATTGAAGTTAACACTGATTTGTTTAGTTTTAAAATTATATAGTTTAAATTGAATTTAAAAATAGCCTTCCGAGGCACAGTCTCGGAATTAGACGAATCTAGTTCCATTGGGTTCGTAATATTGAATTATTAACGGATTTCAGTTTTCGTAGTGATTGGAGTTGTTGAGTGAGCGTACGATGTATAAACGCGCTGAAAATTTTAATTGATAATAATCGATTCGGAGAGTTATCTTCTCCATACGATCGAATTAGGATTCGAAACCTTTTCCTTAGCGTTCGAAATAGGGGTATAACATTATGAACATCTAGCAGTACGCCTTGATAGGAAGTCAAAATTTTGAATTGTATTTATTAAGTCGTTTGGGATAAAATAAAAATAAAATAAATAAATAAAATATCTCTTAACTCAGCCGCCGTAATAATTTCACATCTGAGCTTTTGGTCTCCTCTTCAAACTGCAGCCCTTCTCGCGTACGCTAATGTCATTTCTTGTTCCCTCCCCTCTTCTTTTAAAAAAGCAAGCGAGCAGTTCAGCAAAAATTCTAAAGCAAGCTAACGAAAAAAAAGAGTATAATGACTGTTAGAAATCGCGGTCCCTCTTTACCCTCCCTTTTCCCTTTCCTATAGCTTCACGAAATTTTAATGGCCGCATTTGAATCGATTCGCAGAAAAAAAAAGTGAAGCAGCGCTCGCGTATGCTTATCTTCGGAGGCGATTTTATGGGACTCGCGATTCATGTAGCGATTGAGGTGATGGCAGTATGGATCGCTCTTTAAGGCAACGGAGGGGGGACGTTGATGTTTTCAAAGGCGTGGCCGAAGAGGGACTTGAGTGCTGTGGGAAATGGGGACGCGTGCACGAAGCGAAGCGAGGGGAGGGTACAGTGCTCGAAGCCAAGGGTAGGGTTTCGACGTTGGAGGCTGTAGGTATTGATTTGTTTTATTTTATATAGGTATAAATGCAGATTTTTTTTGTATATGCAGAAATTATATAGATAAGATTTGAACCATAGAAATTTTAAATATGGAAGTTTATATGAAATTAAAATTTTAAGATAATAGATTATTCTTATACATATAGTTTCAAAGGAGAACAAGTATACAAATACATTTTTATTTATTAGTCCATTCTAAATTAATGTATTGTCGAGGTAAATGTTGTTAATAAATTTATTTAAATTATTTAGTCACTAAAGAAGATGTTAAAGGGAAGAGTCGGTTTAAACTGAAGTATTAGTTGATTAATTTATTTAAAAGAAAAATCAGTTTAACTTAATTATTTGTTTAAACTAAATCATAGTTTAATTAGATAAGTAAGTAGTAATTAACTGTTCAAATAATTCAAATATTAATAAATCATATATATTTATTTAAGGTCAATAATCGAGAAAATCAAGGGAATATTGGAGTGGATTGCAAATCAATAACAAAGGTGAGTTAATCTCACTCAGTTAAATTTAAATTTAAATGATTAAATTTAAATAATTGATTGTATGGTTGAATTGATTGATGTGATATCGTATAGTATAATTTGAAATTGGCATATTATGTGATGCTAACGTCTATGGCTGTAGGGAAAACATGTTGGAGAGATCCAACTGGACCCCTCAACTTTTATTTAAATTATTTAATATTCTCTGTTCAGGTTATTTGATATTCTATGATGAATTATATGGAAGTATGGAATGCTATGGCTTGGCTGATATAATCGGGTATAATGAATTACCAAAAAAATAAATTTGATTTTGGTAATTATAGAATAAATTTAAGAATGACTTGGAAAAGAAATAAAGTGACTTTAAAATTCCAATTAATGAATCCTGAGTATGGAAAGGAAAATTTAAATAAACAGGAAATTAATGAATTTTAAAATGCAGTATTATCAATTAAAAAAAAACATTTATTTAGAATTTAAGATTCGAATTATTGAAAGAGTAAAGAAGAAATGGGAAAGGATAATAATAAAATCCATAACTACTGAATTTGGAAATGAACCGATAAGTAAAAGAATTTATTTCAAATAAAATAAATTGGAAATCAATTTGGGGAAATTGATTTAAGTGATTGAAGTTGGAATATTCTCTGGATAGCCAAGTACATGTTTTTAAAAGTAAATTTTTAAATATAAATTAAATGTTTTTAAGTTGTTTTTAAAGAAAGCGAGTTTTGCAAAATTTATTATTTCTAATATTTAAAGTCTAAAGTAAGTATTTTCTTTTATTCTATTTCAGCAGTAATTATTAAGAAGTAATTTAGTATTTTGTTTTAAAAAAAAGTAGAAACCTAGTTTAATATTTTATTAAGTAACCTTATTTTCAAATATTCTTATAGTATATATTATTAACAAAATATTAAAGTAATTTTAACTTGTATGTTTTAAAGTATATTTCAAAGTAAAGTGTTTTAAATTATTATAATAATCTAGTTTTGTGCTTGGTGATTTCAGTGGAGATAGAAAATATTTGGGAAAGTTTGTTTTAGGAGAAAGAAAGAATGGTTAGAAACTGTTTTTTTCAAAGGGTTTTTGAAAATGGAAAATATATCTTGTGGAGATATTTTGGGATTAATAAATAATTTGGAAAAATTATTTATTGTTTGATGGATGTTCGTGAATATTAATTGATAGTTAAATGACCGACTATCAATATTGGCCAAATACGCTGATCGTTTCGAAGAGACCGGGATCGAGATTTATTTCTCGAAAACCACTTCGATCCGGTTTGTACGTTTCGTGAAAACGATTTTTGGATTCGAAGATGGAGCAGTGAAGTGCAAGGGCTTGTCGCTACTAATCCCGAGGCCATTTCCAAAATGGATGTAGTAGGAATAGTGCCTTCGGTTCCGTTCGAACCCGGGACGGACTTGTATGGATGAATGCTTGCGAAAACATCGTCAGGTGAACGATGGGCATTCTAAGGGATAAGTTCTTTAAAGGTAACGCTTAGCCTTAAGCCTCATCAAAAGGGAATGACTGAAAATAAGGGTTATGCAGCAAGGCTAGGTGAGTAGCACCCAAGCAGGGTGAGGTCATTCCAGTCTAGATGTCCCTTTTTAATTCGGCTTAGTGGGCGGTTGCTGATCCCAACCGTGGGGTGATCTCACTCGGGATTATCCAGTAAGGGGTAGTCCCGGCCTTGTGTTGTAGGGGAGCGGGCGTACTCCTCGGTGCGGTGATCTAGGCCCCGTACTGTGACAGGTGGTACCCCAGTGCCTAGTCATTAGTTGGAAATCCATTCTACCTACGAGCCTTGTACGAGTTTTGTTTGTATTACCCACTTTGTGGCTAGTAGCTGGAATTTAATGAATGTAACAATTTCGGCTATTTTATAAGTATTTCTAAATAGACCCTATTATAATATCAGAGGATTTCTATAAAAATGTTTTAGCTATCGTAAGGTAAAAACCCGACATGTTTATTTGTGGCGTGGTCTTACGAGATGCTTTTGTTTTCAAAGGATTTTTGAAACTTTAATAATCAATTGAGTGTGATTTTCTCATGCTGGTATTCCAGACTGACTCGGGTGTTATTTAACTATAATGCTTGGGTCAGACCGAGTATTATAGGATACAGGAATTGATGCTGTGGAGCTTAGGAGACGAGTTGGATGACGATATGTATTTCCGTACTTGTATATGTATATATATTCCGCTGTGTTGAGTTGTTGTGTATCCATTGTATGATATTGATGTTGAATTGTGATTGATGTACTCTGATGACGTAATATATAAACAGAGATATTTGATTTTGAGAAAAGATCATTTATTATCTATTATATTTTATTCCGCTGCGATGGTTAGATTTTATTGTTGATTTCTATTTTCCTCTTCTACCTCTTCTTCTTTAACCCAAATGGTTCGTATTTCTGTACAACTTGAGTTGATTTAGGTAGAATAGTGTTAACTCAAGGGGTACGGATTTGCGGGTCGTTACACTTTTAAAGCAAGTTTTAAAATGTAAACTAAAATTTAAACTAAGTTAAAACCTGAGTTTGAACCTGATTTCTAATTAGTTTGAATCTGAGTTTTGAAATAATTTAAGTTTGAAATTTAAGTTTGGTTTTAAAAACTTTTAAGTATAAAAAGGTATTTGGTTTTGAATTTAAACTGGAAGTATAAATTGTAAAATAGAATATTTAAAATAAGTTTAAATCTGAGATTTAGAAATCTGGAATTTGGATTTGAATTTTAGTTTTTGAAATAAATTAAGTTTTAAATTTAAATTGTTTAACTTCTTTTTAAAAATGGTTAAAAGATTAGAAATTTAAAATGAAGTTTAAATGTAAGTAAGCTTTGAAAAAGTAATTTAGAATCAAACTTAATTTGTATTCCAGTTTGGAATAAATGGAAATATTTTTTTAAATTTAAAATGACTTAAACAATCTTGTTTGTCTAATTAAATTTGAATTTAAAAATGAATTGGGTTTTAAATTCTTTCAAACTTCTTTATAAATGGATATTTCTTTTAACGTATGAGATAAAAAGGTTTGAATTGATTTTAAACCTTGTTTAGATTAATTTGTATTCATTTTAAAATCTTAAATTTAAAATGAATTTTAAAATGGAATCTAAAGTAAATTTAAAAACAATTTGTTTTTAAATGCTTAATTAAGTAAGAAATGTTTAGCCTAAAGATAAATAAAATTTGATGATTTGGATTCATTAAATTATTAAGATAATTAAGATGGATAATTAATTAATTAATTAATAATATGGATGATTAATTAAATAATTAAGAATTTTTAAATTGATTAATTAAAACTTAAGATTAATTAATTAAGGTTAAGTAATCTGTAATAAGGGATTATTAATTAGATTTTAATTAATGACTAAAGATTAATTAATCGAGTGATTAAGGATTAATTAAGTTATAGTTAACACTTAATCAATTAAATAATTAAAGATTAATTAATTGGTAATTAAATATTAATTAATTTGTAATTAATAATGATTAATCTGAGTTAACTTCTTAAGAGAAGTAATTAAAGAATTGTTAATGAAGGTCATTAACTTAAAATTATTTAACAATTAATTAATGTGATTAATTTTAATAATTAATTAGATTAATTAATTAATAATAATCATTTGTGAAATTGTTTTTGTGTAATTACTTAATAGAAATAATTAGTGAATTAATTACTTAATGTAATTAATTGAGTTTAATGTGATTTGTTTAGGTTAATTAATTAAGTTTAATTAATTTAAACACTTGATGATTTGATAATTAATTCCTTAATGTAATTATTGGAATTGTAATTACTTAGTGAAGTAATTAATTGATAGTTATTGGATGTAGTTAAAGATGTTTGATGATGAAAGTAATTTGGATTTAATTACTTTGTAATTAATCAAGGGATTAATTGAGATAATTAATTAAGAGTAATTAATTTATGGAATGAGTAATTAAGGGTAGCTAATTACTGAATGGGATTAATCAAAGGATTAATTAGAGAATAAATTAAGAAGTAATTTATTTAATGAAGTAATTAAGGGAAGTTAATTACTGGATTGCTATTAATGAAGGGTGATTAATATATGTGGTTTAATTAAAGATTAATTACTTAATGTAATTAATTAAATAAGAGATTAATTAAAAATGTAAATAGAAATCATTAATTAATAAAATCGCATTTGGATCGAGTTGCTTCACTTCATCTTGATTGGGAGTTCGAGCAACTTCTGGATTGGTGCTTTAGAGATGGAGTTACCATTCCTGATTCCATCTCTCTTTCTCTCTTGAAGACCATATTGGAGATATTGTTCCGATGCTGGTGTTATATTTTCTTTCCGCTGCTGTTGTCTTGTATCATATCTCTGATGTATATTGATAGTCATTTGTATTTGATATTCAGTTGTATCAGATATTGTATCATTGGAGTTGTATGTGATATATACTATTCATTTCTTCCGCTGTGTTGTACTTAATGTGTTATAAGCTCCAACGAACCAGATTCGACGTTTGGATCTGCGGCATTTGAATACGAGTAACGTATTCGGTGCCGATTTTCGAATATCGAGTCAGGGTCGTTACATATAAAGTGTAAGTATATACATTTATTTATTATTTTAAAATTATTTGAAATTAACCCGGTATTTAAATTCTTAAGTTTCCGTTAATTAATAGTTTCAATTAGCTTAGTGAAATGAAAGTTAATTAATAATTGGAAATTTTAATTAAAATAAGAGATTGAATGCTAGGTTATAAATGAAATTTCCAGAAGTTTAAATTAGTAACCTATAACCAAATGATATGATTATTGAACATTAAATTAATTTAAAAGAAATGAGATAAACTTGTATAAATTTCAATTGCATTCTTAACAAGCATATATATAGCATACCAGATATTAAAAGTTCTAATGTCTAATAAGAAGTGTAATTGATATTATACAAGTAATAAACTTGAGGTAGTGAAAATATGTAATGAAATTCTTTTATAAATAAGAATTTGAGGTTGTAATTGTTGTGAACTTCAGTTATAATTGAAATGTTACTGTAAAAAAGGTAATAGGAAGTAAGTATTGCAAGTATAAGATTATAAATTTAAGTAAAAAAATTGGTATGCAAAGAAATTGAATTAAACATGAATATTATAAATAAATGAATGTTAATAAATGAAAAAAAAAAAATTGTAAGACGAAAAGGCACATAAGAAAAGAAAAAATGAAACATTATATGAATAAAAAGAAAGCCAACAACAAATATTATGAAAAGAAATGATTAAGAATGAATTTGATCTATTTTCTGAAATGGTTGGTTGTTTGTTTTGGTTTATGGTTGTTTGGGCAAGGATACATTGAATTTGTTTGGATGTATGAATTATCTATTTAGTTTCATTAAAGACTGTTGAGTAAATGGTGCACTTGATAGTTTATTTTCATTCTGTACAATTTAAAGTTTTGAACCCGAACAACTATTTGTTTTGTTTGATATGGATGGGTAGTTGAATTGTGTTGATTCTATATGATGGTTGTATGTTGTGGTTGCAAGTGATGTTGTTGTTTGACATTGATTTGTTTGCTAGAGGATGAAACTAAATTAATATTTCATTTTATATAATTATTAACTCTTTTGGATTATAGAAGAGAAATACATGTCATCGAAGCAATTGCGACTGCTTTTGATTTTATAATTAAGCGTTAATTGCCCGACAAGTAGGTAGACTGGTTCTCATCAAGTCGGTCTTAGGCTCGTTGGGCACTCATGTCTTTGCTGCGATGACCCTACCTCTTCTTTCTTTCGGTCGTTCCAATCTTTGGCTTCGTCCTTCTTTTGGGGGTCGAAGGTTGATAACCACCGCCATCACTGGGTCCCTTGGGATGTCGTGTTCCGTCCCAAAAGCGAGGGCGGGTTAGGCTTGCGCAACCCTAAGGGCATCTGTTCGGCTTTTGCTTGCAAGTTGTGGTACAGGTTTGGGGCTAACGACTCCTTATGGGGGTCGTTCCTGCATGCCAAGTACCATAGGCTGGCAAACACAGGTTTTTCCGAATCTCCTTATTACGCAAGCGAGACTTGGAAACACATGCAATCGGTGAAATCGTTCTCTAATTCTCATGGCGGTCATTCCGGATGGGATGACGGTTCGTTTTCTCTGTTCAAGGCCTGGAGCTCGGCTCGTAACCCAGCTCCGGTTCTTTCTTTGTTTTCTTTCATCTGGGACGCTAGAATCCCTCCTAAAGTGTCTCTGTTCATGTGGCGAGCCCTTCATGATGGGTTGCCATTAGACGAGAACCTTTAGAGGATTGGAATTCCTACTGTCTCCCGTTGTAGGTGCTGCGGCATCGGGGATACGGAATCCTTGGGTCATTTGCTTTTTACGGGTTTCACTGCCAGAGCCTGCTGGAATTACTTTGGAAATCTGATAGGTATCCGAGGTAACAACAACACTACGGATGATTTACAAAGAACCTGGTGGTACCGGACCTGTGGTAATTCTCTTCGCTCAATCATTTTTCATTTGATTCCTTGCCTGATCTATTGGCACCTCTGGTGCGCGTGGAATAAGGCAATTTTTGAGGACTCTCCTATGGATCCCTCTTCCATTATTCGGCGGGTTAGAAATGATGTCTTCTTGGATTTTCGTGGCAGACCTTTTATGGGTTCGGTCAGCTCACGTTCTAGTCGGCTAGTGGATCTTTTATCTATTTCCTGTGTTCAGGCTCCCTCTAGAGTTGGAATTGGCTGATGCCCTTTCCCGAGCCGGGTTGTTCTGGCTAACTTGACCTCGCTCCCCCCGTTTTTTTCTTCTCATTATGTGGTTGCTGGATTTTCAGGCTCTGGCTGATCAGGTTTGGTCCGGGGTCTTCTGTGGTCTTCTTATATTATGGATTTCTGAGTAATTTTCTATGCTAGCTATGGTGGGCTCGTCTGCTCTACTTCCTGTTGATTTGGACAGTGGTCATTCGACATCGTCATCGGGCGGTGGCTTTGCCTGAGCTCGATGACGATGTTTCGATGGGCGGTTGTTTTTTCGGAGTTCATCCTGATTAATCTGTGCCTGTTTCCAGCGGTCGTCTTCCTCTCCTACTTGCCAGCTTATGATGTTTCTTTGGGCTTTTGTTCTTGTTTTTTCTTTTTGCTTGCTTCGACGGTTTTGTATTTCTTTTGCATTCTGGCTACCTGTAAGGCATTTTGACAGCTTTTGGAATTGGTTTATATATATACCTCTGTCATTCCTAAAAAAAGGGTACGTTTTTGGATTACGGTTTTATAGCGCTGTTATATTTTTTTCCTGGGTTGGCATATATATTATTTTGGAAACTATATGTTGTATATTGTTATTTTGATATTATATTTTATCCCGAGCCTCTCCGTACAATGGAGACTTTGCCGAAATTTTCCGTAAATTTTGGACTTGGAAAATTTTAAAATATTTTCCCAAATTTATAAATTTGAATATAAAAGATTTAATTGTTTATAGATCTATATATTTTATTTAAATTATCCAATTCTGTAAAAACTTATTGTTATGAATATAATATTTTGAATAATATATATTGATTTATATGTTCTTCTTTTCCCCTTCTTTTTCCTTTTTAGGGACGAAAAGTTTTGAGTGGGGGAGAGTGTAACGACCCGTAAAATTCAATAATTAAATTCGTTATATTAATAAAATTTTCATAATTAAATTTAGAAAGAAATAAAAAATTTATATATTGAAGTAAATGTTAAGAATGAAATATAGCAATGGTAATTAAAACTAATTATTTGTAATTTGAATAAAATTCTAATAAATGAAGTAGTGAAAGTGTTATACTTGGATATAACTTGAATATGAGAAAATAAAGGTAAGTATTGAATTAATTAATGAAATAACACTAATTGGATGTAAATTAAGGAAATATGTTAATGCAAGTTAATAATTAATGAACTTGAATGAACATGCCAATTAAATAAAATAATTTAAATGTTATGACTTAGTTGTAAATGGAATATAATAAAAACAAATGTAGTTATTGTATTAATGTGTGAAATAATATGATAGATGGAAATTGTCTGTGAAAAATAAACATACAAGTATTATAAAGGGATAATGGTAGCAAATTGTAGTTGTTACCGGTTAATTTACCAATTACAAACAAGGGTAATTAAGTGTTACTTTAATGATAATTAATATAATAGTGGAAAGCGTGAATGTAAATTTAATAGAAACATAAATTTATTTATAAGGTAGTAATTGATGTAATAAAAGTATGAAACCAAGAAAATAAATTAATTGAGAATATAAATCGTAATTAATGTATATATTTGGAAAATATAATAAATTGGAAATAGTAGTTAATATAAAGGAAAGATGGATATTTGAATATAGTAGTGTAATGAAAGACAAACAAACCATTCCATTGAAATCTAATTTATAATAAGTGTAATTATTGTAGCAATTGGAATTAAATATTATGTAATTGAAATAAAGATGAAAATGGAAATATTGAAGTATGTAATGCAAGGGTATCATAAATAGTAATGGAATAAAATTATGTTATATATGGAATAATAACCTGGGTTGATAGGTAACAAACTTTTAAATGCAATTAAAAGCAAATATGTGACAATTAATATAGGTTGTTTATTTATTTAATGTGTTAAATGAACTTTGGTAATCAATAAAAATAAATCTTAATTTAACGTTTTGTTAATGTATTAGGATATATACCAAAGCAAATGGTACCTAGGATGATAATAATTGGATTAATTGCAATTAAATGGAATTTAATATTCAATTATTACGTTAATTGAAATTAAAATGAAACTTATTATTACATTTATGAGTTTAAGACAATAATTACAAGATATGAAGATAATAAGATGAATTGAAATGTTAGTTTATTTGTAAAGAAATAAGTGATGTAATAAAGGAATGAAATCAAGATAAGAAAATTAATTGAGACTTTAATTACAAATAATGTGTGAAATTGACCAAAATATAGTAAATGGAAATATGACAGTCAATAAATAAAGGATGGAATATAAGCACTAATGTAATGAATGTAAAATTTAATAAATGGATAAATTGAAATGAAAGGTCAGGTGAAATATTGAAAATTGTTATAATTGGTTATGAGATTAAAATGTAAGAAACGAATGTAAATACTTAATTAGCTAATGGAACAATAATAATATAGTTAATGGTAATTAAATAAAAGCAGAAGTATTTAAGAATTGTAACGTTTGCTTGATAATAGGGAATTCATAAGTGTAATTAAAGTCATGGTAACACTTGTTATAAGTTACCCGTTTATTTGGTTTAATAATTAAAATGGGAATCAATTAGAATTAAATGAGCTTTAATGTATATTAATGAGAATTTATGCAATAACTAAAGGTGTGAATGTAATAAATACAAACCAATGATAAATAAAATGGGAATCAATTAGAATTAAATGATCTTTAATGTATATTAATGAGAATTTATGCAATAACTAAAGGTGTGAATGTAATAAATACAAACCAATGTTAATTTATCACACAAATTTGTGCAGAGAATTTATTTTCCTTTATTGTGTATTAATTAAATCTTTAAAGGATGTTAATTTTGGTACATTTAAGGTTAACAAAACTAATTAAGTGAACGATTGTTTTGAAATTTGAATTCTAAAAATTTGTTTACGGTATAGCATTGGTCCGTTCATTCCCTTTCTAATTAATAATTACCTCTTTTTAATACCTGCTACTTTTAAAAAGGCTGTTCATATTTATTATATTTCAACACCAAGTTTGTTCATATTTACTTTCTTTTTTCGTGTATTTTCCAACTTCATTTTACTGAACGTCATTTCATTTATTTCTAATTGATAGCGGCCTTTCTTTTCAAATCTCTTTGGCCCTAAACCTAACACCAACCTTATAAATAGGATATGATGCAAATGAAACCCCAGCCTCCATTCTAATCTTCTTCTTTTTTCTTCAAATCTCCTTATTATCTCTCATTCTAATTTTTTCTTCCTCTTCAAATATTCTTCTTCTTCAAATTTTATTCTATTTCAAACTTTCTTCTTTCTTTTCAAATCTTGATCTTCTCTTCCATTTTCAGTTCTTCTTATTTTAATCCTTTTCTTTTACAATTCTTCTTTTTCAAATCTTTTTTTTTCAAACCTTTTAAAAAATACATAAATACATACATATATGTATATGTGTGTGTGTATATATATATATTAATATAATAAGGAGGGAAATTAAAGTAAATAAAAAAATAAAAGAAAAATTTCGGAACAAAGCTAGCAATCAAAAAGGAGACTAAGGAACATAGAGCGAAGCTATTGATTAGAAGTCTATTATTTTCAAATTCATATAAAGGTGAGTGTTTTAACCCACTCACAACTTCTAAAATTTCTTATGTGTGTTTAATTAATTTGTGTTTAATTAATTTCCGATGTGATTACAAATTTATTTATTGTTGTTTGGTATATTTTTATCATCATTCCAGTTAAATTTAATTTATTAAATTAAATTGTTATTTAATTTATTATTGAATATAAACTGCCAGTAATTACCTATTATTTATTATCTGTTCTATTTTGATGTTATTGTTTGAATTGGGTGATGATTGTGATAAATGGTTGATGATTGATATTGGGTGAATGGATGTTGTATTGTTATAAACTGCAAGTTATTATGCATTTTTATTTCATTCGGGATTGCGGTTTGAAATGATATATAACCGTATTTTTATTTTTATTTTAAATTACGGATTGAAATGATAAATATCCGTATCACTTGACCATACGATAGAAAGTTTATACAGACACGTCGGTATATATATATATATATATATATATATATATATATATATATATTGGAAATGATTTCTATGGTTTTGGATAGAATTATACGGTTTAATAAATATGGATTCTTTTTGACATTATATAAAAATATTTTATATATAGTTAAATTCATGTATTTAAGCTATGTACAAATTTGTTTAATAACAATAAGTTTAATAATGGAGTTTGATTTTATTGAAATAAAATATGGTCAAGTACTTAAATCATACTTTAATATAGAGGTTATAATGATTTAAATAAATTAAGATTGGAAGGTAAATTGGAAATTTATTTGAAATTGAGCTTATTTAAGAATTAAACTCCATAAGTTGATGTAAAATTTATTAAACTTGAAATTTTAAAAGGTGTGATATTTATAACTAGATTTTTATTCAAGATGAATTAAATGAATATTTCTAGTATAAATAAATTGAAGGAAATATTTAGTTATTGGTAATTTGAGTTTTATTTAAATGATTATGGATTTATAATGCAAGTATTTCAAAACAAAATAATAGGAGATTGAATTGTTGAATAGTAATTTCCAACCTTAGTTTTGAAATTGTTTAATACTCAAAGTTTGAAATATATTTAAATTGAAGGGGTTTATTGAAACTGAAAGTGAGTTGAAAATTTATGAATTTAGATTTAATTTAAAGTGAATAAAATTGTAAAGTCAAGGAATTTATTTTACTTTATAAAGTAATTTTAAGTTCAAACTATTTTATTTTATATACTATTTGAATATCCAAACTATTTAAGCTTTGGAGGTTATGGTTTTGAAGCTATAAAATTCGAAGTATTATGTTTTGAAAGGTTATATTTCAAGCGTTTGGTTTCGAAATATTATAATTTTGGAAGTGCTCTGATTGTAGAAAAGAGATATATTTGAAAAAAAATGATATTATATTGATTTGGGTTTTTATAAAAATAATATCATATTGATTTGGGTTTTTAAAAAAGAAATGATATCGTATTTATATGGTTTTGAAATGGATATTATATTCTGTTTTTGAAGTATAATTATTTTAAAATGACCGCGGTGTTATAATAACGTTTGGTTGTTAAAGAGACCGGGATCGAAAGTTGTCATACTCTCTGCCAACTCCGAAAACCACTTTAACAATCGTGTACGCGGTGGAGATTCCAGAATGAAGTAGGATGGTGGCGGTGTTTCATTTGAGGTAAATACGTGGACCTGACTCCCGTGAATTGGCATAAGATGGCTAAAACATGAGCGAATGACGGGCTAAGAAGGTAGCACCTTTTATCGGACACATCCCTTCGATATTATACTCTAACTTTGGATTGATTCTGCCACTTTTGATTTTTGATTTGGGGGTATGGCTCGAGGTGGTCGGTAGTAGCTACTACGCGCTACCACCGGTCCGGAAGCGTAATTGGTATATCTACCCTGTCATTGCCTAGTTGTGCCGTGTCACCTACCCTAGTGCGCCTTGTACGAGTTTGATTTGTATCGTACCTATGGAGTATACTCTGGTAGCCTCCCGATCAGGATGTATTACGGTACTGTATAAACTATTGGCACTATTACGTGTTAAGGGCTATATGGGTAACCTCTTAACGCTATTTAAAAGTAAGTTTATTTTACTATTTGACATTATTATAATAGCGAAATATTACTACATAGTAAATAGTTTAACGGATCCTTAGGAGATGTGAATCCCGAGCATCACTTAAGTTATTGCGCTCACGTTTACAATGGATAGGAGATGTCCAATCCCGTAAACATCTCTAATGTCGTTCCACTCATATTTTTACTGTTGATTTAACTAACATAAGATCTTTTAGTTCAGACTCCAGTGTTTTGTCTTTTCAATTCGCTTGGGTCAACCTGAGCATTTCAGGATTTGGAAGACCGTATTCTGGAGGACGAAGACGAAGATTTATTATTATCTATTATATTATTCCACTACACCTGTGCAGTTAAAGCGCTCGGCAGATTCAAAGCGATGGAGGTGCAAAAAGTCATAGCGAGGATACAGCGGGATATAGCGGATAGCTCCAAAATAGAATATAAAACTCGTACCTAATGTTTTTACAAATATATAAATGATAATTAAATGAAAAATTATCATTCAATTGAATTATAATTAACACATAAATGATTTTAAACAAAAAACATGTGCGAATATACTTTAAATAAACGTAAAAATGTTATATAACATAATTGAATTCATTTTATTAAAGAAGATATAGCGGAAATAGCAAACTATAGCGGGAATAACGGGATATAGCGGAAATAGCGGGGATCAAAGCGGAAAGGCTATATTTTGGGGCTATATGGAAAAATCGTAGCGGTAGAAATCCGCTATGAGATATTGCGCGGTTATAGCGGAGTAATAGCAGGGCATTAACTATACAGCACTACACCATTTTATTCCGTTGCATTGTTATCTATTATTCTCTGGTATGTGTAACTCTGATATGTATTGTATAAGTATTAATCAAATATTTTGTAAAACAGCTTCATGAAATGTATTCGATTATTATATTTTGTCATTCCGCTGCAAGATTCTGTTTTGTTTTCTTTCTTTCTCCGCGTTTTCTTATTTACCCCATAACAATCTGCCATTCTATATGGTTTAAGTCTGACGTGTGTGGTTTATCGTTGATTCAAAGCGTGCAAAAAGGCGGGACGTTACATCGTCTTCTTATACTCAATGCATCTATAGTTCGTTGCAAAAGAAAAGCTCAAACTCAATCAATTCTTATCTCTGCACAGCATAAGACTAAGCATCCAACACATATAGCAGAAATTAAAGAACAAACCAAAGAGTTTGATAAAGCTTGTATGCTACTAACAACCGTCATATATCACTTTTTATTTGAAATGGTACTTTATATACAACATGTTACTGGGACAGCATATCGCATGTTAATAAACGTTCGAATCACGTCACGCAAGTTTCAAACTTATGACCTCTCGCACTAAAGCCGAATCACTTAACCACTTGAAAAATGGTGCTTGTCATCATATATCACATTTGGAAGGAAAAAAATGGCAGAATACACAAAAGAAAAGAAATTGAAAGCATACTACTATGGAAAATCATTGAAACATATTTCGGTATTCTATATCATAAAGCCACCAAAAAGAATGAATCACAAAACCAAAACTCAAGCACTTATTATATAGATAACTATGAAGATAGTCTAAAGGAATATTTACAAAAAAGGAAAAGTCAATTCAAATACTTCTTGTGGCAAGCTATTTTACCGTAGTGGCAATCACTAGATGAAAGAGTTCAAAGATCGGTGTGGAACCAATCTCGAGAGCAAATCTACTGGAGGCGGTCGATTACATGCTCAAACCAAAAACAACTTCTGCAAGGGAAGTAAACATGTATTTAATTGCTGTAATTCGAATAATAATCTAGATAAAAGTTTTAGTCTACCTTTTTTCTCCCTGTTTTGGGTAGGAACTACCATGCACACAGCTCTATGCTTGATGAGATTCGATTCCTACAACAAGAAAGAATTTTGCAACTGGACGTCAATAATCAGAGGTTAAGTGATAGTTTTTACTGAGCAAACTTAACAATAGAATCTATCACTTATCTGTTTTGGATAGAGGTGAAAGCAGCAAGCTTTGAAATCAAGTAAAGTCATCTATAAACGAATGTGAGTTACCGGGCAACTTCACTGGAAATTCAACGGATTTACAAATCGAGTGAATCAAATACAGCAATGTCCAAAGCAGCAAGCTATGATATCAAGTGAAGCTATTTACAAACGAACATGATTTACGGTCAACTCCAGAAAAAGCTCATCAGAACTATAAATTGGAAGGAATAAATACAACTAGGAGAGGATTTGAAAACCCCGATGAGCAAGACTTAAACTGTAATTCGGGAAATCGATTAAATTTCCCTAACTGTGAAGCCCTAGCTTTTAGGGTTAGAGTTTATTTTTTTTTGTGGAAGAATGAAAGAATAGAACAGCTAGGGTTAAGTGTAATATGAGATGCCGCGTTGTGTAACACGTGTGATAGTGCTCCCGGTTATATTGGGCCTTGAGCCTTTACTTTCTTTACCAATTTCAACAACAAAAAAGAACAAGAAAAATTAATGATCCAAAACATTTTTTCTTTTAGTTTCCAAAGAGATTTTAGAATTTAGTTGTACAACTCCAAAAAAGATCACTTACTTACATCTACCAATAATGTAAATGGAAGACGTAAAGCATACATAATCCTCGTAATTAGAGATCACAAAAATGTGTTAAACCATCTTCATGATTTACATCTTCTGATAGATTCAAATATGTTGCAAAAATACATTAAACTATAAATTTACTTCCATTTTTACATCACAATTATTCATTTCCAATTCTACATTTTTAAATCAAATTCATGAATTAAACAATGGATCAGGAGCATGCACGACCATCATCATTAATTAACCTAACAATTATCAAAGCAGGGCGCTTTACATTTCACATATATAAACAGAAATAAATTAATGAAAATTGTCTCGCATAGTATTTCATATACCAAAATATCCATGTTATTTCACATTAATTAAAATTAATGAATATCCATGAATGGTGCACCAGCCTCATTAAAATTAATGAAAGTTTTACATCCTTTGATGGTTTAAATTCATTAAGATTTATAGTATTGGCCATCATTTTTTACCAGATGAAGCTAGTCCTTAAATTTTCAGTTTATTTTCTTTTTACATTATTATCATCATGTATTACCATTGCAGCGTCTTTAATTCGAATTCATGAACAGTGGATCATGAGCATGCAGGATCATCGTCATTATTGATTAACCTGCCAACTATCAGAATCTTTCATTTATCATTTCATATGCATAAAGAGAAACAAATAAATTAAAATTTTCTCACATAATATACCAAATACACTGTCCCAAATACCCATATCAATTCACATTAAATAAAATTATTGAAAATCCATGATTTGATGCACTAGCCTATCTTTCTCCCTATAGCTCCGTCTATATATAGATGCAAAAATAAACAGAAATATATTCACATACAACACAAAAGATCAATGGCAAAGTTTTCAGTATGGTTGATGGTCTTCATAGTAGCAGTATTTACAATGACAGAATCAATGGATTGCTCGAGGCTGGCTGCTGAACACGATCCAGAATGTTCAGCACAGTGCACGAGAGAGTTTAGGACATGTTATTTGAGTTGCCTCAGAGCAAATGCTGGAGCGTGTTCAAGCAAATGTAGGGCACTTATGAAAAGCTGTGATGATAGGTGCCCTCCTCCTCCTCTTCGATTCAATGCTGCTGATGATCTTGATTGAGCTTCGATGCATGGTGTCAAATGAATGCCTAAAGAATAAAATGTTTGTTTGAATCTCTTTGTTATGGAATGGATTATGAAAAAAAAAATGAAGATATGGAGTTCTAAACTTTGAAAATTTTTTGTTCACAAGTTGGATGGAGATATGTTTTGCAGTTAATTTACTTATTTTTCTATGCTTATCGCGAGCACAACATTCCACCTACTGCGGTAATCTTATCGACCATGATTATGATTTGTAAATCTTCTAGTGCATGCTTGCCCATTTTTTTCCGTCCTAATTTGTTTGGAACCCTAATTTGTGGGATGTTTGTTTTATGACGTACAAAATTTGTAACCACTCTCCATAAACCATTTCAGATGTTGCTTATTGTAATTGTTCAAAACCGGATTAATATGTTGGCCATGGTCCAAGTAATTATTATTTTTTTCCACCTGATCGCATGAGCTAATAAGGAATTTTAATCATACATGTGTATTAAAATTGATTTGCATAAGGCTTTTGATAAAATTAATAGGCATTTCATCACACAGGTGGTGAAATAAATGAGTTTTCATGCAAAATTTTGTGATCTTGTGAAAGTATGTGTAAATAATATTACATATTTTGTGTTTACCAATGGATCTTCCAATGGCTTCATTCGTAGTAATATGGGAATTAGATAAGGAGATTCACTTTTTTTTCTATCTATTCACTATTTCTATGGAGTTTTTTTTCTATTCTAATGGAAGTAGAGCAATTTCATGGAAATAAAGAAATTACTAATTGAATCAAACCTTGTATTTTCATTTATTATATGTAGATGACTTGTTGCTGTTTTTAAATGCAAATATACAAAGTGCAAAGACCATTGTCAGAAATTTTGACACCTGAATGATTATGCTGGATTGCAAGTTAATGATTTCAAAAGTAAAGTACACTTTAGCAAAGCATGTTCAAGAAAGGATGAAATATTTAGCATACTAAAATCCAAAGAGGGATTATTGCCAATAAAATATTCGGAGCTACCTTTAAGCATGAATCAAATTAATGATAAGGATTGCACAAGACTATATAACATAATTCAGAGCAAAATTAAAGGGTGGTCTAGCTAATTGTTGTCATTAGAAGGCAGATTAAAGCTAGCACACACTGTCATCACTGCTATAACTATATATTTGATTCGTTTCACAATATTCCAACCAAAGCAATCCACAAAATTGAAAAATGTATGCAAACTTAATTTGGAGAGGAAAACAACATAAAATTGCATGGAAAACAATGTGCAAGCCAAAAAAAAAGCAGGAGGATATGGATTAAGAAACATCAAGATTTAATTGAAGTATGTAATTTCAAATTTTATGGAATTTCTAGAAGGTAATTCACTATGTACAAAATGGTGAAAGGAAAATATCTCAAAAATTTGGATTGCCACAGTTGAAAATCATCACACTTTTGCATGGACAAACATACTTCAATGTAGAGAAAAGGATGGAAAATTTGTTGAAAGAAAATTGAAGGATGGAAAACACATCGGCCTATGGTTTGACCAAAGGATCAATGGTACTTGGTTAATCTGTTAGGCTGGAACAATATCTATATATTTGGTAAAGTAAATGATACTTTACAAAGCATAATACAAAACCACTGTTGGAATGAATACTACTCTGTATCCATCGGTTTCAATCTTTAATACAACTATCAGAAAAATTTAAATTGACTCAAGTATACAAAAGGATGCATGGTATTGGAAACTGTTACTACAAACACTGATACCGAAGATATGAGAGAATATTGAAATCAAGCATGTCGACAACAATGATGTCGCAAGAAAGCATACAAGAGGAGATAGTCGATGATGATGGAAAAGTGAAACTTACAACAAATAATGTCGCTTCAAAAATGCGCCTTAAAGAATATCACACATCATCAATGCAATATGGAATACTGCACTGCATCAGTATGTAAGCCTACAATGCTTTTGCATACCATCTGTTCAGGAAAGTGATAATGCCGAAGGAAAGCATACTGCATGTCACGAGTGTAATTAAAGATGTCATCGATGCTCTCTTCATCAATAAGGAAATTTTTGCATATCAATAGTGCACCGAGACATATCGCATGCCATCAAATGGAAGAAAGATATTGGGTATCATGTGATATCTATTGAATATGCGCTTATATGTTTTTGTTTGATGATAATAAACATATATATATTCATTTAAATGTATTTGGTAATGTACTATTTTATTTTTCATAGATTAAATAAATATTTGTTGAATAAAATAAATTACACAGATTTTGAATTCAAACAGAAATTTTATTTAAACAAATATTTATTACAATCTTGAATAGTACAAATTCATGCTCTCACTATACATATACATTTTTGAATACATCACAATTCAGTTTACATTAATAACCTCACTACATATCACTCACACTCGTATTTTGTCTTCAACTGCATTCCGGTTTGAATCCAGCATCTGAGCAATCTGCAAAAATATTCACTAACGCAGTAAAATTGAAAAAGAAATGTTTTTGCAATATAAAATAAAACATGATTTTTAAAAATATGATTTGCCTCAGTTATTTGGGTTGTTCGTCATAATTTACATTTGAATTCATCATACACGAACAGTGTGACATGCACAGTGTATCACTGTACATGCCACAAGGCCGTGCACGTCAATCTACACTTGATAATGCTATAGGGACAGGTGAGCACAGGTCAAACCCAAATGAAAAGCCAGGTTCAACACACATGCAATATATTCAAAATCACGACACAAGCAGAAGGTCAAACCCGAGTTTTTAAAACTGGGTTCAACACAAGGCTACATGAAGAATGCAAAGCATTGACAAATCAAAAGTGCATCAAAGCCAGTTCAATGTGGATAGCAACAGCAAAAGGGACTGCAACAAACATGTATGCATCAGTAACCAACACAGTGAAAAGACCCACATTGAAAATCAGGTTCAACAACATCAGATATGATCAAGACCAAATGCCCAACTTCACAACATGTCCAGTTCCAACACAACAAACTACTGAATCAAGTGACCAACCAGAAGTACAACATGACCAAAAGTGTATGCAAACAGTCGAAGACATGAATGCAACAAAGTTCACAAGTGCAGATACAAGGGGAGTGGACAGTACAGGCAAACTGGCAACAACAAGCATGGCAGATCATAAATGAAACAGCTCAAGCAACAATGGAAAACATGCATGAAGTACTAGAGACTTAGTGCAACAGTGTACACAAGTGAAACCAGGAAAATCATGACATCAAGTAAACAAATGAAGTCAGCAACTTCAAACTGCTTATATACACAAACATGGTCAGACACACTTCAATAATGCAGTCAACAACATGAAGTGGACAGAATCAATCCAGGCAGCAAGTACAGGGAGATGAATACAACATGATGAAGAAGTGCAAATAGCCAGAGCCATCAGGTCAGAAACAATTACAACTACAGAAATCAGAGTAAATGCAGTGGACAGTTCAAGTCAGAGACAACATTAGTATGCAATTGAAGACCACAGCTCGACCAGGTAACAGCATGGAACAATACCAAAGTATGGAGTGTGCAAGTGCAGACGACAGCAACTCAATGAACAAACTCAATAATGAAAGTTCAAGTCAGACCAACAGCAACATGGAACTATGCAAGACCAGAGTAGTACAGTTTGCACAAAGGCATAGAAACTGCCACAAGATACAGTAATGCAACAGTGACCAACCAAAGGTTCAAGTAAATCAAAGTGTGCAACTTGAGAACAGTGAAAGTGCAGACCAAATGCAAATGCAACATGGCCAAGACTACAAGCAACTGCATAGGACTGTAACAACCAGAATGGAAGCAACTACACCAATGCAAACTCAATATAGAAATGCACAGTGAATAATGCACCATGGTAAAGGAACAGTGATACAATGTCAATGTCAATGCCAGAGACAAAGCATCACAAGCATATCAACTTAGAAACAGCTAGTCCAATGAACAAAGAACACAAGTACAAGCAAATAAATGCAATTCGAAGTAATATAACAGCAACTACAGGTACTCAACAAGTTGATGCAGTAGTTAACAAGAAGTGTACAACTTCAGCAGTGACAATGAAGTGAATGCAAGAATAAAATACCAGAGACTACAAGTAGAGCAAGTGCAATTCGATCTAACATGAAGTACACCTAAGTGACACAGTGAACCAAACAACAAGTTCATGTTTGAACTAACTCGAGTGCAACAGAGAAGCTATGGTACTATGCAAATACACGGCAGTATCAAGTGATACAGAAGATGGACGAGGTTCAACAGTGCAGAAATAAAGCCGAAGTCAAAATCAAGTGCATACAAATTTGAAAAAAAAATCGAAGTCGTGTCTTTGAAAAAGTCAGCAATTAAAAAGAGGAAAGTTTCTGCCTTGTTATTCAAGAAGGATCGAACGTTCTCAAAACAAAGCCGTAAGCATCAAGGTCAAGAATATATCAGGAAAGCATAATTTAGGAAAGTATCAAATTGATACGAGCAAAATCAAGTGTCACGAATTCATATAAATACCAAACCCAAGTGATCATCATCGGCATCGAGTTAAAAAGAAAACAATCAAACCAGCAACGAAAAAGAAGACATACCAATCTATCGAACTCGATCAAAGGAGCAGCTGCAATCTCGAAGAATCAATTATCAGAGAACAAGCGACGCAACAATCGATCATCAGAAATCGAGGACGAGCAAGAGCCGAAAGCCCTAATTTTCAAAAGAGGCGAAGCCCTAATTTCAGAAAGACAACGAAGTAAACATTATTCTCACAAGCAAAGGAATGGGCCAAGCAAAAGAAAAAGGAATGGGCAAATTCAATTGGGCCGGCGTGTTAAAGGGGCTTTAGTTATTTAGGGTTTTAATTAAAGGGGTTTTCTTTATTTTTATTTTGAGCAAAAATTGTAGAGTCAAAGTTCGTATTTTAATTTTTGCTCCTGGTTTTATTTTTGAAGTTGTTTTTACTTTTCGAGTCAAAGAATTTGTAAATCACCACCCAGGGTTTAGGTAGTGTCAGATTGTCTAGTTAGAATTAGTTCAGTGAGCAGGGTGTGCGAGTTTGCAAAACTCTATAGGCGGGAGCAGTGTTTGCGAGTAAGAGAAACTCTATAGGCGGGAGCAGGGTGTGCGAGTCTAGTAGAGTGTTTGTGAGAGGGAGCAAAAGGGTCTGCGAGTCTAGTAGAGTGTTTGTAAGCGGGATACTGTTTAATTCTAATAGAAATATGGGAATGCAGCAGTAGGCAGGGGTTGCCGAAGCTGGGTAAATTTTGTGTGTGATTTACTTTTCAGCATATTTATTTCTGCAGTTTGTTTCTGTGTTTAAATCGAGAAAATTTGCTATAACCCTATTCACCCCCCCTCTAGGGTTAATCTAAATCCTACAATATCGTGAATCATCAAGAGGATGCCGCCACTCATCAATATAATCCTTCTTCAATGTCATTTATCACCAATGTCATGTCTTACTAAAATTGCACTTCACTAATCGAGGTAATACACAAGGCAGCATGTCGTAAGTCGTCGATGAGATAGAAGCATCATGTATCATCAATAATGTATCTCGACGATGTCGCATGACGTTAGTAACCAATGCCGGATGAAAGGTTTTGAGCCTTCGAAGATCTATATATGTAACGATCTCGGTTTTTAAGTCAAATATAAATTGGTAATTTATATAAGATTTTGGATTTTATTGTGAATTAATTTAAATTTTTGCCAAATTAAATAAGATATTTGTTTGTTTATTTATATATATGTATATGAATTGATTGTAAATAGGATTTTGAAATTGAAACTCAAAAATAAATATTTTACAAAATAAATTGGATTTAAAAATATTATATTTTTAATTAACAAAAATTTGTTTTCTAATTTTAATAAATATGAATATATATACATTGTGATTTGGAAGTTATATTTGAAATTTAATATAATAATTTTCAAAGGCTATTTAAAAGTTAAATTATATATATATATATATATATATATTATACATGTGTGTATATTTATTTATGTATAAATTAGATTTTAAAATCATTTTATTTAAAAGGTTATATAAATGTTAATAAAGGAAAATGTATTTATTTAAATAGAAATAAAAAAACAAAGTCACATTTAAATATTATTAACTTGAAAAATACCAGTGTTAAAAGTATAACATGGAAAAAACACAAGTGTTAGCCTAATGAGTCATGCATAAATACAAGTGGCAAATTTTCCTTTAAATTAAATTTTATAAAAAAAGGAAATACATTAATTCAATAATAGAACTGTATTAATAAAAAAACATAAACCTATGTAAATAAAATAAAATAAGGGGTTTAAAATAAATACTTACATTTAAACATTTGTAAACATTTTTAACAAGTATAATGATATAAATTTAAAAGGAGATTAATAAAAACTTTAATCTTCTTTCTTTTAAAATTTTAGTTTGTATATATGTTATAATTTATTAAACAAGGGTTTAAACATAAAATTATAAGTTTTTAACATTTGTTAAATATTAAACACATGCATTGACAAATGGAAGATAATTATAACATGAATTAGCAAGTGTCATTGTCTTTTTATTTTCAAAAAAACATGAATCAAATTAAGACAAGTTATTTACATATACATATCTCCTTCTCTTCTCAATATTCTTTCATACTTTGATTCTAAGCTACAAACCTGGAAAATATAAACCAGGAAATCAAAAGCAAACTAGAAAAACAAAAACTAAATCTACAAATCAAAACTTACAAACCTGAAGCAAAGATCATCATCCTCTCAAATCTGAAGCTAACAACAATAAAAAAACAAAGATCATCTCCAGATTTCAAAACCTGAAAGTAGTTCAAAAAGCAAAGCAAAGTTTGCAAATAAACAAATCTTTAACAATCTTCAACCTGTAAAGCTTGAAGCAAGTATCAACCTCGGTTTCAAGATCAAACTCAAGGAAATCAATTTCCTGTTCAACATCAAAAAGATCAGAGCATCAAAACAAAGCTTCTGTTTCAAATTAAAGTACCAGGTCTAAGCATAAGTGTGGTTCTCTGTTCAAACATCAAATTCAGGTGAGCAAACCACTTAAACCTGTTATATATTTTGGTGTTTGGATTGGTACTTGAAGTTATGATGAAAATATGTTGTATGATTGTGTAAATATGCCTGCATGTGTTTATATATGTATAAAATTGATGTGCATGTCTGTGTACAGGCACTCAGGCCTCTGTTCAAATTTACAGGGTTTATATTTAGTTCAAATTTCAAAATCTCATCTTTTTTTTCACTTATAGGCTTTGATGTCTAAAAATATATGCTTGAATTTGCAAGATTAAAATTTTAAAAATACTTTTAAGTATTAAAAATGAACGGCTTTACTGGGAAATGTATAAACACGGTAAAAATCAAATTTTGTCAAAAATTTAGTTGATTAAAACTTGGGTTTTGATTGCATGATCCTGCTCGCCTTCATAAAACATGAATTTCAAAAATAAAATCATAATTTTTAAGTTTGGAAATCACGTGCATTTGCGAGTTGATCAGATTTTGGTCTTTCATCAATTATCATCGATCGACAGATCTGGGTTCTTCGTGTCTGATGTCGAAGGAAGCTTGGTGGATGCAGATCGTCGGAAAAATAGTGGTTGATTTTATAATGCGCCATGGTGGCACGGCGAAGCTATTGTATGGTTTAAGGAATGGATTGGGTTTCCATCGTTCTCGAAGCAATTGCATCAACGTCAAGGCACTAGAAGGGATCAGACCAAAGGGAAAACGAGTGGGGGATAGTGGCGTAAATATGGTCATGATCGGGAGGCCTCTGATGGCCTGTGGTGGTGGCACGAGGTGATTTGGTCTATCGAACTTTGTGTTCCAGTAATGTGGTAATGCTCGATTTGGATTACCGATGAAATTGAGGATGCTGAGTGGTCAGTTGGTTTGGGATGGTCGTCGGCGACTTGCGAGTGATTGTGGCGTAGGTCGGAGTCGACCAAATGGTCGGTGTAGGTGCACACGTGCACGATCATATCTGGGCGATGGTTGATGTTTGGGAAGAAGGGGAGAACTCAAGGTCACGCTCGGGAGAACAAAGGTTTAACTCGAACCAAGGATGAAGAATTGGGAAACTCAGAGTTGAGCTCGGGTTTAATTCGGGTTTGACTTAGATTGGATAAAACTAGTTGTAAAATTTTAAAATTTAACAAGTTTTAAAAAGATTAAAATAAAGTTTTAACAATTTTTGTTAAACTAATTATTTTATACAATATGTGTTTATTTTTGGATTAATTAAAGGTTTTAAATTTAAAATTATTTTAATTAATCAAGTTTAAAATATTTTAAATATATATATATACACACGCGCTTTCATTAATTAATTCTTAAACCTGTTTCTAAATAAGGAATTAAATAGCTTAATAAAGAAGTGAATTTAAAAGATAGAATGTTTTTAATTGTTAATTGACTTAAGGATCTAAGTTAATTTATGGATTTATAATGAATTTATTTCAAAGAGTTAAATGTTTTAAAGATTAATTATTTTGATGTTAAAATAATTATATATTAAGTGATTAATCAATGTGATCCCTAATTGTTTTCAAATGGTCTTTGTGAATGTAATTAATTAAGATAAATGGGCAATCTTAAGATTTTAAAGGACCATTAAATTGAAATTTAATAAATAAAGGTTAATTAAGTATTGATTAAGGGTTACTTAATTTGTTAAGAGATAATTTATTAATAATGAATAATTAAAGGATGATTACTTAATGAAATCAATCAAGTATAATTACTTAATGTAATTAGTAAAAGATTATTACTTAATGTAATTAAGGGGGAAATTACTTTGTGTAATTACATTTAAGGATAATTAATTAATTAAGATTAATTAATGTAAGTAATTAAGGGATGTTAATTACTTAAAGATAATCACTTAATGAAAGTAAGTAAGGATAATTGAGTAATGATTTAAAGGTTGATTTATCAAGTGATTAAAGAATAATTAATTAAAGGGTAATTGATTTATGTGGTTAATTAGTTAAGGTAATTAATCTAAGGATAATTAATTAATTAATTTGAGGTTAACTAATTATGAAAGTAATTAAGGGCTGATTTATTTATTAAGAGTTCATAAATTAATATAATTAAGTGAGGATAATTAATTAAAGATTAATTAATTTATTATTAAAGGTTAATTAATTTATTAATAAAGGTTAATCAATAAATGATTAAAGGATAATTAATTAAAATGGTTAGAAATTAATTAATCAGAATTGGTGATTAATTCATAATTAATTAATTTATATTAAAATTAATTATAACCAAGTAATTGATTAATTTGCTTATAGATGCTTGAATTGTATTGAATGCCTTGAATTGTTTGATACTCCTGATGTGATGTTCTGTGATATGATTGAGCTATGTGTAAATTATTTATCTGTGATGAATTTACATATCTATCTGTGAATGAAGATAAGCGTTATAAGATTTTACCGCTTATCGATATTGTTGTGCTTAAATTGATGATGGTTGTGATATTGTATTGTTGTGTGTAAAACCCCTAGACTACACCACACACACAAATAGGGATTTCATGTGGAATTAGTTAAGTCACAGATATTTTGAATTTAAATATTATTTTGTTTGAAAGTTGAATTTTAAATCCAAATGGTTTGGAGTGAAATTGAGTCAAATATGAAAAGCTTTTGAAAAGGAAGTTTTGAAATTGAAATTTAATTTGAATATAATATGTCTTGTTTAAGTTTGAAATTATTTTGGAAACTATTGTTTGAAAAGACTATACAGGTTATACAGTATATATATATATGGATTTTAAACCATTTTGAAGTATATTGAATAAATTATCTTGGGAGTTTAAATTTAAATTCAAATAGAGCTTACCGGATACGGCAGTTTGCTAATTTTCTAATGTATACTTTGAAAAGCTATAACTTGAGCAAATATAACTGGATTTTCCTGAAATGAAAAGCGTTTGTTTTCAAACGATAATGGCTTTCATATAATGAAAGGATTTCTAGTTTTTGTTGAAAGGATTTTCGAGTTATGGGTTTATCAAATTAGAAATAGTTTTGAAAGCTATGAATGAATCTTTGTGAAAGATTGGTGAACATTGGTTTCAAATTGAAGTGGATTTTAAAAGCTAAAACTTTTTTAAAAAAAAGATTAAAGGTGAAAAACTGTTTAAACCATTCATGGTTTTGGGAAACAAGTGTTGAATGTTGTGACTTAACTAAGATCCCTATATATCCATATGTTTTTAAATTTTGCACTCATTATTCGGTTTAGCCGGGAGAGGACTTTATGTCATAAAACTCATTCCGAATAGTGATACGACGTAATGGATAGCATTTGAAGAAGATAGTGAAGATTGGGTATTTTCGAGAATGAAAGGATTACCTATCGAATGTCTCTACACTGAGTCGCACCGGTATAGATGTGACGACCCGCTCTTCTACTACCAGAAAGACGTATCATCATTAAGAAAGAAAGAGATAGAAATAGAAAAGAAAGAGAAAGAAAGAACAACAACATCAGAATCTCACAGCGGAATGGAATAAAATATAATACATCACATAAACAATCACAGAGCTTACATATATCAGAGTTATACCATATTTTTCATTTGACCATTTTATATACATCAGTCACTACATAGATCTCAAATACGACATACTTTAACTAACACGGCGGAACTAGATAGATATCTACAACGCTGAAGCCTCCTGCTCCATTGCTCCTCCAGAATTCGTCAAAGCTAACCTGAATCCCTTGACTACCCGTAAAAATTTGGGTACCCGAGAGTTTATGAAAAACAAAAATAAACTCCGGGTCAGACATGGGTCTGATATGAGTAAACGGTTAAAGTTGTTTAACTTCGAAAACATTTGAAAATAAAGGTATCACGTAAGACTCCCCACAAATAAATATGGGTAAGTTTTTACCTTACGCTAACCAAATCATTTCATAGGAAATTCTGTGATATTATAATAGTGACTAGGGTTTTCAAGTAAATAGAAAATAGCCGAAATTGTTACATGATTAAATTCCAGCTACTAGCCACAAAAGTGGGTAATACAATCAAAACCGTGGGCACTTATTGGAAAATGGATTCCATACAATGGCAGGGCCACTGGGGTACCGCCCGTCACAGTACGGGGCCTAGATCACCGTACCGAGGATTACTCCCTTCATCCCCTGCAACACAAGGCCGGAACCATTCCTTACAGAACAGTCCCGAACAAGATAAACCCCGTGGTTGGCGCGCCCAACCACCCACTAAGCCGAATAAAAAGGGACATCTAGACAGGGGAAATATCTTGTCCTGCTTGGGCATGACCCACCTAACCTTGCTGCATCTCCCCTGTTTTAGCCATTCCCGGTTGATGAGGCTTGAGGCTACGATTACCTTTAAAGAACATATTTTCTTAGAATGCTCATCGCCCACCTGACGATGTGTTGAAAGCATTCAATCCATACAAGTTCGTTCCGGGTTCGAACGAAACCGAAGGCATTATCTCATTACACTCATTTTGGAATCACCCTCAGAGTTAACGACGACAACCCTTGCATTCTGAATCTTCATCTTCACTTTAGATTAACGACCTAACGTTAATTTGGATCGATGTGGTTTTCGGATATTCTAAATGTGGAAACCCGATCCCGGTCTCATCGAAATCCAAAACGTGTCTTTTAGGGCCAAGTTGTTTTAAAGTTTAAAACAATTCAATCTCAATTATCCATATACACACAGATAGATAATTCGTAGTATCACAGTAGATAATCAACATTATCACCATAACAGATAAGCAATCATAACAGATAATCCTTATTATTATCATACTACAATCAAGCATACATTTCACACAGCATCATTTATCTCATGCTAGGAATTTCAAACCATTCAGAGTAAACAATATTATCCATCCATATATAAGCAATCATATCAGCTATAATTAATTTAAAATGAATTAAATTAATTACTTGCATCTCTAATTAATTTAAAGTAAATTAAATTAATTACTTAACCATTATAATTCTTGCTTATATAACTATTAACCAATTATCAATCAATTTATAAATCCATTTCACTTAATCATACTTTGATTAATTAACATTAAATTTAAGTAATCATTCTTAATTATTTCCAAATTATTTATCTTATCCAAATTTAGAAATTAACCTTTAATTACATACATTACATTACTTCTAAATTTCACCAATTAATTATTCTTTAATCTTTCATTATTCATTTCATTATTTAATGATTGCTAATGACATTTCATTTCATTATCTATTGTTAAATTAATTACCTTAAGTAATTAAATCTTCAATTAAACTATATTTATTAATCACCCCTGATTAATACTATTCAGTAATCAATCACCTTTAATTACTCTTATCACATCACTAATTACTCCTCAACTGATTTCCTTTAATCAATCCCTTGATTAAATTTGCGCAAAGTAATTATACTCAAATTACTTCCATTATCATTCTTAATCAACTTCTTCTAGTCATTATCATTAATTACTTCTCCAAGTAATTATATTCATCATATCATCAAATAATCATTTAAATCAATTAAACTTGATTAATTAACTTAAACAATTCATTTTAAACTTCATTAATTACAATAAGTAATTAATTCCTTAATTACTCAAGTAATCCACTTAAATCAATTTGTTTAACCTTAATTACTTAATTAGCTTTTCCTTAATTATTAGTTGCAAACCTTAATTATAAATCAAATAACTTGATTATCAAATTTTTAATTGTTGATTACTTCATTAATCATTTCTTAATTCTTATTTAAATCTCTTGATTAATTAACTATTAATTGTTCATTAATCTATCTACGTAGTTAATTACAAATTAACTTATTTCTTAATTATTATTCGATCTCTAATTATGATTTTAAAGTATCATTCTTAATTACTTATAAAATTGTTAGTAATTTACTATTGATTTTAATTAACATTTGAAAGAATTTTCTTAATGTTTGAATTCTTAAATGTTGATTAACTTTAATCTTCACTCAAATCAATTGCTTAACTAAAATAAAGTGCTAAATGCAATTTGTTAAGTACCTACTAAATGACTGGAGCTTGCATTTAAGTTTTAATTTAAAACTGTTAAAATTTTTATTAAGTTTTATAACACTTTCAATTTGTTTGAAAGTGATTTACTTAATTTCCTAATTTTATAACATGCTGAAGTTTTAAAACTACATACCCGAGTTTTCCCATTTAGTTCGCTCGAGTTCATCACCGAGTCCCACTCCTCTTTTCCCCGTGTATTCTTCGAGTCTTCACCAAATCTTCCCGAGACAACACTGTACAAATCCTTTCTTCTTCTTGTTCTTTTTTTTTACAGTTTTAATTTCTCAAAGCACTAAGCTACAACACACGAATTAACTCACGCGCCTCCACACTCGAATCAAACTCGAAGGAAACCCCTAAATTATTCGAGCATGACACGAGTAACCTCACTGACACGACGCCGTTCTCCACCTCCACGCCGTGCACCTGCACAACTCCTCGGCCACGCTGCGGCGATCCCCAACCTTCTCGAAAAACCACGAATTACTCAAAGACCCAGAAACGAATCTCAGGATAACACATAAAAATCTAAATCAAAAATTAGCCTCTGAGTCGAAAAACTGGAAAACAAGGCAATCAATGGAAACGCATCACGATCACCGTAGATCACCAGAGAAGCTAAAAATTCAACTACATCTTGACTACACGACATGCTTCCTTCCCCGTGAATCGCGTGAAGCTCGATCATTCATAGGTGACAAACTCTCCACGTTTGCAGACATGACAAAACTCAAGCCAAAAACCCTAAAATGACTCAGTTGTACAAATATACGAAATGGAAAAATTATAGCCTATTTTTCCCGTGATCACTGATGATCATACTATCCTCAGTTCAAATTTCAATGATTAAAATTTATCACGGTGTTTAAAATTTGTGAAAGTGTGATTTTGTTTACATACAAACTGCTCTACAAATACTAACTTAAAATTCCTAATTTTTGTTTTAAAAATCACGAATTGCAGTATGAATTCAATATAAAATCTTGACTTAATGTTTTACAACATTTGATTTTATAAATTTTCCACCCATTTACCTGTAGACAAGGTTTCAGTGCATATTTCAACAGGATTTTTTTTTTAAAAAATCTTTAAAATTTAAATTTTAAGCTTAAATCTTTTGTTCGAATTGAAAAAGAAAATTTACCTTAACAATAATAAATATCAGATAGATTTAGGATTTGAAACAAACATCCTGTAGCAAATCTCAGAGGAACACAGAACATCACACAACATGTACAAACTAAAGTATACACAAACCAAATATCAATGAGGTTTGAACTGATTTTAATTGACTTTAAACTTTTAAAATTTTGTTTACTCACCAGAAAGTAGTTGAAACAAAAAGCAAAGATTTGTCGAAGAACTGCAGTTCGAATTTCCTGAAGCTCTTTTATGTTTTGCTGTTGAGTTTGTTTGCAAATTTCCCCTTTTTTTCTTCTGTTTTCCTCTTTATATTTTTATTTTTCCTTCTTTCAGGTATAGTTATGTTACTGACTAAACTAAATAAAAGATGAACATCTATACATATATATAGAATATAAGAAGTTATGAAAGAAATATGTTTCATCCAGGTTAGGTGTTATCTGTTAATACACTGTTTCAACTTTTGTTTTATCAGGCAAGCTTCTTTTTTTTTTATATATGATCCTGTATTCGGCCCAAAGCTTTGCTGAGAGAATGAAACATTAAATGCTCTTGTACTTATTGCCTACTCTTAATTCTATTAGTACATAAATATCTTATTAATCTTGTCTGCATAATCTCCTACAGGTTTCATATATTATCAAGCCTGTTATATTTTTTTATACACTTAACTCACTGCTATTCAATCTGTAAATCAGATTCATTACTGCAAAATAAAGATTTGCATGTTATAAATGAACACAAAGATGTGCTTGAATCAGAGGAGCATTGAATGATTGTGTTGCTAAATCTTGATTTATATAATTATGTTTACTGAGTATACAGATTTGGTATGCATTATGTACTCAGCAAGTAGCTAAAGGCTTGCATAGGAAGGTAAGTTATTTTATTGCTTATTTGAATAATACATATGTTTACTGAGAATATAGATTGGATATGAAAAGTACATTTTCAAGAAAGCCATTTACTGAAGATACTTGTATCAAACCATATGTGTCAGGTCCATTCACTTATAGGTTTGCTTTGAAAACATTTGTATCATTATTCCCAGCTTGAATAATTAATACACATATAGTTGTTGTCAGTTTGTATAAGAAAATATCTTGTTTAGTTAACTTCTAATTTATATAAGTTATATATATAGATGTTTTAGTTTGGTTTTAGATTTGATTTTGTTTTACTTTATACTTTGAGTTCTTATACCTTGTTTCATATTTTAGTCTTGTTTACAAGTTGTTAAGTTATGTTGTAAGAATTCTTAATTAATTAATTCTTATTTTAAATTTTACATTAATACTTTATATTTAACTATTAATGTTCAAGTCATATTCAAAATGATTCTCACTTATATTTGTATTCATTATCCATTTGTACTTTACTATTACTTATTTAAATTAAATTATATACACATATTTGATTTATGTTTTACATTTATATTTTACGTTTATATTTTATTTTGTTAGAATTAGATTTTAAATTTAAACATTATCATACATATGTATATTTCCAAATGTAAACAAAGTACAGTATTTTAATTCAACTATATAAGGTAAATATTGTTAAGAAATTTTATTTAAATTTCTAGGATCAAATCCCCTTTTTTTTTTATAAAAAAAAATACAAATTTACATAAACAATTGACAATTATTCCAAAATCATATTCATTTGAAAATAATTAGTTCATATTTTATCTAATCATATTAAATATTTATTAAAATAAACGGGGCCAAAATTTAGGGTCGTTACAATAGAGATCTCCATATGTGATGGGGAGTCCGATCGGGATTGTGAATATCCGGATTTTCAAGGGCTTCTTTATAAAGTGCCTTCGGTTCCGTTCGAACCCGGAACGGACTTGTATGGATGTATGTCTAACATTACACTTTGAGATGTAGAGCTAGTTTCTATCAAATACATTTCTGTTTGGTTGCGAAGAATTTATCCACTTAGCTTAACACCCTTCGCTGAGACGTACTAGCTCAGAGGTTATGTTGTTGTTATTTACTAGCGATATATTCTCAATTTGGTAATGTGGCAAGCTAAGTGCTGCTTATCATTTGTTGACCGAAGCATGGCTTTTTTGAAAAGCATAGCTTTATGGACGAGAGCTCGTCGGACCTCACACCCTGCAAATGGTCGAAACAGGAAGAATGCGGCAAGGTTTTGAGGGTCGCGCCCTTTAGGGTATGTCCATTTTGTTCTAGAAAAAGGTGGTATCATGGTATGGAGCCCAGATATTTAACCTATGTGGTTGTTGCTATTTGTTGGTGAATCCCGGGATAAAGGTCGGTAACGACCAGGGGACAACATACTCGTGACCGTTAGTTACCTCGTTACAGAGGTAACTCGGCCTTGTGTTGGCAGAGATCCGGTTAGGTTCTCGGGGCGTCCCTCTGGAGGCGTACCCATGTGGTGTACGAAGTTCCTTAGCCTGACCATTTGTTGGAAATCCAATCAACCAATACGCGCACTTTACGATTGCAGTTGTATAACCGGCCATTCTTAAATGGTAGTTATAATAGGCATAATATAATGGTACCTATGTTGGCTAAGATTAATATTATACTTTCAAAATGTTTTCTACAATATGCACTAATAATAGTATCAAAAAGGATTTTGCGTATCAAGCATGTTTGACTATCATAAGGAGAAATCTCCTCCAATTGTGCACTTGCATCGTGTGTGTGTGGGGGGAGGGCTTATGGTAGTTTCATTTTTCAAAAAGCATTGCGAATTTCTTTTAATTTCTTTTTGTTTTTGTTCAAGATAAACTGTTTTTATTTGCTCACACTAGTCCCATGTCTGACCTGGAGTTTATTGTTCCCTTTCTAAACTCCGGGTATCCACAATTTTCCACACGGGCAGCCTAGAGTCAGGTTATCAAATAGTCAGATAGTAGGTGTAGCTTTTGGAAATCTTCGAAGTCTTTGGTTTGGCGATCGCATTGCGGACTGGACTTGCTTCACTTCAGCATGATGGTGGTTCTAGCTTGTGGTTTAGAGCTTTCGCATTGAAGTTATCTTTCCGCTGCTGATGTTATCCCTTTTGCTATTGCTATTATCTTTTCGCTATTGTGTATCTCTGATAATATTGATATTCATTTGTATCAAAATATTGTATCCATTATGTATCAACAAAATTATTCTTCCATTTCCGTTGTGTTGTTTACTTAATGTGTTATAAGCTCCAGCGTGAATCAAATTTCAACGTTTGAATCTGCGGCATTCGAATATGGGAAAAAGTATGGATGTCGATTTTCAGATGCTGGATTTCGGGTCGTGACATTTTAGTATCAGAGCTGAAGGTTGAGTAAGAACTTTAGCTCAGGAGTATAACACATTAGGTGACTCATTGGAGATAGGGTATAAATGCCCTAGAATGAGTAAATTCCCTAAGATATTCATCCGTTTGCCTAAATAAGTTCTCTTACTATCCAAAGTGAGTATGAGTGCAAGAAGAGAACGAGATAGGGGACATGGGAGTACCACTACAAATGATCAATACCCTACAACAACAAGGAAACAACTTTTCTCGTCAATCTCTTTGATCATCTTTCAATTTCGATTCTTTGATGGCTTACTGGCAGCTACAAGAAGAGGCTTTGGTGTGATGGTGGCCTAGCGAATCATGTAAATAAGTTCCTATTTCGTATTCTAATCATCAGTTTCTATCAATATTTTCATTCTTAACTTTAATAAATTTGAAATATTAATTGAAATAAATTGATTAACAAATATAAAGCCAAAATGAATTGTATCAATAAAATAATTTCGATCAAAACCAAAGTTTGAAATTTTTGTTGTTATTTCTTGTGAAGATCAAAGTCCGAAGAGGGACAAGCTAGTATATACTTTGGAATATTCCGACCTAAGTTTGGAATCCATACCTAGTGTTTGAGAATTGCAAGAATTTGTATTCATTTTTTTGAAATCTGGGGTCTCGATACATTCTACGAACGGTTAGTTATCCCTTCGAACGAACCAATGCCCTGCCTATTTTGTAGACTTGATGACCCGAGTATCTTACGAAGTGTTGAATAAGTTTGTTCTCATATCTGTTGTTGATATTATGATTTGGTAAGCCAAATATAGAACAAATATTTCAGCTTGATCCTTGTGTGTTTATCTATTCTTTGGTTGTCAACCTATTAGCAAATTTCGAGGACGAAATTTTCTTAAGAGGGGGGAATCTATAACGATCCCGGTTTTTAAGACAAATATAAATTGGTAATTTATATAAGATTTTGGATTTAATTGTGAATTATTTTTAATTTTTCCAAATTAAATAAGATATTTGTTTGTTTATTTATATATATGTATATGAATTGATTGTAAATAGGATTTTGAAATTGAAACTCAAAAATAAATATTTTAGAAAATAAATTGGATTTAAAAATCCTATATTTTTAATTAGTAAAAAATTATTTTCTAATTTTAATAAATATGAATATATATACATTATGATTTGGAAGTTATATTTGAAATTTAATATAATAATTTTCAAAGGCGATTAAAAAGTTAAATTATATATATATATATTATATACATGTGTGTATATTTATTAATGTATAAATTAGATTTCAAAATCATTTTCTTTAAAAGGTTATATAAATGTTAATGAAGGAAAATGTATTTATTTAAATAGAGATATAATATAAAGTTATATTCAAATATTATTAACATGAAAATTACAAGTGTTAAAAGTATAACGTGGAAAAAAACACAAGTGTTAGCCTAATGAGTCATGAATATATAAAAGTGGCAAATTTTTCTTTAAATTAAATTTTATAAAAAAAGGTAATTCATTAATTCAGTAATAGAATTGTATTTAGAAAAAACATAAACCGATGTAAATAAAATAAGGGGTTTAAATATAAATACTTACATTTAAACATTTTTAAACATTTTTAACAAGTATAATGATATAAGTTTAAAACGAGATTAATAAAAAGGTTAATCTTATTTCTTTTAAAATTTTAGTTTATATATATGTTATAATTAATTAAACAAGGGTTTAAACATAAAATTATAAGTTTATAACATTTGTAAAATATTAAGCACATGCATTGACAAATGGATGATAATTATAACATGAATTAACAAGGTCATTGTCTTTTTATTTTCAAAAAAATATGAATCAAATTAAAACAAGTTATTTACATATACATATCTCCTTCTCTTCTCAATATTCTTTCATACTTTGATTCAAAACTACAAATCTGGAAAACATAAACCAGGAAATCAAAAGCAAACCAGAAAAACAAAAACTAAATCTACAAATCAAAACATACAAACCTGAGGCAAAGATCATCATCATCTCAAATCTGAAGCTAACAACAATAAAAAACAAAGATCATCTCCAGATTTTAAAACTTGAAAGTAGTTCAAAAAGAAAAGCAAAGTTTGCAAGTAAACAAATCTTTAACAATCTTCAACTTGCAAAGCTTGAAGCAAGTATCAACCTCGGTTTCAAGATCAAACTCAAGGAAATTAATTTCCTGTTCAACATCAAAAAGATCAGAGCATCAAACAAAGCTTCTGTTTCAAATTAAAGTTCCAAGTCTAATCATAAGTACTTTTCTCTGTTCAAACATCAAATCCAGGTGAGAAAACCACTTAAACCTGTTATATATTTTGGTGTTTGGATTGGTACTTGAAGTTATGATGAAAATATGTTGTATGATTGTGTAAATATGCATGCATGTGTTTATATATGTATAAAATTGATGTGCATGTCTGTGTACAGGCACTCAGGCCTCTGTTCAAATTTACAGGGTTTATATTTAGTTCAAATTTCAAAATCTCATCTTTTTTTCACTTATAGGCTTTGATGTCTAAAAATATAAGCTTGAATTTGCAAGATTAAAATTTTAAAAATACTTTTAAGTATTAAAAATGAACGGCTTTACTGGGAAATGTATAAACACGGTAAAAATCAAATTTTGTCAAAAATTTAGTTGATTAAAACTTGGGTTTTGATTGCATGATCCTGCTCGCCTTCATAAAACATGAGTTTTAAAAATAAAATCATAACATTTAAGTTTGGAAATCACGTGCATTTGCGAGTTGATCATTTTTGGTCTTTTCGTCAATTATCGTCGATCGGAGGATCTGGGTTCATCGTGTCTGATGTTGAAGGAAGCTTGGAGGATGCAGATCGTCGGAAAAATAGTGGTTGATTTTATATTGTGCCATGGTGGCGCGGCGAAGCTATTGCAGGGTTTAAGGACTGGGTTGGGTTGTCGTCGTTTCTCGAAGCAATTGCATCAACGTCGATGCACTAGAAGGGATCGGACCAAAGGGAAAAGGAGCTGGGGATAGTGGCGTAACTATGGTCATGATCGCGAGGCCTCTGATGGCTTGTTGTGGCGGCACGAGGCGATTTGGTCGATCGAACTTTGAGTTCCAGTAATGTCGTAATGCTCGATTTGGATTACCGATGAAATTGAGGATGCTGAGTGGTCAGTTGGCTTGGGATGGTCGTTGGGGACTTGCGAATGATTGTGGTGAAGGTAGGAGTCGGCCAGATGGTCAGTGCAGGTGCACACGTGCACGATCATATCTGGGTAATGGTTGATGTTTGGGAAGAAGGGGAGAACTCGAAGTCATGCTCGGGAGAACGAAGGTTTGACTTGAACCAATGATGAAGAATTGGGAAACTCGGAGTTGAGTTCGGGTTTAATTTGGGTTTGACTCGGATTTGGGATAAAACCAGTTGTAAAATATTAAAATTTAACAAGTTTTAAAAAGATTAAAATCAAGTTTTAACAATTTTTGTTAAACTAATTATTTTACACAATATGTGTTTATTTGTGGATTAATTAAACGTTTTAAATTTAAAATTATTTTAATTAATCAAGTTTAAAATATTATATATATATATATATATGATATCATTAATTAATTCTTAAATCTATTTTTAAATAAGGAATTAAATAGATTAATTAAGAAGTGAATTTAAAAATATAGATGTTTTTAGTTGTTAATTAACTTAAGGATCTAAGTTAATTTTTGTATTTATAATAATTTTATTTCGAAGAGTTAAATGTTTTAAAGATCAATTATTTTGGTTTTAAAATAATTATATATTAAGTGATTAATCAATGTGATCCCTAATTGTTTTCAAATGGTCTTTGTGAATGTAATTAATTAAGATAAATGGGTTATCTTAAGATTTTAAAGGATCATTAAATTGAAATTTAATAATTAAAGGTTAATTAAGTATTGATTAAGGATTACTTTATTTGTTAAGAGATAATTTATTAATAATGAATAATTAATGGATGATTACTTAATGAAATCAATTAAGTATAATTACTTAATGTAATTAATAAAAGATTATTACTTAATGTAATTAAGGGGGAAATTACTTTGTGTAGTTACATTTAAGGATAATTAATTAATTAAGATTAATTAATGTAAGTTATTAAGGGTAGTTAATTACTTAAAGATAATTACTTAATGAAAGTAATTAAGGATAACCGAGTAATGATTTAAAGGTTGATTTATCAAGTGATTAAAGAATAATTAATTAAGGGATAATTAATTTATGTGATTAATTAATTAAGGTAATTAATTTAAGGATAATTAATTAATTAAGTTGAGGTTAATTAATTAATGAAAGTAATTAAGGGATGATTTATTAATTAAGGGTTAATAAATTAATGTAATTAATTGAGGTTAATTAATTAAAGGTTAATTAATTTATTATTAAAGGTTAATTAATTTATTATTAAAGGTTAAGTGATAAATGATTAAAGGATAATTAATTAAAATGATTTGAAATTAATTAATCAGAATTAGGTGATTAATTCATAAGTAATTAATTCATATTAAAACTAATTATAATCAAGTAATTGATTAATTTGCTTATAGATGCTCGAATTGTATTGAATGCCTTGAATTGTTTGATATTCCTAATATGTAATATTCTGTGATGATTGAGCTGTGTGTAAATTATTTATCTATGATGAATTTACATATTTATCTGTGAATCTATGGATGAAGATAACCGTTATAAGATTATACCGTTTATCGATATTGTTGTGCTTACATTGATGATGGTTCTGTTATTGTATTGTTGTGTGTAAAACCCCTGGACTACAACACACATAAATATGGATTTCATGTGGAATTGGCTAACTCATAGATATTTTGAATTTAAGTATTATTTTGTTTAAAATTTTAATTTTGAATCCAAATGGTTTGGAAGTGAAATTGAGTTGAATATGAAAAGCTTCTGAAAAGGAAGTTTTGAAACTGAAATTTAATTTGAATATAATATGTCTTGTTTAAGTTTGAAATTATTTTGGAAACTATGGTTTGAAAAGATTATATAGGTTATACAATATATATATATATATATATATATATATATATATATGGATTTTAAACCATTTTGAAGTATACTGAGTAAATTATTTTGGGAATTTAAATTTAAATTCAAATAGAGCTTGCCGGATACGGTAGTTCGCTAATTTTCTAATATATACTTTGAAAAGCTATAACTTGAGCAAATATAACTGGATTTTCCCAAAATGAAAAGCATTATTTTTCAAATGATAATGGCTTTCATATAATGAAAGGATTTCTAGTTTTTGCTGAAAGAATTTTCAAGTTATGGGTGAATCAAGAGGGAAATAGTTTTGAAAGCTATGAATGAATCTTTGTGAAAGATTGGTGAACATTGGTTTCAAAGTGAAGTTGATTTTAAAAGGTGAATCTTTTGTTTTAAAAAGATTAAAAGTGGAAAATTGTTTAAACCATTCAAAATGAAAGGTTTTGGGAGACAAGTTTTGAAAGTTGTGACTTAACTAAGATCTTAAATTTTGCGCTCATTATTCGGTCTAGCCAGGAGAGGACTTTATGTCATAAAACCCATTCCGAATAGTGATACGAAGTAATGGATAACATTTGAAGACGGCGTAAAGACTGGGTATTTTAAAGAATGAAAGGATTACCTGTCGAATATCTCTGCACCGAGTCGCGTCGGTATAGAGATCTCGATATGTGATTGGGGAGTCCGATCGAGATTGTGAATACCCGGATTTGGAAGGGCTTCTTTGTAAAGTGCCTTCAATTCCGTTCGAACCCGGAACGGACTTGTATGGATGTATGTCTGACATTACACTTTGAGATGTAGAGCTAGTTTCTATCAAATACATTTCTGTTTGGTGGCAGAGAATTTATTCTCTTAGCTTAACACCCTTCTTTGAGACGTACGAGCTCAGAGGTTATGTAGTTGATATATACTAGTGATATATTCCCAATTTGGTAATGTGGCATGGTAAGTGTTGCTGATCATTTCTTGATCTAAGCATGTCTTTTGTGAAAAGCATAGCTATGTGGACGAGACCTCGTCGGACCTCACACCCGAAAATGGTCGGAACAGGAAGAATGTGGCAAGGTTACGAGGGTCGCGCCCTTTAGGGTATGTTCATTTCCTTCTGGAAAAAGATGGTATCATGGTATAGAGCACAGATATTTAACCTATGTGGTTGTTGCTATTTGTTGGTTAATCCCGGGATAAAGGTCAGTAACGGCCGGGGGATGGCATACTCGTGACATTTAGTTACCTACTTAGAGAGGTAACCCGCTTTTTTGTTGGCAGAGATCCGATTAGGTTCTCGGGGCATCCCTCCAGAGGCGTACCCATGTGGTGTAGGAAGTTTATTAGCCTGACCATTTATTAGCAATCCAATCAACCAATACGCGCCCTTTACGATTGCAGTTGTATAACCTGCCATTCTTAAATGGTAGCTATAGCAGGCATAATATAATGGTACCTATGCTGGCTAAGATTAATATTATAATTTCGAAATGTTTTCTGCACTATGCACTAATAATAATATCAAAAAGGATTTTGCATATCAAGCATGTTTGACTTTCATAAGGAGAAATCTCCTCCAATTGTGCGCTTTCATTGTATGTATGCGGGGAGGCTTTATGGTAGTTTCATTTTCCAAAAAGCATTGCGAATTTCATTTAATTTATTTTTGTTTTTGTTCAAGATAAACTGTTTTTGTTTGCTAACACCAGTCCCATGACTGACCTGGAGTTTGTTGTTCCCTTTCTAGACTTTGGGTGCCCACAATTTTCCATACGGGCAGCCTAGAGTCAGGTTATCAAATAGTCAAATAGTAGGTCTAGCTTTTGGAAACCTTCGAAGTCTTTGGTTTGGCGATCGCATTGCGGACCGGACTTACTTCACTTCAGCATGATGGTAGTTCGAGCTTGTGGTTTAGAGCTTTGGCATTGAAGTTATTTTTCCGCTACTAATGTTATCTCTTCTGCTGTTGCTGTTATCTTTCTGCTATTGTGTAACTCTGATAATATTGATATTCATTTGTATTAGAATATTGTATCCATTGTGTACCAATAAAATTATTCTTTCATTTCCACTGTGTTGTTTACTTAATGTGTCATAAGCTCCAGCGTGAATCGAACTTCAACGTTTGAATCTGCAGCATTTGAATATGGAAAAAAGTATGGATTTCAATTTTTAGACGCTGGATTTCGGGTCGTGAAAATATATGAAGTTACTGCTTACTTAAATTATATAGAAGTATGTCGCATGTCACTAATTCAACAAGGGATGGTGTACAAATTGATGACGAATGATCAACACAAGGCGAATGTCGAAGCTAACGAGTCCCTAATGATGTCATAACTCATCAACATATAAAGGAATGTCACAGTAAAGCTTGATGTCAAAGGCCATCGGTATGGTTGATGATGCCGAAAACTAAGCATGTCAGGAGTGACATGTGGCAATCATGCCACATCCATCAATCCCTATAAATACGGACCTAGGGGCATGGAGGAAGGGGATTGATTCTTTTTTCATTCTAACATTTTTAAATTTTGTAACCCTAAATCAATTTGGGAATTTTAGTGCCAATTGTAATCTTGCGACCCTTATTGAAAATAAGGGTTTGTACTTTTACAATCACATTGCATATGAATAAAGTGACATGAACTATAACTTATGTTTCTTATGATTTTGACATGAACTTGAAAGCGCCATTGAAAGTGCATACGTCCAAAAACTTGACATAAGATTCCTTGAATTGTGACTTGTTTTCTAATTCTCAAGCATTTGCGATTTTAATCACAACTTGTTTTGAATTCCCAAAACATTCCTAACTTCGAGACTAACATGGATTCAAAATGGAGCATGTGTCTTCCTAACAATCTAACCTGGGATTACTAAAATCTCTATAAAACTAAATATCTCTTGCTCATACTTTTTGCGATTAACGAAAAAATTCCTTAACATTTTGATGCCAGAAGGAAGGCTCGAATCTCCGACTCTGTGGTTAACAGCCATAAGTGGAACTATCATTAACCTACATATATAATACTTAAAGGATTTATCCTTACCAAGCATATCTCATTAAGGAACTATTCCAACTCCCATCTAACCTCATTTGGATAATGACTATCTTCAAATAAGGATCTTTCAAGCCTCAAGTAACTATGCCAATCTACCAAATCACTAGTGATTCTTGATTTCATGAAGAGAAAATACTAAATATGTTAGCACTACAAATCATTGAAGATAAGAGAAGGCAAGTAACTCCTTATGATCTAGAGAAATGGAGCTTAAACTCATTACATAGAGCCTACACCAATCTTTGATTTGGAAATGGAAGATAAGAAAGATAACATCTTTATAGAAATGTGAAAGAAAATTCACGCAAGGGGAACCTTTTATGAAAGAGAAATAACAAAGACTTTGATCAATTACCAAAAAGTGGAAGAATGTGCTTAATCATTTGGATAAATTGAACGAGACTCAAAGCTCTTTAAAGAGAAAATTTTCTACAGAGGCTAATGAGCCCATCTTTTATAACATAAGAGCTAAGGAAATCAAGGGAATCATCCTCCAAAATTTCACGACTTTCTAAGAACTATCATCTTAGCTTCTTTTGAGGATATTTACCTCCTAACCAAGGAAAGGCTAAAGTATTGGCTTTCTCAAAATGAACGACCAAAGAATAAATGAGATCTTGGAGGACATATTGTTATTATTACTACTCAAATGACTACGACACTAATCAATGTCGAAGCTTGGAAGGAATGATCAACAATTTACTAAGATAAGGAAAGCTTAAAGAATTTGTAAAGAGATGTCGAACAAGTCGACGATAAAGAACGATTCTTGAAATAAAACAAGTACATCTACATGATCAATCATGAAGAAGAGTAGGACTCTCCACAAAGGAAAAAGCCTTTGATCCTGCTAAGATAGCCTGATCAAAGCACCTCCTAGAGGAAGGCCAGTGTATTCCTTTGGCCCCACCTAAAAAAAAATAGCCTGGGCAAAGCATCTGCAAGCCTTTAGTCCAACCTAGGTGGCTTGGCTTAAGCGCCACCCGGAGGGAGGATGGAGTAAGCCTCTAGTTCCTCCTATGTTGGCCTGGCCAAAACATCGAACCAGCTAACGGTACCACCTATAAGGCCTAATTGAAGCGCCTCCTAGAGGTAGATCGGTTAACTCTTTGGTTATGCTTGACATAACTAACGAAACATATCAGATGAAAGACTAAAATCATCACCTAAGACAATGATAAAGGGTTTGATCCAAGTTGAGATCACACCTAAGATGTTGCCAAAGAAATCAATCAAAATCTGTTACCTATTGTGGTAATCAAAGATTCAATTCAAAATTATTACCTAATGTGGTAATCAAATGCGAATCAATATCTGTTACCTATTGTGTTAATTAGAGATCCAATCAAAACCACCACCTAAGACGGTGACAAAGAAAAAATTTGAGCAAATCAAACTCGATCCAAAAGAGAGATCGTGGTAGTCTCCTAGAGGAAGATTAAATACAAAATCAAATCAAACTCAATCCAAAAGAGAGATCGAGGGAGCCTTCTAGAGAAAGATCAATCAAATTCAAAAGCAAATCTAACTTTATCCTAATGAATGGATCAAAGGCAATCTTCAGGAGGAAGATCAATCAAAAATGAACAAGTAATTCTCCAAAGAAAAACTCAATCTAGAGGAAGATCTATCAAATATGAGTTATTTTGCTTTAAGGTAAATAAAGCGGGATTTCTTCATTAATGCAACAGAAATATCATTTGTTGATAAATTTCTAGTCTTCCATTTAGATTATCATTACTGGATAATTTTTTAGTCTTCTATTCAGATTGCCAGAATGGATTTCTGGTCTGCTATTTAGATTATCATTGCCGGATAAATTTTTTGGTCTTAAATTCAGGTTGTTATTGCTAGAATAGATTTCTAGTCTACTATTCGAGAGTCTTTGTTATTAAGCAAACTATTAGATGTCTATTAATGAATAAGCAGACTCTTACATCAAGATCAACATTTACGGCCATCATACCAACTAAGATTCTGAATGCTTAATCAACAAGGCTTCTAATTCACATACAAGTAAACTATTGTCGTATATGTTAAAGGCTCAAAATGCAGAATGGCAGATTATGCTCAAAAAAACAACTACAAAGAATCAAACTAAAACTGGAAACCAAACTACAAATCTCGGATGAAAGCAAGAAAATAGAATATCTATCATTCGAGTACAAGTTTATTTATCATTTAATACATTATGCATGAGAATTGAAAGAGGAAGAGGTTGGATAACAAGAGAATCCACTTTAAAATTTTACAAATAACTCTTTACTAAGAATTAAACTCTTGAGCATCCTCTTTGGATCTTCAGTAACCGAAGAATCTGTTATATGACGAATTGCCACATTTAGAAGTTGTTTAGGTTTCTTCTCTTTCTTTCGAATGGCATCTGCATCGCTTATCGAATCAGTTTCAATTCTTAATGTACCATTGAGCATTTTATTTGCTCCTTTGAGAAGCTGAATCTTGCTCTTTAATTTCTCAATCTCCATTATGAAAGCATGTTTTTCATGCTCAAGTCTCTCAGCCTTAGCTTCATAAGTATTAAGATGAGTAGACCATTGTTTGTTCAAAAATTGAATATATTTAAATCTATCTTTTTGGCACCATCTAGCTATCTCACCATTATTTAAACTCTTAGAAGGCTTTGATATGGCAGAAAATCGTTCTTATCAACTAAAGGAGTAGGAGTAGGAAGCCTGGTATCGCCTCCACTCGCAATAAATTCCAAAGGTTGGTAGTTTGCTTGGCTTTTCGATAATTCAACTTGAAGATTCATTTCCTTTTGATGCAATTGAAAAATCTCAACATTAGCCTTATTTTTTTGAGAAGAAAGCCTAAATTGGCCAATAGCATCTATTTTTCCTTTAAACTCTTGAATTCTCCATCCCTCTATCTAATTTTCTTCTCTAAATCGTAAGTCATCTCTTAAATACTACTAAGTGTAGATCTTAAGTTTTAATATTTGTCATGTTATTCTTATGCATCTGGATTATCCAGAAATCGTAAAGCCAAATTTCCTTGAGAAGAAAATTCTTCACGGTAGGAAAGGTATTAGTAGAGAAGGGAATGGTAGCAACCCTAGGAAGGTTCCAACTAGTCCTAGGATGTGGGTTGCTTCCATGATCGTCTTCATATCTTATGTGAAAAGGCCTAATCTAGCCCTCACTTTTTTCCGCTAAGAAAGAAAAGTCGGCGAGAACATTCCTAGAATAAATTATATTTTGGAACTCTACTAAGGCCTCCCTATCGTTAATGAGTTTCTAAAACAGAGTCATTAATTCTGCATTCTCTCTTATGATCCCATCCAGGTGAAGGCGAGTTCTCTTCAAACGAGGGGAAACTTACTTATCATTAAAAAACCTTAATAGTGCAGCACTTGCAGAAAGGCGCTTATATTTATCAGAAAGTTCATTATATTCATCAATTGATCTATCGATCTCTATTTAACAAAAGCACGTCCCTTTGACTCTTTTCACATAAAGTCTCGTAATAATACTTGATCTTTGTCCTTAACTAAGATAATATGTTTATTTACTAAATACAGGTTGATAACTTTAGAAAGTTAATAAGGAATTCCATATCTGAGAGACTGGAACTTGGAAAGTTGAAGTTTGAGTTTTACCTTTTGACCGATGACTTGTGGAAGCACTCCCTTTTGAAGGGGCATCCTTCCCTGTATCACCTTGAGAATTAGGAAGGTCAGTATGACCCGCATTATAGGAAAATGATTCTAAGTCAAGACCATCTAATCTGTCACCCAATCTTTTGGCCTTAAAGGACCCTTGTCATTATCATCACCTCCATGATCATTATCATCATGGTCATCATTACCATCATGGTCACCATCATCTCCTTCTTCTTCATCGGATTCTATCTCCTCATCAGGGGGGGGGGGGGGTCGTCAAAGGATAACAACTTTCTAGCATCGACCATTTCCTTAGGAGAAAACTCTTTGTAAAGAGATCCTTAGGCTCTCCCCAAAATAAGACTAAATTTCCTCTTGAAATTTCCATTTAAGGCTTCCATGAAAGGGCTGGAAATTTTTGAATGTTGTCGTCATATGCCACAAATAAAGCATCCTCATAACATTTCTCAGTAAAGGTGGTAAGAGCATTATTGAGGAAGAAGGAGACTATATTCTTGGCATCCTAGATAATTTTGTTTGAATACGACAGGATTTCACTTTTCCTTTTGAGCTTGTCCATTAAAGACTTATTTTTGTCAGCTGCCTTAGTATTTTCTTTGTTGGCCTTCTCGAGATATGCTTTTAAATCTTTCACTTCTTCCTCCAATAATTGTTTAGTTTTCTTTTCATCATCAATGGAGAAAATAAGTTTATCTTTTTCAGAAATTGCTTCATCCCTTGCTGTAGTAATATCAATTATACTATTGTTAAGTGATGAGATCTATTCCTTAAGTTTGGCTACTTCGGTAGAGGGCCCATGAGAAGCATCTTGGAGGAAGAACATAAGCTTGACCGCTTAAAATGGATAACAAGGCAAAGTCTAAACAAAAAATACGGAGCTAAAAACTTAGATTAACTAAACGGAAGAAAATGCATATTGATAAGGGATGTTTGATAATAATAAAAAATGATCCTTAGAATAAATCAAAGGCTACGGTGGCCTAAGAGAAGTCAAAGATGGAGATTGGGTAGCCAATCGATGAAGATCATCAAAACTCGTCATAGGAGTCTGAGCCTTATCCTTCAAAGGAAGAGAGTCATTTGGAGAAGGGAAAAGTCCAAGATGATCATATATAAGGTGAGGAGTTTTTGGAGAATCAGGAAGAGAAACGTTGAGAAGGGCAACCGAAGAATGAGCCACATCAGCTGATTTTTGAAATTTATTCTTAGAAGAATCCAGATTTTCATATTAGGACTTAAATCAATAGCCACATATGCATCCGTGGCCATAAATGATAGGAGTAAATTTGCCTATGAATTTTGGCTTTTTACTTGGGGTAGAAGGTAGAATATCAGCAAGAGCACCTGTAATCGCTTTTCTTTTAAGTGCCTCAACCATTTTAGCAACAGAATTCTCGATAGGCTATATTTTGGGGCTGTATGGAAAAATTGTAGCGGTAGAAATCCGCTATGAGATATTGCGGGGTTATAGCGGGGTAATAGCGGGGCATTTACTACACAACACTACACCATTTTATTCGGATGCATTGTTATCTATTATTCTCTGGTATGTGTAACTCTGATATGTATTGTATAAGTATAATCAAATGTTTTGTAAAATAGCTTCATGAATTGTATTGGATTATTATATTTTGTTATTCCGCTGCAAGATTCTGTTTTGTTTTCTTTCTTTCTCCGCCTTTTCTTATTAACCCCATAACAATCCGCCCTTCTTTATGGTTTAAGTCTGACGTGTGTGGTTTATCGTCGATTCAAAGCATGCAAAAAGGCGGGACGTTACATCGACTTCTTATACTCAAGGCATCTATAGTTCATTGCAAAAGAAAAGCTCAAACTCAATCAATTCTTATCTCTGCACAACATAAGACTAAGCATCCAACACATCTAGCAAAAATTAAAAGAACAAACCAAAGAGTTTGATAAAGCTTGTATTTTACTAACAACCGTCATATATCACTTTTTATTTGAAATGGTACTTTATATACAACATGTCACTGGGACAGCATATCGCATGTTAATAAACGTTCGAATCACGCCATGCAAGTTTCAAACTTTTGACCTCTCGCACTAAAGCCGAATCACTTAACCACTTGGAAAATGGTGCTTGTCATCATATATCACATTTGGAAGGAAAGAAATGCCAGAATACACAAAAGAAAAGAAATTGAAAGCATACAACTATGGAAAATCATTGAAACATATTTCAGTATTCTATATCATAAAGCCAGCAAAAAGAATACTGAATCACAAAACCAAAACTCAAGCACTTATTATATAGATAACTATGAAGATAGTGTAGAGGAATATTTACAAACCAGGAAAATTCAATTCAAATACTTCTTGTGGCAAGCTATTTCACCGTAGTGGCAATCACTAGATGAAAGAGTTCAGAGATCGGTGTGGAACCAATCTCGAGAGCACATCTACTGGAGGCGGTCGATTACATGCTCAAACCATAAACAACTTCTGCAAGGGAAGTAAACATGTATTTAATTGCTGTAATTCGAATAATAATCTAGATAAAAGTTTTAATCTACCTTTTTTCTCCCTGATTTGAGTAGGAACTACCGTGCACACAGCTCTATGCCTGATGAGATTCGATTCCTACAACAAGAAAGAATTTTGCAACTGGACGTCAATAATCAGAGGTTATGTGATAGTTTTTACTGACCAAGCTTAACAATAGAATCTATCACTTATCTGTTTGGAATAGAGGTGAAAGCAGCAAGCTTTGAAATCAAGTAAAGTCAACTATAAACGAATGTGAGTTACTGGGCAACTTCACTGGAAATTCAACGGATTTACAAATCGAGTGAATCAAATACAGCAATGTCCAAAGCAGCAAGCTATGAGATCAAGTGAAGCTATTTACAAACGAACATGAGTTACGGTCAACTCCAGAAAAAGCTCATCAGAACTACAAATTGGAAGGAATAAATACAACTTGGAGAGGATTTGAAAACCCCGATGAGCAAGACTAAAACTGTAATTCGGGAAATCGATTAAATTGCCCTAACTGTGAAGCCTTAGCTTTTAGGGTTAGAGTTTTTTTTTGTGGAAGAATGAAAGAATTGAACGGCTAGGGTTAAGTGTAATATGAGATGTCGCGTTGTGTAATATGTGCGACAGTGCTCCAGGTTATATTGGGCCTTGGGCCTTTACTTTCTTTACCAATTTCAACAAAAAAAAGAAGAAGAAAAATTATTGATCCAAAACATTTTTCTTTTAGTTTCTAAAGAGATTTTAGAATATAGTTGCAAAAAGATCACTTACTTACATCTACCAATGATGTAAATGGAAGACGTAAAGCATTACATAATCCTCATAATTAGAGATAACAAAAAATGTGTTAAACCATCGTCATGATTTACATCTTCTGATGGATTCAAATATGTTGCAGAAGTACATTAAACTTTAAATTTACTTCCATTATTACATCACAATTGTTCATTTCCAATTCTGCGTTTTTAAATCAAATTCATGAATTAAACAATGGATCATGAGCATGCACGACCATCGTTGTTAATTAACCTAACTATTATCAAAGCATGGCACTTTACATTTCACATAATAAACAAAAATAAATTAATTAAAATTGTCTCGCACAGTATTTCATATACCAAAATACCCATGTTATTTCACATTAATTAAAATTAATGAATATCCACGAATGGTGCACCAGCCTCATTAAAATTAATGAAAGTTTTACATCCTTTGATGGTTTAAATTCATTAAGATTTATAGTATTGGCCATCATTTTTTACCAGATTAATTAAATAAACGATTTATAACAATGATATTTTATAAATAACGAAATAGATTTATAATCTGAATTTGTAAATATTTTGTAAATGGATTTGAAAATTCATTTGGTAAATAGATTTATAAATGGATTTTATAAACAAATTAGTTTATAAAGGAATGGATTTATAAGTGGATTATGATTGTAAGATGAGTTTTTATAAATAGAATTTTTTAAATAAAGAGAATTTTTAAAATAGAAGTTTTATAAAAGCGAAAGAAGATTTATAAACATAGTTTTATAAATATAGAAAAGATTTATGTTGAAATTTAAATATGGATTTTTATGTAAAGGAAATATGTTTAAGTTTTGAAAGTTAAATAATCCTTTTAAAGGATTGTTTTGAATGTAATGTTTTGATGAAGTTAATGACTTCAACAAGTAATTTATCTTTTAAAGTAATGTTTTGGAAAGTAATAATTCCAAATGGAGTTTAATGGTTTTGAAAAGTAATTTAAAAAGCGATATGTATCGAAAACATGAATTTCAACATTTATTATTGTAATAGATATTTTCCGAGAAAGTATAGAAGTCATGAATTATAACACTATTGTTATAGTAAATGATTTTCAGAAGGAAATGCTTTATATAGTATATGGGTTATATATATATAATTAATTAATCATATCCCTATATTAGTGTTTTTGGGTTGTCGTAATGATGTTTTATGCAACATTCGTTTTGATCCATATAAAGTAAGTTTCGACCTTAGGATTTGTATATGTATGCTTATTTCCATTTTAAGTATATGGAAATATTTTCTAAGTGTTGAAAATGAAACGATTTTTGAGTGTACTTATATTGTTGATATAAGTATATGGAAATCTTTTCCAATATCAAAAGATTGAAAGGGTTTTTAGGATATATCTTTTAAAGATAATTTGAAGTGAATATTTGAAAATTAATTTAATTAATAAAAGATTAATTAAATGGGCCCAGTGATTTCTTATGTGCTAGATATTTCTTGTTGTTTTGATAGTTAAATAACCGACTGCTAAATTTGACCATTTCTAGGTTTCTTGACTTGATGTGGGAACTGATTAGACGTGCGTTTAGCACGAAGCCAACTGAGTAGGCTTGAGTTATTTGGGTTAAGAATGTTGATTCGAGTACTGCAAAGTTTCTGTAGTACTTCAATCTGTTGGGCTTCCTTCTTGGCCGAAGGATAGCAAGTTGAGAGTTAGAAATGTGATAAGTCAATAACCCATGGCTTCCGTATGAGGTTAAGGGCCTCTTTATTGTTGTTGGTCTGGAGAGACCAGGGTTGGATTTATATGAGAACCACTTCAGACCAATGTATGTGTTCGGAAGTGCAGGTTTATGATGATGATTTTTGAAGACGGAGATTTTCATGATGCAAGGCCACTTCCACTACTCGAGACTAGATGCATCGCATATATATATATTTGGTGGCAGTAATGCTTCGTTATGAACGTCTACGATATGCGAGGAATCCTTGCTATTAATCGTAGGGGTAATTCCCAACAGGTGGTAGGTGGGTGCCTTCAGTTTGTCCTGTTCTTGTACAACTTTTATGGATGAACGCTGGTATTGCATTGTTGCTTGGAGGGTAGTGTCCGCATTCCAAGTGGGAAGTGCTATATAAAAGATAAATGTAGCCTCAAGTCTCATCAACCGGAAATGACAAAATTTAAGGGATATGCTTCAAGGATATGTGGTTCTCTACCATTAGGGTGAGGTCATCACCCAATCTAGATTGATATCATAGATTATGTATGCTCGGGGCCCATTTAGGTTGTTGATCCCAACCAATGTGATGACATACTCGGTGCTCTCCAGTAAGGGGTAGGGCCAGTCTTGACTCGTAGAAAGTCCATGTGAGGCTCTTAGTGTGTTTATCTAGAGATACACTGTGGTTGGTGGCACCCCGTTGCCTTGTCGTTGTTGGAATCCATTTTCCCATACGAGCCATTACAATTTTGATTGTGTCCAGTTATGTATGAATGTGAGATGCAAGCATTTCTGCAATATTTATGTTTTACTTTGACCCCTAGACATTATTATAATATAAATGGATTTTTATAGAATTTTTTTTGCTTATCGTAGGGTAAAAACTCATCCGTGTTTATGTGCGGGGTGGTCTTACGAGTTACTTTATAATTTCAAATGATTTTCTCTAAATTTGAAATCCAGTTGGGTGTGTTTTCTCACGCAGGCTTTCCAGACTGGCCCACGTGTTATTTTATTATAATGTTGGGGTCAGACCGAGAATATGTACAAATTACTTTGGATGCATTGGAGCCATGGAGACGAGTTGGAGGTCTTCAAGTCATATTCCCGTATATGTTTATTTTTTGCTGCTTTGTTATGAAAATCATCAAAAATGGCGAGGACAGGATGTTGTGACTGTTCAAGCTAATGGTTGTGATTGTAGTTGTACTCCGATAGATGTATGTATACAATAGTTTCTCTTTTGTAAAGATCCTTGATACTATATCATATATTGTTCCGCTGCGATTATGAAATTTTATGTTGTTTTATTTTCTTTGTTCCTCTCTTCTCTTTTTCTTTCCCTTAACTACCCGTCTTTCCATTCAATTTGGGTTAGACATATGTGGTTTATTGTTAGTTTGAATTGTACAAAAAGCAGATCGTTACGTATTCCGATTAGGTTCCATTATAAGTTTATTTACATTGTCATACGTGTTATTGTTACCATTTTAATGTCGGTGTTGGACGTCTGGATTGCCAGTCACGCCTTAATTTTTTGATAGTAAGAGTGGTATTTTACTTAATAGAACATTCATTTTGATGTCTATGGGTTCGAACCCATGACCTCAAGTACCTGAGGCCAAAGTGCTAGCACAAATCAGTTGAGCTATTGATCCTTGACCACTCACGTCTTTATCTTAATTTTACATTTTTAATTATGAATAGTTAATTAGATTGCCATTAAAGATTTACACCCCCTCATCGAATATAGTGTCATATTTATATTTATGGATGCCACTAAGACTTTACTTCGACAATAGCAAATGTTATGTCGTGGTTAGACATTTGATTGCCATAAAAGCCTTATGCGAATAATCTAATACAATATCATATATAGACTTTTGAATGCCACATTTGGTTGCCACTAAGGCCTTACAACAACTTTTAATACTCTAAATTATATACTTATAATCTCCTAGCTTTTCTAAGCTTAGTTTCGATTCTCTACCTTTTAAATAAATTGTTACATTTTAATTTATTGTTCCTTATTTAGGAAGTTTCCTTACCCATAGCTATCACATGCCTCGTTTTCCTTTAAGCTATCAAGTGTCTAAAGCCTAAGTTATCACATATTTAAGTCTATAAAGCTATCGATGGTTATTTTATCGCATGAGGGCCTATCGCATGCTAAGCTTGACAATAAGATATAAGGCTATCGAAAATTAAACTATCACATGCCAAATCATCGAAGGTTGTACTTTATGGGCTATCATATACCATAGTTTAAAATCTATTGTAGATCAGAACCAATTGTAGGTCCAAAACCTATTGCACATTAAAGCCTATCACATTTAACAAGCTATCGAAGGTCGAATAAGGATAAGCTATCACGTGTTGAGTTTTGTAAGAGCTAGCTATTGAGTGTCTAACTTCAAGCTGTTGAAGGCATAACTTTTAGAGCTATCGAATGCTTTTTAAATTATTAGACGTCAAAACTTTGTAAGCTATCACATGTTGACACTTAGGAGTTATGACATGTTAACAAATTTCTAACTATTGTATGCATAAATTTGAGCTATCGTATGTCTAGGTTTGAGCTATCACATGTCCAGATGAAGATTTCGTACTTAACTAAAAATATGGTTTATTACCATGAAAAATAACCACTGCACACCAAATCCTATTATATGTTGAAATTTTATTGGTTTACCTAGGTCTTTGTAGTTTCATTTTCAGGATTTATTAATTACTTCATTAATTAATTTGTCAAATTACCATTAGTAATTAACTTTTCCTCTTTACTACTATCCGTATTAGTTCGAAAATAGATGGAAAACAGCCCAAAAAATTCACAAAAAATAATCATATTCTTCGTCATTTCCCCATAATATGTAAAGTCAAAATGACAATTTTTCATATTTTTAAATAATAAAAAATCCAAAATTGGGCTTTTTTCCCATTTGGAAAATTCATAATTCATTATTGCTACATTTAAAAATTACGAAAATTAAAATCCATCTCTATTTTAATATTACAAACATTATGTTAAAATTTCACGACATCTGAAGATGGTTAAATAATTCTCTACCCTAAAACATGATCAAATTCTATTCACTTACACACATGAAAATTCATTTCTAATTCTCAAAAGATGCTCAACAACATTCAAAACACCCAAGCAACATCATATTTAAACCCAAATTGATTTGGGAGGATTTAGAGAAAGTTTTACTCACCTAGGTTTGATTAAAATTGATAAAGTTCTTTTCTTTTTGGAATGAATCCCTTTCATCTTTTTTTTCATCCTATTTTCTTTGAAACAGCGGCCGAACTAAATTCTCTTTTGATTTTCATTTTCGAGCAAGTGAGAAATAAATGAAGAGATGGAATGATAGGGAGTAACAATGTGGCAGAAAATCAGAGTAAAATTAATTATTATTATTATTTGTACAATTACCTTTTCTCCTTATTTCTAACCATCTCCGATAGTATACGACACCCAATTATTTCATAACAACTTATTTTTTAAGGGAAAAATCTATTGGTTAAAATCCTTATTAAAATCATGTTCTCAATATCATATTAAATTCTTGAAGCATTTGAACTACATAGAGCATCATAAACACAATCGTGAGGAAATTTGTTTGTATTGGTAGAGGAACTATTACATTTTGTTCAAGACACATGAGTGAAGAAATTGTGTGTGCATGATAGTGTAGGAATAAGAATGCCTTGGTGTGTGTATAAGTTAGAATCAATAACCCCTTTATTTAACATCATTTTATCGCCCTCTGATATCGGCCACAAGTTTCAATATAAATATGTTTTCTTTCTCACCTTTCATATGGATCAAACATTTAAATATTAATTTATGGCTAATATGAAGGGCTATAAATCAAAGAGTATAGCGAATAGAATTACCAAACAAAGATATCATCCACATATCATATTATGGTTCATACCACAGGGAAGGGAAGGACTAAAAATAAATGGCAAACTGTATTTACTAAAGCTGGTTTCTGTTAAATTTGGGTAATTCAAGTTTTGCTAAAGAAGAAAAGAATTTACCTAATTGATCTTATCATTAAATTAGGTTATATGTAGAAAAAATAAAAGGAAAGTTATAAAAAGATAATTTATGTTGGAATGACACTATTTATTTAATCAATTAATTAATTAGTCAGCGGATGTACAAATGAAAAAAAGAAGTCCATCTATGAATTAATTGATTTAATAATATAAGGAAGAAGAGAAAAGATAGTCGATGATCATTAATTCAAACAAGGGAAATTATATAAACCACGATTATAATATTCTAGTTGCACTGAAATCAAGTCATGGATTTTTGGAAAGATTCCAAGATAAATGAGCGAATAATTTAGTTGATATCCAATTATCTACCTGCCATTATCATCTTATTAACTAAACCCTGATTTCTGAAGTCAAATTAAATCAGGCATTTTTTAGCGCAAACAAGTATTTAAAGAAATTGATTATTCATTTTGTAAGTATAAGTCAGTCTCTCCACGTTGCTACCTATAAGTTTCTAATCTCTTTCTTTTGTGCTCTCTTCTTTATTAAAATAACGAATAGTTTTTGGGTCCATGGACGTAGATAATCAAGTCAAACAACGTTAAATCTTTTCTACTATTCTGCTTTTCTTGTTTGTTGAATTGGTGATTTGATAATTAATCGACCAGCTAGATTCCTTTGTTATTTTCACCTCCAAGTATTCCCCAACCCTTTTTTTACTAGTGCAACTTAGTTAAAATTTTGCACAACAGTTTCAAGCGTTACAAGATTACATCAATATACAGATATATAACATGAGAACTGTAATACGTTTCATTGTAGATATCACCATCTTAAAATGATGTTGGTTGGATTTATGTGGAAAAAAACCTGTAGTATCATGATGATATAGAGTATTATACTGTCTTCCCATAACTGGACAATCAAATGTAACCCGTCGTATTACGTGGGTAATAATTAGCATAATTTGGACCTAATTATGTTTTGATATTTTCACCATATTCAGTATACATGCTTAAACAATTAATACTTCCGATGGAGGGAAAAAACATAACACAGGCAACAAAACAAATTAAAACCTAAGTGCAAGTAATTTTCAACAATTTGCTCTGACCAAAAGACCTAATAAAACCATAACATTTCATTTCTCAAACCATAACATCAGATGTAAGGGAATTTGAAGCACCAACTGAATGAAGTTTAAAATGTACCATCTCTTGAAATTCTTTATTGTTCTTTACGAATCCAGCAACCATAGCTCTAGGCAAAGCGGCCACTCACTCATTTCTATACTCAAATGGTTGCAAAACTAGAACAAGTGACCAAAAATTTCCATATTGTGCGTGCCTAAGAAATTTGACCGTATATAAGCATGAATTTTTTTGCTATCCATCAGTGTTTTGATGACCGGAACTCGGTCGCGGTTGAACCGAGGTTAACCGTGAGCCTTCAGCCACCACGGTCCGAAACATATTCAAACCTCATGTATGCTAGAACTGAAGATCCAACCTCTAAACCGCGGATTGAACCGCTCAATTAGATCGCGTCAAACCTTCTACCTCTGAAAATTCACTCGTAGAAACTCATTTATCCCAAAATTGTGAACCCTGGACATTAAATTTCAAATCGGCAGCCAATAAACCCTCTACAGGCGCCACAACTAGCTCCAACTTCAGAGAACCTTGTGCGTTATTACTAACTGGTAACAAATTTCAAATTTTTAAATAATTATATGCGTAATTGGATGTTCAGCTGATGTTTTGCGTTTTGATGTTGGGTGAATTAAATATGGACTTAGTGAGTTCTGTGAATGGGGTTTACTTCAGTGGTTGTAAAATGATATATATGGGCTCAGTGAATTATGATATAACTGCTTCTATTAGTTCATATTGTACCGTCAATCTGAAATTAAACAAGTGATGTTAGTCATATTTGTTTGAAAGAATGTTTATGCCATTCATTTTTTGAACTGTTTGGCTTAATTTCATTCAGTCTGGATGAATTTTTTGTTTGATTATATAAGCTTGTATCTGTGTATATGATATTAAGTTATGCACTTTTCTATAAGGCTGCTTCTCCTTGAAAACGAATATAATAGAGAAAGAAAAAAAGTGCACGGCTCTAACGGTTCGACCGGTCAAACCCTCGGAATCTTGAACCCTGCATCTTCACGGTTGTTCAAGGTTCGGTTTTCAAAACTATGCTATCCAGCATAGAATCAATAATGCTGATGCTTAAATCTCAAGCAATGAGGGACAAAATTTAAAAAAAAAACAATAATAAAATTATAGGTGGCTAGTAGACTTACAATTCTACAGCAAAATAAATAGAATTATGCAAGCATATAGAGATTCATCACCCCTTGTTGCTATAAAAGTGGTTCAACCAAGCGATATATCTCACTCTTCTCTTCATGCTTATTCAGTGGTCTAAAAAATCTGCAATGCCTTTTTTGTCATAGAAAAATATATGCATTATATGTAGGGCCGGCCCAAGCTTGTCTGTTGCCCCAGCCCAAAAAATATGGGAAGCATAAAAAATAACATGCCCTACTGGGATTTGATCCCAGGTCTCCAAGTGAACAGATAATACCCTATCACCACACCACAAAGTCAACTAATACTAAAATAATATACATACTATTTTTATCAATAAATTACTAAACCCATCATCACCACCACCAAACGTTGCCCATGCCGGACCGGCTGCCCTAGGCGGCTGTCTTGCTTGCCTTGCCCTAGGGTCGGGCCTGATTATACATTAAAACCTCAAAATGTTGTAAAGAAAATTATGAAGCTAAAATTAGTTCCATTTTTTCTACATGTTAAGGATTATATCTCAACATTTATTTTACATGCATGATGTTATAATGAATTCAGCATTCTTTTAATCAGAAACTGCATATTCATGTAAGGAAGATAGTTTACTATGACTGCTAGGCGCTAGCAAAAGAAGTCGTTACAAATGCACATAGAAATTTGATGACGATGAAAGCAAACAAAAGACCCTGAAAGATACACGGTCATCTAAGTTTTGCGTACATAAGTTGGTTGGGACAAGGGACTGTAAATGATATAATAAAGTGTAGCTATTATGGTTAAATTTTTTGTGAAAAACTGAAAATAATGTAAACAACAACCTTGCAACTTATACGCAAAAGACAACCCTATAGCGAGATGAACATATAGAGTCAAGGCAAACAGACATGCATGGATGATCCATGTAAATTATCTAATTAATAATACACAACAGAGCACACTTAAATAACGGAGAAGCAATTATTAGAAAAAAATTGGTTTGTATTACATCTGTAGATGCAACAAAAAATACCGCTCTCCTAATCGTAGATAACTCAATAAGGAAAGAAATACAAATCATACATGATCAGTATTAGGACAATTTTTCGATCTAGGCATCCAAAAAAAACAAAATATAAAAGTAGGCCTCAGCAAAAAATAATTGTCAAAATATGCTTCGTTTAGATTGTAACTTGCGTTTTATGAAATGCGCAAGTTATAATTTTTTTTTATAGGTAGAGCTTGCGCAATCCATAAGTGCGTATACTTTAGTTTTAAGCTTGCACACTTTTGAAATGCTCAAGCTCATTTTCGGGTATCAAACAGGCAGAGAGTTGAAGCTGAGCTCATTTCATCCCCTATATCATTTCTTCCCAGAACCCTCCCATTCTCAACTTCAAACTCATTCCAAATCCAAATATATTATGTCAAAAACATTGTTCCTCATCTATTCCTTCAAATAACCACTTGATTGCGCATAAAATGAAAGCAAACTCTTCATCTACGTTGATTAGATGTAATTATAATTTGATTGTAATTTGAATACTACTATAGAAATGATTGTTGTTGTTAGCGGAAGAGATAGTGTTGATAATGTCGATGTGAATCTACTCATATTGTTGGTTTCTTTGTTGAAAATGCAAAAGGATTTGAAGTATTCATATAGCCAAAACCCTAACTTTCATAACACCAGAACTGTCATTTTGTAACGGTTACAACCGTTGATAATCTAATTACCAATGTTTATAACGGTTGGTAGCAGGTACGTTATACTTTTCTTTAGGAATTTTGAAACTTTCCAACGGTTATAACCGTTGGAAATTTTGGAACTTACCAATGGTTATAACCGCTGGGAAAAACCATAATTTCTAACGGTTATAACCGTTAGGAATTACTTCACATTCCCACTGACAGTAACTGCTATGATACAAGATGACGTTCAAACTAGCCTGAAAAATTAGGCAGTGAATCAAAATATGAACCAAAACCCGCAGGCTCAAATTGAAGTCCAGACAAGTGCACAAAATTCGACTGTGATTCAAAATATAATTCGATATACACGGTTCTAGTTCAAACACATCAATTTAGATACATCTTTACAATTCAAACATTAATATGTCTGTCACAACACAAATTATAAAGCAGAATAAAGCAGAAATGGAGACTCATCATGTCTGAAGTATTAAGTTCAGATGCAGGCACGATAACACATGATTCGGGTGCAAATGCAGCGATAGTTCCTCAGCAGTCTGTTAAGTATTCCACCAAATTGCCTTTGAACTCAGCAAGTAAAAGTAGGAAAGACATTGCAAAGACTAGAATAAAAATGAAGCAAAGACTGACCTAATAATAAGCAGTGATAATGACAACAAAGTATGTATTGAAAAAGCAGATAATGCATATATTCCGAACACACTTACCTGAAGACACAGAACTGAGGGAAATGCTTTTGAATTCAAAGCCACTTCAAGCGAAGTTATCGAAAATCCAACATGGTCCAACCTAGTTTCACAAATAAAATGCAAAGCATGTAAGAGCAGGCGGAGTAAAGTGAGTGGATCCCTTAGAAGCTCTAAAACTAAGGGAAATGCAAATACTGAAAATTAAACGACATTCCTTATATGGAACGTAAGGGGAGTTAATTCCCCTACAAGGAAATACGACGTTGTAGAGCACATAAATAGACTCTAACCTTCTTTTATTGGTTTACTTGAGCATTAATTGGATGAGAATGTCATTCGTTCATTTATCAAAAACATTAAACCATAGTGGGCATATGCATACACCTAAGATGAAAACAATAAGAGAAATAATTATTCTTTTGGACCCTATCATATGGAATGGAACAATTGTGTTTTATCTAGCAGTAATCGAATCATCACGTCGCTACTTCAAAATAATGGGGAAATGGGCATTGTCATAACAGTGGTGCATGGACTTCACATTCATGTGCAAAGACATAAATGTGGCCTTATTTAAAGGATCGATGCATCTACTAAAATAAACAATTAAATTATGGTGAGGATTTCTATGAAACTGTTACAACTGCAAGGCTGCAAAAATCTCAGTACGTTGGCAACTATTTCACATGGAAATGTGGAAAGTATTTCTTCGACACACAGCAAAACAGATAGAACGTTTTCAACTTTGAATTTCAAAGTAAATTTCCAAACTCTACAACTAAAGTTATTTATCATATCTCAAGCGACCACTCACCTATGCTAATTACATTCAAAGTAGATGAAGAAACTCGGAAAAAACATTCCATTCAAATTCAACAATGTATGCATAAAAATGAATGGGTATGATGGCATAATTCAAAGCTCATGGAAAACAGCAGTAAATGGAAACCCCTTTTTGTATTCTTATAAAAATGAAATAAACCAAGAGTTCTAAAAAACTGGAATAAAAGGAGGACCAGTTTAAGAAACATGTTAGAGAACTTAATGGAATAAATAAAGCTTTGTACCTTAAACTAATAGATAGTTCAAAATATAAAGACAGCTTACTTGCTTGAGAGAATATTGCACAGCCACGCTACAGAGAACATGGAAAAAGCAAAAATAAACCAGCTTCATGAATGAGACTAATGTACCAGGTTTCTTTTTTTAAATGGATGCAAATGGGAACCATTCATATATTAGTTTAATTTTGTGCCTTAAGTTCATATAGGCAACCTTTATTTATTTTTTAACAAATAGTGAGGAGATGGGAGAAAAAAACCATGGAAATTACCTAACAAGCCATAATTCTGCAAGAAGGAGAATGAGGTTGTAGCATCCCAGTCATACTGATGCTTTGTAGGCTCTTGTGGTTTTGGTTCGATCAGTAAATTACCTAGAGAAAAATAATGGATTTATAAACATTTTCACCATCCAAAAGAACCACAATTTTGATGATTAAATTTATTTCATATCCACATTCTGCAACATGAAATGCAATACCATTAAATCCAATCTTCTTTTTGTATAATCAAACACAAGATATACCTCCCCAAACTGTAATAAATGTAATCTATATCTCGCGAATAACATAAACCCTAAGATCTAGAATTACATGATTATCACATATGTAATGAATTAATAAAACATACCTCCAGACATCTCGTATATGAATCAGCAATGGTTGTTGTCGAAAGCTGTTTCAATGGATAAAGGAAATGGTTTCTCTCTCTTTTTCTATATCTTTCTTTATGTGTTTTTTCTATATCCTTTGTGATGGGCAAAGGTTAATATTTATAGGTAGAGAGATGGCCAAATTTGCAGATTTGTAGACTTAGTCTTAATCGTCCATCAAGATCAAGATGAGAGAAATCAACGCTCTAGATTATAACCATTTTATTGATCAGCATATTAATATGAAAACCCTTTAGATTCTATTGACCATAAAATGAGTAAGGAAACGTTTTAGGAAGGAAACGGTCAAATTTCCTTACAAATAAGGAAGGAAAATCCATTAATCTTTTCGTATTAATTTCCTTACAAAACGTTCAAATTTCCTTACAGTCTCCCACTTGGTCAATAGTAAAATCCATTAATGTTTTCGTATTAAGGTCATAAGGCGCGCATGATATGCTAAACTTTTCTTTAGTCGGTTATCATAAGTGTCTTGGCTAATCTAGTGGTCAATGGAAGTCATGACATGTACATGTTATTTTGCAACATGCTTACTTCCATGTACTATGACATTGACAACTTTCATAACTAGACCATAGATGAGCATAACTTAATGGTCACATAATGTCTTGAAGCAAAAGACTGTTTATGTTATCATTTATCTAAATATAAATGTATACACATTATAAAACAGAAATAAAAGATGTCCAAATTATTAAGAGCTCAATAATTGTTATGTCTAGCTAAGTACAAAATATATGGCATAATAAGAAGATAATTAGGAACTATTTACAAGACCCATGCTATCAGTATGTCTCTGAAAGGTCTTTGGAGGTAGTCCTTTCGTGAATATGTCTGCCACTTGTAAGTCTGTACTTATCGATTCAACAACAATTTTCTTTAGTTTAACATCTTGCTTCAGTAGTAGGTATTTCAGGTCCATGTGTTTGGAACCTTTGGTTATCCTATCATGCTTGCAGAAAAAGGTTACAGCTTCATTGTCGCAATAGACAGTTGGTGGCTTAGAGATAAAATTTAAAGTGCCAAATTGTGAGACAAAATTATGCAGCCATGTTCCCTGAATTGAAGCCTCATAACATGCTACGTATTCAACCATCGTGGTGGATCCGAAAAGCATCTCAAATTTCTGGCTTCTCCATGATATTGCACCTCCACATAAGAGGTACACATTGCCAAGGGTGCAGATCCTAATTTCAGGACATCCAGTGTAACGACCCAATTTCCAAACTCCAGGAAGTCGCATCGTTAAGAAGAAAGAAAGGGATAGAAAAGAGAAAAGAAAGGAAAGAAAGAACATACCACATCAGAATCTCACAGCGGAATCTAATAAATTATAATATATCACATAAAACTTTACATAGTATCATATACATCAGAGTAATACAGCTAATACAACACAAACTAGACAGTTATAAACGTCTGTCTAGCAATTACAATTCAAGTACATCAGAGAAAAATAGATACAACTCAAACACAGCGGAACCACTAAATATATCTACACGCTGAAGCCTCCTGCTCCATTATCTCCTCCAGAAACTCATCAAAGCAATCCTGAAACACTTGACTACTCATACGTAATATGAGTACCCAAGAGTTTAATAAAACAGAAAATAAACACCCAGGTCAGACAGGGGTCTGGTGTGAGTAAACGGTTTAAAAGTTGCTTAACTTTAGAAAATCCTTTGAAAACAAAAGGTATCACGTAAGACTTCCCACACATAAACATGGAAAAGTTTTTACCTTACGCTAACCAAAACATTTGATAGGAAATCCAGTGATATTATAATAGTGTCTAGGGTTTTCGAGTAAATAAGAAATAGCCGAAATTGTTACATCTATTAAATTCCAGCTACTAGCCACAAAAGTGGGTAATACAATCAAAACCGTAGGGTCTCGTAGGGAAAATGGGTTTCCATCAATGGCAGGGCTATTGGGGTACCACCCGTCACAGTACGTGGCCTAGATCAACGTACCGAGGAGCCACCCTAACTCCCCTGCAACACAAAGCCGGAACCATTCCTTACTGAACAGTTCCGAACAAGACCACCCCGTAGATTGGTCGTCACCAACTGCCACACAGCCGAAATATAAAGGGACTTCTAGACAGGGATAAATCTTGCTCTCCAGTGGGTGCTACCCACGAAGCTTTGCTGCACCTCCCTTGTTTTAGCCATTCCCGGTTGATGAGGCTTGAGGCTACGATTACCTTTATAGGACATATCAATCTTAGAATGCTCATCGTCCACCTGACGATGTTTTGAAAGCATTCAATCCATACAAGTTCATTCCGGGTTCGAACGAAACCGAAGGCATTATCTCGTTACACTCGTTTTGGAATCACCCTCAGAGTTAACGACGATAACCCTTGCACTCTAAATCTCCATCTCGAATCTATAAGTAATATTCCGTCAACTCATTACGGAATCACCCACAGAGTTATACTGACGTATAGCCCTTACACCTTGAGTCTTCACTTGCTTCACTTGGATTAACGACCTAACTTTTAATTGGAATCGATGTGGTTTTCGGATATCCAAATATGGAAACCCGATCCCGGTCTCACCGAAACCAAACGCCATCTTAATGTCCAAGTTGTACTTAAGGGTTTTTAATAATTAACTCATTTCATTGTTATCTAATTCACACAGATAGATAAACTATATCTTACAATAGGTAATCACATTCATATCATAAACAGATAATCTGTATCATCCATAAACATATAATCATCACAACCAAATAATCCATCACAAATCATCATACTTAAACCAAGCATTCATATCATACAGATACAACTAATCTCATTACTGAGATCACAACCATTCAATCAATAACATCCATAAGCAATGATTCATTAGCCATCAATTATAATTAATTTAAAATGAATTAAATTAATTACAACCATCTCTAATTAATTTAAATTAAATTAAATTAATTACTCATTAAAAATCCTGCTTAACATCCATTAATTAATTAACCCAGTTAATTAATTCACTTCCTAAGTATTTAACTTGATTAAATACCTTTGATTAATCATTCACTAATTACAATAAGTAATTAGTCCTTAATTAAAATTAATTAACCTTAATCATAAATAATTAACATTTAATTACTCATTTATTAATTAATTATAATTAATTATATTTATCCTAAATTAATTACAATTAATTAATCACTTAATTTAACTTAATCAAACAATCCTTAATTACATCATTAATTATAATAATTAATGATCTCTAATATTTAAATAAATTATTTAATAAAAATTAATTACTTTTAGTAATTAATCCAATTATTAATCACCTTGATTAATATTCAATTTAGTAATTAACTTTCTTTAATTACTCATTAACAAATTAATTATCCAATAATTAATCATCTTAATTAATTCCTTAATTAATTACAAAAGTAATTATCCAAATTACTAATTACATTCCAGTAATTATCATTCCTTACTTCTCTAAGTAATCCTGCTTCATTAATTACATTTAGTAATTACACTCATAAAAATCATCAAATGATTTATTAAAATTAATTAAACTAAATTAATTAACTTAAATAAATCACATATCAAATTTAATTACAATAAGTAATTAATTCCTTAATTACTTTTACAATTAATTATATTTAATAAATTACAATTAATTATATTCAATTAATTAATCTAGTTAATTATCAAAATTAATTACATTAATTAATTACTAAATTATCCCTAGATAATTATCACCAATTATTAATTAACAACATTTCATTAATTTTATACTTAAGAAAATTTGAATTAGATTAATTATTAATAAATCATTTCTAATTAATATTAATCTAAATCATTATTTAAAATCAAATAATTAAGTAAATCCTTAATTATCTTAAATATTTTTCAAAATAATTTAATTACTTATCAAATGACTCATTTACTTTCAAAATGTATTAAAACAATACATTTCTAAATTTAAATTCAAATTCCATTTAAATATTAAATATTTAAAATGTTTAACTATTAAACATTAATCTAAATATTTAATAATTATAAACACTTCAATAAAATGAATGTTTAAAGAACATTCATTACTTAAATATACAAGAAAGATTTAAAACAAAAATTCTTGATTAAAATAAATCAAGCTTTGAAAATAAATTGATTATTTCAACTTTCAAATTTTAAATTTACACTTCATATTTATATTCAAATACTAAAGGAAACTAAATTCTTTCAAGTTTTTAAACTTATTTGAAATTAAATTCTTTCAAACATTTAAATATGTTCATTTCATTTTTTTTCTTTAAATTTATAAACTGTTCGAAATCAAAACTGGTTTTCAAAGTAAATTTTAAAACTGTTTTTAATTTGATTTCAAAACACATTTAAAACTTTCTTAAAACATTTAAATCTGTTCAAGTTTTAAAAAAAATTACAAAACAGTTTGAATAAAAATCTGGGTTTAAAAGGTAAACCTGAAAGTTGATTTTAAAACTGAATTTAAAACTTGTTTAAATTTAATATTTTCATTTTTAAAAACTTTGAATTTCAAACCTTATTTGAATTCAGATTAATCTTACATTTGAATCAATTTACAATCTTTAAAATATGAGTTTCATTCAAAACTTTAAAAATTGTAAAATTACAGATTTTAAAACCTGCAACCAAATACCCAAGAAACCCCTCCTATTACTTCGAGTTTCCCTACTCCTTGCTTCGAGTCAGAAGCACAAAAACTCGAGGATTACTTCGAGTAAATAAACCCTGCACATACCAAAAGACCACCAGACTTCAAACATGAATGGTGCACATGCACCGTCGCTCCGACAGCTTCCACTCACTTCAACCAACTGCTATGAGTCACCGAACACCTCCTCACAAGCTTACAACCATCAGAAACATACTGTAACTCGAAATTTAAGTTTTGAGAAACCACTTGAAAACCTGGAAACACTGCAGCACTTAACTACCCAAACCTATCATCATCCAATTAGCTCGCCTCCGACCATCATCTTCGCTGCAATTCCGGAAGACCCTCCCTCTAAGTCCCCTCTGCAACCACTCAAACCCCTAACCCACTCGATGCAAAAGAGTGTGAGTGCAGAAACTAAGAACTGCCATACTTAAAAACAAGGGTTTGAACCTGGAAAAAAAAACCCCAATCCATATCACCTGTCTCTCTGATCATCTATCACCAATTTTCCTCATTTCTCACATCAACATTCTACCTACAGGAATCATTCTAACCCCCAAATTCCACTAACCTAACAGATACTTCTAAATTTTTTTTCTGTTCAAAACAGAATGTTAATTTACACAGTTCATTTTTAAAAAGTGAAATTTGTTTTATACTTCCTGATTTCTAACATGCATATATGATATAATCCTGTTTAAAATAATTAATGATGTTGGTTTCCTGATTTTTATTGTAAATACTTACTGCTATGATTATTTCAGAGGTAACAGATTTAGATCTTAATTTATTTTAACTAATTCATGATTTTCCAGAACCTACACTTATACTAACAAACATATCTTGTTTACACATATTATTTTCTAACAGAATTAATCAAGTGAATAAAGTTTCTATTAATGCTTATTTTAAGACAGAAAACTGTAGATTAGGATCACTGTAATCCCAAACATATATATCTATATATATATATTCACACATCATATTGATCACAATAAAATCATACAAGCATTCCCAATCTTATATATTCACATGCAACATATAGATTCAACTTCTTGCAGTAAATAAATAAATAGATAACAAGGCAGTTTTAATCACCCTGATTTTTAATTAATGAACTAATATTTTCATTCAGGAAATTTATAAAATTTTAATTTAAAAGAAACTGTTTTTAAAACAAGAAGTTCACTCACCTTTTAGAAGAATGCAGAGAACAATCTTAAGTGCAGATTTCAATTTCTAGGACCCTGTTTGAAACTGCATTTTGAAATTGAAGTTGCTTGTTGATGATGATGCATGCAGACCCATTCTAATTGCTCAGATTTGCAGTAGAATAGATCTTTATTTTACAGTTGATATGTTGAAGAAAATGATTACAATGTTTGCTTTGTAGAAATTGATTTGTAGTTTGTTATTTGCAGATTTGATTGAAGATTGGTTTGCAGATTTTGATTTGCATTTGTTTGAGGCTTTTGATTTACTGAAATTTGATTCTCAGATTTCAAATGAGAAAATGTGTTTTTAACAATATGCTTTTGCTATATTCTCTTATCAATATAATTTAAAATAAAAAGCTTTAAAAACAAATGCCACTTGTTATGTTATTATTTCAAACTTTTACAAGTGTCTTCTTTAAAGTTTAAGAATTTAACACATATGCATATCAATATATAAAAGCAATTGTAAATTTATAAAGGTATTTGAATTTATCTTAAACCATTTCTAATTTATTTTTAGCATATTCTCAAATGTTTATTAACACCTAGTCTTTAAATAAATACATATAAACTTCTTTATAAAACTATACACTTACATTTTAATGTTTACTTAATTATTTTTAAAATAATATTCTTTATGAAACTAAATTTCAAAAGAAAAGATTTTAAGAAGAAAAGAAGTGTTGAATTCATTTTATTTCAAAAGGTTTCAAACCAAATGTTATACTTTAACAAGAATGAACTAAATCCTATTTCAAAGAAAACAATTTTAAAATAAAACAAACAAACTTTTATTATAGAATAAAATTTAAACTATATTATTTTAATAAACAAAATAAATACTTATTTACATTTCTATGAAAATATAAGAAAGATTTTTAAAACAAACTTTTGAAAAGTTTACAATACTAATTTAAATTAAATTAAATCAATTTACAAATTGTACATTTATATAATAATTAGAAAATATCCTTTATTTAAGATAAATTAAAATTAAAACCAAATCCTCTATTTACAATGTATAAACATTTATACATTATAAATAAAATATTTTTAAATCAGTTTAGAAAGATAAATTTATTACTTAAATATTTTTAACATTTGAAAAGAATATCATTTAACAAACTAAATAATTATTAATTTTCAAAAGAGAATTCCAGTTTGAATTAAATTATTAAATCAATATTTTACATTTTAAAATAATTATTAATGAAATTATTAAATAATTATTTCCTAAATTTCCGGGACATCACATCCAGCAAGGTCTGAATCAGAATAACCAGTTACCTGTGGGTAACTTGATTTTCTATAGGTGAGCATGTAATTCCTTGTTCCCTTTAGGTATCTCAGTACCTTCTTTGCAGCTTTCCAATGAGCGATTCCTGGGTTACATTGAAATCTACCCAACATACCAACTGCATGACCGATATCAGGTCTTGTACAGACCTGTGAATACATCAAACTCCCTACAAGAGATGCATAAGGATATTTGGTCATTTCTTCTCGTTCCATAGGTGTCTTTGGGCACTGCTCAAGAACAAGTTTGTCTCCTTTCTGCAGTGGGACAAGACTAGAGGAACAACTCGTCATGCCAAATCTCTCAAGAATTTTGTCAATATATGCTTTTTGAGACAATCCTAGAATTCTTTGTGATCTATCATGGAATATTTCTATTCCTATCACATAGGAAGCCTCGCCCATATCTTTCATTTCAAAGTTCGTTGAGAGATAATCCTTAGTTTCACGTAATAAACCAAGGTCGCTGCTATCTAATAATATGTCATCAACATACAGAATCAAAAATATGAACTTGCTCCCACTGAATTTGAGGTATATATAAGGGTCAACTATGTTTTCTGTGAAATCGAAAGCAGTAATGATTTCATGAAACTTTAGATACCATTGTCTAGAAGCTTGTTTCAATCCATATATTGATTTCTTAAGTTTGCAGACCATTTCTTCCTGTCCTTCAATTATGAAGCCTTCAGCTTGATGCATGTAGACTTCTTCTTCCAAGTCTCCATTTAGAAAGGCTATTTTCACATCCATTTGATGTAACTCGAGATCATAATGAGCTACGAATGCCATGATAATTCTAAGAGAATCTTTCCTGGAAACATAAGCAAAAGTTTCATTACAGTCAATGCCTTCTTTCTGATTAAAACCTTTGAAAACAAGTCTGGCTTTATATCGTTCAATTTTACCATTGCAGTCATGTTTGGTCTTGAAGACCCACTTACAACCGACTGCTTTATGTCCTTGCAGCAATTGAACGATTTCCCAAACTTGATTATTATCCATAGATTTCAGTTCATCTTTCATGGCATCAATCCATTTAATAGAATTAACATCCTTAATGGCTTGTGAATAAGAAATTGGGTCCGTAGTTCCTTTAGATTCTATTAGATAAAGCATATAATCATCAAGAATAGCTGATCTTCTTTGTCTTTGAGATCTTCTTAATGCTACTTCCTGTGGTACTTCATCAACATTATGATTGGTGATAATTTCTTTATGGAGTTGTTGATCATTTATTGGGTTTTCCTCATTGTGAACAGGTTCAACAATGGGATGTTTCCCAATATCTTTCGAAATAGAGGGTAAGATAATGGGTATCCTTATTTCATGAATGACCACTTCTTGTTGTTTTGTACTCCCACTGATTTCACCATTCTCATAGAATTTGGCATTGCCGGTTTCAACAATTCTTGTACTATGGTTAGGACAATAAAATCTATATCCTTTAGATTTTTCTTGGTAACCTATAAAGTAACCACTGACTGTCTTAAAATCCAATTTCTTTTCATTTGAATTGTACAGTCTAGCTTCAGCTGCGCAACCCCAAATTTGGAGATGTCTTAAACTAGGTTTCCATCCTTTCCAAAGTTCAAAAGGAGTCTTTGGAACGGCCTTACTTGAAACTCTTATTAAGATGTAGACAACTGTTCGCAATGCATCCATCCATAATGATATAGGCAAATTTGCATGACTCAACATGGATCTAACCATTTTCATGTATGTACGATTTCGCCTTTCAGCTACACAATTCTACCATGGAGATCCAGGTGTTGTGTATTGTGCAACAATTACAAGCTTTTGAAGAAGTCTAGCAAAAGGTCCAGGACGTTGTCCTGTTTCATCTTACCTTCCATAGAATTCACTACCCCTATCCGATCTAATGATTTTCATTTTTCTTTCTAATTGCATTTCGACTTCAGTAATGAACACTTGTACAGCATCCACTGACTGAGATTTTTCATGCAACATATAAAGATAGCAATAACGTGAAAATCATCGATAAAAGTGATGAAATATTTCTCTCTTCCAAAAGTTGGAACATCAAAAGGTCCACAAATATCTATATTTGTTATTTCAAGAAGTTGTGTACTTCTTGTGGCTCCTTTCTTTGTGATTTTTGTTGTTTTTCCTTTAATACAATCAACACATGCTGTAATGTTACCGAAGTCTAGGTCCGGTAGGATACCATCTTTCACTAACCTCTTGATTCTTTCACTGGATATATGACCCAGTTTTTTATGCCACAAGAAGTAAGAATCATTCTTGAATGACTTTCCTTTAGTTTCTTTTCCATGCAGGGTGAGTTGGATTTCAGCATTTTGTTTAAGATGAAGTTTATAAAGTCCATCAATTAATATTCCAGAACCAATAAGACTAGAATTTTTAAATAAACTAAAATTTCCATTTCCAACTTCAAAAGAATATCCAAATTTATCAAGTACACTTACAGAAATAAAATTATGGGAAATAGACGGAACATAAAGAGTTTGACATAAATCTAACTGATAACCGCTATCTAAAATAAGACGAAAAGTTCCAATAGCTTCAACTGGAGCTTTATCTTTATTCCCTATGAAAATGAAACTCTCACTTGGGTTTGTGGTTTGGATCGTAATGAATCCCTGCATAGAATTTGAAATATGAATGTTAGCAGTAGTATCAATCCACCAAGTAGAAGAAGGTACATTAGTAAGATTTGATTCGAAATGACTTACGAAACCCATTGGGTTACCTTTCTTTTCGAACCATGCTTTGCGTTTAATGCAATCTGCATGGAAGTGTCCAGGTTTCTTGCAGAATTTGCAGACATCATCCTTCTTTTTCTTCTTGGATGGTTGAGTGGCTTCATCAGATTTTGGTGGTGCTTTTTATGCTATGATTTGTTCTTTTTGCTAGCTCGTTTTCCAACCCCTTGAGTGAAATAAGCAACTTTGGTGCCTTGCGAGCCTTGTCTAGACTCCTCTTGAACTAGTTTGTTAGTCAATTCATTTAGACTCCACTTTTCTATAATAGTGTTGTAATGAATTTTGAATGGTTCATACTAAGGAGGTAAGCTAGAGAGAATGAATTGGACGAGAAAAGCATCGTCCATAACCAATCCCAAGTTCTTAAGTTTGGCAGCAAGGTTAATCATTTCAATGACATTAGCGCTCATTGAGCGAGAACCATAAAACTTCATGATTACAGGATCTGCCATAAGTTTCCCAACAAGGGATTTGTCTGCAGTCTTGAACCGATTTTCTGTGGATTGCAAATATTCTTTTGCGCTTTCAGTTTTGGGTAGGAAGGTTTTGATGTGGTATCAATTACCATTCGCATAAACATCATGCTGAGCCTATTAGATTGTTCCTAATCATCATGGAGTTTGTTTTCCTCATGCGTACTTGTGTCAGTAAGTGGGGCTGGCTTTTCCTTAAGGAGAGCCATGTCCAGTCAAGTACGCCCAAAGAAAACTCAACTTGCTCTTTCCATTCTGAGTAGTTGGTTCCATTGAGTCTGACTATAGACGTAGCGTACGAATTAAGGTTTGAGGGCATTGGAACTGCAGACATAAAAGAAATGTAGGCATCTTTATTAGAATAAAACACATGTCATAATAAGAGGTTAGGTTTAGCACCTCCTGTGGGTAGGCAGTAGTACCATACTCATGGAAGAATGATAAACATTAATGTTTCATGCGTTATTATGCAAGCAGCAGCCGCCTGTGGACGGGACTGCATGCATCAGACCACAGGAAACAAGGAAATTAAGCGCGAAAACGAAAACTAAAATAAGAGAGAAAAGAGGGAAACCGAATCGAACCGGGTGGTCACCTCCTTTGTTTTTTTTGCATAAATATTTGCCATTCTTTCAAGTATTCCAAGTAAATTCCATGCATGAATTTAGCATATAAACAATTATTTCGCAAATCATATATAAACAGTTATCTTGCCAGTTCCAGATCATGAATTTAATGTCAAACAAGGAAACAATTGTTTTCAATATGTATACTTTCTGAAAAGTATTCGCATACAATAAGTTGTTCCATATTATACAGTAGGTCAAACATTAAAGTAGAAAAATTAACTTTTGCGGAAATATAAACTTTCCAGATCCAGATCTAAGCATACAGTAAATAGAACAATATAGATAATCATGATTACTATAGCAAATTAAATAATATGAATATTAAACTTGAATCATGTTAACACTAATAATCATTATCATTATCATAGTAAAATTACAAACATCACATCATAGATCTATGCTAGTTTCATTTTATATATTGATGGATAATCATGAATTCTAAAACCATGCTCCGATACCACATGTAATCTATATCTTGCGAATAACATAAACCCTAAGATCTAGAATTACATGATTATCACATATGTAATGAATCAATAAAACATACCTCCAGACATCTCGTATATGAATCAACAATGGTTGTTGTCGAAAGTCGTTTCAATGGATAAGGAAATGGTTTCTCTCTCTTTTCCTGTATCTTTCTTTATGTGTTTTTTCTATATCCTTTGTGATGGGCAAAGGTTAATATTTATAAGTAGAGAGAGGACCAAATTTTCAGATTTGTAGACTTAGTCTTGATCGTCCATCAAGATCAAGACGAGAGAAATTAACGCTCTAGATTATAACCGTTTTATTGATTAGCATATTAATATGAAAACCCTTTAGATTCTATTGACCACAAAATGAGGAAGGAAACATTTTAGGAAGGAAACGATCAAATTTCCTTACAAAATAAGGAAGGAAAATCCATCAATGTTTTCGTACTAATTTCCTTACAAAACGGTCAAATTTCCTTACAATAAAATGAAATTGATTTTCTAAGATCATAGGTTATTGAAAAAGAAGCACTAAGTAAGGACAAACCTTCATTTTCTTCCCTAGAATCTTCTCCTCTGCATTGTACCACTTATAGGAAAGCGGGTTTTTACTTGAATGACCCTATAATACATGCAAAAACGCGTAACATTCATAAGATTAACAAACAAAAACTGGAACAAAACAATTATATTATTCACGATATGCATATACCTCGTACTTAATTTTTGGAATTTCTAGAAAAAAAATTTCTCCCCATGAATTAGAATCGTAGTTAGCCTTAAGATTTGCCGGACATGTTTTGATACACATAGAGTATATTGAATTCCATTTGGTACTGAATTCATATTTCAGGATCAATGAATTTGGTACTGATGTAATGTGCACACAGAGTATGCTAAATTTATATTTCAGGATCAATGAATTTGGTACTGGTGGTGGTCTTGCTGTAGGAGCTCTCAAGCCAAAATTCAACCTCCTTACCAATCATATTGCTTCACTCGTTGACATGCTAGTGCCTCGTTTGAGGCACTTAACACTTTTTATATGATTTTATTTGGCAACGCTGTAAATTCATTGAGCAGTGTATCATTTTTTACTTTAAACAGACGAAGCGTGTTTTCGCTGCAGCTATAGCTTTGAAAGGCTTAGGAGGTCTCATGTTCATCTTCAGCATCTCTTTTGGCGCTTATCTCTTGGTAAATATATACAGACTCCAGTATAATTTTCTTCATGAATCATTTCTTTTTACAGTATGTTGACCATGCTTTTTTGTATAGGTACTCCATTTAGCATTTATTACTCCCATTGTGAATGATTTCTACAACTGTGACAATGAAGGTAAAGAATTTAATCAACATTATTATTTACAGTACAATAGCACCTTAGGATATTTTATCCAACAAGGTGCACCACTTCTGTCAATCAAATTTATACAGGTATATCATTTCAGTTGTTGCTCTATGGTTATGGTTTAATTATGCAAAACGTTAAAAGTGATATGAAAGCTTTTGTGAACGATTTATATCATCCAAATCATAAGAGATAATATTTGGATAGAAATTAATACGTGTACAAACAACTAATCTATGGGGAATAATCCAAATTAAGAAACATAAAAAAGATTACATCTTACTGCATTCTTTATCGATTCTCAACTCAAACGATTACCAACCATAATTGGATAAATATTAAATATAAACGAATGCTATGGATGGAGAACGAAGTCTCTATCCTTATAATAGTGAATTCTGTGTCTGGAGAACAATATCGCATTACAAAAGAGGAAGGGACCACGAGTGCCTTGTTGTGGTCCTCAATCAAAATTATATTTTCATCTGTGTATATAATACATCCTGAAATATGATTGGTGCCTAACTGAGTGTTTACTTAGTTAAAAATTGAGTCTATGCTCAGTTAAAAACCGAGCATTTAATCAGTTTAAAATCGAGCGAGGTTGCTTAGTTAAAAACTGAGCATAAGCTCGGTTAAAAACTAAGCATAAGTACGATACATGTGTCTCATTGGTTGCTTTTATACATGTGTGTAGATATGTGTTTGTGAGGTAATCACGATACAGCTAAGCACAATCGAACATTATCAAAATACAGAAATAAATCTATTCACAAATATACATAAAATATGAGCGAAACGACATGTATATGTATGTCAATGCTGGCAAACTTATAAGTGAAAAAATAAAAATGACTGGGGGGATTATATTTTGCGATGATGCGAAATCGTTGAAAAAACAGGTGCAAAGATGATTAAGGAATTTGAAAACACATTTACTTAGTTTCTTTTAATAAATAGTATGTTTATACACACACATATAAGATAAAATAATGAAAAATAAAATGAAAATAAAACTTAACGATAAAAAAAGAGTGAAAAAAATGAAATGGCATTTCACAAAAAATTGTGGTAAACATACCTGTGTATAGGTTTGAACATGATCTTTCCACAAGGAATTTGTCTTAAGAACATCTCCCAATGTTGATATAACTTCAGATGAAGTGGCTTTTTAGAAGATCATCATCTTTATCATAAGGCTTATCCCACAAAATAGCCATACACACTGTAAGCCAATTTTCTAATTAGTTATGAAGATAATAAGAAAGATACTAAGTTATCCAATTTGCACTCCAAAATGAAGAAAAAACTAACAGGCCTTCAAATGATCGACTTTTACAGTGAAAGGATCTTCCTCAACCTGCAGAATAATTGTTTGAACGGATGTTTAATACACTAGTTTTGTTTCCACATGTGCACGCTCACAGAAAGAAGAAAAAAGGTAAAGCGTATCATCTCAGTGATTTTCAACCGACGATAACCAATGAGCACAACTTGATCACCATTTATGCTACTTATCTTGACACAGAGAACAAAGCAGAAAATATATATTAATTTGAGAATAAATTTAATAGTTCATATAATAGATGTCATCAACACCACAGTCACCTATGCCAAAGTACCAACTTCATGTAATCGGGAGAAAAGTTCTTTTCCCGTAAGGCTTTTTTTTGATTCAGTACTAGATTTGTGATCAGTAACTGGCTCTTCTTTCAGAAGAAAAGCGCCAGCATAGGCAACTGATCTTTTGCGATTTTCAACTAGAGTTTCCAACAATTTTTTATCCTCCAATATAACATCGACTAAGTTGATTAAAAAAATAACTGTAGTATAATTTTTCTTATGTCCATGTAATCAACATAAAGCCAATATAAGAGCACATTATTATAGCTTTATCATACATAGGATTTTGGACTCATGGAATAAGTTACATTATATACATTTAATATTCATGTTAAAAAGATTGTGATGGACTTTTATGTTTGGGTGTCAAATGTGACGAAAGTAGAAATATAAGTCTGCTTTGGTGGATTCTTATATGTAAGGAATTTGGACTCATGAAATAATTATCTCCCTCTCTCTGGTACCTTCATTTGTGTTATATGCCACTACTGCGAGCTCTACGATAGCAGCTCCTCCTTCACCTAACCCTGCACCTCCTCCTATCTCTACCGCTTCTGATCCTTTCCTCAATCAACCTTCACTCTAACCCATGGCTCCTACCTCACCCTTTAGGATACTTCAAAATATAACCTTGAATAATAAATTCTCCGCATCTTCAATTTATCAAGATACTTTAAATGCATATTTTTTCCACAAATAATAACAATAATATACATAAATAATAGTACAAAATGACAATGGTATGAAAATTTTGCTACATAAAGCAAAATGAATTTGTCAAAACTGATCATTGGTCAAAACTTATATTATTGAATTAATTATTTTCAAAACTTTCGTTAATAAAAAATATTTGATTAAAATTATACACAAATAAAAGTTTAAATTAAATTATCTATGATTAATTGTTTTGAGTAAAACACATTAACCATTAAGAAAAACTTATGTATCATTAAATTTAGCAATCAAACCGATGTTGTGGAATTCAAACCATGAAATCAATTTTCAGCCTAACTAAAATTCAAAATAAATACTAAAAATCTTAACTTTTAATTGAATGAGTTCACAAATTGGGAAAAACTACTGTTAATGTGTATAAGTATGCTTCAATAACACGTAACTTCAAATCTACTCTTACATCTATTTTCCTTCTTCCCAAACCGGAAAATAGTTCCTCATTTTGTGCCAATATAGAACTCTAAATCAATTAAGAATTACAGCTAATTCCCTTCATCCAAATCCAGCAACCACTAAATTTGAAATCAAAATTACTACCGATTGAAATTACCAGATTTTAAAAATTAAAACCCAAACCAGAAATTGCCTTCATTGATCTTTGCTTCCTTCTACATGCGCTGCGTTGTTGTTTGTTAATTTTTCTTCCATCTTGGCCGATGTAGCTACACTTCGAGCCTTCAACGTTAGATCTAAACGATATTTTTTAGGAGCAACCACATTTGCTTTATTCAGTATGCTGAGAAAAGAGACTTGTTTGTGCCCTAGGAGTTTGCGGATCTTTTATTGCTTTGGGCAAAGGCTAACCCTATGGAGGGGGCGCTAGAGGCGAATGTGGCGATAATGGAGTGGGCGAAAACCCTAGAACGAAATTTTGATTTACAGCGAATGCAGAAAAGAAAGAAAGAAGCGTGAGAAATGGGTAAGGAATAATAATAGATAAAATGACAATTCTGTCCACCGCACTTCTGAATATTTTCAAAATTACTAGATTTGGTAACGGAAATAACCGTTGTAAATGCATGTAACAAAAATATCCGTTAGAAATTTATAACGGTTATAACCGTTACAAATTGAAACGAAAAAGGTGTTACAAATGGACCTATTTGGTGTAGTGTTTGTACATAGTTTTTGTAGTGATAATGGTTGTTGTTATTTGTAGAATTGTCTCCCGGGCCCGTAGATACAAGTTTTTTCTATCTTCAAGAACACCATAGGAGCCAGAACGACACATTAATGGAGGTAAATGTTCGATATTGGTCAATCGAGGGAATGCAAATATGAAGCACTAATTTTAATTTTTTTATACATTTTAGGGTGTTTAAACTGTGAAGATATGCGATTGTTCAAGCAAGCTCAAGGAGATCTGTGACCCCCCACCTCTATACCCACGCTAGCCAAGAACACCACGGAGTAATGCTGTCAACTAGCACGGAGAATAAGGCTGTTGAGGAGCGACCATCTGTATAATTGCTTTGTGCGAGTACCGATATGCCAGATAATATATAACTTGCATTCTTTTCAAGAGGAAATTCGACATACCGACACAAACTCAAATATGTCATACTCTTTATTTCGTTCTCAAGGATCAAAAGGAATGTCATACTCTTTATTTCGTTCACCAAACCATAAATATTGACGATTATATCAATATCAATCACAAAAGTCAATGACACACAAATTCACCAATGCACAAATATTGATAAAACTTATCAATGAAAATCACGAAAATTGGTGAAACACAAATTCTAGAAATCATCTCAAGAAATCTAGAAATCACAAAAGGGGGAAAGGCCTATCACAAACGGGAGCATAAAGCTCACCAACACGTGTATCACAAACGGAACGCTAATTCCATGGTTGCTAACCATCACAAATTGAGCCGAAGCTCCACAAACGGCCCGAAGACCATGGGTTGCTACCCCATCAATTTGAGTCGAAACTCCACAAAACGGGGTTTAGTCTCCCTCGTAGACAAAGAGACATCGCACATTGCTAGTCTAAATCACAAAAATGATCGTCATGATCATCAAGAAGTGTCAATTACAGTAAGCTAGTAAATATACGAGCTTAGCTTCATGTCCCATAACCACTAGCTTAACTTAAATATTTACGAACAAAATGTAGATCTCCACTAGAAAATTGTCACAAGAGATTCAATTGGACAAGTCCAAGAATTAACCGACGAAGTAAACGCAAGCGTTTCATACCACTCGTTTTACTAGGTCGTTTAATTAGATTTCTTATACGAGTGAGGTAAAGGCTTGTACATACTAATAGATTGGAAAACGGTTTAAGAAACGAGCTTTGTAATAAAATAGTGTTGAAATCGTTTTGATGAAAGAATTTCGATATTTACTACTAGTATAGAAACCTTTATATTTTTAAAGTGACAAATCACAAAGAATATTGTAGGAACAATCAATCACTAAAATTCACATTCGAAGACGTGAATAAAATCCAAAGAAATCGATACCGAATCCATCGAAATGGATATTCCAAGAATTCCCGAAGAAAATAAGTCATCAAAGTCAATAACAAATGATAACAACAATTAGGGAAATAACACGAATCGATTAAATTTGGGAAACCACGCAATATAGGCGAAATAGGAAAAACAGCAACAGGTCGGTCGGCCGGCTATAGAGCTCGATCGGCTGGCCAGGAGTAGAAAAATTGCTCAGAGTATCAGGTCGGTCGACCGGCTATAGAGCTCGGTCGGCCGAACTGCAAATTTCTGCAGTTCCTGCCCTTTTTCAATGAAGTGCAAATTCCTCCAAAACGCGACCGTTCGAGCAATGGACCTAAGGAACCTTAGCCAATTGATACCCCAGCTCCATTAGCTCTCTGATCCGCCACCATAAACATGTTCAAACATTAAAGTTAGGATCTTTAAAGAATTGAACCCAAACACTAAAAATTGGAATATTCACCAAATCAATCCAAGCCAAAAGCAAATGCACATGAATAATTTTAGGAATTCATACCCAATGTTCAAAGATAGTTATAGACTAAGATGTGAGATAAAAATCTCACCTTTGAACCCAAACGATTGAAGAAGAAGCTTGAAAGCAAAGGAGAATCAACCACTCTTCAAATCCAACTCAAGAAGCTTGATTCTAAGCTTTAAAAGAAGAACATTCCCAAAGTTAGGTTTAGGAATTTCTGAAATTGATAAGAGAATGAGTTGGAGAAGAAGAAGAGAAGGCTTACCAATGGGTTCTTCTATTAGTTTGGAGCTAGAGTTTGATTTGTAAAAGAAAACTAGGGCTTGGAGTTTTAATTTCCTCTTCCACTCACCATTGTTGCTAAAGCTTGAGTATTAGGAACTAGAAATGAAGCAATGAAGAGTTGGAGTGGAGTTGGGACTGAATACATAAGTGGGGTTATTGGGCTCAGCCCAAACCAAAGCCCTAAGTGAAAAAGTAGCAAAATTCTACTATCTCCAAACATATCAAAGTTTACAGTTAAAAAGATGGCAAACGTCATTTTAAACTCAATGGGAGTAGTCCCGAGTCCTAATTCGACCGTATGCAAAAAGTAGCTTTTCGGACTAAATTCCGAGTATTGATAAAATATTTAAATAAAATATTTAAATATAAAATCGATAAATATGCGGGTTGTTACAGTCTCCCCTCCTTAAAGAAATTGCGTCCTCGCAATATTTAAGAAGAAGATGTATAGTAACAACCATAAAAGCATATTAACACAAAAGAATTTTGAAGTAAGAAGTTCACCTTAAAGAGCATCAGAAAGTAAGTCAGGATGCGTTCGCTCGATGAATTCTCTAGATTCCCAAGAGCAATCCTTAGGATTTGAGGACCATTGAACTTTCACAAGCGGAACATCTTTATTTCGAAGGCGTTTGACTTCCGAAGCAATAATACGAATAGGATGCTACTCATAAGTTAAATTAGGCGAAACTTTAATTTCTTCCACAACACCGGGCTCAAGAATAGAATCGGAATCTCGAAGGAACTTCCTTAGTTGAGAAACGTGAAACACGTCATGAATAGCAGAAAACCGAGCCGGTAATAAAAGGCGATAAGCCACGGAACCAATACGTTCGGCGATAGGAAATGGCCCAATATATCGAGGCGCTAATTTTCCCGATCGACTGAAACGTACAACACCCTTCATAGGTGAAACACGAATGAACACAAGATCTCCCATAGAAAATTCTAACTGCCTTCTCCGGTTATCGGCATAGGATTTTTGTCTACTCTGGGCTTCTTTCATCCTATGTCGAATAAGTTCAACCTTTTCTGTGGAATCACGAATAAAATCTGGACCTAAAACCAACTTCTCACCGGCCTCAAGCCAACAAGAAGGAGATCGGCATGGCCTTCCATAGAGTGCCTCGATAGGTGCCATACCAATACTAGATTGGAAGCTATTACTATAGGAAAACTCAACAAGAGAAATATGATCTTCCCAACTTCCACCAAAATCAAGAACACATGCACGAAGAAGATCTTCAAGAGTTTGATTCACAAGCTCGGTTTGTCCATCGGACTGAGGATGATAAGCGGTGCTAGAATTAAGCTTCGTTCCCAAAGCTTTTTGAAGACTCTTCCAAAATCTACTAGTAAACAATGGATAACGATCACTAACTATAGAAGTAGAAACTCCATGTAATTTAACAATCTCTTTAATAAAAAGTTTGGCCGAAAGAGGTACGGTCCGATTGGACCGAATGGGAATAAAATGGGCGGATTTAGTAAGCCTATCAACTATAACCCATAAGCTATCATGACCCGAATGAGAACGGGGAAGGCCATCTATAAAATCCATAGAAATTTGATCCCACTTCCAAATTGGAATTTCTAAAGGTTGCAATAACCCACCAGGCCTTTGATGTTCGGCCTTAATGAGTTGGCAAGTCATGCAACACTTAACAAAGTTAGCAATATCAGATTTCATTCCCTCCCTATAATAAAGCCGCTTCATATCCACGTACATTTTATTACTATCGGGATGAATGGTAAACTTAGAATGATGAGAATCTTCTAAAATATCTTTACGAAGATCACTAATATTTGGCACGATAAGTCTACCAAATTTCTGAATGTCGCCACGTGAATCGATATCAAAGTCTTTCAAACCTTCAATATCAATTTTATCCTTAATATTTTGGCCAAGAAGAGCCAATTCAGGATCTAGCCTTTGAGCTTCAAGAATGCGGTCTAAAAGAGAAGGATGAGCCTCAAGGCTACATAAAACAAGAGATGAACATAAATCGGAAACACGGTCTCGAATTTCACAAGTAGATAAAACCTCGAGATCATTCCATTCGGATATCATCATTGAAACAACAGCTTGTTGTTTACGGCTAAGAGCATCGGCAACACGATTACTCTTACCGGGAGTATAAAGGATATCAAGATCATATGGTGCAAGAAATTCGAGCCAACGCTTTTGACGCAAATTAAGTTCCTTTTGAGAGAATAAATACTTCAAGGACTTATGATCGGTATAAAGAACAAATTTCTCTCCTAAAAGATAATGATGCCAAATACGAAAGGCGAAAACAATAGCCGCGAGCTCTAAATCATGAGTGGCATATCTAGTCTCAGCAGGCTTCAATTGCCTAGAAGCATAAGCAATAACACGTTCTCTTTGCATAAGAACGGCACCCAAACCAACGCGACTAGCATCGGTATAAACAACGAAATCTTGATTCCCCTCGGGAATAACAAGAATAGGAGCATCAGAAGGAAGTTCCTTTAGTTTCTAAAAAGAAGTTTCACATTTGCCGACAAAATGTATTTAACACCTTTCTTCGTTAAGCTAGTGAGAGGCACGACAATCTTAGAAAAGTCTTTGATAAAACGGCGGTAATAACCCGCCAATCCGAGAAAACTACGAATCTCTGTCACACTCTCCGGTCTCTTCCAATCTTGAATCACTTCAATCTTTGAAGGATCCATGGAAATTCCGGATTCGGAAATAATATGACCGAGAAACTTCACACGAGATTGCCAAAAGTGGCATTTAGAAAACTTTGCTTTTAATTGATTACTCCTAAGAGTTTCCAATACAATCCGAAGATGCTTTTCATGCTCCTCCTCGGTTTTTGAATACACAAGAATATCATCAATAAAGATGAGAACAAATCGATCGAGAAAATCTTTGAAAACTCGATTCATAAGGTCAACGAAATAAGCCGGAGCATTCGTTAAACCAAATGGCATAACAAGCCATTCATAAGATCCATAACGAGTACGGAACGATGTCAAAGGAATGCTATCCTCTGCAATACAAAGCTGATGAAATCCAGTAGCTAAGTCCAATTGTGAAAAGACCTTAGCATCACTAAGCTGATCGAATAGATCATCAATCCGAGGTAAAGGATATTTATTTTTGATAGTAAGATCATTAAGCTTGCGGTAGTCAATGCAAAGTCTAAGTGTACCATCGGATTTCTTCACGAAAATAGTCGAAGCTCCCCAAGGCGAGGAACTAGAGCGAATAAATTGCTTCGTCTCCAATTCAGATAATTGTTTGCGCACCTCCTCATTCTCCTTATTAGACATGCGATAAGGAGGGCGAGTAATAGGTTGAGCTTCAGGGATAAGATTAATTTTGAACTCAATTGCTCGCTTAGGCGGTAATCCTAAAACGGGCTCAAATATGTTAGAAAATTCACGAACAATGTGAATAAGATAAATTATGTCTTCCTCATCATCATTATCGTCATCACGAGGATTTAAAGAATATAAAAATGCAACCAAGCTGGAATCTGAATCTTTAAGATTAATAGAAATCTGCTTAACAGATTGAGGATGTCGAAGATGAATAGTCTGCTCAGGACATAGGATATGAGCTTCATAACGGTTAAGCCAATCCATTCCCAAAATCATTCCAAAGCCTAAATAACGCATGACATGCAAATCGGCTCGGAAAGAAAAATCACCTAAAATAATCTCGACATCATTACACAATAAACTGATTGTTGAAGATCCACCAACCGGATTCACAATTATCAAAGAAGTCATTAAAGCAACAACACTTAAAGAAAAAGTATTAACGAGTTCTTTTGAAATAAAAGAATGGGATGCACCCGTGTCAAAAAGAACTCGAATTGGTTGATCACGAAATATGATAATGCCATCAAGGATAGAATGAGACATACCTTGATTTCGAGATGTGTTGCCAGGGGCTTGAGCAACATTCAACTTTCCCTCCTTCTTGCCCTGAAGCTTGGGGCATGAAGATATAACATGACCGGGACCTTTGCAGTAGCGGCAAGAGAGAGACTTAGGACACTAGTTCGCGTAATGGTCCTTCGAACCACAATTATAGCATTCCCCACGACCAAAGGAAGAAGTCTTTTCCACAGAGGTTGCTTGCTTCCCTTTCTTATTGGGATAAGGACCTTTGAATTTATTAGGCCTTGTCTTATTGTTGTTGAAGCCTGGTTTGGAACCCACCACTTCAACATCATTCTCCCTATCCGCCTCTTCAAGACGAAGAGCGATATCAATGAGTTGGTCGAAAGAAACTTCTAATTTTAGAAGTAATGGCTTCTTGAGACTTTTGTTTAAGCCATAGACAAATCTTTGGTTCTTCTTCAATGGGGTATTGATATATTCAACCCCGTATTTAGAGAGAGATTCAAAAGACGCGACATAATCTGCCACGGAAGTTTCACCTTGAACAAGGTCAATAAAACGGCGAGCCAAAGTCACCTTGTCAGCTTCTGGTACGAATTTTAATTCGAAGCGCTCTCGGAATTTCTCCCAAGTGAGATCCGCTTCATTTATTTCAGAAATCAGAAGCTCGTACCAGTCTAATGCTCTTTCTTGGAGCATACTAGAAGCCACCTGAACTCGGTGAAGATCAATGAGGTTCATGCGAGAAAAGATTCGATCGCATGTCCTTAACCAAGCCTGGACTTCAATAATAGTTTCAGAACCTTTAAATGGCTTCCCACCCAAGTTGGTGTAATCGTTGCACAAGCGTGCAAATCCAGACTTAGGGTGAGTAGGTTCCGGATTAGAACTGGCTGCTTGAGCATTCTTTACTAGATCAAGAAGCTGCTGGGCAGACATAAAAACTCCATCTTGGGGAGTAGCACTAGATTGACCGACGCTGTGACGGCCTGGTCTAACCATTTCCCTTCCTTTAGAAAGAAAGAAAGAAGAAGAAAAAGGTTATTCACCAAATGAATATCAAGCAATCTTGATAGATAAAACAATGAATCATAAAAGAAAATAGGATAGAACGGTATGAAGACACGAATTAAATCCTAAGGCATGACTCCTAAGATGGACTTAGGATGATTATCCTTGTTAAATTATTCTACATTGTTCCAAAGTATGGCTCTGATACCAAGCTGTGACGCCCTACCTCTATACCCACGCTAGCCAAGAACACTACGGAGTAATGTTGTCAACTAGCACGGAGAATAAGGCTGTTGAGGAGCGACCATCTGTATAATTGCTTTATGCGAGTACCGATATACCAGATAATATATAACTTGCATTCTTTTCAAGAGGAAACCCGACATATCGACACCTACTCAAAGCTACTACACAGTGGCTATAATGTCTTTGGAAACAAACATAGAAATAAACATAACACCAATCAGTCACAGATAATTCATATCACAAAGGTGGAAATAGACATGAATATATATAACACATAAAAGTGTTCATCAGAGTAGTGGTCAACAAGCTCCACACTATCACAAAAGAATAGCTACAAGAACTACATAAAAGAATAAGTATACATCATAGAGTCTATATCTGAAATGTGTACACCAAAATAAACTACTAATATAAGTAGTTAGCCAAAAGTTGGAGAAATCAATCCCAAGTGAGAAGTCAAACTGAAGCACCTGTAACATCTCCGTCTGACCCGAGTATTATTTAATAAGAAAATAATAAACGGATAAGTCTAGCTATAAATATCATATGAAACGATATAGAATAAGAGATATGACTAAACGCATAATAATCACAATGCCAAGCTGTGATAAATAAGTAATTGAAAATCAACAAGAGATAAATCAATATCACAAAAACCTTCTCAAGGATCAAAAGGAATGGCATACTCTTTATTTCGTTCACCAAACCATAAATATTGACGATTATATCAATATCAATCACAAAAGTCAATGACACACAAATTCACCATGCACAAATGTTGATAAAACTTATCAATGAAAATCACGAAAATTGGTGAAGCACAAATTCTAGAAATCATCTCAAGAAATCCAGAAATCACAAAAGGGGGAAAGGCCTATCACAAACGGGAGCATAAAGCTCACCAACACGTGTATCACAAACGGAACGCTAATTCCATGGTTGCTAACCATCACAAATTGAGCCGAAGCTCCACAAACGGCCCGAAGACCATGGATTGCTACCCCACCAATTTGAGTCGAAACTCCACAAAACGGGGTTTAGTCTCCCTCGCAGACAAAGAGACATCGCACATTGCTAGTCTAAATCACAAAAATGATCGTCATGATCATCAAGAAGTGTCAATTACAGTAAGCTAGTAAATATATGAGCTTAGCTTCATGTCCCATAACCACTAGCTTAACTTAAATATTTACGAACAAATTATAGATCTCCACTAGAAAATTGTCACAAGAGATTCAATCGGACAAGTCCAAGAATTAACCGATGAAGTAAACGCAAGCGTTTCATACCACTCGTTTTACTAGGTCGTTTAATTAGATTTCTCATACGAGTGAGGTAAAGGCTTGTACATACTAATAGATTGGAAAAACGAGCTTTGTAATAAAATAGTGTTGAAATCGTTTTGATGAAAGAATTTTGATATTTACTACTAGTATAGAAACCTTTATATTTTTAAAGTGACAAATCACAAAGAAGATTGTAGGAACAGTCAATCACTAAAATTCACATTCGAAGACGTGAATAAAATCCAAAGAAATCGATACCGAATCCATCGAAAAGGATATTCCAAGAATTTCCGAATAAAATAAGTCATCAAAGTCAATAACAAATGTTAACAACAATTAGGGAAATAACACGAATCGATTAAATTTGGCAAACCACGCAATATAGGCGAAATAGGAAAAATAGCAACAGGTCGGTCGGCCGGCTACAGAGCTCGGTCGGCTGGCCAGGAGCAGAAAAATTGCTTGGAGTAGCAGGTCAGTCGACCGGCTACAGAGCTCGGTCGGCCGAACTGCAAATTTATGCAGTTCCTGCCCTTTTTCAATGAAGTGCAAATTCCTCCAAAACGCGACCGTTCGAGCAATGGACCTAAGGAACCTTAGCCAATTGATAACCCAGCTCCATTAGCTCTCCGATCCGCCACCAAAAACATGTTCAAACATTAAAGTTAGGATCTTTAAAGAATTGAATCGAAACACTAAAAATTGGAATATTCACCAAATCAATCCAAACCAAAAGCAAATGCACATGAATAATTTTAGGAATTCATACCCAACGTTCAAAGATAGTTATATACTAAGATGTGAGATAAAAATCTCACCTTTGAACCCAAACGATTGAAGAAGAAGCTTGAAAGCAAAGTAGAATCAACCACTCTTCAAATCCAACTCAAGAAGCTTGATTCTAAGCTTTAAAAGAAGAACATTCCCAAAGTTAGGTTTAGGAATTTCTGAAATTGATAAGAGAATGAGTTGGAGAAGAAGAAGAGAATGCTTACCAATGGGTTCTTCTATTAGTTTGGAGCTAGAGTTTGATTTGTAAAAGAAAACTAGGGCTTGGAGTTTTAATTTCCTCTTCCACTCACCATTGTTGCTAAAGCTTGAGTATTAGGAATTAGAAATGAAGCAATGAAGAGTTGGAGTGGAGTTGGGACTGAATACATAAGTGAGGTTATTGGGCTCAGCCCAAACCAAAGCCCTAAGTGAAAAAGTAGCAAAATTCTACTATCTCCAAACATATCAAAGTTTACACTTAAAAAGATCGCAAACGTCATTTTGAACTCAATGGGAGTAGTCCCGAGTCCTAATTCGACCTTATGCAAAAAGTAGCTTTTCGGACTAAATTCCGAGTATTGATAAAATATTTAAATAAAATATTTAAATATAAAATCGATAAATATGCGGGTTGTTACAAGATCGATTGTAATGATCCAAGATTGGAGCCGAATTAACAAATCTCTAGATTTCACAAGCTGTGCAAATCGACTATATTCGGCTCGATCATCACCTTATTACCGCTTTATGCGATAGATGGAGGCCAGAAACAAATATGTTTCGTATGAGAATCAGGAAGATGACAATGACTCTAGCGGATGTGCATTTTCTGTTCGGTCTTAAGGCAGACAGTCGTCCGGTATGTTTGCAAAATTTAGATATCGATTACATCGAGACGGTTAAGTCTAAAAGTGAATTATTAATGATTTGGTTTAAAAGTGAATTTTTTGAACCACTACCCGAAGGGGCGACCGATTTAGATATACTTCGCCGCACTCATGCCGTGATATTGTATTTTTTGAGTTGCCGATTATTTCCCGATCATTCGAAAGGGAGATTAAGTTTGAAATTTTTACCTTTTTTGATGATTTGGTTGACTTGGTTATCATTCTTGGGGTAGTGCTATTCTATGCTATTTGTATAGTGAGTTGTCACACATTGCCTTGCAACATTGAAAAGGTTTAGGGGGTTCTGCAGCGTTGTTGCAACTATGGTCATGCTCGAATATTGCTATTGGACGACCGTCTATTAGAATTCCTACCGACCTAGATCCGTATCTTCCATTCAGGATTAGGTGGAATTATGCTAGGAGTTGTCGTGAGACGCCAAGAAATGTACAGTTTTACTGTAATGAGTTGGATTTGTTGGCGAATGATGCGATTACATGGGAACCATATTCATTAGTGTAGAAGTTTGGACATCCGGAAATTGAGTATTCGTTCGTCGGTTGGATTGCTAAGAACCGACTGATTCTATTTTTAGACTTTGAGTTGTATGCACTCAATTGGGTTATGAGACAGTTTTCCTCCGATTATCAGCACACTCCCGATCCTGTCGTCCCCCTTGACCCAGAACCCACTAGTTGTATGGCATTTTTGAAGGAAAGTATTGTTATTTGGAAATCAAGAATTAATCGTGCCAAATGAGCACGCAAGCCTCCGACACCTTTGAGCGAGTACGAGTATCGTTATTGGCAAATTACTCATCGTTATATTCTTAAAAAGTCCGTAAAGAAGTCGGTTGCATAATCTCTTTGTGCTAATCTAGAACGTGATGTGGTAAGTTGTGATATCCCGGAACTTTTGACAATATCAATTTAATAATATGTGTTTAAAATTAAATTGATTTAATAATTTGTGTAAATAAATTTGAATTGATTTAATAATCTTACTTTAATAAGTAATTAATTAGTGAATTTATCTTTTAAAAAGCTAATAAATTGTTTTCTATTTATAATGTATATGTATATTTATTTATATTTTAAATAGATGAGTTTGGTTTTAAATTTAATTAATATAACATATTTTCTAATTCCAATGTTTTGGTAATTGGGAAATTATGATTTATTTTTGATTTAAGCTTTTCAAAGCTATTTTATAAATAACTATATGATTTTAAATATAACAAATGTTTTATTTGTTTAAATATATTTTGACTTAAGTTTGAATATTAAAATAAGGTTATAAAAATGTTTGTTTTATTTCTTTTTAAAATATTGTTTAAGAAATATGATTGTAATTAAATAAGAAACATTTGTTCATTTAAATAACAAGTAATTTATAACCTGTTTTATAAATTTATTTAAAATGATTAAAAATATTATTTTCAAATAACTGATATGTGTATTGTTTTTATTTATAATTATACTTGGTTTTATTCTTTAAAAATTATTTACAACTAAGTATTAAAAACTAGTTAATTTAGTTTAAAACTTTTATTGACACTTAATTATAAATACTAATTACTTAAAGGACATGTGTAAACATCTTAGAGCATAATTTAACATGTGTAATCTAAAAACACAAGAAATTTACAAGTGTTCATATTTTATACAAGTGTCAAATTTGTATTTTTATTTTTCTTTGATTTTAAATAAATCATAAATATTATTATATAAACTTTCCTTCTTCCTTTCCTTTTTTTTTATCATTTTCATTTCATAACCAAGAAAATTTTCAGATAAGAATGAGAAACATTCCACTCTAAAAACAAATCTGAAACCCAAAAATCAGTAATCTTCCTCAAAAACCAAATCTGGAAAATCAAAACCTTTTTCTCCTTCAAAATCTGATGCAACCTGTTCTAATGCAAAGCATTTTCATTCATGCAAATTTGGAACCATTTTCTCCTTCAAAAAAAAAAATCCTGTATTTCATTTTCAAAAAAAAAAAAAAAAGAAAGCCTGTAACTCCTTCTTGCAAATCATTTTCAAAAGCAACTTTATTTTTTTTCAAAGACCTGTAACCTGCATTCCCCTCTTCAAAAACTGAAAAATCAAGCAAATCTGAAGTTTACTGCATTTTTTTAAAATCTAGAAATCAGGCCACCGCATGCAAACCTGGAATTAAAGCAAGTTTTAAAAGCATCAAACAACTCAAGTCTTAATAGCATTCAAGCAAGTTTCAAAAGATTCACAAGGGATTTCAAATCTGTGCTCTGCTCTGCATTTTTAAATCAGGTGAGTAACTCAACTTTTAAAAAAATTTAAGTAGGTAAAAGTTGTTTTCATGCTTTTAAATTAGAAATGAATATATAATATGATTTTGCTGTGTGTGTGTGTGTGTGTGTGTGTGTATGAATATATTTATGTGTGCATGCTTGTTATCTGTTAAATTTCTGTTTCCTCAATTTCAAACTTCTGTTTGATTTGAAAATCCATTTTCTCTTGATTAAATCTTGGATAGATTTAAGGCCTAAACAATTATGTTTATTTCATCATAGACTTTGGTCTGAAAACTTTACTTAAGCTTAAACAACTATGTATATCTCTGGAATGTATAAACAGATGAACATCATTAATTAGTGAAACTCCAAGTACAATGATTTGAAGTTTCAGGGTTATATATCAAAACATCATGCAAAATCATGAATTTTAAATCTAAAATTACAATATTTAATGCTTGAACCAGAGTGCAGTTTTATATCATCAATATTTTGTATTTTGGGGCATCTCTATTGCCATAAGTGATTAGAGGTGCCGAGTTTGTTTTTGGAGGAGGAGGAGTTATCAGAAATGAAGGGAAAATTATCAGATCGGGTTGCATTGCATTTTGGTGATGATGATTTTGATTTGAAGCTTTGGAACCCTAGTTTTATTGGGTTACAGTTTTTACTTGGATTCGATCTCCTCTGTTGATCGAGTTGCTTGGGGTTTTAGAGAATGGAGGTTGGGGGTTGACGAGGTCTTCGCCGGAGTATCAATGGTGATGGTGGTCGGAGTTTCAAATGGGAGGCGCTGACAGGTTTGGGTGTGGAGTTTTGTTACTGTTCCAGGTTTGGGGATTTTCGGCCGCGATCTTGAATTCGAGCATGTGTCGATTTGGTTGTTGTTTGGATGGTCTGAGGTGTTGAATGTCAACTGTAGGGAGGTCGCGTAGTTGGTCAGAGGTGGTCGGAGGCACTGTACATGTGCATAGAACAGTGTGGTGATGCTGGTGAATGTTGAGTGGTTACAGGTTTGATGGCCTCGTGTTGGTCTCGGGAAATTCGAGTTTTAGCTCGAAGCAGTAGTGGTTCTGACTCGAAGTCATGTTAGGGAAGGCTCGAGTATAATGTATTGTTACAGGTTTTAATAAAAACAGAAAACCCGTTCTGTTTTTAAGTTTTAAAGCAAGTTTTAAAATGTAAACTAAAAATTTAAACTAAGTTAAAACCTGAGTTTGAACCTGATTTCAAATTAGTTTGAATCTGAGTTTTGAAATAATTTAAGTTTGGTTTTAAAAAACTTTTAAGTATAAAAAGGTATTTGGTTTTGAATTTAAACTGGAAGTATAAATTATAAAATAGAATATTTAAAATAAGTTTAAATCTGAGATTTAGAAATCTGGAATTTGGATTTGAATTTTAGTTTTTAAAATAAATTAAGTTTTAAATTTAAATTGTTTAACTTCTTTTTAAAAATGGTTAAAAGATTAGAAATTTAAAATGAAGTTTAAATGTAAGTAAGCTTTGAAAAAGTAATTTGGAATCAAACTTAATTTGTATTCTAGTTTGGAATAAATGGAAGTATTTTTTTAAAATTTAAAATGAATTAAATAATCTTATTTGTTTAATTAAATTTGAATTTAAAAATGAATTGGGTTTTAAATTCTTTCAAACTTCTTTATAAATGGATATTTCTTTTAACATATGAGATAAAAAGGTTTGAATTGATTTTAAACCTTGTTTAGATTAATTTGTATTCATTTTAAAATCTTAAATTTAAAATGAATTTTAAAATGGAATCTAAAGTAAATTTAAAAACAAATTGTTTTTAAATGCTTAATTAAGTAAGAAATGTTTATCTTAAAGATAAATAAAATTTGATGATTTGGATTCATTAAATTATTAAGATAATTAAGATGGATAATTAATTATTTAATTAATTAATAATATGGATGATTAATTAAATAATTAAGAATTTTTAAATTGATTAATTAAAACTTAAGATTAATTAATTAAGGTTAAGTAATCTGTAATTAGGGATTATTAATTAGATTTTAATTAATGACTAAAGATTAATTAATCGAGTGATTAAGGATTAATTAAGTTGTAGTTAACACTTAATTAATTAAATAATTAAAGATTAATTAATTGGTAATTAAATATTAATTAATTTGTAATTAATAATGATTAATCTGAGTTAACTTCTTAAGAGAAGTAATTAAAGAATTGTTAATGAAGGTCGTTAACGTAAAATTATTTAACAATTAATTAATGTGATTAATTTTAATAATTAATTAGATTAATTAATTAATAATAATCTTTTGTGAAATTGTTTTTGTGTAATTACTTAACAGAAGTAATTAATGAATTAATTACTTAATGTAATTAATTGAGTTTAATGTGATTTGTTTAGGTTAATTAATTAAGTTTAATTAATTTAAACACTTGATGATTTGATAATTAATTCCTCAATGTAATTATTGGAATTGTAATTACTTAGTGAAGTAATTAATTGATAGTTACCGGATGTAGTTAAAGATGTTTGATGATGAAAGTAATTTGGATTTAATTACTTTGTAATTAATCAAGGGATTGATTGAGATAATTAATTAAAAGTAATTAATTTATGGAATGAGTAATTAAGGGTAGTTAATTACTGAATGGGATTAATCAAAGGATTAATTAGAGAATAAATTAAGAAGTAATTTATTTAATGAAGTAATTAAGGGAAGTTAATTACTGGATTGTTATTAATCAAGGATGATTAATATATGTGGTTTAATTGAAGATTAATTACTTAATTTAATTAATTTAAATAAGAGATTAGTTAAAAATGTAATTAGAAATCATTAATTAATAAAATCGCATTTGGATCGAGTTGCTTCACTTCATCTTGATTGGGAGTTCGAGCAACTTCTGGATTGGTGCTTTAGAGATGGAGTTACCATTCTAGATTCTATCTCTCTTTCTCTCTTGAAGACCATATTGGAGATATTGTTCCGATGCTGGTGTTATATTTTCTTTACGCTGCTGTTGTCTTGTATCATATCTCTGGTGTATATTGATAGTCATTTGTATTTGATATTCAGTTGTATCAGATATTGTATCATTGGAGTTGTATATGATATATACTATTCATTTCTTCCGCTGTGTTGTACTTAATGTGTTATAAGCTCCAGCGAACCAGATTCAACGTTTGGATCTGCGGCATTTGAATACGAGTGACGTATTCGGTGTCGATTTTCGAAGATCGAGTCAGGGTCGTTACTTATAAAGTGTAAGTATATACATTTATTTATTATTTTAAAATTATTTGAAATTAACCCGGTATTTAAATTCTTAAGTTTCCTATAATTAATAGTTTCAATTAGCTTAGTGAAATGAAAGTTAATTAATAATTGAAAATTTTAATTAAAATAAGAGATTAAATGCTAGGTTATAAATGAAATTTCCAGAAGTTGAAATTAGTAACCTATAAACAAATGATATGATTATTGAACATTAAATTAATTTAAAAGAAATGAGATAAACTTGTATAAATTTCAATTGCATTCTTAACAAGCATATATATAGCATACCAGATATTAAAAGTTTTAATGTCTAATAAGAAGTGTAATTGATCTTATACAAGTAATAAACTTGAGGTAATGAAAATATGTAATGAAATTCTTTTATAAATAAGAATTTGAGGTTGTAATTGTTGTGAACTTCAGTTATAATTGAAATGTTACTGTAAAAAAGGTAATAGGAAGTAAGTATTGCAAGTATAAGATTATAAATTTAAGTAAACAAATTGACTTGCAAAGAAATTGAATTAAACATGAATATTATAAATAAATGAATGTTAATAAATGAAAAAAAAATTGTAAGATGAAAAGGCACATAAGAAAAGAAAAAAATGAAACATTATATGAATAAAAAGAACCAACAACAAATATTATGAAAAGAAATGATTAAGAATGAATTTGATCTATTTTCTGAAATGGTTGTTTGTTTGTTTTGGTTTATGGTTGTTTGGGCAAGGATACTTTGAATTTGTTTGGATGTATGAATTATCTATTTAGTTTCATTAAAGACTGTTGAGTAAATGGTGTACTTGATAGTTTATTTTCATTCTGTACAATTTAAAGTTTTGAACCCAAACAACTATTTGTTTTGTTTGATATGGATGGGTAGTTGAATTGTGTTGATTCTATATGATGGTTGTATGCTGTGGTTGCAAGTGATGTTGTTGTTTGACATTGATTTGTTTGCTAGTGGATGAAACTAAATTAATATTTCATTTTATATAATTATTAACTCTTTTGGATTATATAAGAGAAATAAAGGTCGTCGAAGCAATTGCGACTGCTTTTGATTTCATAATTAAGCGTTAATTGCCCGACAAATAGGTACGTTTTTGGATTACGGTTTTATAGCGCTGTTATATTTTTTTCCTGGGTTGGCATATACATTATTTTGGAAAATATATGTTGTATATTGTTATTTTGATATTATATTTTATCCCGAGCCCCTCCGTACAAAGGAGACTCTACCGAAATTTTCCGTAAATTTTGGACTTGGAAAATTTTAAAATGTTTTCCCAACTTTATAAATTTGAATATAAATGTTTTAATTGTTTATAAATCTATATATTTTATTTAAATTATCCAATCCTGTAAAAACTTATTGTTATGAATATAATATTTTGAATAATATATATTGATTTATATGTTCTTCTTTTCCCCTTCGTTTTCCTTTTCAGGGACGAAAAGTTTTGAGTGGGGGAGAGTGTAACGACCCATAAAATTCAATAATTAAATTGGTTGTATTAATAAGATTTTCATAATTAAATTTAGAAGGAAATAAAAATTTTATATATTGAAGTAAATGTTAAGAATGAAATATAACAATGGTAATTAAAACTAATTATTTGTAATTTGAATAAAATTCTAATAAATGAAGTAGTGAAAGTGTTATACTTAGATATAACTTGAATATGAGAAAATAAAGGTAAGTATTGAATTAATTAATGAAATAACACATTATTAACAGTAATTGGATGTAAATTAAGGAAATATGTTAATGCAAGTTAATAATTAATGAACTTGAATGAACATGCCAATTAAATAAAATAATTTAAATGTTATGACTTAGTTGTAAATGGAATATAATAAAAAAAAATGTAATTATTGTATTAATGTGAAATAATATGATAGATGGAAATTGTTTGTGAAAAATAAACACACAAGTATTATAAAGGGATAATGGTGGCAAATGGTAGTTGTTACCAGTTACTTTACCAATTACAAATAAGGGTAATTAAATGTTACTTTAATGATAATTAATATAATAGTGGAATGTGTGAATGTTAATTTAATAGAAACGTAAATTTATTTATAAGGTAGTAGTTGATGTAATAAAAGTATGAAACCAAGAAAATAAATTAATTGAGAATATAAATCGTAATTAAAATATATATTTGGAAAATATAATAAATTGGAAATAGTAGTTTATATAAAGGAAAGATGGATATTTGAATATAGTAGTGTAATGAAAGACAAACAAATCATTCCATTGAAATCTAATTTATAATAATTGTAATTATTGTAGCAATTGGAATTAAATATTATGTAATTGAAATAAAGATGAAAATAGAAATATTGAAGTATGTAATGCAAGGGTATCATAAATAGTAATGGAATAAAATTAGTGTTATATATGGAATAATAACCTGGGTTGATAGGTAACAAACTTTTAAATGCAATTAAAAGCAAATATATGACAATTAATATAGGTTGTTTATTTATTTAATGTGTTAAATGAACTTTGGTAATCAATAACAATAAATCTTAATTTAATGTTTTGTTAATGTATTAGGATATATACCAAAGTAAATGGTACCTAGGATGATAATAATTGGATTAATTGCAATTAAATGGAATTTAATATTCAGTTATTACATTAATTGAAATTAAAATGAAATTTATTATTACATTATGAGTTTAAGACAATAATTACAAGATATGAAGATAATAGGATGAATTGAAATGTTAGTTTATTTGTAAAGAAATAAGTGATGCAATAAAGGAATGAAATCAAGGTAAGAAAATTAATTGAGACTTTAATTACAAATAATGTGTGAAATTGACCAAAATATAGTAAATGGAAATATGATAGTCAATAAATAAAGGATGGAATGGGAGCACTAATGTAATGAATGTAAAATTTAATAAATGGATAAACTGAAATGAAAGGTCAGGTGAAATATTGAAAATTGTTATAATTGGTTATAAGATTAAAATGTAAGAAACGAATGTAAATACTTAATTAGCTAATGGAACAATAATAATATAGTTAATGGTAATTAAATAAAAGCAGAAGTATTTAAGAATTGTAACATTTGCTTGATTATGGGGAATTTATAAGTGTAATTAAAGTCATGGTAACACTTGTTATAAGTTACCCGTTTATTTGGTTTAATAATTAAAATGGGAATCAATTAGAATTAAATGAGCTTTAATGTATATTAATGAGAATTTATGCAATAACTAAAGGTGTGAATGTAATAAATACAAACCAATGATAAATAAAATGGGAATCAATTAGAACTAAATGAGCTTTAATGTATATTAATCAGAATTTATGCAATAACTAAAGGTGTGAATGTAATAAATACAAACCAATGTTAATTTATCACACAAATTTGTGTAGAGAATTTATTTTCCTTTTGTAACGACCTAGAATTTTGAACAAATTAAATTAAAAATATTTAATTAATTTTAAATATTTGAATGATGGTTTGATTTGAATTTAAAATTATCAGAATGTATTTAGCGATTAAATTATAGAGTTTAATCTATTGAAAGTTGAATATAAATTTGAATCTTCAATTTTAAGCTGATTAAAAATATTTCAAAGGCTTGTAAAATTCATATTGATAATACTGAAGATAATAGAAGCTTCAAGATTGAATTTGAAATTGATTTGATCAGTTTTGAAATTATATCGTTTGAGTCGTTATTTAAAAATAGCCTACCGAGGCATAGTCTCGGAATTCGACGAAACCAGTTCCACTGGGTCCGTAATAGTGTATTATTATCAGTTTTCAAATTTCGTATTTTTAGGAGTTGATATGTGAGCACACGGTAAGTAAACGCGTTGAAATTTAATCGAATTCAATTTAAATTTTTAAATTTGAATTTGGTCAAAATCAAAACACTATAGCTTCCTTAAATCACGCCCTAAAAACACGCCTAAAATCACGACAGCAAATCGTGTAAACCATGCTTCATTCAACTTTAAATATCTCGTTCAAATCTATGGCCGACACTCCTATTTACAGAAGCAAGCATTACAAACGAAAAACAAAATCGAAGAACAAATTTTCAAAATCTATAATGGCCGCGTGTCCCCTAACACTTTCAATTCGAAATCCCTCTTCAACATTTTTCTCAGATCGAAAAAAAAGAAAAATAAAATCAATGGCGGCGGCATTCGCGACGCCGTGGGTTCTCGAGCACGAGATGCAATCGCGTGTTGTCGCGAAGTCGAGGGAGGAGCAGTGACTCGTGTGGGGCTATCGCGATCGAGTGTCGATCTGGGGATTCGAATCAGGGCAGTGGCGTGTTCGAGGTGTTGAAGCAAGGGGGTTCATGGCAACGTCTAGTGTTTCGCGATCGAGTTTTGGGGCACGGCATCATCGTGGTCGAGGCTAGGGTTGGGGGAGAGGCGGCCTATGATTCGCAAGCGTTCGAGGTGAGGGTTTGCAGCTTCCTCGATTTAAATTTATTTAATCTATATACAAATATGGATACATGAACAAAAATTAATATATATATTTACAGTAAAGTGAAATTATTTTTTTTGTTACTTACTGAGAAAAAATGTAAGTAAATATAGGAAGATAAAACATAAATGCAGAAAATTTAGAAAGGTCATTAATTTGTTTATTCAATTTAAATTTGAAAAATTAATTTAAATGTTGGTATATTGACAGTAAAATGAGTTACTGTGATTATTTACAGAAAATATTTTACATAAATAAAGTTTGAAAAGGAAAAAATTTATATATAAATTTTAAAATCTATATAAATTATCTTCAAAGAAAAAAATACAGTGAATATATGTATATATATGAAATGTGGGAATTTTGAAATAGTTGGAAGTTTATATAAAATAATAAATTATAAAAGGAAATTTAGTTTTGAAATTTAATTGTAGTTAAATAAAATTATAAAAGGAGAAATTGGTTAATTAAAACTATCAAAACGAAAAATTGATTATTTGATTGGTTCGAATGTTAATTTATTTGCATAATATTTATACAAGGTATAAATCAAGAAAAATCGAGTCAAGATGGAAATGGATTGCAAAATAAAATCAAGGGGAGATCTCCTCACTCAAATTGAAAATTTGGATTGTAGTTATTGATTGCTGTTTGGTTGTGATATTAGATATAATAGGATATATCTATATATAGCAATATATATATATATATATATATATATATATATATATATATATATATATATTGGAATATGTATATATTGGAGTTGTTGATTTCCCGCATTATATAGCGGATGAGACCCTATTGCGCCGCCTATTAAGCGGATAATAATTTATAAATCCCATATACTGTGATATCCCGTCTTGAAACGGGATTGGTATTGTGCTAACATCTGTGGATGCAGGGAAACAGGTTGGAGGAATCCAACTGGATTCCTCAACCGTATTTATTTACTTACATATATTGTGATATTTGTTGATTATCATATGATGTTTGGATGCCGTGATTGATTATTTGGTGTGTTGCATCACTGGGCCTATTTTGGAAATTTTAAAAATGCTAAAGTGATGATTTCCAATATAAAAGGATTTTTAAGTGATTTTTGAAAGTATATGTTTCATTAAATTTTTGAATTGATTCATTTTAAATAAATTAACGTTATAAAATTTAATGTTATAAAAGTATGATTTTTATGAAATATAACCGAAATGTGATTTTTGAAATAAGCAGTTGACAAATTTATAAATAGTTTAAATTGGGATTTTTGGATTATTATAAACGATTTATATAAAAGATTTATAAAATTGATATTTTATAAGTTAAAGATATTGAAATTATAAAACGAGCTTTTATAAGTGTTAAAATAAAGTTGTACCTAGTTTTATAAGTAAATAAGAATTTTAGATTTATAAATTAATGATGATATAAAAGAATGTATTTGTGAATAAATGGATTATAAGTAATTTACTTATAAGTTGGATTCGACATGTAAACAAAATATAAATAGAATTGGTTATTAAAGGAGATTTATAAATCGAAGTAGTTATGAAATAGAAATGGAATTTATAAACGTTGTTTTTATAAATCCGTAATCAAATAAATTTGATAAGTAAACAAAGAAATTTTTAAAGGAATTATATTCACGATTCTGGACAATGAATATATTATTGAATAAAACGGGTATGATTTGGAGAAGTGAAATTTTAAAATGAAGTTAATTGTTTTAAAAGATATTTTAAAATGTATTAACTGTCGAAACCATAGATTTCAACATTCATTGTTGAAATAGACGTTTTCGAGAAAGAAGGAAATTATGGACTATAACACTATTGTTATGGTAAATGATTTCTGAAAGGAATTGCTTTATATAGTATTGGGATTTATATATCAATCTTAAATTTCGAATCCCTATACTAGTGATTTTGGGTCATCGTAACGATGTTTTACGCAACATTCATTTTTGACTCAAATAAATGTGTTAAGAGAATGTTTTCTTTAAAGAAATAAAATATATGCTTAATATTAATTTAAGTATATTGAATATTTTCCAAGCGTTGAAAATAAATAGATTTGTGAATTACTTATTATTTAATAAGTAGGGAAATGTTTTCCAATATGAAATAAACTTTTTGAGAATTATCTTTTTAAAGATAAATTGAAAGTGAATATTTGAAATCGATTTGAAAATCGTATATTCACAGATATTTTGGAAATGTAAATTCAATATGGAATTTATAAATGAAATTGGGAAAATTGGTTTAAAAATAAATATCAATTTATTTTTGAAGTATGGAAATTATATATATATATATATATATATATATATATATATATATATATATATATATATATATATATATATATCTTGTAAAGATATTTTTGGAAGATAAATAATTTGGAAAATTATTTGGAATCTGGTGATGTTGTGCATATCTATTGATAGTTAAATAACCGACTATGAATATTTACCTTTAAATAGGTATTTGTTGTGATTGCTTGAATTTGAATGCTACACTTATTTTTTTAAATAAGCGCTCACTATTCGGGTTAGCCGGGAAAGGACCTTGGGGTCGTATAACCCATTCCGAATATGTGATACGTCGTAATAGATAACATTGATGACCAGTGTTGAAGACCGGATATTTATGAAAACGGAAGGATTACCGTCGAATGTTCTGCATCGGCTGATCCCCGATATAGAAATTTATTACCCTTTGTGATGGGAAGTCCGGTCGTGATTAGTGAATATCCGGATTGCAAGGACTTCTTTGTAAGTGCCTTCGGTTCCGTTCGATTCCGGAATGGACTTGTATGGAGGTGTGTCTGACGTTACAATTTGAGATGTAAAGTTGGTTTCTATCAAATATATTTCCGTTGGTGGCGGAGAATTTATTCTTTTAGCTTAACACACTTAGAGGTTATGTAGTTGATGGTTACTAGTGATACATTCCCAAATTGGTAATGTGGCATACAAAGTGCTGTTGAGCATTTGATGATCAAAGCACAGCTTTTGTATAAAGCGTGGCTTTGTGGACGAGACTTCGTCGGACCTCACACTCCGGAAATGGTCAAAACAGGAAGGATGCAACAAGGTTCTAGGGAGTAGCGCCCCTTAGTGTATGTCATTGCCTTCTGGATAGAAGTGGTATCATGGTATGGAGCCCAGATACTTAACTTATGTGAATATTGCAAATTTATTGCTTTGTGATTGATGTTGGTTAAGGATCCTTAGGTAAAGGTTGTTACAACCGGGGGGTGGCATACGCGCGTCAGTAGTTACCTATTTTTGCAGAGGTAACCCGGCCTTGTGTTGGCAGAGATTCGGTTAGGTTCTCGGGGCGTCTTTCCAGAGGCATTTCCATGTGGCAATGGGAAGTTCCTTGGCCTGACCATTTGTTGGAAATCCAAAGAAACAATACGAACCTTGTACGGTTTTAGTTGTAGAACCTGCCATTTAATATGGTAGCTATAATAGGCATAATATAATGGTACCTATGCTGGCTAAGATTTAAATCTTTATTTTCGAAATGATTTTTTCTACACTATGCACTAGTAATGATATCAAAAATGATTTGATTTTGCGTAGTAAGCATCTTTGACTATCATAAGGAGAAATCTCCTCCAAGTCTGCGTTTGCATTGTGTGTGTGCCGGGTGGCCTTATGGTAGTTTCATTTTTTAAAAGCATTGCAAATCTATTTTAATATTATCCCGTTCTTTGTTTTAAAGATAAATAATTGTTTTAAGTTCTCAGACCAGTCACATGACTGACCTGGAGTTTATTGTTTCCCTTCCTAAACTCTAGGTGCCCACCAATTTCCACACGGGCAGTCTAGAGTTAGGTTATCAGGTCATTCTGGATTCGGGAGTTGCTACGGAAATCAGGAGGCGAGCTGGATGGCGTAGCATATTACTAAGTATATAGTATTTCTTTTCCGCTGTTTTGTTATTGTAAACTCTGATAATGAATGTAATGTGATGTAATGTATAAAATATACAGTTCCTTTTGTTTTAAATGATTATTCATTTATCTATTATATGTTGTTCCGCTGTGAGTTGATAGATTCTGATATTGTTCTGTTGCTTCTTTCTTTCTTCTTCTATCTTTTTCTTTCTTCTTCTACCTCTTTCTTTTTCTTCAACCCTAATTGTTCGTATTTCCGTTCATCTTGAGTTAATCGATGGAGATTAGTGTCTATTCAAGGAGTACGGATTTGCGGACTTTTACATTTGGTATCAGAGCATGTGGTTAAGAGACAACCCTGCTCTGTTGGGTGTTACTCATTAGAGATAGAGTCAGTAGTACTCTAGAATAAGTTTGAGTGTAATGATAGATATGAGCGCATATTTGTTAGTGAATATGAAATTGTTTTGTATTGTGTTGACTTATCGGTTGATTGTTTATAGATTCTGGTCGGTGCAATATTGCTAACTGTGTTGATGGAAGTTTCTAAACTCTTAAACAAGATAAACTGACATAGTATTGTTTTTAAAAATAGGTAAATGAAATAATTTTACCCAAAACTATTTTTGTATATACAAGAAATGATTTTCTGTAAATTATTACAGTATATGGTTGCTGGTTGCTAGGAGATGATTATATTAAAAGTATCGTTGGTTGTTGAATAAGAAGTTGAAATCAAAAAAAAAACTAAGAAATAAAAAAAAAATTCATATACCAATGAGATTTGATTTGGATCAAATTGAAAAAAATTCCAAACTTGATAAAAATAAATTAAATGGATTGAATCCAAGTAAATTAATACGATAATTCATTAATTCAGAATAAGAAAGTTGAATTAGTTAATTTAAAAACTTGAATTGTTAGTTAAATTTACAGATAAATTCAAGTAAGTAAAAACAAATGGAAATAAATGGAAAATTTCCTTGTTATTAATAAAATGAATTCGAGATAAATTGAGAATGGAAATTTGGAATTAAAATGGATAAGTGAATGAAACTAATTGAATTAAATTAGTTGATGAAATGGATTTGATAAATGAAAAATCAAATCGAGAATTTAAATTTGGAAGTGTGAATAAATAAAGGAGTTTGAAAATGAAGCTTAAGTTATCAATAGAAATTCAACTTGGAATTGTAAGTAAATTAAATATAAATTGAATGGAATTTACAATTGCAAGTAAATAAAATTAAAACTGAATGTTAACTTCGTTTGAATTTGTTAGTAAATGAGATCCAAGCTGAATATTGGAAATAGAATTTGATTTGTGATAAACAAAGTAAATATGATTTGAAAATGAATTGAATTCAATAATTATAAATAAAAAATAAATAGAATTCAAATGAAATTTATAATACAAGGTTGAATGGAATAGGAAATCCAGTTTAAAAATAAGTAAATATAACCGAAGTGGAAAATTGAAAATCAATATAATGAGTATATGGAATATTTATGTTGAACCTAAGAAATGAAGAGTGAAATTCTTAAGTAAATTTGATATTAAAAATATTGATGATTGAATGAAGATTAAACTGGAATTGAAACTGATATAAATTGAGTTAGAGTCAATTTAAAATGGTTATGAGTTCAAATGATAGTTTATTTACTTAAATCTCGTCGAATTGCGTAAAAATTTGTTTGTTGTTTGACGTAAACAACATATATAAATTCAATGGCTTAATAAAAACAAATAGAATTGATGTTGGAATCGATTGGAATGAATATGAGTTGTTTGGACATAAAAAAATGAATAGAATGTAAGAAGGTGAATTGTAAATCACTTGAATTGAATGAAATGTTAATAGATTTTCTATATTTGTCACTGACGTGTTTAAACTGTGTAAGTACAGGTTTTGGAAGCCGTTTGGCTGCACTTTGGGTTGCGCAAATGTTAAAAATAAAATGCTTTGCTTAAAACTGCTAATAAGGTACGCCTATGCAATAGAAAATAGGAAATATGAACTATTTTTCTGTTTTCCGACCGAGTGGGTCGATGTATATATATTTATATCATTTGTTAAATTGCAAAAGATCCTTCGTACAAAGGAGACTCTGCCAAAAATTTTTGAAAATTTCGGGAGTTAGATTTTTTTTTGAAAATTGTTGAAAATTTTAGTTAAAGACAAACGATTCAAATTGGAAATTGAAGTAAATTAGTGAATGTAACTAATTAAAAATAGTGATATGAATCAATTGTAAATAAAAGTTAAAAGATAAAATTCAATATTTAGAATAGAAGATAAATTGAATTCAAATATACTTAAAATTGTGAATTGAATTCAAATGAAATTGAAATGCAAAATTGAATGAAAATAAATATGTAACTTCAATAGTGAAGTAAAAATGTATAAGAAGCATATGTTGAAAATTTAGTAATGGAATTGGCAAAATGGTTTGAATGTTGTAATTGGATACTACTGCTAGCAGTTTATACAGGTGTATTAAAAGAAACGGAATTGAGATTTTTATTTCAAAGATAAAATTGAATTGCTCGACAAAAAGGTACGTATTTCAATTTCAGTATGAAATTTGGTGATTTTCTTGTCCAACCACTTGGCCTTTTGTTTTCTTTTGGGATTTGAGGGCCTTTGGTGCCATTTTGTAGTCGTACCGAGCTAGCCATGCAAAGGAGACGTTGGCGAAATTTTTCGAAAATTTAGAGTGTTAGAAAAATTTTGAGGAAAATTTTGAAAGTTTGAAATTTGAATTTAATTTTAAATTTGAATTGTTAGGAAAACAATGTTGGTTGAAACTTAAAATTGAAGTGGGAAAGCTAGTTGAAATGATAATGGATCTTTAATAAAAGATTTAGGTTAGTAAGTTGATAAAACCATTTGGATTGTGAAAAATAGTAGACGAGTTAAGGACCATTTCTTCCTAACTTGTAATTTCAGGACGAAATTCTTTTAAGGGGGAAGATTGTAACGACCCAGAATTTTGAACAATTTAAATTGAAAATATTTAATTAATTTTAAATATTTGAATAATGGTTTGATTTAAATTTCAAATTATCAGAATGAATTTAGCGATTAAATTATAGAGTTTAATCTATTGAAAGTTGAATATAAATTTGAATCTTCAATTTTAAGCTGATTAAAAATATTTCAAAGGCTTGTAAAATTCATATTGATAATACTGAAGATAATAGAAGCTTCAGGATTGAATTTGAAAGTGATTTGATCAGTTTCGAAATTAAATCGTTTGAGTCGATATTTAAAAATAGCCTTCCGAGGCACAGTCTCGGAATTCGACGAAACCAGTTCCATTGGGTCCGTAACAGTGTATTATTATCGGTTTTCAAATTTCGTATTTTTCGGAGTTGATATGTGAGCACACGGTAAGTAAACGCGTTGAAATTTAATCGAATTCAATTTAATTTTTAAATTTGAATTTGGTCAAAATCAAAACACTGTAGCTTCCTTAAATCACACCCTAAAAACACGCCTAAAATCACGACAGCAAATCGTGCAAACCATGCTTCATTCAATTTTAAATATCTCGTTCAAATCTTTGGCCGACACTCCTATTTACAGAAGCAAGCATCACAAACGAAAAACAAAATCGAAGAACAAATTTTCAAAATCTATAATGGCCGCGTGCCCCCTTACACTTTCAATTCGAAATCCCTCTTCAACATTTTCCTCGGATTGAAAAAAAAAGAAAAAGAAAATCAATGGCGGCGGCATTCGCGACGCCGTGGGTTCTCGAGCACGAGATGGCATCGCGTGTTGTCGTGAAGTCGAGGGAGGAGGAGCGGCTCGTGTGGGGCTATCGTGATCGAGTGTCGATCTGGGGATTCGAATCAGGGCAGTGGCGTGTTCGAGGTGTTGAAGCAAGGGGGTTCACGGCAACGCCTAGGGTTTCGCGATCGAGTTTTGGGGCACAGCATCATCGTGGTTGAGGATAGGGTTGGGAGAGAGGCGGCCTATGATTCGCAAGCATTCGAGGTGAGGTTTTGCAACTTCCTCGATTTAAATTTATTTAATCTATATACAAATATAGATACACGAAACAAA